>CM056741.1:27543990-28242324 GCA_029851415.1 Eretmocerus hayati
AACGATTGAATTTGGGAAGTCAAATGATGGTAGATCCTATCTAGATGTAACCAAACTATCGAAAAGTGACTTATTCGGAGCACATTTCGTTTCCGAACACACTGACGACAACGAGCGTTTTGTTTTAGGACGCACTGGTGATATTCCATTACATCCTTCGATTGAATGATTTCATAACACCGATGGGATTTAGGATATTTTTGGCAAGCATATTGTAACTCCGAAAACGCAATTGTATTTGGGATCGTAAGATTGGGATGAAAGTTGTAGTATAACAGGAATTACGGTCTTTTTAAAACTCGGAAGAAACGTTGTGTTGTAACTCCCGCAGAAACTCGAGAGAGACCACCCACTCTTTGGGCCGTGTATGATGGTCACCTTGGACTCGAGATAAAATAACAAAATTCCTACGGCATTCAAATATTGCCTCTACCATTGACAATTTGACTTTGAAACTATGGGTACTGCAGGATCTATATGGTAGCGCTCATGAGCTCTCTTGACTCAGAGCTTATTTCAGATCTCAAACGGGGGAAACGACGCTCTCGAAACGGCAGCGTCCGCCATTGTAGCATCTTCAGTCCAGAAGAATGGCTATGTGATTCGAGAATACATCATCAACATTTTTATTCGGTGCGAATAGAAATGCTGCAATATATTGTTAGGAGTTGAGTTATTCGACTATATGAGCGTTTCTCTGGAACTTTCGCACTTTGCTGAAAATCGTTGAAAAACGAAAAATGGAAACCGCTCAACGCACACCTGGGACCTTTAGCTCAAATATTTGTGTAGTATAGAGAGTTACAAATCCAGTATTGGAACTCATATAGAGTAAATGGCATCGCCAAAATCACGTTAATGAGTCGAATTCAAAGCAGTTTTTCGCCAACTTTCCAGAATTTCCTATGCAATTATTTGGAAAGATTGACAATTCCAACTGATTCCTTGGGCTTTTTGCAGCTTCGTAAGGTCAGGGTATCCGGTCACAATTGGTTCTACCCACATATAGCTCAATCCGCCTATGTGGGGTGAGAAAAACTGAACTTTTTTCATGAGTCTCGTTTTTTATGTTTTACGTCAGAACGGTTGTGTTCTAGGCAGGAAAATTGCACCAACACGAGCCTTGTCGCAAAATCTCCGCAATTGCATCTACTTGAGATATGCATTCCAAAAATTTCGTTCAGAGTAACGGCAGGAGCTTGGCGTAATCGTCTTTGAGTTGAACCAGACATGATTGATTTTTCATTTCCAAATTTCGAAGTCGTTAAATTCTGGCTGAATTGGTAGCACACCATCGTGTTTCTTGGCCATTTTCCTTCGATATTTTATCCACCAAAAACAGCTGGAATCAATCCGAAAAATTGCGTGGCATCTCCAGAGTATTGGTAAGACTGTACGAGAGTACCAAGTATTTCCACAGGATTTTCCTCACATTGTTTCTCTCCGAGTGAACTAGAATGAATCAATCTGCCTCTAATCATACAGAAGCCGAAGATATCTCATTTCCAGGACTGTATAATGGTATTTTCACTTTGATCGGGACCGATAGATTTGATTGTTCTTATCATCATCCATAGATGTATTCCAGCAGGTATGAAAATTCTAGAGGAACGACCATATGACTACTGTTGCTGATCAGTGCTAGCTCCGTAGCCGTTACAGGAACACAGTTGCCTCGTCAAAACCGGACAATCATCATGACCAACGCTTGTCTCGCACCCATTGAAGCAATCGAGCCGCTTCATCACATCCCGAAATACAGTGGTTGCCCTACTTTCATTGCAGTCACTCGGCTATCCCATCACAGCCTGGACAGGCACATGGTCATCGCTCACCTCATAGTCGTTGTAAAAGAATAGGTAGCTCTGTTACAGCCTGGACAGAAGCACCGTGTTCACCGTCTGGGCACATCTCATAATGCAGGAATATCAATTGTACTGATGATTGAGATACTCAAAATATCAAAAATGAACTCAAAAAGCCTTGAATACCTCAATTCAAGTTGTCGCATGGTCTTCCGATGAACATTGGGCTTGGAGGAATGTGTTTGAGGGGTTATCCAGAAACGTTTGATCTTGGAATAATCCTAGAATTCATTTTCGAAGGTGATTCATTGATGATCCAATCAATCCATCGTTGAATCATGGATGAAATTCCGAAATTCTTAGCTGATACTTTCTCCGAATCTTTGATTCATGGATTTCATCATCATCTCAATATGAAGTTGCTAAATGACTCTCCCAATGCATACCCCTAAGCTCAGATATGTATATCTAATGATCACGCACCAGGTTGAATTCAAGGGATTGAGGCTGTGTCGGAGTCTCGCGCAAACCGGGGTTACGTTTTTCGCAATGGTTTCTTCATCAATTGAGACGGGGTTGGTTGCAAATGACTTAAAATTGCTTCATGAATGTGCCTCTTGTACGATCAATGAGGACATACGTCTCCATCTTCCTCAAAACTTGATGTATAAGGTGCAAGGTCACGCTCTCTGTGAATGAGAATTGGAATATCTCGCGATCCATCGACTCCTCCTCAAAAGTGAGAGACGTTCATTCTCACAGATTGTACCAGAGGCACATTCCTGAAGCAACTCCAAAACATTTGCGACTGCCCCCGTCTCAATAGGTATAAGAACCCTCACGTAAGTTGTGACCCCATTTTTGCCGCGAGGCTTCCTTGAGGTTATGTTCGATGAATCAAGTCACTGAGAGATAAGAATGGCCATTCACCAACAGAATGAGACATACATGCATGATTAATATGATGGAGTATGTAATATAAGTTTTAAAATCACGGTTGATGTAGAAATTTTCCTCAGAATAGTATGCCCTTTTTCAAAAATAAAAATCATCCATCCAACGAGCCTCTATATTTAGCTTGGATGCTTCATAAATTACGAAGATGCATTGATGATTCTTAAATTGTATTTGACACGAGTCAATACACATCTACATGACCATCAGTCAGATATCTCTCAATCCTTCTTCTCATAATCTAATAAACTAATACCGATTCTGCTATTCCATTCACATCATTTGATCTCGATATGCTACGAAATTCGAGCAGTAGAAGCTTGAAGTTCATATAGGCGGATGGATTTCCTCTCTGTGTGCAACATTACCCGTCGTTTGGCAAACAAAGATCTATATAGGTATATGCCCGGATGCTGTGCGTGCTAGCGCATAATACCAAGAGGCACAGAAGCGAGAAGATCTCACCTCCACCTCTATGTATGTTTGCATTTGCAGTATGGCGTGGATAGTGGTGAATGCAGAGATATGCTAAGAGGCCTCTCTCCGCGTCCTGATGTGTTCTCTAGTCGCACCACTGGCCCACTCAAGCTGTGTGCATCATATGTGCATATATATATAGCTTATGCAAGTATCTCGGCCACTTCTCCCCTTTCAACACCTTCCGGTTACCGCTCTTCTCAGATGCAAATGACGATGATAATACAGATAATGCGCCTGCTTTCACAGTGTTTACGCTCATTGTCTCCTCTTGAGAGTTGTACACCATGAAATTGCTCATACTTTCAATCATTACGTCTAGTTCTTTCAATTTCAGGACCTCGTTTGGATAACCATTCACTTCATCTATTACGGGTAGAAATTTGAATTATTCGATTGTATTTCGTTTTCCTTCCCCGTGAATTTCTGAGAATTGACAGTTTGAGTGGAGGAGGAGTACAGTTTGACCAGGCTGAAAGGGGGGCTAGGAACTTTTTATCGCATGGTTTTTGATATCCCTTATTGAGTAGGTACAGAGTTCGATTGTGGAAGATGATTCTACTAGTCCATGAGTCTGATGTTCAATTCCATACTCGTGAATGATTTTAGCATCGGGTTTGATGAATAGACGTACAAGTTGAGAGAGCGAATTTGAGGCGTACTTATGCAAACTCAGATCAATAATGAGTTGAGTTGGCTTAAATAAGATTGACAATTCATATGCTTCTTGTTCTGGGCTGTATTTTGTGCTAGAGCAAAGTAGAAAGTTACGGTTTCTGGGTAAACCATTCAGCGTCTAACCATCCCTCGCGTCCGGAATACTATTCACAAATGTTCTGAGGTATATGAATTTTCACAGAGATTGTCAAATCACTTCTTAGAGTTGCGTGAAATATGGGATGTATGAAATGTGTGACGATGCCAGCAGTATTTGCACGATTGTGTTTCTAACGCTAGAGGTGATAGCATTTCCGCAATCTGATACTGATGAGTAAGCCAATGATGGAGAGTTTTGGGGCCCGAATCGTCACTAGGAGATATTCGTGCCGAGAACTATTTCAGTCTCAGATGAGTTTTGGTGGATCGTTACAATTTTTTCCCCTCCGTTTAGGCACGAAAAAAGTATCTTCTGCCGATCCAAGAAACATCGATACCTTGAGAGTTTTTGCCATTCTGGCTACAAAGAGGAAGGGAATCTTGATCTTTTATCGTGTACTACCGAATACAAGGGAGTTAGGATCGTCATAAAAAATATCAGTATAGTTGCGCACGAATAGGATACATCCCACAAAATCCCCACCATGTACAATTGAACTCGTAGAAAGTTCGGAAAACATGACAATTGCCAAATCTCATTCTCATCAGAAACACCCATATACATTCACGACTGCTTATGGCAGACGAGATAGACCGATCGATACTATCAAATATTCAATTCACATTAGGAACGAACGAAATATGAGTGCAAAGTATTGCATTAGCAATCACTTGGGATAATCCTGTTTCACTTTCACGTGTTAAACATTACTCCAGCTTTCCATGCATCATTCTTCCAATTCTGTATTTGCAACTGGGAGATTTAGTTGGCTGTTGAGTGAAAAATGTGTTCTGAATTCATGAAATCTTGATCCTATCAGTCGAATCCATGATCATGCAATACATTGAAATATTCATGCACTTGAATTCGTCAATTAACGCCAGCAAATCTCTTCCATGGTCCACACCTAATCAAGTATCTGTTTCATTACAGTTTCGCAACATAAAACAAAAAAAAAAGTACTCCAACATAGAACAAGCTTCGGATGAAAAAATGCCCCCTTCAAGGTTACGCTACAACTGGTTTTGCACAGTTGTATACCAATGGCAAGGACAACATAATTCACACTGGCAGAAGTTTGTTTGCTCAGTGCAGCCATAGCAGCTCGAATATACGGATGACAGATCCCGCGATTCGTGGTTTGCTAATGTCTCGGGGTTTTGCAACTGTACTGAATTGGACTGCTATACTTATACTGCTGCTCTTTCTGTGCAGTGATGTACCAACCGTGCGGTCGAAGCGTCTGACCAAACTCGAGATGTACTACTGTGGCTTCTCTGTGAGCAGTCACAGATAGTTATGCGCAGAATATACACTCTCCAAACAGGCACTCGATATGAGTAGTGATCAGTCTATCGTGTGCATTTCTAGTGGCCCATTATTCGTGGAATTCGGCAGAAGTATGACTTATCAATTGAATTTAGATGGGGAAAACGAGTGTCCATGATCGTCCTCGTGAAGTTTAAATCGCTGCCGGTCTTATTATTTCAATCAAGTATGTTCTCTTTTAACAGCGCTGAATCATATCTACAGAATTTATGTCATGAAGAATGAGTCACCAACGACCATGTTTGAACATCGTTCGATCAAACTGATTTTCACCAGAATCCGAGAAAAGTCCATTTCAAACTGTCGGACAACTGTTTCGGAATATTCGATTCTGTTATTATCGGCCATCGTCGTCCAAAAGAAATGTATCGATTTTTTTCAGATATGAACCCATGCGTGAGATGCGAGTACCAATTTCTCAGGATTCAACATCTTAGAGGGGTAGCCTCTAAAGGACTAAAGGAACTTTTCGAGGTTTTAAGGTGGACTTGGCCAATTCTGAGCCAGAAAGTCCGTTTAGAGGTCCCTAGATATCAGAATGTCCATGCTAGCACATACAAATATGATGTTACGTTACAAGGAGCCTAGAACAACTCTGGCGTATTGGTAGTGCCCAGACTAGAGACTTCAGGGAGGTGATTGTAAGTGTGACGAACCCCTTCGGGATTCCTGCCAATGAGAAAGTAACTTACTCCCACATCTCGCCAGTTGGGGACGACATTCTCATTCGTTGAGCAGTCTTAATTTATGTTGGCGCTGTGGCCTGAAACTCTCCAAGCCGGGACAACTTCTTGGTTTGCTGCAGTCCGTAGGAAATCTGTCGGCGTTCCCTTCCAAAATGAGCAACGAAGACCTTGGAGCAAGGACGACATTAGTCCTTGCGATTCATCGGATGACGTCACGTTTTAGTTGCCGCTGCTCAGGTCGTATATGATGTTTTGATCCGAGGAATGCACACGGTGATTCTGAACTGCCTCCAAAAATGACTTTAGACCACCGCCGTAGAAGTGGGTGAAAGACTTAGTATAGGCGAACATCTGCTGTGATGTCCTATTGGATACGCGTACAAGACTCCGTTGTACTATTACACGAGTGTGTATCAAGTTTGATATTGGTCGGAGTTGCACTATCAGACGCGCGTACTTCATTCGTGGATGTTCTGTATATCATGCGTACATCACCGGGATATGTACTACAGGAAGCGCGTACATTCGGGTGAATGTCTGTAACTATGAAACCTGCGTGAATCGTAGTGCGGATGTATTATGGAAGGCGCATGCATTAAGGCCCGAGAATGTACAATGACTTGAGCGTTCTCGGTTCTTGTTATGATGAGGGAATATATGTGGACGTCAATAAGAAGTATAAACGGGGGGTATATGCGCACGTGAATATGGCGAACTCCCTCAAAAAAATGGGTTACTTCCTGTGAGAGTGATTCTTGATGAGACGAGTTCATCCAAACATGCTGAGTTCACGAGTATAACAACGTTCAATCGGAGGTTTCTGAACGATTGGAATTTTTTTAAAATTGAATTAGTAAGTGAACAAGAGGAGCAAATGTAGCCAGACTAGTTTCAAAGGTTTACATAAGAGTAATTCCGCGCGAAAGCGGACCACGAATTGCAGACACATCTCAGATTGTTTTTCCACTATTCTTAATCGATTCTAAGGTCCAAAAAATGAACTTTTCACCCTCTATGGGGTGAAAAAAAAAAGTTTTCGTTTCCGTGGGGAATATCTTTGTGATAGTGTTTTTAGGAAAAAATACAAATCTTTTTCCAGTAAAATGGGTGTAGTTCCGACCTGAGGTAAGATACGACCACGCAAATAGTGGCATTCGAAAGGTCTTTCAAAAATCTATCGAAATATGTTTCGAAAATTTTTTTTTGAGGCTACGGACGCCCCCTATGAGCAAAAAGGTAAAAAACAGAAAGAATTCATTTCCTCAAAAACCTAATTTTCTAAAAATCTGGAAATCCATATTTCTATGTGAAATTGCGTGTTCTTCCAAAAAAAAGTGGTCCCGATCTGTGTTTTTGGGTTCTACGCTGTTTTTTTTTACGTTTTATCAATATTCTCAGCCTTTTCGGTTGAAAAATGAATTTTTCTGCGCATGCGCAGGGATTTAGACTGCTGAAACCAATTCCATTGAAAAGCCAAGGAAATTTCCTTCAAAATGACTACTTGGCAAAGTCAATTTTATCTACTTGGCCAAAAGTTACATCACATTAATGATGAAGCATCCCCAAGAGGGGTAAATGCAGATCTTGCACGAATTTCCCATTACTATCGTGACTCGAGTAGAAGTGTCATTATTTTTTAGACCTCGTAACTTTGGGCCCAGTACATCGAATTGACTTCGCCAAGTAGTCATTTTGAAGGAAATTTCCTTGGCTTTTCAGTAGAATTGGTTTCAGCAGTCTAAATTCCTGCGCATGCGCAGAAAAATTCATTTTTCAACCGAAAAGGCTGAGAATATTGATAAAACGTAAAAAAAAACAGCGTAGAACCCAAAAACACAGATCGGGACCACTTTTTTTTGGAAGAACACGCAATTTCACATAGAAATATGGATTTCCAGATTTTTAGAAAATTAGGTTTTTGAGGAAATGAATTCTTTCTGTTTTTTACCTTTTTGCTCATAGGGGGCGTCCGTAGCCTCAAGAAAAAATTTTCGAAACATATTTCGATAGATTTTTGAAAGACCTTTCGAATGCCACTATTTGCGTGGTCGTATCTTACCTCAGGTCGGAACTACACCCATTTTACTGGAAAAAGATTGGTATTTTTTCCTAAAAACACTATCACAAAGATATTCTCCACGGAAACAAAAAATTTTTTTTTCAGCCCATAGAGGGTGAAAAATTCATTTTTTGGACCATAGAATCGATTAGAGATGTCGGAAAAAGAGTTTGAAACATGTTTGCAATTCGTGGTCCGCTTTCGTGCGGAATTACTCATAATGTTCCTCAAGCTACGATGATACAGGATTCTGAATACGAGTACCTATATGGAGGTCTTGGTAACTCTACGTTCTATCAATGTAGTTCATTCTCACTCAACGGAGTCTCGATTGGGATGACAAGTTGAGAGGCACGTCTGATGTAACTTATCTTGAGCTACTTTTGAGAATAATAGAAATAGACCCTGATGTCGACACCCTCTTCTCATCAAGCGAGAGAGGTTATGATCAAGCTAGTAGCATTCCTTGAGAAAGTCAAAATCATTCATTCTTAATGGTATTCCATCCAAATTACTCATTTTTCGGAATCGATATAGTGGAGAAGCTCCATTGGATACAGAATATTGAGTCTGCAAGTGTAACTCCTGATTCTGTGAGCCACAGGAGAAACAGACAAGCGAATACGATTGCGGTTTTGAATGAGTAACGTAATGCCTGCAATTAACTTCCTCCAGCCTGTGTACATATATCGTGGGAAGAAGATTGTAGTCGAGGAATACGAGCAAGAAAGTGAAACGGATCCGTAGAAAAAGCCAGCATGTATGCAACAAAATTAGCCAATGAATTCTTGCTTCCGCCTGAAAAGTTATCGTCACATCCGGTATCGTTATGATTCACGAACCTCGTTAGAATTTTTGCTCGGAGCAAAGAATCGAGGGCAGAAATTCCAGACAAAACTCACTCCCAACGAATTATGAGATTCAGCACTCGGAGTTCAAAGGGATTGAAAAATAAAAGAAAATGCTCACTCGATCATTTTTGATTAGTAGCGGTGACAAGGGCAAAGAAATTCCCTGAAAGCACGAATGAGTTGTGAGACAAGTTATGACACCATACGCTTTTTCCCATGAGCTGTCCAGCCAAGCAGTGGGATGGCCGGTAAAACTTGCTTCAAAGGCAAAATCTTACACCTTGTTCTTTAAACGAACTGATTCATCAAGATTCTCGTAAGCGAACCGTATGAATGGATCTGAAACTAAACAGTGTGTATTAATCACAGGTCTTCAGGATATTGTTATATGGGTAAATATCAGCAAATACGCAGATCGGAGGCGACCAGAATTATCAAAAATATTGTTGATCCCGAGTTTTTTTGTGCAGCGGTCCCCATACACCCTCGTGAACATTTATACAAGCTGACCGAGCTCATCTTTCCTCCTGATGGGTTCATCAATGTATTGGATAATTTGCATGAGCTCGCCTCTCTCAAACTTATGTAAAATGAGTGGTTGATTGACTGGTGTTTGCCGAGGTCGTCGAAACTTGTAATTCTCGATCGTGTTCTACGGCGAAGGTATTAAAACAACGATAGAAATAAGCCGGTTATATTAAGTCGAAGCACGTGGTAGAGGTGCTTAGCCTTGCGGATTCAACCGACAAACTTTCCGGAAACTTCTAGCCAGGTACTTCGATTTCCTATCAAATTGATAAAGTTTGTTTGGAAAAGACTACTCTGAATCATTCTTCAGCTAAGCTGATTATACCGGTGTGAATCCACGGAGTTCAGTGATTTCAATGGCCTTATACACATTTCCGAGGATCCTTCAACAATCGTGGCCAAAATTTATGTATATCATTGATCAGTAAAGTAAGATATGGGGAATTATGTGGTTGCTTATGACATATTACCACACCTTCATTTCCAATGAGCAAATCCATGATCTCAGTAACTCACTATTGAGTTTTGCGGTGTAAATGAGCTGAGATGAAAGATATTGAATAACCGATGAAAGTATGAATAGCTTATACAGAACTCGGACTTATCGTTGTGAATGACTTGTCAGTAGAGTGATCTCAAAAATAATCATACGAATTCGATGACTATTATCCTTCCACGATTTCTCATTCCAGATTCTTCCAGATTTCTGACACGATTCGAGGATTTAGGAGATCAAGATTGCGTAGTCCTTTTCTCATCATATTCAGAGTCGAATACAGGGAATAACATTACTTTAGGAATTTTCGAAACATTTGTATCAAAAGCATGAATAGCCCTACAACATTTCAAATAAATTATTTTTTTGGACGTCAAAACGACTATGTACAGATTTCCATTCATTTTCAACAACATGAAATATTATTGATTTCATGGAATCGTTCTTGGTCAGCTCCAATCATGCCCAAAAACATGATCCAGGGGAGGCGATATCACTAAAATATTGTTTCATTTGCTCAATATCTGGATTCATGTCCACTAACATGATACGCTCCACTGATGTCATAAAATCATTTTTTTTCGCAGACCTGAACATGCTCAAAAACTTGATATATCCCAATTTCTTTCATCTTTTGAGCCCTGGGGAACTTGGCCTGGACAGTTCGGGGGAATGTTCTGCTCTCGCGTCCTTGTACCAGGTAGAGACGAAGGACAATTTCCAGAGACTCTCCATTCAAGCTTGAGAAAGCCATTGGGCTTCTCTCGAGGCACTTCTTTTCAAATTCCACCCGAAAGAAGTTTCAAGTTAGAACAAAGATAGTTGGATCAGCAGTAATCATTTTCTAGACACGTGAAATATTTTAGTTCATACGATTCTGTAAGTCACATAGCCGAGGGCCATGGATATTGAGCTGTAATTTTTTTCAAACTTCCTTACCTACTAAAATTCTGGACAAAGTGACATCATGATGTATCTATCTCTCAGTCCAATTTCATTTCAGTTCCATGAATCAAAATATCATTGCTGCCTGAGAGATGATGTGGACTGGATTGACTCTTCAATTGGTAGTTTGGAACTCTACTTCCAGCTAAAATCTGAAAATAGTTGCTCGTGCGAAACCCTTCAGTATCATCAACCTTGGATGAACTCTTGCTGAAGGCTCATGATAGAAAATGTATGGTTCCTGTTCAAGAGCAGGGCAGGTTCCTCATGATCTCATTCCACCAGATATCTGAAAAAGAAAAACCATTGAGAGAAGATCAGGCGAAGAAGAGAATTTTGATGTAGAACATCTCCTGAAATTTGCTTTCTACTCTGGTTTGGTTGAGACTAGATTTCCTCACCCTTGACATGATCAGGAACCTCCTGATGTCCATCATCAAACTTTAGGTGTTCTTTATCTATGATTGATGATGCTCAAGGGTTCCGCTCCAGATACAATTGAGAAATTCTACCTGAAAGAATAGTCTCAAACGAGCAACAGAATAAAAATCATGGTCTAGATCTTTTTTCAGGCTCAGATGATACTTTTTTTTATACAATTGAATAAGTGAGAAATGGATTTTGAGGTTGAGTCTGCAATGGTTCAATCTTGTAGATAAATTTTGAAGTTCAATTTTCTGTTTAAACGAGGAAGAGAGGGTGGTTTAATATTATTATTTATATTAATCTTACTGCTTGATATAATTTCCTCTTTTGATTTCATTATGATGTCCATTTTCTGAAAGAAAAATATAAAATTAGTTTGTTCAAAAAGATAATCCCTGAGTTATTTAGTCAGGTGCAGTGAAATGGAATGATTGAATCGGCAAAATACCTTGGTCATGTGAAATCAAAACTCACACAGATTTCAGAGTAAATTGATTCCCCTCGATGAAGGCCAGAGGTTATTCTCTTTAGAAAATACTCCTTCTATCATCTCAGCTCATCTGTTGACAGATCTATTGGCCAAGATTCCCAAGTTTTGTAAGTCCTGTAAAGATCAAAAGAATTAGTATTTTATTTTTCCTTCAGTCTTTGCCATAAAAATGGCAAAGACCAAAACCTAGAAAAAAGAGCAAATTAATACCATGTGGAGCCTATACGAGGAAATAATTCATCATTATTATAATCAGTCATTCGTTTTACATGATATTAATCTTAGGTAGTAAGGAAAAGTCTTACCTTGAACTTATGTGTTGGTTGTCCCACGACGCGACGGATCTTCTTGGTACACCACTGGAGGTGGTCTCCACAGGTAGACTTACGCTACTAGTGTTCCCAGAGTATCTAGATAGACCTAGAAAGAACACACATTCAATCAGAATCATTCTGGTAAGGTATTTACTTCCCCATGACTAAATCCGAGAGCGAGGAGAAGGGAACTCTAAATCCACCGAGAAATTGAAGAAAGTGAGAAGGATCTAGCGTGAACCTAAGAACTTAAGCGGGATTTAGTAGAATTTAAGAAACTTAGGTCTCTTGCATCTCACTGTACGAAAGCAAAGGGAAGGGAGAGGGAATGCGCTGCCCCCTCTCTATAGTAGTCGCGCGCTATGGTTATAACGCCAGACCAGCACACACCGACGCTCACCAATGGACACCAACGCACACGAATGTCTCCACAGGGCGATCAACATAGAACGTTTATGAGCAGGCTGTTTATGAGTTTTCCATCACGTCAAGAATATGTTGAGCTCGATGTTGAAAGCAATGCCGTTTTTCCGGGCCCTTCCCTCCAAAATGTGCAGGTGTACAGGTCACCTGCTGTCGGCAATATAAGTATAAGATAAGATCTTTCAAATTAGTATCTTGCTCGGGATGCAGCAGTGTGCAGCAGTATGCACTTTGCCACTTTGCTGTATAGAGTTCCGTAACAGCAATTCGACTATGACCTGATGCTCTCTGCGAGGGAAGCCACCGCGAGTGCAAAATTTGGTGAAATCGGAGCAAGAGAGCAGAGAAAAACTCACTTTGATTCTGCCCCTGCATCTTGGAGCAATTTTTAAACCAGGATCACTTGAAAACTCTGGATGTTGGTCTCTTATTTGATAGTAAGTGCATATTTCTCATCAATATTATAAGTATTTGATTTGAAGCCGAAGCATACACTCCGATAAAGTCATTATTTCAGACTTACTGAATCAGCTTCATTCTTTCTCGTGGTGATTTTTATATCTAACAGAGCAATATTATTTCAAGTGGTATGTGAGGAGGAACAATCTCCTTGGTACAGGAAGGAATTGACCTACATGCCCGTGATAATCGGCGCTCCTAGGTGGCGCGTCCCCGAGCGCGTCCCACGACTGACGGGCATTGTAGGGTAATATTTCCTGTACTAGTCTCGTAATTTTTATCGACAAGTTCTGTACGTGTACTAATATACAATATCAGTGCGGAGCGACACCATCAAGTAATGATAATCAGGAGCGTGTGATCTTAGATATAGGAAGCGAGTATCTTAGTTAAATATGAATGGAAATAGTGGTGATAGTAGTTTTCTGCGCATGCGCAAGAACTTGAATCCCTGAAACAGACACCATCAGAAAGCCAAGAAATTTTTCTTGATAATGACTGCACTGCTAGGTCACTTTCATGCATTTGGGCCAAAGTTGCAGCGTTCAGAATATCACTGAATCTTGATAATTCTCAACAGGTCGGTAGGAGGTACCAGAAACAGTGGTAAGCGGATGCCGCTTCTGCATCTAATAGCATCCGCCGATTTGCCGCACTCGAGCTGAGGGTTCATCTTTCATACTTTGTGGGTACAATTTAAAAGCATGAAATTGACTTTGCGAGGTAGTCATTATTGGGAAAACTTTCTTGGCTTTCCAATGGAGTCTGTTTCAGAGACCCAAATTCCTGCGCATGTGCAAGAAACATTTGATTTCCACAAAACTTTACAAATAGATTTGTAGAAAATGGCGAAAATAGGCCTCAAAACGCCAAAAAGGAATTTGAGACTGTTTTTTTTCTGAAATAACACAACGTTCTACGTGAAATATTGAAATTGACGAGGTTCTAAAAAATTGGGTTTTCTAGTAATTTAATTCTCTATACAATTCACTCTTCTGTCCCATGAAAGTTTCATACTGAGATTTTGAGATTATGGGTAGTTTCATGATAAAACTACCCATAATCTCAAAATCAATCGGGCAAGATTAATTCTGATAGGTTCCTTCTAGACCTTTCGAATGCGGTAAATCAATTCTCTGTATCTCTGATCGGGTCCGATAAATATGCATTTTATTGGAAAAATACCCCATCGGAGGAAATTTACAAGGATAAAGTTATGCACGTCAAAGATACTTGGAAAATTTTTATGGGGGGAATGTAAGCTTCCGAGCGCAGCTCTGTACGTCATTTCTCATGGGTATAACAAAGTTGTACCCACTGTACCAAAGCTACCCAATTCGACGACATACAAAATTTACCTCGGCGGAGGGAGGTCTTCATGAGGCATCAATCGAATATTCACTAGAATAGATTCAAAGACACTAAATCTCCAATGTTTTACCGGAAATATTCATTTTTCAGACATGGAGGTTGGCAATGTCTCACGCGATCGATCAGTGTACGATATTGGAGAGTCAGATCTGTATGAGATACGCTTTTTGGATAAAATTCAAGAACATTTGGGATCCACCATCATTCCACAATACTTGAGGAACGCTTTAAGCATCTATGGGTTCGCTAAAGGCCCAATCTTAGCTGAATCCACAGAGCTCCAGATAATACAAGCTCTTCAAGACTTCGTGAGATCACCTGATTATGCAGTATTTATACCAGCTGGTACTGACTTACAACGCTGGCACGGCATCTTCCAAAGACGCCCAGAATCCTTTGAAGTATTGTATGCAGGTAAAGTAGTCTTGTCAAAAATAGTCAACTTAGCTAAAACAAGCCCACTCAAATTTTGGGATCCATTCGCTTCCCATCCTGAAATTGAAGAGGTCTTTAGAGGGCAAGATTTGGCGGAAGATATTAGGTGCCTGATCGACGTTTCATCAGATATACGCAAGCAAAATGAAGGTAGAGAGGATCATGGAAACCGCTGTCCTAGAGGAATAAGACTCTTTTGTGCCTTCTCAAAATTGTCTGCAGGCCGTTTAGTGTATGAAACACTTGCGCGAGTTTTCCGCAAGTCGATTCCAGGATGTAGCACGATCAACAAATTCATCAGGCCGGAGGGTGAACACATCATCGAGGGCAGAATGAGAGTAGCTCAGCTGAAAAAATTTCTCACCGATAGGAATTTACCTCTCGAGGTTAGTCTGAGTGAAGATGCTTGTGCTATTGTAAACAAGATTCGATATGATGTGTTGACAGATCAGGGCGTTGGTGTTGTCTTACCTCGAGACAGGAACAAAATGCCTATTCCAGGCTCATTCCCAGCAAAGACGGCCCCTCTTATAGAGAAAATATTCAACGAGGGAGAAGTATCGCGTCTCTTAGATGGACATATGGTTCAGCACTTAGCAGATAATGCTCCATCATTCTGTCTCCTGATGTATGGGACAAATGGAAAGTACACTGCCGATGACGTGATAAAATACTCAAATTATGTGTCGAGAACGCTCTTAGAGGAGTCCGGAATAGTTGTTCGGTACATTTGTAGCGATGGTGATCCAAAACTTCTCAGAGCTCATCGAATAATGTCAGGGCTCAGTGAGAAACAATATTCGGATACCCCGTGTGTCATTACTATCAAGGGCGAGTCCATTGAGCTACCGGAATATCATGCTTACGTCAAACAGACTATGATTCTGAATCAAGATAAAGTACACGTCATTACTAAATGCCGAAATGCTTTAATTAAAGATTCGGTGGTCTTAGCCATGGGTAATAGGATGGCTTCTTTTACCGATCTAGAAGATCTGATCTGCATCCAATCCAAAGATAAACATCAATTGACGGCAACAGATTTGAAACCAAAAGACAAAATGCATTTCAAATCGGTACTCAAGGGTTGCAAGGAAAAAACGATTGCCCAACTGAAAGAGCATGTACCACGTAGTGAGGCAACGCAGATGTATTTGAGTTGTAGGAACTCCATGGCCAGAGCTTTTCTATTCAAGACTATCACTATTGAAGAGAGGGTGTATAACATGTGGTATCCACTGTACTTCTTCAGACTTTGGAGATATTGGCTATCAAAACATCCCGTACACGCGATTAAAGACAACTTCATTAGCAGCAACACTTACATGTGCATTGAATTAAACGGACACTGCTTGCTCCAAATGGTTCTCATAGCGATTGAGAATGATGATTATGAGCTCTATACATGGTTAGTTGGGAGTCAGATCTGTGAAAGTTTTTTCGAAGTTTTCAGATGTGATAGCACGGTGCAATCACTTATGGTAAACTGCACGGTCTTGGAAGGTACAAAAAAATTGCGGAAAACTCAATTGTTGCAAGACATTTTAGCATACGATTTCGAGAAGGAAGATAACATCGACATAGAGTTTCCGCGTGACAGGTTCTTACACCCATCATTTGAAACCGGTGGATTCCGAGGTGATGAAATCTCTGACGCCATTAGCAGTCAACCCATCAAATTGGGCCAGTTGAGAGCCACGTTGGACGTTGCTAAGAGAGATGCATTACCTGCTGCAACTAGATTGGGTATGCTGAATCTGGATCTCAGTCATGCAGATAAGTGCCAGGTAGCAGAGATCCCTCTCAACTCCATTGATATCTACGTTGATGAAGAGGATGACGACGACAACATTGATGAGAATCTGCAAGTACCACCAGACCAACTCGCTTGGCCTAACAATGGCTCATCCAACGCAGTACCAAACGCAGAGATCCAGGAAGATGTCAATTTTCTATCATCCATGGACAATCTCCAGCTCGTTGATTATTCTGAGAAGGAGGATTCTATCCTTCGATGGGAGAGAGAGACTATCAATTCATCAAGGTCGGGACACGAAATGGCTCAGAGAAACTAGTGAGGAAATCAGCAATATTCTGGCTCCTAAACCAGGACCATCATAAGCTGAGTATTGATCGGCTTCAACGTGTGAAGGAGAACGTCGTGGTAAAATTATGTACAATACCCAAAACATTTTTGCCTCCTGACTGCGAGAGCCATGCATGTGATGCGATTTGCAAAGGTGAGTTTTGCTTGTTCAAACGAGTTAAATGCAATACTCAAGATGCTAAGAAATCTCGAGGTAAAGCTCGTATCAGAGTTGATCCGAAGCAAGATTCAATAGAATGTCTTGTGGGACGAATACGACATTTTGTATACCTCGGATGTCCAACCGGCAGTGAGACTCAAATGTCAAACCACTTTGTCATGATAGACGGAAACAAGAAAAAAGTTGGTGTCATGTGTTACTGGCTCATGATCAATTCAGACGGATTTTTAAGACGCACATCCATGGTTATATTGATATTTAAAATTATATTCGCACGATACGCCCGCTCACAATGTACGAGGGTCGGGAGTACGTATCAAAAACAGTCTTCGAAGAATATGGGCCAATGTGCGGCTCTACACGGACAAACCAGCGGATAGAAGTCATGGAAGTAGATACCTGACTTGCCTCCAAGAAAGTTCCAAAATAGTCAATATTGTGACAGTTTTCATTCAAAGGTACGCGTTTCATAGGAATGTTCCAAATGTGTAAGAATAATTGAAATTAAAAAGGTCAATTTCCGAAAATTTGAATTTGCGTCATTCAATATGGTGGTTGGCGCACACAAGTCACGTGACATGAGACTCTTTCCCACGATTATTGAGAAGGGGATCTGCGCTTCCTCTATTCCGAAAGTCTAATATATTCAATAAATATGGTTAGATATGTTGCTGAGATGAATACCAACGATGCACAGTTGTAACAAAAGCGTTTGCAAGACACATGCCTCATGTGGAAACGCCACCATATCGGAAGGCGCCGATTCGGATTGTAACATCTCAAATGATGAGCTAAAAGTCATGGACGCGTCGGATGATTTGAACATTTTTGTCCTATATCTATTCTGGACCAAATTTCAAAATTTTGTTGACAAAACAAATCAAGAAGCAAAAATATTTTGAGCTACCAAAATAAAATAGTGCTGAAGGAGCTAAACGATGAACTGAAATTATCGAACTGAGTTGTAAAAAGGGCAGCGCACGCCTCTCACCTCTCAACTCGTCATAGTATTATCTGACATATGAAGACCGTCATAAATTATTTCCCAACATTCCGTCATTTCTCTTGTAATCCGACCCTTTCCCCCCGGAATTCACGGAAGTGTATTGATTCATATGAAATTGAGGTGTCAATTCGAAATCACATCTAGGATTCCTGTGACACGTTCCGCTCTTCTTACTTTGGAAGCTACACTGACAAACAGAATTTTCTCCTGGAATTTTCACTTTGAAGGCCTCGACCTCGTCCAAAGTGAATTTTTACTCTTCATTAATTGACAACGCTCGCTATTCTTGATGAGCGTTAAGTCCAATCCTTGACCTATTTGGGATCGGATAATATAATATCGTGATGTGAAGTTTGTGAAATGGTTTGACTGTTCACGATTGTAAGAATAGATCTCAATTGTACGCGTAATGTGTCACCAATACTCTCACGAAAGAATGAAATTGAGTGTTCATTCATGTATCATGTTCGCCAATCAATAAATGCTTATATAATCGAATGAAAAAAGGAACTCGATCATTATGTAGACTTCTGTTCATCAATGTTCTTTCCTACTTTGGAAGGAACACTGATCAACAGAATTTTGTTATCGAATCTTCACTTTTTGGGGCCTCGTCCAAAGTGGGTGTTTACTCGTTATTGATTGACATCTCTCGCTAGTCTTGATGAGCATTGAGTTCGATCCTCGACCTATCTGCGAATGTCACTGAAATTTCCTGATGCAACGTTTGTAAGATAGCTAGATAGTTTGCGACTCTAAAAGATTCCAATTGCATGCGTAATGTGTGACCGATACTCGCACAGAAGAATGGCATTGAGTGTTCTATAATATGTCATGTTCGCCAATCAATGAATAATGCTTACATATAATCACACAAAAACAGGAACTCAATCATTATTTATTCATATCTAGCACGATTAATCATTGTGATAAGAGCTGAGGAAACTTTATGGGTTGAAGTTTCGTTGTAGATTTGATCAAATTGTGAAACCGGCTCTATGGTTACCTTTAAATAAGTACCAATGATATTAAATTCGTGAATCGGCATTTGGAGGACTAATTACTATTTCCCTATTTGTGACCTCGGATTTGGGGTAATTTTTAATGAGAAATTATCGATCAAGATTTGGTCGTCAAGATGTTAATAAAAGAAAAAATGCATTTGAATAACATCGTGAAAAAAATGTCTGGACCCAGAATCGGAATGGGAACCTTCTTCTTGCCGGGTAGATGCTCTACCATTGAGCTATCCAGGGCCCAGCAGATATTTGGCTTGATGGATAGCTGAATGGTAGAGCATCTTCCCGGCAAGAAGAAGATCCCCAGTTCGATCCTGGGTCCAGGCATTTTCTTCACGATGTCATTCAAATGCATTTTTTCTTTGATTAACATCTCGACGATCAAACCCCGATCGATGATTTCTCATCAAAAATGACATCAAATCTGAGGTCACCAATAGAGAAATAATAATTCGTCCTCCAAATGCCGATTTCCGAAGTTAATATCATTGATTCATGAAAGAAGACGATTCAAGTTCGAAAAGAGTAATTTAAATAGGTACATCTTTTTTGTGATATCATGGTGTAAATTGCACTAGATAGCATGGTGAATTCGGATACAGCTTTTCAAATCACTTTGTCAAGTAACAAAGAAAAAATTGAACTTCAAATTTTGAATTTATTGAGCCAGATTGATACATACAACTAGTAAATCAATTTATTAGATATATATTTCAAATACTCTGCAGAGATGGAAAGCGCATCTGGTACGCAGTCTGGTCCTATACAATACTTATATTAGGAAATGATAAATTATTATATGTTATACCTAAAGAGAGGAAAACTTGTGTAGAGACCGAAATCTACATGCGCGTACAATCAATTAAATAGATATTTTTCTAATTTCACAATCTCATATTCGATGTTATTTAGTTCAGCACTCATTCAATTCTCATTTGCTCCTCATCCAGTAAAAGTGACATCAATGAAATTACTTTCACTTGATCGTATTAAAAGCAGATGAGTTGTGCCACGTGAAAAAAATGGTCGGATAATCATAGTGTTTCAAATCTTCTCCCCGTGATTTTTCATCAATTCTATAACTCAAAATATGAGGAACAAACGATCGCCAGGACCCCAGGAAATTTTTCAGCGTAGCTGATGAGTATCTTTGGATTAGAAAGAAATGGCATCTGGAGAGATTGTGATTTTTTCACTGTCTTGCTTATGTCGTCCATAACGTCAAAATAATTTGTCGGTTTGTGATCTGTGGAATTGTTGAACATCTTTCTAACGCCACCAACCGCATGTTTGTATCATGCGCAAAATCCTCGGCAAAATCGGAACTGGGCCGATTGTAATGAAAAGAGATTCACATTTTTTACGCCAAACTTTATCAGAACAATATTTTCCAGACATATAAAACGTATTCTTCCATCTCTCAGTGATGCAAAGTTCTCGTATTTTGGACCATAGAACCGAATAAAAATTGTGTGAAAATATTTCGAGACATGTTTGCAACCCGTGGTCCATTTTCACGAATGACTTAGATACACAATTCAATCGTCACAGTTCGACTTCTCATCTGAGAATAGCGTCCATTTGAAATCTAGAGTGATTTACGGACTGAGAGCTTGAATAGATGAGAATAAGGCCATCGGTATTGGGCCTCAACGAGGATGTACCATCGGATTCGTATAAGGCTGAATTTAACTGGGCTCGTGAAGAACTCGGTTCTGCAGTATTTACGTTCAACTCGGCGCTAGTATCTTGGTCAATTCCAGAATCGTCAATCGAACTTTCTTGATGATGGGTAACTGAAGCAGTACGATTCAACCCTTCCTCATCAAATTGTGCAGGAACTGTATCAGTATCCTGCACACTCTCGAACGAGGCGGTCTCGATGAGAAGAGATCGATTTCGATCCGCTTGCCTAGCAGTTTTCTCGTTTGACCGACTCCTCAGTATTTTTCAACCACTACCTGCTTGAGAAGAATGCTCTTCCCAAAAATGTTTCATAAAATTACCCACATTCCAAGTTTGAGATCGTTCGTACGTAATTTTAAAACTAACCTTGCAAGAACATTCAATGGTCCCGGAGAACTCCCGCTGAGCTCTACTATCACGGTTATGGCGCTGGAGCGAGATCTTAAGAAGATTGAAGGTAGCCTTGATATCAGGATTCTCAGTTCTTCTTATCAAACATCTCCGGAACTTCAGCTTCTGATTTTCGATTGCTTGTGCTTCGGTCTGTTGCGAGGTCTGTTCACGATTATCGGCATGATTGTCATCATTGTTTTGATCATTGGTTTCATCCGCAATGCCGTTGCTGGCTGCTGTTTCTGAGTTTCGTAGATTGCTTGTTACTCCCCGATTTTTTTCCAATTTTTTGTACCACCATGTATCAGTGCGGCTTTGTACGGTGGCGATAATTCGGTACAGGATAGCTCGCTCTGAAAGGTTAAACCTGAATGTTGATTCAGAGGCTCTCGTGCGAGGTCCCAAGAAGTGTGTGACAATGGCATCTCTTGGAATCAAATAGTCATCACTTTGGGCGAACTTCTCCAGGCTTTCAATTTGCGGTTCGTCAATCGGTTGATCTATAAAGTAGCTGTGTAGTAGATTTCTTATTCAAAATTGTATTCCAAAGCATCTGAATTAGAAGTATACAAACGAGCCACAAGATGAATTATTCCAAACTTTACACCAAGTGAGTTTTGTTTGGTCTACCTACGCAACTTCCTCAGGAAGCCTAATACGTACACTACCACGGTCACATGATACTCCATTCACTTACCATAATTTTTTGGCCCATCGAGCTAGCTTAGACATAGCTTTCTTTGAATGTTGGGATTCGCCAATTTCGCGTTTCTGATGAAAACCGTTCCGAAAATGAGCTTTTGACAGAAATAAAAGAAAATCCTTCCTTTTCATGCCTGAATTTACCCGATGAAACACCTTTTCGACATTACTTCAGCTAAATAATACATCCGTATTCTCAAACGTCGAATACAACGCGAAAATTCTGGCCTATATTACAAACGGTGGTGGTAGTTCTACTCGGCTCTAACAGGCTTGGTCTTGAGCAAATGTGGTTTGAAATGCTCGTGTCGATATTCATCATCTACGAAGAATATGGCATGGCCAAATGCCATTTTTCATTTGATACTCTTGCCATCCACTAATAAACTATTCACCGTACTCGTATCAAAGAAAGACGATGTCTCGTTCCTTCCACCGGTCTTACAAGGACAGTAATTTCACCTGCCCCGCCAACAAATGTTATTCATCAAGAAGATCACTTAACGACGTGACTCGAATGTACTCAATGGCCATGTAAAAGATTCAGATTGATTTTTCTAATACCGAGGAAAGCCATATGACATCATGAGATAAATAGAATCAATTTTTGTGCGCCTCTGAAAAATGCACAAAAATTTATTCGACATATTTTTTCTGAGAATCCTTCGACCAAGCAAGGCATACTTTTGCGAGAAACCAATGCACTCTGCGAGATTTCAGGCAGCCTCCCTTCTCTCGTTCTCCCTCTCCCCCCCTCTCTCTCTCTCGCGGTAAGTCTCATCGCACGCCTTCACTGATCTCTCTTTGTTTTTCGACACTTGCCACTGCCTTAAAGTGCCCTCGGGCTTTGTTTTTACAGATCCTTGCACGCTAAAATTTGCAAGTATTCACGGGGTCCATAAATTTGTGTGGAACTGTGTGTACTGCAAAAATTCTACCCAATTCTTCTACGTGAAACTGGACTTTGAGGTTAGGCCACCTTGTGCTCAATTGGACGAATTTTGAAGTTCTAACCGCAGCTACTAGATGTCAGCTACTGCTACCAGATCCCTACATTATCAGTCTCAAAGCCTGATTCACACTTGAGTCACCCTGAGCTAAGCCTGATCTGACAAGTGCAGCCTGATTAAGCGAACACGCGCCAGGCAGCAGAGCCCTGTCCTCGAAAACAGCTGAGAAATGTTTACATTCTGTCACTCGTCTGCTACATGAAGAATTCTGTGTCGTGTATAATGGCTCCTACTAGCTTGTCGCAAAATTCAGCCGATGAGACTGTGAATGTTGGAGCTTCAGGTGACATGCCTCAATATTTCAAATCATTCATTACTCATTTCAATGCATGTCAAAATCAAATTCTATCTAAACTGAATGAAATTGAAGTCAGAATAGAAAAACGTTTTCGTGATATTGAGAGGGATATTAGTGAATTGAAGCAAGATATTTCTCAACTTTCTCACCAAGCAACATTAGTGGATCCTGCAGAGATGATTTTGTCCGACATTCCACATGATTTGAATTTAGATCAAACCGAAATAGTTGCTAAAGTACTCGATGCTATGGATCAATCACAGCTTCAGAATTTTGTTGTAAATGTCAGAGAATGGAAAGGTCCCTGCTTTCGTAATGAAAATTCTTCCGATTCAGGCCTCGTTTCTGGACCATCAATAAAGAAAGAGGCGAAATCTCGATCAATCGTTATCCAACTATCGTCGACTATCATTCGCGATAAGCTCATTTCAAGTTCCTCGAAACTGAGACAGAAAACTGCTGAAGATATTTTCGGCCATCGATCCAGTTCCAAAGTTTTTTGTAGTCCATTATGGCCGAAACAAATTCACAATTTACTAAAAATAGCTCATTCAGTAAGTGTTCGTCTGAAATTTGAGAGACCAGTTGTGAGAAATTTGATTGTTTGTATGAGATCTTCGAAGAAAAGTTCCTTTGAACCAATCCTTTCAGAGACTGATCTTGAACACTTTTACGCTCGGCACAAAGTTGATTGATCAAGGTTGATTCTGTTATGACCCGAGCGGAGGGCTCGGGGTAACAAATATATTATTTGAGTTCGTGTAGAACAGCCGTGTGGGCGGACTGCCCAGTTGCACTTACCT
This sequence comes from Eretmocerus hayati, assembly GCA_029851415.1. Classification (NCBI taxonomy): domain Eukaryota; kingdom Metazoa; phylum Arthropoda; class Insecta; order Hymenoptera; family Aphelinidae; genus Eretmocerus; species Eretmocerus hayati. The sequence goes on from CM056741.1 coordinate 27,568,040, forward strand.
ATTCTTTTCTATTTCGTTGATGTCTCTTTCTTTGCATGTATATATGTATATATATATATATATATATATATATATATATTGTAAATAATTATTCAGGATGAAATATATCAGTCGGTAGATTTGATATTCTTTAGAATGATATGGCTTTATGCTTGAATGAATTGAAAGATTTAAGATGGATATTTCAATGAATTAGGATCTTATTCCATTTATTGAAAGAAAGAAATGATTCTTTGAAGATAAAGAGTCAGAGTTTATTCAAGGTGAATTATAAAATTTTGGAACAGAATTTGGAATACAAAACTTAGAATCTAAACGCAGTTTCACAAACTTAGAAATTAATGTGACTTACAAGCTACTCGAAGAGATGGCTCTTCGAGGCAGGAACGTGTAAAGCAGGTCGATGAGATGAGAACTGCGAGTTGATGAGATGAGAAGAAGACAAATTCGGAGCCGGTCCTCCAGCGGCTAAGACGGATATCGTCGGTCTCTTTGTCGACGGAGTAATCTAGCTTACGTGTCCGCACTTTTCCAAACTTTACTTTGTCGCGCGGTTTCTAAGCGCGCTTGGGTAAATTGTTACGTGACCCAAAAACTCTCGAAGCTTTACTGCCAGATTGTCAGTGATTAACTGAAGAATGTATTTGATTTGCTGAATTTATATGTGCGGACACAAATCAATTTTGATGAGTTGACTGAAAATAATTTTGGAAGTGTTCTACTTAAGATTGTAACACATGTAACACATGTGTTACAATCTGGGAGAGATTCTCATTGAAATGGCCATGGTCTGTTACACCTGTTACATGTAACATGTGTAACACCCAGTTACTTCCATTCTGCTGATTTACTGACCTGTTGGTTTACTGGCCTGCTTATACGTTCCTGCTGATCGAGTTAAAATAATATTTCTCCATGTTGAGAAATATTATTTTAACTGCTGTGTCGTCTGGGACGCCACATCTCCCCCGTCAGACCATTCTCGTCCCGAGAATGTGACCGGGGTGGCAGAATTCCCGAAGGGGTATAAAACAAAATTTCCTAGAGGTGGTTGATCAGATTTACATCGAGAAAAAAAAAAGTGGATAAAATTTTGACATTTGAACAATTTTGAAAAAATTCGGATCTGTGAATATCATACAACATTAGTTCCAGTCTATATGTGAAGTTGTGTGCATGAGTGTGTGTGTATGTATGTGTGTGGTCACGGTAAAATATTTTCACACCGCGTGCATTTGAAGGTTTCGATTTTTCTCTTCTTGACGCAGGACCACTCGGCTTTGAACTCGCCGCAGCCACAGCACTGTGCCCACCTCCTCGGTGAGTTCGAATGATGGTGCTTGCATAGATAGCACCAGTTTGGGTCGTTTTCCCCTGCTCTTTTCCTTTCCCTGCATCGTCGCGTCCGCTCCCGTTGTCTAGCTTTCCTGTCTGGTAGGATGTGCTCATCTTCTTCCGTTTCACTCACGTCACTACACTTTGCTTCTGGGCTTATGGCCTGTGCCTGCTGGTTTGGTTCACCATTGATGCTAACTTCGAGTGGGTCTATGGTCGCAATCGCTTGCTCTTGTAGGAGTAGGTCCGGAATGGACGACACCGACTTACCCGCAACACTCTCCGGGTCGACCGTCACCAACTCGATGCGTTGGAGGCTGTTCATATTTGATGCTGATCCACGGATGAATTGTTGTCCTGTCGGTAGTTGAATATCGCTGATGATTTTTATTGGCGGCGTGGCACGCTGCTGGGATAGCGCATATCCAGGTTGAGGTGTTTTGCCAACGAAGGTTTGCGCTGTCGCACTGTCACAGATTGTGGCGTGGCCTGTACCGGCCTCCGTAGGTGTACTGATATTGTCTGCGCGTTCGCGGTGGGGTGCGGGACTTTCATCCTGCGGCGCGTGAATGGAGTGTAACAGGCCGCCGTGTGTAACAGATGTTACCTGTGCCACGCCCATGGACGAGCTGTGGAGCACGTTGGCTGTTACAGATGTTTCAGGTATAAACATACCGTTCGATGCGTCGTCTGCTGCGGTGTTGAGCTGTATCTGCGCGGTGTGTAACAAGCTGCCACGTGTATCATCTGTTACCTCTGCTGCTCGTTGCGTACTCGCAAGTGGGTACGAGTTTGACGTACTACCCCTGTAAGTGCTGTTCTCCCCGGCTACATCTACGTATGCCTTTACTCCTTGTGTATAGGGTTGATGAGTTGCACATTCCACGACCGGCATGACGGAGATACCTACATCTCGCACTCCGCACATGGTTTGTGTTGCTACACTGGACTCCTGGGTATTTCCGATGCAGTCTGTTTGTGTTTCGGAATTGGTACTTGTCACTGTACTAGGGAGAGAATCCGTTTGTACACTCTCAGACTTCCTAGGTAAAGATAAATTTAAATCACTTGGTTCGAAATTATAAACACCGAGGAAGTTTTCGTATAATCGAACGCTTTTTCTTAAACTGTCTTCTTTCTGTAAAAGATCCTGTTTTGCAGCATCATATAAATTGTATGCCTTCCGCAAATCCTCGAGGTCTTGGGTCACTGAAGATCGCAAGTGGGCATGAACTGATTTTACGCGGTCTGACATTTTTGTATAAGGTGATACGAAGCTTGTCACGGCGGGACTGAATAGGTGTCATCATTAATGTTTTAAAGGTGAGATGCTTTGGCTCATGGAAAAATTCATCATGTCAGCAGTTTGTCAGTCCAAGTTGAGAGTAGTCGAATTTCGCGGTGCTGTAATTCAAGCGGAGTTTGTAGAGAAGTCCAGAAAAAGATCACGGTGGCGCCATCTCTTGCAGATGATATGTACTGTGTTAGTTGTGCAACTGGCGCGAGAATTCGGGCCATGACAATCTGGTAAAAACCCCTTCACCAGTCTATTGAATGCCGATCCGGATGTTTTCACTGTTGATGAGTTTTGTTATGTTTTGCGGTATAATCATGATTATGTGTAAATTACAATGTTATATAGACTAGCAGAAAGGATATTCTTGTCATAGTGTATTACAGATTATATGGTTTAGCGGAAAGAATGGAGGAAAACATATCCCATGACAATCATAGCGGTTATATTGGAAATAGTAGGTTCTAAAATGTCCTTACACATTAATTTACATCTGAATCTCCCTGTTAGGGTTCAATTCCGATCATCAATGATACACAACTAAATTGAAATTTCACATTAGTCCCAATTAAAAAAAAAAATTCCAAACTGATCTTCCAAATAAGAAATGCTGAAACTTGATAATAATATTCGAAATCCATTTTTGGAATGTAAAATTTATAGTATTACTTAGTGTCAACCACAACTAGTCGATTTTTCATTCGGAACATGATGAAGCCATGACAATTGAACATTTCGGATTATTAAGACTAACTAAAATATTACATATATTGGTAGGCTAGGATATTGCAAAGGTGTTCATACTCGAGAATTTCAATGTCAGCATCTTCATGCAATGAACCTAAGTTAGTGCGATGTAATAAAAAAAATTTTTCACTAAGTGGAATCCGGTAGGTAACAGCAAGATTCCGAGGATATTTAGTCTTATAAAATTTGGATACGTGCTATCATCATTCACAATTATTTTCCCGAAAATGATGTTCCCTAAAGAATATTGTATATCTTATAGTCGTGAGAAACTCATATAATAATTTTGATGAATAATTATTTATCATTATCTCGAAGATATATACAACTTATTGATAATGAGAATTTCCACCAATCTCATGAAATACAACCCAATCGAACGAGTTCTTGTTACTATAGGGAATAATTTAAGAATTCCCTATAGCGAATTTTATAATTTTGGGAATCTTGAGTAATGAAAATAGATATGAGTTTACAGCTTGCCTTATGTTCTAACTTATATCTAGTCTTCCCTTTTAGGATAAGCAACAAACTATCGCACATGTTTCTGATTCTCAAAATCATTCTTTACTTTTAGCCCTAATAGATAATTATCATCTTTCTGAAATCAAAAATTCAATCGTTTCTGAATGTAGTACTTCTGGTAATTTGAAATTATTTTGTTGGAATAAGGTGCCATTAGGTCTATGCATGTGAATTTGAAGAAACTTTGAGGAGCAACTAAATTCTGCTGACGCTACGTCAAGAACTCGACTCTCCCAAGTTCCTCAATAGTCAGTTAGGGTTGTTGAAATGTATATCAAAGTGGAATTTAGTGTGAATGGTTGGCTTGTTCTGTAATTGTCAGTATTGTCCAGTCAGTCCTTGTGGAACGGGAAATTTATATCAGAGAAGGAGGACATGGGGCGTTGGTGCTACGTTGTACCGCGGCACCGATATCGATGGGTAAATGTGAGTTACTGCAGAATACTTAACGGCTTATAAGATATTTTTTCTGGATTTTTTTTTTATTGGAGGGCCAACGATTTTTTTTTTTTTTTTTCTTTTTGTACGGAATTGAGAGTTTCATGCTAGGTTTGAGATAAATCGTATGTGAGTGTACAAGAGGTCAACAGAGTGTTACCCAAGTAACAGGATGTTATATGAGTTACCGGGATCACATAGTGTAACATAGGTAACAGGGGGTTACAAGAATAACAAGTGTTACATGCGTTACAAAACTCGAACGTGTGGTTTCATTAAATTTTGAGACTGATATGGATTTTATGTAGTCTTGGTCACGGAGAGTGTAATGAGGGGTAACACGGTGTTACAGAAGTAACAAACTATTCCAGCAGTAACAGAGTGTTACATCAACTACAAAACTTAAATTGTGTTTCGGAGTTATCAGAAGATATTCCCGAAACATGCAAAAATTTTGGAAGTTATGAATATTAACGGGCCACGGAAGGCTAAATTATTTTGTTGTTGGGATGAATTTCTTGAAGATGTAAGAGTGTGATCGTATACAATTCTGAGATTGGTCTTGACTCCAGGTCTGACGTCCTGGGATTGCACGTGAAAAGGTTGAGAATCCGGAATGTTAATTGAGATTTTGGATGGTTCAACAATAACATGTGAGGAATGTTCCATCAATGGAACAATTTATGTACGGAATCCAAACTCCATTGAGAACTGCAACGAATCGTGGTTGATGTTACAAGAGTAACAGAGTTTCACAGGACAACCGAGGGCAACAAGGTGGTACGTGTGTAACAAGGCGTTACGTGTGTAACAAGGTGTTACGTGTGTAACAGGATGTTACATGTGTTACAAGGTGTTACGTGTGTAACAGGATGTTACATGTGTTACAAGGTGTTACGTGTGTAACAGGATGTTGCATGTGTTTCGTCCCGTAATGGGGTTTTACACATGTGCGATAGGTGGGCATCAGAGTGATGTGCTCGTCGAATTTTGTCAGGTACTCGTCGTGGGGAATTTTGACATCAAATAATACTTCGTCTCGGGGAATTCGAAATCTATGTCGTCGTTCGTTCGATTATTGGCTCGAAGATTTGAGTTCTTTTTGTGGATACGAAATAGATTTATGTTGAATTGATTAATCTCCATTGGACGTATGGAATGTAGAAACACATTTCGAAAGTTGCAAAACTGAATACGACATTATTAGGGATTGAATTTCGATCTTTCTATGGACACTCTGGAATCGTAGAAGTCTACTTTCGCATGATTTTGATGGCGGCTTGGATTTCCTGGATTCTGAACACAGAAAAGGGAGGGATTGTGGCGGAATTCCTTCGCCAGGGGTTCGAGGTGTTAGTTGTACTTGAATGGTGCTTATATTTTGAAATGATTCCTTTCCATGGATTGAACTTCTAAATGGTTCAGAGTAACCTGTTCTGAGTGACACGTACTTTGAAAGAGTGTTTCCCAATGAGCATTTTAAAATGGAATAAGGTTGGAACCCTCTTTGTATTTTTGATTTGAAGGAACTTTTGAGATTTTCATCAAATGATCGTTTCCGGTTAATGAATCTTGAGGTAACTATGTTGGAACGTTTTGCACCTATGTGAGAGAGGGGTGTCACAGAATCTCGTGGTGTGGTTGAGACATGGAGGAGTATGTTATTTTCAATATTGCTTGGGTTTTCAACGGGGACGGGCGTCTCAGAGTCGGTTGGCAGATGTATCTGCTCGGGACTCTGGTTGAGTGAGATGTTATCACACGTGGTATGCGTTGGTTCACTTTTATTATCGTCGCGATAGGGTATGATGTCAGAAGACATTGGCAATTGTTCATGGTTTACGAGTTCAGGCTGTCGAGTGGTGCAAATTTCTTTTGTGGTGTTAACGAGAATTGGAGTTGATTGGGGATCTTGTCGAATATTACTGACTTGAGGCTCTTTGGGCTCAGAAACGTCGGTTTTTGTTATTGAGTCGCGGTGAGAATGGGATAAATTTTCATATATTTTCAAAAACTGTAAAAAATCAGTTTTGTTTATGAAGAATTGTGTTGGATTCGAAACTAATAAATGCATTTTGTATAGAGTGGATGGCTTCCTGGCGATCGAATTTGAGTGTAAGACGAGGACAATTTGGAGTTGTGAATCAGGGGGAAGTTTGCTAAAGTAAAAACTTTTGGCAATTTCATCGAGATTTTTATAAAGTTGGTAGTATACTGGGTCAGATGAAAAGTGAGTACTTGTAAGAATGTAGTAAGCATCTTCAAGGATTAAGAATAGCCTTTTGTAGTTTGTATCACGATCATGACTGAGCCTTGGACCACAATCTAGTAATTTTTTGCAATATTTCTCGAAAAATGGGGTGTGTAAGAAACACTTCACTATATGTTCCACAATGTCGTCCACTGTGGAGATTTCGAAGTTCTTGAATGCATGATATGCTGGTCCAGAAAAATTGCTAAGAATAAAGTCTACTAATAAATTTTCTTCGCAAGTAGTGATAGATTTTGCTTCTGTGATTTTTTGTATGAAAAAATGTGGGTCAATATTATAGCCTTCAAATATTGGCAGATCTAGATCAAAAAATTGGGAATTCATTTTTGTGAGAATGGTATCATTATATCTTCAGAAAAATTTCGTTCAGAGCCATGACTGGTAGTGCCGAATTGGATGTGAGAAAAAGCAGGATCAGCACATCGTGAGTTGCGGTCGGTGTTTTTGACCGGAGTATTGTCGAGTGTGTCACAATCAGGTGATATGTCTGAGTCAGTGAATGAGGTCGATAGTCTCAGTGTGTTGAACTTGGGAGTGAGAATAGTTATGTGCAACTAAAACTGTTCCCCACCAGGGATGCCAAAATGTTATGACCCGAGCGGAGGGCTCGGGGTAACAAATATATTATTTGAGTTCGTGTAGAACAGCCGTGTGGGCGGACTGCCCAGTTGCACTTACCTATTCTTTTCTATTTCGTTGATGTCTCTTTCTTTGCATGTATATATGTATATATATATATATATATATATATATATATATATATTGTAAATAATTATTCAGGATGAAATATATCAGTCGGTAGATTTGATATTCTTTAGAATGATATGGCTTTATGCTTGAATGAATTGAAAGATTTAAGATGGATATTTCAATGAATTAGGATCTTATTCCATTTATTGAAAGAAAGAAATGATTCTTTGAAGATAAAGAGTCAGAGTTTATTCAAGGTGAATTATAAAATTTTGGAACAGAATTTGGAATACAAAACTTAGAATCTAAACGCAGTTTCACAAACTTAGAAATTAATGTGACTTACAAGCTACTCGAAGAGATGGCTCTTCGAGGCAGGAACGTGTAAAGCAGGTCGATGAGATGAGAACTGCGAGTTGATGAGATGAGAAGAAGACAAATTCGGAGCCGGTCCTCCAGCGGCTAAGACGGATATCGTCGGTCTCTTTGTCGACGGAGTAATCTAGCTTACGTGTCCGCACTTTTCCAAACTTTACTTTGTCGCGCGGTTTCTAAGCGCGCTTGGGTAAATTGTTACGTGACCCAAAAACTCTCGAAGCTTTACTGCCAGATTGTCAGTGATTAACTGAAGAATGTATTTGATTTGCTGAATTTATATGTGCGGACACGAATCAATTTTGATGAGTTGACTGAAAATAATTTTGGAAGTGTTCTACTTAAGATTGTAACACATGTAACACATGTGTTACAATCTGGGAGAGATTCTCATTGAAATGGCCATGGTCTGTTACACCTGTTACATGTAACATGTGTAACACCCAGTTACTTCCATTCTGCTGATTTACTGACCTGTTGGTTTACTGGCCTGCTTATACGTTCCTGCTGATCGAGTTAAAATAATATTTCTCCATGTTGAGAAATATTATTTTAACTGCTGTGTCGTCTGGGACGCCACAATTCGTATCTCATAAGTCAATCAAAATATTCCATATTATGCCTCTTGACACTCTAGTACTCCCATTGCAAAAGAGATGAATCCTTCTATGAACAAGCATTCATTTTCTCTGAATCAAGAATTCGCTCGGCTCTTCCTAATTAGAATAAGCACAGGAGATATTACCTATGTTGTGATGTACTTTTCTCCAAAATTTCTCACGTCATTATCAATCCATAGTACTTTGTCTTTGGAAGAATTTATTCTGAACCATGATTCTTAGATGATATACGAACTCGTCTGCCTCAGTTTTATTACGCGATATCACTGTTAATACACTATTATTCTTTCACCTGATCTTTTCATGTATCAATGTTTACGTATTATCACATATCAAGATCAAAATTAGATACCAGAATTATTGTCTGCGCAAGATTTAATGATAATTGTACACATTTGAGAATATTATGCATACTTTCCTGTATTATTATATTATATTATGTCCATTGAAATCCGCTACTTGTACCAGATAGGGTGATACCCCAAGGTACCAATAAATAAACCAATCTACGATCTCTCTCTCTTTCTTTTTCTCTCGCTGACTTTCCCTCTCCAAGCGCCGCGTACGCAGAGGGCGCACTAGCATTAGCCGTCGCAAACTTCACTTCGCGTAACTCATGCGCATAGTATTCGCACTCATTCAGCTCATTTGCTCGTAGATACTCAAACTTGACTGATCAGTGAGACATCGCTCTAGAAACCGCGAATACCAAAAACCGCGCTTGTTGTGTATTACATTTACTCTTCCGGATTGCGCCGAAATCATAATCTCGCGAAGGGCAGGCAAGTGCAGAGTGTTATTACTGTGTGATAAGTGTTACTCTTCGTCATACGTGTGTTTTGAAAATATGTCTGGGGTGGTGTATTATGACATCTTGGTGGGTGAGCTTGCAGCCCCCGCCTTTACGGATGCTCATCAACGGGCTCTAGTGCGCATTCGTGAACTGTTTTTCGTGTAAGTGGGGTTTTCGTGGTGTAATCTTTAAATGGCATTTTTCGTGCCTTTCGGGATTTAGAGTTTCCATTCCGCTTGGAAACATTTTCGCAAAGACACTGCTGTTGTGGACCCACGTTGTTGATCGTGTTGTTGATCGAGACATTCACTCAGCAGCAGCTCCAAACCAAGTGACCAGGAAATGAATACATCCTGACTCGTGCTGGAGTGCTGATATCATTACCCTGAGGTCACAGCTACGCGGTCAGCTCCGGCTCCTCTGCCAATAAGGTAAGAAAATCAACCCACTAGTGTACCATTGACGATCATTCACCAGTTCAAGAGGTATATCGCGTCTTTCGACGATGCTTCGACCGAGTTTCAAACTCAGAAAATTTCAGTCGCAACTTGGTCTTTCTTCGTCGTTTAATATAATTATCGCGTTGAGTGAGTGGATCTCATTTCTGTCGTACCTGTTCCAAAACTCAACACATCGTTACCGTCACGAGGGTTTCTTTTTTTGCTCCCCGGACCATCACAACCATCCCAATTATCAAACGAGCGACTGCCGTGCCGTGTTACCCTTGGATTGATTCTATACAAAGGAGAAGTGAGCCAAAAAACAAGAAACGGTATGCTCTTTATTCCGTCCTATAGATAATCATTCTATAGATAAAGACAATCATGTAGATTGTTGCCATACGTTCCGTCAATCGCTCTATTGGAGTTGGGAAGCACTCTCATAACAACAATTTACTTGATTCTAACAAAATTACTCATCTCGTCTCACCTTACTCTCGTTGTGACTTCCACGCGCTTTCATGTATACGTACCACCATCTAGTAACAATTCAATGCAGCATACGATTCAAGTTTTCAAAAAAAGCTCTTCACGTACATTGCACCAAATTTGCCTCCACGTCAGTACTCTTGTCCGTTGGCTCTGACATAATAATTAATTGGGATACCTTAGTGCACATGAGAGCTTGCAATTCTGGCTAGCTCAATGTTGATGTCTGTCTTTCATCATCTAAATTGTGGTTCGGGAATTCTTATTGAAAACCTTGCTTGATTTTTGTTTTGTTTACCCAGGGTGTGATGCTTGACTCAGAAGTTCTTGTTGCAGAGACCTGCTTGAACTCTGATTCCGTCAAACATCAACCCATTCGCAATCGAGAACTTCTTGCTGCGGATACCCGCTTGAATTTCTCTTTCTTTCACTCAGGATCTGATGCTTGACTCAGAAGTTCTTGATGCAGAGAACTGCTTGAACTCTGATTTCATTTAACATCATCCCATTCGCAATCGAGAAATTCTTGTTGCGGGTACCCGCTTGGATCGCTGTTGCAATTTTCCCTGTGACAGTTGGCTCAGAAGTTCTTATTGCAGAAGCCTGCTTGAACCCTGTTATTGCCTTTCACAATGCTGGTCAACACATCAAAAATTCTTCTTGCCAAATCTTAAGCTGGTCAGATGTCTGTTCTCAAATCAATTCTCTGATTATTCACTCAGAAATTCTTATTGCACATTACTGCTTGAATTTCGGCATTAATCAGATGTTGAATTCATTTTATCAATCGCCTCAGCTGGCCTTGATCCATTACACACATGCATTATGTGTTTGCCTTGATGAAATCTGCGTACTGATCATGATCTTTGGCAAATTAAAAGTCAGTCGGACCCTTACTAAATAATTCTGGACATACCCTATTGGTATTCACCAAAGGACACCAGTTTCAATTTATGATTCAAAAGGCGACCTTCCTGTACTACCCCTGCTGAGAGAAAATATTTTCAAACAAAAATCAATTCCATTCCATACGTATTCAGTTGTTTTTGCGTGTGATCAAATATTATTGTCATCGAATAATCTTGGTTACCTGAAATAAGTCTCAAGTATCGGAGGGTGGTGATTCAAGAGCTACAAAAGGGCTCATCAAGTCAAACCAGCCATTGCCTCTTTTCCACCTCTTCCCTCAGAAATTCCAGTAATATGTATGGTGGCCAATGAATCAGACCCATGTGCAACTGGCTCAAACTTGTCTCCATCATCATTTCCTGGTTGACCTAGAATTGTAGCCGATTGGAGTGCAAGTGCTTTTACCAAGTCGGAACAATCATTGTGGATATTTTTCCAATTCCCTTAGTTTATTTGATTAAATCTTACAAAGATAGTATTACCTACTTTGTATGCAATCTACCCTATTTCTATGAATGAGACTTACAATAATGATTAGGAATCACAATGATCAGACAAATGTTTACACAACTCAATTATACACGTTATTGAAATGTAACCAGACTCAGTCAAGCTAAACAATGAAATACCACTATTATTCATGAACTTCATGCACTATCTTTGATTACTGATTAAATGCAAGAACCAAAGATCTCCACTAATTACCTGTGGGTGATTATTTCGAGATCAAACAGCACTCTGATTTGTAAGATGGACAATTGAATGAAGCGCACCAGCGGATTCAATCTTTCTGCTATTAGTCAATCCTGCCTCACAATTGACCTCAGCTATGCTGACTCAGACCAAGTTATCCATGTGGGATGATATCTGAAGCAGGGATGTGACTGGATCTAGTTGATCGCCTTTGGTCTTCACTACCCTGCATTGAGCCAACAGTCATTCTATCAATACTCCAACGGTTGTGGTGAGCTAACATGTATAACCACCAAGTCAGGAAATTCAAAGCTTGCATTACTATTCGCAAGTGTAAACAAACACAACTGTAATCGACATAAGTCTTCACAGGATAGGTCTTTTCAGGTCTCTTCAATCAGCGGCTCAGCTCGGCGACAGCTGTAGCTATTAGCAGAAGATTCTCTACTCGGTCAGATGGCGGCTTCCTAGGGACCCTAGAGGAATGCGCGCGCGCTCGATTTTCTCAAATGATCAACATCAAAAATGAAGGCTATAGCTACATTGAATGTAGTACATTTACTATTACATCTCACTGTTCCAGTAAGCTGCGATGGAACCCTGTAAAAAATCGGTTAAATTCTCAACCAACCTTCCCACGACTTGGACGAATTTTCAAACAGACTGGTTGAATAAAATATTCTACCAATCTGATTTAATAAGGAAAACTGGTTGAATTCTCTATCAAGTGATTATTTTTCGATTCACGTCGGTCTCGAGTACAGGTTAAACAATGTTTCAGCCAAGATGGTGTCGGGATCGGTAACCACCGGTCTTACTTTGCGAAGCGTATAGCTCGTTTGAGATCAGGGACACAAGTCAAGGTATGTGAACCGAACATTTTTTTTATGAAACTTTGAACATTTCTCAACCATGTCCCTCCCTTCACAAGTTCGGCCCTTGATTTTCAATTGTACATTTAATATCGAATTTTAAAAAAAATCACGATATGTCCGGTTTGAATGGTCGTTGGGCAAGGTTCTTCTTCTGGAATTTAGTTTAAAATTAGCACAATAATATTCAAGAATAAGTTTTCCTATACACTCCCGGAACTGTGTGCAAAATAAAATCCAGGATTTCCGATTTTCATCAACATTCGGCTCCAGGGCGGATTTTTTGTAACGAAGTGACCAGTTTTATTATTGCATCTTATAGTTTAAGGTTCGAGTAAAGCTCTTTGATTTTTTGCGACCACTTTAGTGCACTTGGAATATTTTCACGGCTATTGCAGAAAATAATAATTTGGGCTAAACACATCAAATAGCTTCAATAATGTATATCGCCGGATTTCTCTGATTTTTTTCACACACAGTACTCTACGAGGGCTACATTTTCCAGCTAGTACACATCGATCCATTGACTTTCCTCGAAATGAAAATCAATGGCGAAATTCGATATTTTTGAGGTTTGTTGCCATTTGTCTCGAGTGAGGTAAAATATTGACGCATAGTTTTTTTCAATTTTGAGAATTTTATTGCCTACAACTTGGTACCACGAGGAACAATCCAAATATTATCATAACACCCCGGGATGCGGAAAAAATGAAAAAAATACAAATTTTGTCACTATTTTGTTGTTGTACTTTTTTGTGCACCCCGGGGACCATCCATTTCATGAGGGATGGAGGGGAGGGTGTTTGCTAGGGTATACCACATCGAAAACAATTAGAAACGTCCTATAGCATTCATGCGCAGTTGAAATGAGCAGTCAGTGATGTGACGTCTTCCGGGTCCAGCAATCACATCCATGGTTACAACCACTGTTGTGGCTTGACTCGATCTGAAACCAAACAAAAATTTCAATTGTATCTGCAAACAATTGAGAAATGCCATTACTACTGATGCCGAGAACAATAGCAATAAAATTATACTGTTATTAAAGAACACTGAAACTCGATCATCTCTGTAGTACACTAGTAAATCTCGTTAATCTATTCGAGGATCAGGCCTCTTTACCCGAGTTCAATGCCCTCCCAACAGTTCCCCGTTTTTCCCTCACAGCAATTATGTTAAAGCATTTAGACTACAAAAAGAAGGATCAAAGAATGTAAGAAATCAAATCGTTAACTACATGCGGCAATCTACGGCAAATTGAGGAATGTCAACCGTTAGTCTATTGCACGTACTAATAGTATTTTGCTCACATATCATGATTTTCCTACTCACTACACGCGATCACTATTTGAAATTCAGAATGATAAGAAGTGCAATCCACAGGACTCATTTATTCAAAGGTTGCATATGCCAAACACCAACCTTACTATATTTTCTGTCGAGAAACTCGATTTGTTTGGTACAATCTTCTATTTGTTTCCTCAAATTGTAGTTGTTGTAGTCGTACTTTTCGCAGCTCTGTAAAACAAAAGGATCCTCGATTATTTTTACGCTTACATATTCTCCCATGCCTCATCCATCCCACCTTTGTTGATGTCTGAGTATGTCATATTTGACCAAATTATCGAACCATCTCATTTCTACACATTTTAGGGTTACTTTTCACAAAAATGTATCCTGAGATTAGTAAATGAAAACTCACATAGCTCGACGATTAAACGGTTCTGCATGAAAAAACAAAAACACAGTCTATTCTTTTGATTTTAGTATCATTATCGTTACAGTGAGTACAGTCCACTTCTTCAAGTGTCACCATTACATAATAGTCAGTTGCAAATACTTCCAATGCATAATCGAGAGGTGACATAGACCCATTCAAATACGCTGTTTACGACAAATGAGCACTGATCCCCGGTGTGATTGCTTCGCAGTCCTATCAAAATTTTTGTTACGATTTATCCATTTTCAAGCAATGTCAAATTGCAGGACACTATGCTCAATTTTATAACCAATACACAACTTGTCTTGATAAAGTTTTAACATTCACTCTCTGACCGTGGCAATTTTTCAAGGAATTGAGGATACACACCTTATTCTCTGCCTCGTATTTCTCTCGCATACTTCGTACTGAAAATATTCAGTCATCATTAGTGACACAACTCTAAGATTCGATTGCAGGGTATCTATACGAATTTTGGAACCAAATTCAAAGACTTCTCAAGGATTCCAAGGAGGTGGATCTGGGAAAAAATTCAAGCACTTCTAAAGGGCATCTGAGAGATTGAAGGACTAATAAAGGGCGATTGGAGGCTCCTATAAAACTCCCGGACAAAATTCTATTTCTAGAAAACTATAACTACTCGTTAATGTTGCACAAATGATTATCCATTATGTCAATAGAGTTTTCAAGGATTTCAAGGATTTCAAAGATCCTTAGATACCCTGCATTGGCATAACATTAATAATTACCTTTGCATTTGGTGTCTTTTCCACTCTCAGCTTTGGACATGTAAATCACAAATTTCCTCAATGAGTATTGTACAACAGTATTGGACAGAAATCAAAGGTTATAATGGAATGTATCTTATCTCTTTTGAGTTCTTTAATGGTCTGAATCATTTCTCCCAAGAGTGGCAAGGTCTTTGCTTGGAAATCAAGGAGCCCTGCAACAATACCTTCCAAGTCACTTGATTCTCCCCCTTTAACTTGGATTAATAGTGTTTTTTCTTTTGATGCGTTGATTCTTTGTCTTTTGGGGACATTTTCCACAGTTTTTTCATCAGATCCTTTGTTACTGCTCCGTGTTAATTTTTGGTTACCTGTATACCAACAATTTCATGATATTTTTGGTCTAATACTTGGGCATCTAAGCTCATTATCATATCCTACATTAGAAAATGAATTGATGAGACAGAGTATCAAATGTAAAGACCTCAAACATAAGAATCACACTCCCATTTTTGTTTTCAAGATAGTAAACTAATATTCTTCACCCAGTCCCATATCATCACTCAATGTCATCATCTACATTCTATAAGAGTGATAACTAAATTACAACTAATTTTCCAAGTATACACAACAGCTTTGCATTTTTGGATGACTTGAAACGATTTGGTCATCACCTCACAGATCTGTTCAACACCTAATTGACATGCGGATATTAATCTTTCAACGATGCAGTATGCTCAAGCCTAGTTTCCGAGCTATCCATAAACCATGCATAGAACACATTGCTTATACACTACCGTCTGGCTGAACTTGGCAATAATTCTTTCACGGAGAGATTTTTAGATATCATGCATACTTGATCAAATAAGTCAGATGCATAAGACAATAAAAATGTGCTGAAAATATGTATAGACTACAGTATGGATGGAATTGAGCATAAGCATAGATATGTCTACGAGTCAAAGTCTGAATGTTTTACAAAATTCTGATCAAACAATCTTTGGCTATCACCAATGCTTTGACATCACTAACCTCTTTTACCAGCATTCTTCACAATATTCTTTTCCATTCTACACTTTATCCACCTCAGTTTTAGCACTATATTCAGGATAGAAATAAATGAAATGACATGTAGTGGGCAGTGGGAAGGTGGGCACGTTTTCACAATATTATATAGACCTTGGTAGGTAGGCTCGGTTTCGCAGAGCTGTGCGAATCTCTTTGCAAATTTTTTATTGCTAGAATTGTTCACGCACAATTTCGCGTGAACTGAAATTCTCGATTTTCCAATGTACCCCACCACTAAATTAGATTTCAGTTGCCCGAATAATAGTCACGTAGGAACTCTTGGGAACTCTGATGGAGTAAATAGTCGAACTGTCGAACACTGTCGAACTCTTGGCTCATGCCACATTTAGCTCCTTGTTCATTTAGCAGTGCTCGCGCGCAGCGTGAGCCCCGACAGCCATTCAGCGTTCAGGCCGGGCGAGCGCCATCTTGGATTGCCAGCCAATCACGATCTAGCGTAGACAAAGCCGTCTGCTAACAACATGGCGCTCGCCCGGCTTGAAAGCTCATTGGCTGTCGGGGTCGGAGCTACCTTTTCAAAAGCGATGGTGGCGCCTCTAATGGTCAAATTAGTATACTGCCAATTCGAGACCCTCCACGCACTGCCAATATTCAACGACGAACACGAAGTCAACCAGACAGTATAAGTACTGCCACTTGTGGTCTATTTTAGTGCAAAATCAGGAAAAAAGTTAGTGGACATTCAACTGGAGAATAATTTCCCGTAACGGAAGGAGATCTGACATGTGTTGGTTCAGATAGAGTCTGAGAACTCTGAGAGCCTTTTAGTTTACCCGGTGTGCCATCAGTACAGTCCGTGATAGTGCACAGTGAAGTAGAATATTGATAATGCACCGTAATCATCTGTCTCACAAATTGCAAGAGCGACACAAACAAAAAGATGAACTCATCGTCAGCTGGCGAAATTCGAGTGAGTACAAAGTAAACAATAACTACTCCAAATGTGTCCGTAACCTTACAATACCTGGGTAATAGGCAGAGCCTCGGCATAGTTTCGTGGTGCATTATTCTTTTATAAAAATCTATGGATGAGCCCGATACGATCTTCCCAGCTTATCTCAGAACCTATTCGTCTCCACGTTCTGTCAGTGCGACATTCCCTAAACTTTTAACAAAGCTCCATGAGAGAGCCCCCAAGAGAATTGGAACTTGTGACTAAGTAAGATTCTAATAATAATTGAATTCAAAATATCAAGAAGAATGGGAATCTTCAACTTGAACATCGAGTCAACATGTAGGGTGTAATGCCCAATCCAAATGCATGCCATACAATTTTTCTCTGAGCCAAGTTGGAGAATCTACTCGCCTACCAAATGACAAGTTCACCCACTGTAATACTTACATTTACAAAGATTTAATTGTAATCGGGGTAACTCTTTCAGAAGAGGACAATGTTCAAGATGAAGAAGAAGCTCGTGCATGAGAAAAGAAATACCTAGAAGCTGTCACGGTAACTTCAACTCATTTTTCCAAAAGTTTCCTTCTCATCAACAGTCCTCTTCTTGCAGATAAACAAAGACTATCACAAACGCAATATGAAATTAAAAAAACAACTTGACAAGCTTCAATCCAGGCTAGAGGAATCAAAGAAAGTCTATGCTACAGGAAGTACCTCACAAACAACTTTTCTTATGTATTTACGTACAAACCAGAACTGATTCAACATTTGTTTCAGGTGAGACAACACCATGATATCCTTTGTAATCTACGATGCAGCTGCCATAGGCAGAGTTTCAGATGATGAGGAGCACGACTGTTGGCCTCATATTTGTCTGAATGCTTGGCACCATTTTAGTGTCAAATTGGCATTCTTACATCTGAATTATAAGCAAATTGACTCATTTTGTTCACATTAATTGAGGTATACTGGAGAATCGAGTTTACCTTTCAACATTATTCTGTTTATTGTACTTACTTGGTATGTCTTATATTATATTTTCCAGCACATTTTGCGACATTTTTAAACATACTTACATACAATTATCTTGAATAAAAGTTTTCTTTTACCATCACTCTTCTCAGTTCTGGGCCACAAAAGATATTTTGCTTGAAATATGCCCATTTCAGTAATCTACTGAAAAAGTAGGGGCATATTGTTCCTTGTGTGTCGTGGTTATAACTTTGTGCAGCCTTGAACAATATTTGTGAAGCATTTAGTTGATCAATTCTTCAAACATCCTCGTGATCATGAATTCCAGTTCTTCGAGATCTTGCTCAATGCTTGTTGGTATGGTGCGTTAATGTCTCAAAACATTAAACTTCTCTACTGGCTCCAGTAAGTTGGTGATTCCTCATCATTTCAAAGGTACAGACATGAGTAAAGTGTCACAAAAATTATGAGCCTAAATATAACAAGTATCAATATGATGACGATAATAGACAGTGTAGGTAAATACTGATTTATTGGTGCACCTCATCCCACATAGTTGGTAGAACAGCTAAGATGATAAGACTATATATACCATATTCAGAAATAATCCTGTGAAGTCAGTTAGTGCACAAAAGTTAGTGTTATAGCAACGCACGCGGGCCACCCCCAGCAGAAAGCTGGTTCAATTGTAGAATTATCTGTGCAAACTGAAATTACTACAAATCTTCTCTCTCTTGAGTTGTAATTCCAATAAGAGTTTACATCTCAGCGATTGTGTATTCTGTCTTTGCTCAATACTGATTTCCAGAATAAGTCATCCCTTAAGGAATTACTTATTGGTACGGCATCCAAGAGCAGATAGGTGTCATGGGACTTCATCGACTTTTCAAAATCCATGAGGAACACTCGTGTGTCGAACATCAAACCAATTCTGTAAGGCAAGCCAAGTCCAGTCAAATTCATACTAGTGATGGGTGATTCCATAGGATATTTTGAAAGGACTGCACTCATGTCTACTTGAAGCTCACCGCCTAGCTTTACATTTTCGAACTTTGTATTCATTCATCTGTCTCTCTATTTCCCTACGATTCCTCCAGTGAAACTCTCATGGGATGATAAATATTGAAGCATTCTTGGCTCATTCTAGCTTCCACAGTTGCATCACAGACAAAAGTATATCCTGGTTCAGATGCTCTGAGAAGAGCTTGTGGAGTCAGGAGAAGAAATCAACGTGTAGCACTTGTTCCTCTTGATAAATATAGCAAAGGATTCGTCACAGACGAAACCAAGCTCCAATATGATATATTTGGTTCTGCATCTACCACAAGTAGCTACCTGCAGTGTCTATAAGAATCACCAGACATCCTTCGAGTAAAACAAAGTCCTGCAGTGAAACAATTGTTCAAGAACTTGATGAACAAGAGAGGCTCTCCTCAGAACTGAAACAAATAAGCACACAACACTCATAACCAGGTGCATCTGACTGATGAATGCAAAAGCTCTTCTAGGATAAAAATACCCAGTAATTTATAGCGTTGAAATAAAAGAGTAGACTTACGAGCTATTGGTAATCAGGGCCAGCTGTCGGAGGAATCATCCATAGATGCGCTTTGGCTATTTACACACATATAGAAGAAATGGCACGAAGATACATTGATTTTTTGCCAATATGTCTATGATGCAGTCTGGATGTTCCTTGTGCACCTCTCTCCCGTCGTGCGACTCAATGCCTTCCTGGTTGTAAAACCGGGACGAGGGTATCCATCGATGACGACTTGGGGCCATAGGAGGGGGGGGGTGACAGGACTCAGCAATGCTGAGTCAGCATCCGGGCTCAGGAGGCCAAACATCGAAGGCTCGATCCCCAGGGAACGCGCACTCTGTAGATGCTCTACACGCAAAAGTAGGAGTGCGACACCGTTCAACGTCCAACCTGGTCCAACCTCGTTGTACCCATCGTGCAGACCATAACCTCAAACGAACTTTTCGGGATTATTGTTCATGTTATTGGTCTGATGAACGTTCGGTCTGATATGCTGACCGATGCGTTCATTCGGGGCGAGTACACTTGGCATCAAACGATTGTTTCCGTCGAACATGAAAACAAGCATGATATTTTGCCTCTAACCTCGCAGAAACACGATATTTTACCTCTAACCCCGTAGAAGATAGGCTTGTTCTCGTGTGAATCGGTTTTTTTCTCCTTCGGCCTATCCCGCCCTCGTCAGAGCCATCTGACGGGCAGTGCGACTTGGAAAGTTTGAGCCTCCGCCTTCGATCAGCTGATTTTGGGCCGATAATTCGCTGCTTGTGATTCTCAGTCAATATCTATCGTTTCCGGTAGAATTACGTAAAAGTGATCCCTTGTTTTGCACTTGGGGATCAGATCTACCATTTACAAAAAGAATCCAGTTGATTGGAGCTGTTGCTCTCCTGGAATCTTGAGGACGGGAACACATGCTCATCAACACAATTACAGTCCTCACGATTCTGAAAGAACGGTACCACCAATCAATTTTTTACTTGTTCCAGGTGATAGATCTGATACCAGAGAACAAAGTAAGGATATTACTGTTTCGAGATATCACACCGTTTTTTCGAGAAAATTCAATTTAGCCGTATTTCGCTCATATGGTAAGGTAGAGCTTTCACATGCCCTTAACATAAAGTGAGTCTCCCAATTTCACTTCATTTAGAAACTGACTCATTCTGAATTAATTATTAAAAATTTCCGAAAATTGGGAATGCAAATGGTCTCGTATGCGTTAGAAATCAGGTGCACCCTGTTGCAAATAATTTTTAGAAATTTAGTCAGCTTTGATAAAAACTGAGCCACCTCTTTTTTTGCGAAATTCGCTTTGACTCATTTTTAAACAATGATGATTATAAAAGCAAGGCAACCTGGCTGATCTCATAATAATCAATGTTTAGAAATGAATTACAGCAAATTTCGCGAAAATGCAGGTGACTCAATTTTTTTCAAAGCTCACTCAGTTTTTTACAACTATTTGCAACCGGGTGCAGTTCATTTCTGACGCATAGAAGACCACTTGCATTCCCAATATTTCAAAATATTTAATTATGAATTCAGAATGGCTCAGTTTCTAAATGAAGTGAAATTGGGAGACTCAGTTTGTGCTTAGCAGAAAATTACAAGAAAAGTCTCGGTTGGAGAGTGGAAAATGTGCCGAGGCACTGGTTAGCAATCGTGTTCGAAATCGCGCTAACAGACATCTCAATTTTGGTTAGTTGTAAAAGTACATACAATAAGCTCAGTGCTTTCACATTCTCAGCATGATGTTGAATTTCTCATCATGTGCATCATATTGAGAATTTCATTCGATAATCAGCTATACAAATTTATGAAAGAATTCATGATCAACATCATAACACAGGGTCGGGTTTCAGCGTGGACGAATTTACGAATTTACAGATTTACGAATTTCCAGATTTAGCGAGGCGCATGTCCAATGCGTTGCAGTCAGCAAGCTTCATTCACATAACTGGGCCCGCCGGATTGGGCCGTTGATTTGTATACGAATTAAGATACATTCTGGACTAATCTTTCTTTCGCTCATACGTTTTTGATTTGTTGCTCCACTCCAACATTCCAAACTAGGAAAAATTTGATCAAATAAATTTGTCTGAATTCGTAAACAAATCAGTGGTCCGAACCGACGGGCCCAGTTATGTGAATGAAGCTTGTGGGCTGCAACGCACTGGGCATGCGCCTCTCTAAATCTGTAGATTCGTGAATCCGTAAATTTGTGAACGCGGAAACCCTACCCTGGGTTATAAAGAAGAAATCTTCACTGTATTGTATGCGATAAAAATTGATAAGATATATCATACACGATGTTCAGATTAAAAAGAAGAAAAAAAAAATTCACACGACAGCGCGGAAATGACAAGGCTTCGGATCGTGCTCGGCATATTTACGCCCGCGTCTGGACGAAAGTTTTACTGCATCCAGTATTTCTTCTACAAGTGATCGAATTCACTAAAGTAAGAATAAACGCAACCCCGACGCAGACCGAAACGCATCACACGTTTTACAAAGTAGAGACGAGGCGCAATCTAGCCGCAGCTCCAAACGCATCACACGTTTCATAAAGTAGGGACGAGACGCAACCTCGCCGCACCTCGAATCGCATCGCACATTTCACAAAGTAGAGACGAGACGCAACCTCGACGTATTTACATCAAACGGAACGATGAAACAAAACAACAAATCCCACCAGTCACAATCCAATCATTAGTGTATTGCCACCCTTACTCTTCAGTATGTTTCGATATTCTTTTCTCATTCGCTTCTATTACTTCTGCTGCTACAATATGATCACGTTATCAAGGGAAATAGAGGTGGACATGTTTTTATCACTCTTTTTCATAGACAAACAATGTAAGCACTACATCTATTTGGTATTATGGATCATAAGAGTTGGCTTCAGACTGGCCTGGAATTTGTGGGAAAAATTAAAAAATACATATCGAGGTTTGGTTCAGTGTGTGTGAAGGAGAAACAACCAAAGGCGAACAATCAATTTAGATCTGATGGCTATCGAGAATGTCATCGTCCCTAACTGAGTTACAAACCTCAAGAATATCCTGTCTCGGCTTTACAAAGTGTACTTGGTTCCTGTCTATATTTTTACAATGTTTATATGATTGATCATTTAGCAAATTTCATCTCTAGTGGAATACCTTCATTTCATTATATTGAATATATTTCAAGCGCAGCTCATACCAGTTCATAGTGGCCAAAATTCATTGCTCATGTAAAACTACTGTATCCTAATGAATTTTTAAAGCGTAATCCTCAAGACACCCTCTGAGCCGTGTCTTCTAAGAGGTGATAATATGAGCACAGCACTAATTTTGATGAGTTCTCATGTCTCAAATTCTTTTTGAATTTCATACAATACTAGATTCAATTGTATCTTACTTTCTTAGGATCAAACCAGGTTTTATCACTTTCACCAGTCATTGCACGGCGTTACATTACTGGAACCAATTAGTGCTCAACTCTCTATCCATCCTAACATTACTCATTTCAAGATATACACTATTCCCATAAGTGCCTACGGCGTCATCAAAATTTGTTATCATAGTATGGATATCACGACTAAGCAGATGACATTGCAGTATTTTCTCATTCAAACCTCTCACAACAATCCTGGTATTATAAAATCATCTCATGTGTGCACAATGTTCCTCTTCCTCTCTTTTCTATAAATGTTTTAAGGGAACCTCATACTTCTTTATCCAAGGCTTGCAAGCATTTCATACAATCAGCTTCCATTTTCAAGTACGAAATGAAGTATTACTGCACTAACGATTATTTAGTATTTGAATGAGTGAGGTGGTTATCATGTCGAGAAATGATTCTACAATAAACAAGATAGCACATGGGCTGTTTTATCAACACTACACGCTGCAACTGACTCGTCCTCAGTGAATATGGTTTGTAAGTTTCCTCTTCTTTCATAACAAAAGACTTGATCGTCAGGGATGGTTTGCTGATATTTCTGAGCCTCAATATTCAATACAGGGCCTTTCTTCATGAACTTGATATTGTTGTATGTGCTACATCTGATGCATGGGATCCAGTGATGGTTTCTTTGTTGTGCCTGCATTTATCAAAATTTTACCTGTGTACTGACGAGCAATTTCCTCAATACCTGAAGCAGGACCAACTCACAAGCTATGAAATGTGCATCTCAATGAAGTCTTCATAAACTATTTATTACAGTCGGTAGGATTAGACCTCGACCAATGATGTATCTTTTGTGTTGCTCTCATGAATTACCAAAACCTTATCCATGTCCAACACAAGAGTTTTGTCGATCACACTCACCAGGAGAGGTCATCACATCCGGATCACGGATTTGGCTGGAACTTTGGAAATAGTCTTCTTTTAACGCCAAAAGATGAAACCCAAAATTATAGACCCTAACGCTCCGGCATTTCCGAGCTACAGCCAAGAACATTAGCATTGTAGGTATACCTATATGTATACTTTTTAACATGACCCTATATGGACAATGCTAATGTTCTTCGCTGGAGCTCGGGAATGCCGGAGCGTTAGAGTCTATAATTTTGGATATCATCTTTTTGTGCTAGAAGGAGACTATTCCCAGAGTTTCAGTCGAATCCGTGATCCGGATGTGATGACCTCTCCTGGTTAGATGATGTCAGGCTGGTCAGTCCTATTAATGACTGTCCATGAATAGTTTTCGTTATATATGTGCTGTGATCTTTAATTGGTGCTGACCCCATGCTCTCATGATTTTCAAACGTTTTCGTGTAATATCTTTCTTTTGAGTATTCCTTTGATCTAATGGCCTCAGCTACACTCTTACACATGATGTATAGTTCTCTACTGTCTTGACACGCCACTCACATTCATGCTGTACACCTGATTGAGAGTTAGCCGGCGTAGGTGACTTTTTAAATGGTCCTATAAAATTGTATAGGCTCATTCATTTCATTAATAAATTATTTAGGAAGGGTTGTACATTTATGCCCTCGGTGGAAATTGGTAAGTTCAACTAGAAGAAATTCTTGGTTGAGAAGTCAATCATATTATGAAAACTCTATATCCATCTGGTGATCATACTTTGACGGTCATCTTATCTAATACCACTTCTAACATACTGCTATTGACCCTCATCCTCAAAATGAGTTCCCACTTATTACTTGAAGTTCTTAACGTGTTACAACTTATCCATGTCCTGATTGGGATTTGTTCTAGTTTCTTATTTTTGAACAATATAAGGGAACACATGTATCCATATAATTTTATGTTTCATCAGTCACTCACTCATTAGTTAGTAACTTTGATTGTTTGGATCCACTCGTGTTGATAAGGGGATGAACCAACTCGTGTGAGGGATTTTCTCAATCCAGAAGTTTCTCATTGCCTCCATATTTTTTCTTGCAAGGACCATTACAAGCGGAGTTGGCAGTCTTCGCATCACCTCAAGTAAAATTTCATTCAGTTATACCATTTTTTGCTATCAAAAAAAAGTAATTAGTTCTGGCCAAGATCGCTTTGGTTATAATGAAAGAATATTCATTTTGAAATTTTAGCATGCTGCTGTACGTGAGGGTAATCATTTTTATGAATGATATACGTGGAAGCACTTTGGGTTTTTATAGATGCCAATATTCACAACTTATGTTTTTCGCATTGTAGAATGTATATTAGTTTACTGATTGTATGAGGTGCTGAACCATGACCAAGTGGACGTCATTGAATCTTATCAGTTGCCGTTTGTCATAATCCCTATTTTCATGTACTTTCTTTGCAAACCCGGGAGAATTCTATGAATTCCAAAATGCATCCTAAAGAATAACCCGAAAGAACTGCACAATTTCGACTCCCCGAAACAATGCATCAAAGCAAAGCAGTGTGGCACATCAGTCCGCCTCCCCAACATATGTATGGAATCATTCATGCATAATGCTAAGCACATATCAGCTAGTCCACTCACCTCTAATGTATTGACGTTAATTATTCCGGTGCAATCCAATAACCCAGAGATTTGATGCGGAGCCTGCAAAGCTGAAGCTTCCAGAGTACTGGCGTGACGTTGTCGCATTATGCAAAACTCATTTGCGGCAGATTCCATATTGCAGCGAGTGTATTTTGCGAAAGCTATATTGACAAGAGTGGGTCATGTACAACGAAGTTTGTAATTTGAGCAAGATTTGTTGGGAAGTTATGGGATTTGAGTAAACCCCAGACTGCATCTCATTAGTAACTGAATGATGAATTTATGAGATTCGCAGTTATGCGAAATCTGATGCGTCGTCAGAATGATTCACTCAAGAAACGATTCGAGAGGTAAAATTCAGTACTGTGACTGGGCTGTTGGTCAAAATTTGCCAGAATTCATCGCAGTGGGTTCGTACATGACCACAAAAACTTCGGATGCTATGATCAGATATGTTCATGGAATCTCATGCTTCACGTGGGATTCCATGACGGATACGCTGATATTCCTTGCCATTTCGTCAAATTTCTTCATTGACTCGTCATTGTGATCCAGCAGATATCATCAAGCCTCCTCCCCCCCCCCCCTCCGTTGTTGCATAATATCAATGATAATGGCGCAAATCAGATACAGAATTTATCCAGATTCAACAGAAAAATGAGGGCTTCAATAACAAAAATATCGATCAGAGGACGAATTTACACAAACACACGAAATTCTAACACGTACCATTCTATGGCAGAGTAATTATTCAATAGAAATGCGTCTACTTTCAGGGAGCGGGATATCATCCGCAAATCTTGGTGAATTCCGGATGGAGAAATGGGAATATCAATTCAGTACATTTGCGAAAGTAGAAAGAGAGGGAGAATTCTTGCAATTTCGCAGTCGGAAGCCGGTCGATCATCCGCGCTCAAGACCGGATATGATGACAAAAAGTCGTCTCTGAGAATATAAGGGAGGGGCCAAGAGATGAAAATAGTTAGATAGAGGCAGCAACCGCAGCTTGGCGATTTCTTCAATCATTTCTGGTGGACCGGAACAAACAGAACTGTGGCCGTAAATATAGGCGAAGCTGTGATTGCATTGAATCTTATTGCTCTGGATTCAGAGTGGTATTTGCTTCTCCTCTCGAACTTTTGATGAGAGATTGTATTTTCGCAACAGGAGATTACAACTTTTTCTGAAAAAGATTTCGTCTAAGGGTTCCATGATAAGGGGTAAAGGTCAACAATCCCCCGTTCATGCCTGTTGAAAGAAATCTATCGAATTCAATCTCCTATGACAGACATCGACACAACTCCAAATGAGCCTACACTGGTGATTATGCGGGCCTCTGGTGTGCGTTATCATTAAAAAATGTCTGCCATACTATCTATACAATTATGACTTCCTACATCTACAGATTGAAGAATCGAAGGGACTAGGCGGTCAAGGACAGTGAAGTGGATCTTGTATGGTATCTCCCCGAAAGTGTTCTCTCTTACTTCTTTACTCCGAACTATGAAGAGAGCAAAGATCTATAGGTCCCAGAGTCACCTTGATTTTCAGTGGCACCCTAAAAACTCTCTCAAAAAAGCAAAAATCGGTGTACCTTTCATGCGCTTGCATGCTGCACTTCTTTTCAACGTATCACCGTGAATTTTCCCCCTGGGAATCCTTTCAATTATATTAATTAAGAAAAAAGCATTCTTGTAATGACAACTGACAACTCTCGATTCAGGTCCCCGAGGAAATGTCTGAAAATTGAAAATTTTATTTCCATCATACTAAACGTTCCGATCCCAACGTGATCATCAAGTTATTTCGTATCGGATACAGGTGTTTCCGTCCATTCCCCGAGCTATGGAACCCGGTCCAAAACGTTGAAACCACATTGAAAGCAGATTCTAAATCATTAATTCGCATCTCCTGCGCATGGTCGTTAATCCACGTTCTCGGGAGTATTCTTATTCGAGAGCTGGTGTGATTTTCTCTCAAATGACTATTCGCAAAAGTCAATTCGTCGAAGTAGAACTCCAGATTTAGTTGGTTCAAGAAATGAAAGAATCGATGGTATCAAATTTGTGAGCCCCTGGCTCCTTCCATGCCGATGAAGGAGGCGAATTTTGATTTGGAGAGTTTTACAGGCGTGAACATGTATTTCTCATTTATTCTTCAACGCAGCAACCGACTGCGTGGTCAGTTCTGTCTTCAACCTCCGAGAATTTTTGGTACGCTCACGACACTGACCCAAGAGTGGTGAGTCATTTTCAGCCTTCTCACACAAATCTGAGGTGCATTATACGGGCACGGGTAGTTTTGAATCGGGTTTCCATTGGATTGAACTTTGTTTTTTTCCACGTACTTTGGCCAGCTGAGAACAATCTCTATTGGGGAAGCGTCGGAAGCGAAATATTGACTAGTTGATGCAGTTTTTCAGAATGAATTAGAGAACTAGATCTAATACCTCCAACAAAGAGCTAACCCATAGTTCATCATAGGACTTCAGAGCCATCGGCATCGAAATTCAATCGTCAAAAGTACGTGAATAAACAAAGTTCAATTCAATACACGCCCTTCAATCCTACTTACGCACTGATTATTCATCTCGCATGTGTGTGTGACGAGGCCGAAACTGACCCTCCGTTCTCGGCTCAGTTTTTTGAGCGTAGAGAAAAATCTCGGAGGTTGGGGGAAAAACTGATCCCAGATTTGGTTTCTATGTCAAAAAATACGCGAGGAGTACGTGTTTACGCCTGGAAAACATTTCAACGCAAAATTCGCCTTTTTCAGGGCGATTGAGGGGGCCACGAGTTCACGGATACGATACCTTGAATTTTTTCATTTTTTGAACCAGCTAGATCTGGGGTTCTATTCCGTTAAATTTACCCCCCCCCCTCCTCGACAGTCATTTCGAACTAAAAAAACACACCCGAGAGCGTAGATTAATGCGCATGCGCAGATGACGCGAACTACTGATTCACTTTTCGACCGGTCTCCATAACACGGGAATGAACGAAAACACCTATAGCTGATACAAAATAATCTGGCGAACAAGTTGGAATGGAGAATTTCTAACGTTTACCCGATCGTTGAGTGTAATAATCATCGATTTTTCGATTCACAGAATTTTCCATAGGGACCTAAATTAAATGTTGTCATTACAAGGATACTTCTTTTCCAATTGATATAGTTTGGAGGGTATAAAAAAATACGTGAAGAATTCATAGTTAAGATGGTTCAGAATGCAAACGCATAGACGATACACCAATTTTTGCATTTTTGAAAGAGTTTTTAGGGCGCCACACAAAATAAAGGCGATTCTGGGACCTACAGATCTATCTTTTGTCCATAGTTAGGAGTCAGAAAACGCGCAAAATTCTTCCTGGAAGATACCGAACAAGATCCACTTCACTCCTCTTAACTACGCGGTACCTTCGTTGAAGTTGGATAGTAAGTTTCATGCAGAACCCAAAGATGCAGAGAATGTCTCTCACCTGTATCGTTTCTCATTCCATTCGGACCAATGAATGAGTTGGACATTAATCCTAGCAGAATTTCTCATGCTCATTGAAGTGATTCCACGCCTCATTCCACATCAGGGAAGAAACAAGATCATCTATATCGTGACTACTGGAGAATCACATATGAGTTACTTCATCATCTCCCGTCGTAGATACCCTCTCCATATCCCACAGTGGAAAATCACTGGCTTTTAGCTAATCTCGGATCATATTTTCCGTAACTTCAGTCCACATATGCTTTGTAGTTTCAGTGAGTATACTCTGAAGTCGTACTGAAACGCCAGTAAACTTGGGGATACGATGAATCCTCAGCGGTGGAGTTCCAGTGAGCATCACTGATGGATCACTTGAATCATTCACTAGAATTTCAAAGCTGTAAGGGCCTTGGTCCATCTTATCTACTGATGTTGAAGGGAGAAACAGTGATGCCCACTAAAATACCAGTGATACTCACTGAAACTTCTTAGATGAGAACCCATCCGATCTACAACTTTACTGAAGTTTCGACATGACTTCAGTGTATATGCAGTAAATTCACGTACACAGCGCACTAAAATCATCAGTAGGAATCGACCTCACATTAATTGAAGTTCAGCACTTTTCAGTGATGGACACGGAGAGACGTACCTGAATTCAAGATGATGTTTTTACAACCGAACAAGTTTTGAAGAAACCAGATTTGGTCTCCATAATAGACTCTTGGATGGAAACAATGTATTTTACTTTGAACCCCAAGATTTCCGCAACGGATAGAAAGCGTGAGGAGAGTATATACGATTTTGCGGATTGAGTAGGACAAGGTAGATGCTGAGAATGTAAGAAGTTAGGAAATAGCAATGGTGGAACGAAAGTGCAATGAGAGAAAATGAGTCGGAGGTACAACGCTACGAATCTGCAGTTGGGCGAATAGTTGGGAATGTCGTGACTCGTGCACTGCAGACTTTTAATGAGAGCAGGCTCTAACAAGACAAGACCAGACAAGAC
The DNA here is from genome assembly GCA_029851415.1 of Eretmocerus hayati. Classification (NCBI taxonomy): domain Eukaryota; kingdom Metazoa; phylum Arthropoda; class Insecta; order Hymenoptera; family Aphelinidae; genus Eretmocerus; species Eretmocerus hayati. The sequence goes on from CM056741.1 coordinate 27,597,928, forward strand.
GAAATGAAGTTCTTAGCTATTTTCGTGGTTACTATGAGTATTCTGGTGGAATGAGCTCCGAATAAAGTTCTCTCATTACGATCTACATACATGATCATGTCTTTGACATTTTTAAGGTAGTGTTGCGATTCAGAAAGCAATATACCGACATTTATTCCAAATACATGAATCAGAGTTCATGCCATTCGGTTAGTTGAACCATATCAAATCTACTCTTATGGGTCATGGCAAATCTCATTACAGTTCATACGTGTGTCCTTTTCCACAACTTCGAATTATCTCGAATTATCCCCTTCTCGCAATCACCTTACATTCACGATTTTGATTTCTATGATTTTCCGTGAACAACATCGATGAAATCGATAGAAACAGTCTTCGGTGATGGAAATATCGCTTAATTCTTTTGGGGAGCTCGGACGATAAAATCAATGGGGCAGGAATTGATGGGGAAGTTTGGAGCCAACAAGTTTCGATCGGTCTGGCATGGGGTGTTATCAGATCAAACTAATGAGATTCCTTCTTTTCTTTTACAAGCATTGAATTTTGATGCATCGTCAAATTCCACGGGGCTGTGGATATTGAAATTAGTGAGAGTGCCATAGCAGGGCCTTGGAACGTTGAATCGCAGGCTTTCGAGAGACTGGGTGAAATTGGAGGATTGAGTGAAATTATTCAATGACTAAATTGTGTCGAGTGCCGATTTGTGCTAATGTCTTGGAGTGACATAATGATTTTTGAGGGAATTTTATTCGTGAAAATGTACAAGACGCCAATCCACGGAAATCTCTGGAGCCAATCCAAATAGACTTTCATCTCACAACTCAACGAGTTCCGGATCAAGATAATCTGATCGATAATTTGATAGTTTCAGATCTCAACTAATCTTTAACGCTCCATCTCTTATACAAGGGAACTCAAGGCCAATGCGTAGTGCTTACACTTGCTCACTACTCCATAGATGGTGCCACGGTGATTTGCATAGTGTAAATCCAACAATATTTAATTTTTAAATAGTTGCAAACACTTTTCGGACCAAATCATTGAATCAGCGCGCTTCCCAACGGAATTGTCAATCGTTTGAGCTTTGTTGCATCTCAAAACTCGTGATATATTTTGCGACATTTGGAAAATGGCAAAGTGCACGACCGCGTGGTTCCTATGATGCGGCAGCCACAGGACAAGATTGCCTTTTTCCAAATCTCGCTATACCACGAGTTTTGAGACGTGGCAAAGCTCAAATGATTGGAAATTTTATTAGGAAGCGCGCTGACTCAATGTTTTGGCCCTAAAAGTGTTTGCAATTATTTAAAAATCAGATATTGTTGGAAACCCTGAATGTACTCCGGTGCGTGTCTGGTTGCGGTATTGCGGGGACTACGGACTGGCCTTTCTTGTGGAATACAATTCTTCAAAAATCCTAAGAACCATCTATTTCTGATGAGATTTGAAAATAATTGCGATCAAATTGTTTTTCTTTTCTTCAACGGCTGAATTGGATAGGCCTTCTATTTTAAGATACAGTTTTGAAAATGAGCGTTGCCTATACACAACTATTTTGAAAAGTTCATTTCTAAAGATATGCCATCGATATTAATCTCCATAGCTGTGTCTCAGAATAGAGGGTCCATGAATTTGAGCCCTTGGAGATATCCTCATAGACAAGATGATTCTTGGAGCTTCGTCGAAATCTATGTAGTCCAAAGTTGAACCTTTCCTCTCTAGTCATTGGGCAATGATGTATAGTAAATGATTGGGTAAACTGTAGGGAGACGATATCTCAGCCTCGTTGTTGCATTATGAAGTATTATCGAATTTTTTTCTAGCTCGCGTTCGCTTATTTCCACCAGGGAACGAATTTTCTTTTCTATGCTAATAACAGGAAACGAATAATATTACTGTAATACCCGGTCCGAATGGTAGCTCTTCATCGAAGTCATAAATTTTTTCTATTAGGTACCCTTTGGAATGGACGCTCCATTAGCTAATGAGCTCACATGTGTATACGTTCACAGAGCTTTGCCTGTAACAAAAATCTGCTCTGAATCAATAAATACAGATGCATGGAGCTTTTCAGATTATCGGACCTGAGCGAACTGAGTGACAGAATAGGAAGGAGTCTGTATTCATACATGAAGATTCTATGAACCGCAAATCCCAATCTCATAAATTCATGAAATAAGTTTGTTTTTGCATACATACATTGGCCAGCTAAAAATATTATTACGGCAAGAGCGTGGTTCATCGTAAATAGATGATGAAAATCCATCTTTCATTCATCCATTATTTGAAATGTCAAAAATTCCGAAAAAATTACGACCAGTAGGGAATCGGATCAACGTCTCTACATCCATTTGTGCATTCTGTCACTCTGCATAAATTTGGAATTCTCGTGAATTATTTTTAGCGGGGAATTTTAACTTTGATTTGAATGCATCATAGCCGATTAGGTGATGCAAACTGTTCAAAATCCGCTTTTAATCCTGAAAATATTTTTCTGGACCTGAATTGGGCTCACTCAAATATTGTTAGCACAATATCCAATGACTGAGTGATATCATATTCGATCAGGCTAGTCCACGATTTCTTCGATTAACTTCTTTAGATCAATGTTGTTTATTGCCTTCACCTATTATTAGACTATCAATATCAACTCGATTGATGCAAAGCAATCGAGATATATCAAAAATGTCAAAGTCCGGAGAAATTCCACACGTGAATTTTGTATCCTCCTTCAGATGACATCTACAAGTTTCTGTGGTGTAAACACACTTGTGAGTGTAGAACAGGACATTCGAAGTCAATGGACTGCAAAATCTCTCTCTTGGTCGGCTTCGTCCGCTTGGAATCTGATCTGAGCACGAATTGATCGCAGAAATTTTCCGCGCAACGACTTTTCAATCCCGACAAATCACACGCCTTTACTCGTACTTGGACTATATATATATATATATGTACATATATACTGTGTAACCATTACAAGTCGCACATGAACGATCGGTATACGCGAGTCAGCCATCGAACGTTCCAAACGCTTGATTCTCGATAACGGCACAATTCAGAGCGTTGTAATAGGATTCGTATCGATATGGTTTGGTCGAATATACCCGAATGGTTTGAACTCAGAAAGAGAATGAAAGAGAGAAGAACAGCATTCACTGTTCTCTATATTTTGTATTGGAGAGAAGACGACTGGAAATGGAGACAATATTGCAAGGAGTAGCTCGAGATTTGGAGGTGTTGATTGAGGAATTTTTCGAATCGAAGTTGAATCGTGATAGTATTTTGAACACTGTGATATATCTTTTGATCATATCATGCTCTCAGGAGTAGAGAAAAGAATGATTGAAGATTTCATGGAAAATTATGCCGACTCTTTGTTACATTCTTGTAAGAATTTCCAATTGATTGAGAATTGGATATTCTTAAAGCCATGCCTACATGTCAATGAAACACTACAATTCTGAATAATTTCAAAATTGGTAAGTTGTTATACCAATTCTCTCATCAAACCAAAACTCTCATTGCTACGCAAACATGCATTTGCATTGGAAATTTCGACAAATCCTGTTGGATTAATCGTCGATTGTAATGAACGATTCTGGGTGCTACAGACTATTTGGTTATGATACATACAGTTCACACGATCGGATAGTCGATGCTTTGTAAAGTGAGATATGCTCATAGGATGCGAGTACACTCGGCCGGATAGTAGGCTCTCATTAGCCCATTCACAATGGCGAATGCCATTAGTCGTTGTTATTGAAATTCAAGTGCCTAATCATGATTCTGTGTATATTCACGAGGGATGGAACCTTCATTTATGTACACTCTGATTGCCGTGGCTTCAGATTACTATATATTCATCGCTTCGTAATTCATTGGATAAAATTTCAATGAATGCTCAGTTGATGATAATCCAGCTCATGAATTCATAACTCACAATTTTTCCGAATGGCACTCGCCAATATCAGAGACGAGGTTACGGAAAGTCGATCACCTCATCCTAATCCTCTGAAAGCTCATTCGACTCATATCCAGTGGAAGCCCATTCGACGGGATAATCAGGCGGCCAAATAATGTTCGAGTCTCAGATCTCTTCCAGGATGGAAGATACTTAAGATACTTTCATATTTGCACTTTGTCGCATCGTGATACAGAGTTATTGAATCGTTCTGATTAGGGCCGCAAAATGGATGATTCGTAAGATTAGATACTGTTTATAGAAAAAATGCAACTCATGATATGCGAGGGCGCTTATCGGGATATAATTAGGCTTTTTAGTCCTCGAGATTGGTTCTGACCCCTCCCGATATCTCGCTAAGGGATTTGAGCCACCCCATCGCGAGTTTACAAACGACTATGAATAATAGAGTGAATGATACCGGAAAAGAGTGTTCAAACGTCTGATCAACGCCAGACTGGAGACGAATCTCGAAAATTGACAAACTCGTCCAGTTCCGGAAAAGGAGATGCGCCGGTACGCAAGTTTTCTCCGTCGAGAAATATATGACAGCTTTATTCTTCCCATTCAAGATTTGATGAACATGGGATGGTGATGAAATTGCTATTTTTGAATCTGCTGCGCGAGAACACGAGGTGGACTTGTAGTAGTCCGGTCTCCACAGGACCATTTGTATGTCCGTTGGCCTACAGCGAGATGAAAATTTTGAAGAATAGTATGAAAAGTCACAAGAATTTATCGAAAAAGGTGGGCACCGTAGGCGTGGGAGAAGCTGAGCAATGAATTCATTAAATAATTAATTTGTGAGCAGTACATGACTGTCGACCTACAGTGCCCACCCGATGTTCATTCGAAAGCTTACAGACCATATATTGAAAAGCAAACAAGGTGGGCACTCTGGGTATGGTCAGTATCACCTAATCGAGGGGTCAATTGTCGAAATTCTGACCAAAAATGATGAAAATTGCGAATTTTACCGTTTAACTCGAAACTGATGGCATTTGTCGAAATTTTACAGGAACAGTTTTTTGTTCACTTTTTCTACGACCGTTAAATTGATACTCATGTGTTTTTTTTCTCGTAATCGCCCCGTTTCTGAGATAATCACGATAAAACGTGCGGATGATATACATCCCACCCGGTCTCATACTTATAACTCGAGGGGGTTTTTCTAAATCAATATTTTGCATCATTACTTTTTTGTTCATCTTTTATAGGCCGTCAAATAAGTACCAGGCTGTTTTCCCTCAGAATCGCGCTCTTCCTGAGATATTCGCGATCGAGCGCGCAGAGGACATGCGTCCCAGCAATGACGCTGATAACTCAAAAGGAGGGTATGCCGGATCAATATCTTAGATGAATTCTGTTCTAATCGTCGTTCTGTAATCTTATCCATCTCTACAAAAGCATGATTACTGTGATATTGTGGATAGGAATCGTGAGAAATCTTGGTTTGGATGCAACTTCCAGATGAACCAGCAATAATTAAGACGTTGAGAAGCTTTCAGTGGGCTTGAGAGCATCACTAAATAACGAAGAGAAGGAATTAGCAAACAAGTTGCAATCTGATGTTCCATAGATCGAGCCAACTAAATTCTTGAAAAACCATGCAGTAATTTTAGCGAATATCTCAGAAAAGGCGCGATTCTGAGGAAAAACAGCTTGGTACTTATTTGACGGACTGAAAAAGATGAACAAAAAAGTATTGAATCAAAATATTGATTTAACGAAACCCCCTCGAGTTATTAGCACGAGAGCGGGTCGGACGCATGTCCTCCGCACGCTCCATCGCGAATATCTCAGAAACGGCGCGGTTCTGAGAGGAAACACATGAGTATTAATTGAACGGTCGCAAAAAAATGAAAGAAAAATTATTCTTGTGAAATTTCGATAAATGCCATCAGTTTCGAATTAAACGGTGAAATTTGCAATTTTCATCATTTTTCGTCAGAATTTCGACCTTTGACCCCTCGGTTCGGCGATACTGACCGTACCCAGAAAGCCCACCTTGTTTGCTTCTCAATATATGATCCATAAGCTTCTCAACGAACATAGGTTGGGCACTGTAGGTCGACGGTCATGTACTGCTAACAAATTAATTATTTAATGAATTCATTGCTCAGCTTCTCCCACACCTACGGTGCCCAATTTTGATTCGCTTTTATTGCACTCGGGCACCGCCGACGGAATCTTGTCCCCGAATCCTTCGTATGAGTGTGTCATTTTCTGTCGGGTATACATGTGTTGGTGCCGAGCCTCTGATGCGCGTACCAATATTGTGTAAATGCAAACGCGTTCGTGCGCGCAGTTCGAGGGAGAGAGAGCGAGAGCGTGGATGGGAAATTCACACGCAGCACACGTACTAACCGACAAGACGACATTTGCGCGAGTATGTTGGAGTAGTAATCGGTGGTAATCGATTATTCAATGAATAATCATTGGTAATTATTGTATCAAGCAATGCCCTCGCCGGGAGATGCCCACAGCAGCCCAGTGGAGTTATTATGTGTAATGTTTCATGTGTTTCAGTTTCTAGAACGTGATGGATCTTGGCTCTGTCCTCCTGTGACTTAGACCTTTTTCCAATCGCCTTTCCCAATACGCGCGGACAATTTTGCACAGATCTTTCAAAAAGTTCTTTTGGGTAGTCTTTACTGATTTTCAAATAATTTTGTCAATAGTGCACAGACAGATGATGAAAAGAAGTCATTACTGAGTGGTGGATGGTTTTATCTGTTTACCAAGTGCTGTAAGGAACTCAATTCTTTAGCGTACAACTCATTTTCGTGTCCTGTGAAAATACTGAGAATCAGTTCTGTTTGGTAGATGATTACTGATCAACCACGAGTGATGAATGAAATTTCATGAGACATTGTATGTCACTTGATTTGTCATTATCATCAAACTTGCTCCTAATGTCAATCTGATACACCATTGTTCAGAACTTCATTAGATCAGTGACGGAATAGATCATTCTCATAATAGATTGTTACAGTAGCTTTACGCACCCCAAGTGTTTGCTCATTTGAATTCTCCAGGATTTTTCCTACCATTTTAATATACATCACAGAAATTCAACAGGTCACTTTCAATCACATTTCATGACTCCCACTTTTATGGTGTATTGGTGTTGCAGAACTGTATCAGCATAGAGGGCTCAAAAATCATTCAATTCCTCACATCAAACATCACTCGACTGTTTTGAATGAACAGATATGACTATTCATGATTGAGCTGTGAGATGTAAAGTGTCATGGCAGGTTCATGGATGCAGTTATCCTGATGTTCTTAATGAGCAGTCAGTCTTCTAAATTTCAATATTTGATAACATTCACGATTCATTACAGAATTATTGGTTTGCTGTATTTGAGGAAAGGCATACTTTGGGACCAGCCGTGGCTGATCGCTTTGTTTGCCTCTAATCCATTTGCATTCTACAGCCCATCTTGAAGATTAATCAAAAAATCTATCTCATATTTACAATTTCAAATCATGCTCAATTCCTAATTATTAGGTATAAACTAAAAAGATGAAAATAAAATAATGTAAAAAAAATATTCTTAAAAATTCGCTTTCATGCAACGTTGAACAGAATATCAGCATTAAATGTGAGAATAATCTGAAATCTCTCTCTTGTTACTGGCATAAACGTTGGCTAAGTCAGTTGATGTACATGGTCCAAGATGTTCATGATTTTAGGTATAGATATGATAAAGGCGTGGGTTGAAAACTTGATCCATCAACAGTATCTTCCATCATTCAACCCGCGGTTTCATCATATTCATACCTAAAATCATGAACATCTTGGAGCATCAACTGGCTTAGCCAACGTTTATGCCAGTAGTAACAAGAGAGAGATTTCAGATTATTCTCACATTTAAGGGTATGTGAAAGCTGACTTTTACCGACCGAGCGGACCGTGCTATGAATAAGGAAGGTTGGGTTAGATATGCTATATATATCATAAGGACGGGGGTGGAGGGGTATCGTGACTTAGGAGAGAATGTAACTCGACAATTAGTCGAGATATAAGTCGCAATACGACCTGATTTATACATAATAGCTGTATCTCTATGCTCGAGTCCATGCTTCTTGATGCATACATAGACTCATGACTGAATATCTTGCTATCTGCAAGTTATACTGATGATGGAGATTACTGATGCGAAGAATAAAGGTTCCCGTTCACATTTTCCATATACTTTCAAGTATATTTTTTATGTGACATCTAGTGATAATTCTGTTGGGGCTCACATGTTGTATATACTTGCATTCAAGGATATTTTTTATGTGACATCTAATCATAGTTCTGCTGGAGCTCACATTTTGTATATACTTGCATTCAAGTATATTTTTTATGTGACATCTAGTGGTAATTCTGTACATTTTGTATATACTTGCATTCAAGTATATTTTTTATGTGTCATTTTTGTTGAACTATCACTTTCACTCTTAAAAACACATTTTTGTACTATGTGTATTCATTTCGAGTGAAGTGATTTTTGCAGAAATATTTTCCTTGGTAACTTTTTCTTCAAGCAATCACTCGTATGCACATCTCTACACATCCTTGAGTTACTTTGTCAGTTCCAAGAAAAGAAAACCTGTTCAAATCTGTTTTGATTCTGACACCTAACTGCCTCTCGTTGGCCAAAGTCATGTACTCATGTTACCACTGGACCTAAAAAAATTCATGATGTTAGTATCACTACTCATGTTTTAGGTATTCTTTAGATTGTATTGAATTTATTATTCAGATTGTAGACTCAAATTCGACTCTATTTGAGACTCAAAACAATTCCAGAATTTCATGCGGAGCAACTCGACAAAGATAATTTGTTCCAAAAATTTTGGGATACAAAGTTCAAGATTAATAATAAACAACTAGAAATCAGTAAATACAGATAGAAGCTATGAAGATATTATTGGAATACATACATTCATGACATTCATCACATTCCTTGAAATGAAGATGAAATCACACCGCTGGAATACAAATATCTCAACAAACATAATTGGGAGCTCGTAGCATACCCAAGATCAGCTTTCGCTTTCGAAGTCACTCAAGCAAGCTATTCTGAACGAATATTTCAAGGTATTCTGGTTGAAACCTTGAGAAGAATGATGAGATCGATCAGAGATAATATAAGGGCACATAAATAACAATGAGTTTCTGAATTCCACCAATAAATCCATGGTATTATGGAATTTACTATCTAAATTCCCAATTCCAAGTCACAAAAGCTCCACAACTGGGCCAATTTTCAACAGATTAAAACAAATGAATATGGAATCACTCCTGTGGGATCTAGGGATCTCAGCAGACACAAATTGGAGCTCACTGCAATGTCCACTAATTCACTTTTGCTCTCAAATTCACCCGGGCGCTCCATTTTCACCAGGTGATTCCAAGATATTCTGGTTGGAACCTAGAGTAGTATGGTAAAATCAATCAAACATGATTCAGGGGTCAACTCATGACAATAAGATTCTTTTCATCAGTACATTCTTTGTAGAATGACCATGTAACATTCCATTTTCAAGTCACAAAAACTCCACAACTGAGCCAATTCTTAATAGATTCAAAAAAGTGAATATGAAATCACCCCTCTAAAATACAGGGATCTCAGCAGACAAAAATTGGAGCTCATAGCAATGGCCACTCATTTACTTTCGCTCTAAGAGTCACCCGGGTGCGTCATTTGATCTTGGTAATTTTAAGATATTCTAGTTGAAACCTATAGTAACATGGTGAGATCAATCAAATATGTTCCAGTGATCAACTCATGACAATAAGATTCTCGATTTTATCATTGCATTCTTTGTAGAGTGAAATCCACCTTGTGACTTTCCAACTCAGGGTCACAAAATTTCCAAGACGAAGCTCTAATGCTCAATAGATCTAAATGAATGAATGTGGATTCACCCCTCTATAGTACAAAGATTTTAGTAAACACAAATTGGAGCTTATTGCAAACTCCAAATATTTACCTCTGCTCTAAGACTTACCTGTGCTCGCTATTCTCAGCAAGTATTTTGACATATTGTTGTTGAAAGATCAAACAGAAACATTAGTTTGTTATGAAATCATCTGGACGCCTTCACATTACAGAAACATTTTGAGCTGCATCAATACATTCCTAGCACAAATAGCTCAAGTTTGGTGAGACCGAAAGGTTGTAAACCTATCTCATAAGCTATCTCATGTATCTGTGTAGAGATAGCATTTTTTGCAACTTTGGTGGAAGCATACCTTTCTTCTCACTTTATCGATCAAATGGTCTCTCCTCTGATCTGTTTAAGTATATAACTTTATCAATATCTTGAGTAATGCTAACTTCACATTCTGTATATAAATATCTGATGTCCACGAAAGACAATTCCTTACCTCGAAAGGCTCAGATTTGGATGTCAATATCAATAAGGCCTTGCCTCACATTACGGTTTCTGTTAATTACTAAGTCACTTCAAGGCTCAGAATTATCACCACTGTCACACTTATGGATTCACTGCTTTTCAAATCGAGGAGCGAATAATTGGCTTAAGAAACAGGATTATCACTCAGATTGTCAATACTTGAATTCGTCCTTCTTATATATAAATGAAGTTATTACTATCTATTAAAGTTTTGCCAACGAATGAATTTTCTGTTCCTGCTTTTAGATTATGTGCACGTCGAATAAGTACTGCGCGACAAGACAACTCACGACAGGCCATTGTTCATTCAAACAATAACAACAGCTGGTGTGGGCTGTACAGGACCTAACCCAACCTTACCTCGACTCTTCCAAAATCACAGCTCATGGGCCTTGGGAAATGTCATACGTCTGATCATTTTCTGAACTTTTTGAGGACGATCTCAGAAAAAGTGCTTCCAAGTATGGGAACTTTCGGATGCGACCTATCATTTAAAAAGAGAATTGATTCAATTGATTGGATATTGTCTTCAAACTTTGGTTTCGAAATCAGGCGTGTGAGTATTTTTCAGGAAATGGTCAACTTCCAAACCAAAGTGTGAAGGCAATATTCAACCGACCAACTCGATTCTTTTTTTGAATGATAGATCTGATTCCAAAGCTTCCATTCTTGGAATCACTTATTTGAGATTCACCGTAGAACTCGCGAGGAAAATCGATTTGTTAATGGTTTAGGGTGTCGGTAAAAGTTGGCTTTCACATGCCCTTAATGCTGCTATTCTGTTCAACGTTGCATAAAAGCGAATTTTCGAGAATATTCTTTCCACATTATTTTTGATGAATTCTTGTAATTTTTCATACTATTTTCTGAAATGTCCATCTCGCTGTAGGCCAACGGGCATACAAAAGATCCTGTGGAGACCGGACAATAGAGAAGGTCAACGTGTGGCGTTTGACAAGAGTAGGTAAACAAAGGGGGTTTCAACTCTGACTTGAAATCCCTATAGGTTTTTCAACTCGTTGAGTTGAAATCCCCTTTGTATTTTGAGTGAGTTCAAACCCCCATAGCGTTTCTGGCGCAATCAAACCACCATGCTGTTTTGGCACGCAAGCAAACTCCTGCACGCTCGCGATGCGCGCGCGCTCCTAAGCCGCAGCAGACGGTTTGCGATTTCCTGAGAAATCATTGAGGTCTTCTGCGGGGAAGTTGCCCCAGGGGTATGCGGGTCCACCCGGGGGTGGTGGCTGCTGTGCGGGCGGTGTGCAGCCACCACGAGATACAGCACTCGCGCGGATTCTTATAGCAGAGATGAGTCTCACCTGGAGCTCATCCCCGGGGTGAAATTTTGCTCTCGGTGAGATGCTACATCGCGGGTGGTAGATGTGAGGTTATTCTGTCATCTATCGTAGTTATCATTTCCACCCTCGTCGTCCCATCGTGCTCGTTGTATTCGTTGTATCATGGAGGTCGACCCGAAGCTCATCTTCGGCGAGGTGTATCAGATGGAGAGGTGCACCTGGGGCTCGTCGTCGTCGAGGTGAGCTCCCAGGCTAAGTTTTCGACAAGAGTGTGTGAGTGAGAGTTGTGAGTGCCATAACCCCAAAATTGTTATTTTTCAGTTAATAATCTCCGAAAAACACGTACTAATAAGGCTGTATATAATATTCAAATCTTCGCGCGTATTAGAGCCGATAAGGCAGATGTTTGCTTTCCTTCTAGTGTCACGCGTGGTGGATAGACACACACTAAGACGTGAATATTTATATACTAATACATAGAAACTCTGGAATATTCCACGAATTTCTATGAGGAATTTTTCATATAAAACTTCATAAAATGATAACCTTTCTTTTGTTATGATAATGCTCATTTTCTGAGCTACAAGATGTATATGGACACTTTTTAGAACGAATTAACTTTGCACTTTTATTTTATTTTGCAAACTAAAGGTTCTTGTAAAAAAGCGAGAATGAATTTTTTTTGTTCCACTTTTTTGATATATGATTCCGTCAATATTCTAAGAGACGCACTCTACCTCAAAGTTCCTTATTTAGGAGTAAATAAGCTCAAAATTGGATAGGTTGAAAGAACTGTAAATATTCATTGTAAAATGAGTTTGTGAGAGGGATAGCCTATTTCCACATGAAAGTTTCGATGGGAAAAATAGCCTAGTATCAAAAGAACTAAAATTTTTGGGTAATTTTTATCAATTTTCAAAATAGATGAACAGCCACGTGTTTCTAGAGAGTTCTAAGAATTCATCTTTTTGTTCCTGGCAGTGAATAACAAATAAGTTCATCTGAATTTTGCATTGAATTCATTTCCTTTAGGATGAAGAATCGAATTGGGTATGCAGATTTTGCAAGATTGCTCCATTTGTGTCATTTTTTCAATGAAATAGTAATTCTTCGAATGATCGATAATCTATTCGTACATCTACCATACTATACAGATATATTGTACAGCCAAAAGACCAGGTATGAATACAGGCTCATCAGGCCATTTAGGCCGGCTTATGCTCAGTTGGAAATCAGAGCTGTATCGAGCTTGGTCTCTTGGCTATTGCTGTGCTCATGTATATGAGATTTTGAATAAATGCTATTTGATTTCCATATATCTGGAGTTTCAATGTGTATTCAAAATTTGTAGAATCTCGATGTAGCTCAGAGACGCGATTTGGGTGGAGGAACAGCCCTAAGTACCCGTCCTCACAAAAAATCAGACGTCTCATCCAACCTCTACGCAGATATCTAGGATTGGTGGGTCGGTGGCCCTAAGTACCCACCACCCTTATCTGTGTATATCTGCGATATCCAAGTCGTGTGACTTCCTAAGGATGATATGCGAGTGGCCCTGAGTACCCACTCCATTCACCTTCTAAAGTCACAAAATTCCTCTCATCATATTCCATTTCGTCCAAGGGCCTAAGTACCCAAGGATGGGTGAAATTTGATGGGGAAATAAAGCAAATTGATCATTCTAGAAGCCCATTATTATTGCATGAGTATACGCACACCTCTATCGAGGTATCCTTCTATAATCATTATGCTCCGGCTCTCTCCCTAGATCCAGAGCCCATATTCGTACTCTTACATCTGGCGCTCAGACAGGGACCTCGATGAGTGAAAAAGCGTATATTTGTGGATAAAGGAAAAATCCATTCAATGGTTGTGCCCTCCACCCTTCTAGAAATTCTCAATTGAGTTAGATTTTTCCAATCTGAGCGCGTTTTGGTACGCTCAATGGTTATTTTCCTCCAAAATTTTGACAATTTATCAATCGAAATATCAATTCTTAAAAAATGATACCAGAATATCGAGGAGTACTTTTTAGTGAAGGTTGCACTATACCAATCCAACAAATTCGCGAAGAGCTCGAAAATATTAACGAGACCCAAGACGAGCAGTGCGTCGCACTATTTCAAATTTCGATGATAGATTAAAAAATTTGGAAAACACCTCCCCTGCTCAAAGCCGTCATATTCAAATCCTGAGAATCGACGTAAAAGCATTGTTGGATTGCGTGCATGATTTAGAACAAGAGTGCAGTGATTTAGAATCCGAAATAGAATCAGTGCGTGAACTACATCGCACGAATATTGTCGAAAAGAGCATATATCGCTCGATGCATACATTTTTAAATACTCATGTGAACAACTTTTTCACTTGGCTTCGGAGAATCCCAATATATAGCTCAGCTGATGCGAGCATCACCTCTCCCCCCACATTCCATTTAGAAGAGCGCGTTTAGTTCGCTCGAAGGCAACAAACTCACTGGCCTAGTAGTCAGAGTGCTTGACTCCCACGCAGAAGGCCCGGGTTCGATCCCCGGTCACCGAAAAATATATTCCATTCAATTGCATTTTTTCAAGTGTACATCAACGCTACGATGCATAAGCATTACAAATCAACTCAATTTCAAGAGTACGCACTGAAAATAATTACGAAAACAAAGTAGCCAAATTCAAAATATCTCATCCTCAGAAACCCCTTCTGTATGGCAACCACTTCTACACGCTCGTAGTTTGGGTTCAGCTTCGAAATGTCTTCGAGTCGTAAATCGATTGCGAGTGACGACAGAGCCTATATATCGGCTCGCGCCATTCTGACGAGCATCGAAGAGGACGACGATAATATTGAAACCATGCCCCAACGCGACCAAAATATGCGGTTATGGAGTACAGCTGTCACAGAGGAGTTAAAGATTCTGGATGACGATCAAGCTTTTTTGGATCAAAGAATCCAAGCTCTTGAGGAGAAAAATGAGGTGCTTTCTTCAAAACTAGAACTGGCCCTCGAAAATTTAACAAGAGTTCAAAAGGAGAATGAAACCCTCCGAGCTCAAAATAAATCCTTCAAAATTGAAATTAAAAATCTTTCCGATAAGGTCAGCCTCACTGACGAGGTACAAGAGACCTTCTCGGACCTGCGTAATAAACGCTGCGGAGAGATCGAGGAGGACATCGATCTATGTGAAAAAATGATCGAAAGAATTCAAATTACTCAAGATTCTTTTCACAAACAGTTTAGTGATTTTGCACGAGGTTCACACGGGTCATCTGAACCGATTGCTAGGAAATTAAAACTCAAACCTCCTGTTTTCAAAGGAGAACCTTCAGAGCGCCCGATCAAATTCTTGAAAAAACTCCGGTGGTACGTTGAGACCATGGAGTTGGATGACCAAGAATTTCATCTTGTAGTATCGAAATCGTTGGAGGGAACAGCTCTCAGTTGGTTTAACCTTCATGAAAATGAAATCGAGTCCTCCATGGATTTTGAATGTCTTTTCCGAGAATATTTCTGAAATGAGAATATTCGTAGGAAATTCAGAATGAAGTTGGAATTCGGAAGATTCAAATCTGATGGCAAGCTGACTAGAGTTCAGTACGCCATGGAATTATTTAATATTGCTCTCGAGGTTGACGGGGGGCAGAATGACGATGAGATTATCGATCAACTTGGTTTTCACTTCGATCGAGTTGTGAGAGCTGCCCTCCGATCTCAACCAGAGAAAACTAAATCTACTTTTTTCAAGATTTTGGCTGATTTTGACTGCGATGACGCGTCGAACCAGAATCAAGAAAGGCAAGATGCAGAAGAATATTAGGAAAAAGAATAAGTCGAGGGAGCTCAAAGTTTTGCCAAACGAAGATAACACGCCCTTACCAAGAGAGAAGCGTCTCCACCCATGTATCTCTCAATATATTAAACGGTGAGTAATCGTTCCATTGATATCATCATAGTTATCACCATTTGAGTATCTAATTAATAAAAATTCTTTCCAGCCTCCACAGCAAGCTCCCCCAAACCCAATAAAATGGGAATGATCGCGGCCTCTTTTGGACATTTCCAACCGTAGCACATTATCAATGCCGCTTTTGGATGAGCCGGAGGTTATCGTTGATATACAGAAGAGAAAAAAAGAGGAAAACAATGAAAATATAATGGTAAGCATTGATTTTCAGTTATTAATCATCAAGTTGATCATGAATCTGATTTCACTCATTTGTTGTAGGTTGAAGTGAGAAAAATATTGCCTAATACAACTTTCCACCACTCTTCAACTCAGCAGCAACCTACATATGATGGTGAGGAAAAATGCAAAATGTCAGTGGTCGAGAAAGAATGAGGAGAAGGAGGAGGAGGAGGAGGAGGAAGAGAAAACGATCATCACGCATCTGAATATGAAGAAAAAAGTGGAGTAACCACATCCTATCTCTTCGCTCATATTAAGGATTCGAACTACTAACTTTGTCCGATACTTTAGGTTGTTGAAGAATCATCATCATTGAATGATCAAGAAGTTGATATTCAGAATGATCAAGAAGTTGATTTTCAGAATGATCAAGCAGTTGATATTCAGAATTATTCATCCCAAGAACCGAAGAAGGAGAAAAAGAAGAAGAAATCACATAAAAAGAATAAGCAGAATTTAACAGTTGAAGAAGAGCAAGAAGCAAAGCGAATCAAGAAGGAGAAGAAAATGAAAAAGAAAGAGAAGAAAGATAAACTCAAGCAGTCCAGTCCAACTCCTGAGCATCAAAGTGCCGCTAATTTCTTCGCAAATTTCTAGTAGTCCTTACTCATTTTTGAGTGTGCGTGTGCTTGAACGATTCTGATGAGAAGATTATATGTTGATAATTATTAGTTTTATAATCTTTCTGATCTCAATGAAGTACTTAACGGGTGACTAGATTGTGAGTAAAATTATTTCATATATGTTTATTCAGATTGACTAGATGGATGAATAGAATCAAAATTATGAAGCGGGTAATCTATAATTTGTATCTCGTGTCAACTATGACTAGAATTTATGATTATCAGATGTTCATTGACAGTTCTATCATTTTTTCCATTGGAAATGTGTCTAAATATTATTCCATTGCGTATGCATTGACTAGATGAATGATACTCGCGATGAAAATTCTTGGGAAGGAGATACTTATAAATCTTTCGGTCAACTATGACTGAAATCTTGTAACCAATGCATCTTTAATCAGCTTTTCTGCATTCATTGTCAATATTATTAAGATTTTTTCATGTTGATTAGATTTTCAAGTGAAAATTGTGTGTGAATAATGTTATCTTTTCCAAAGTGTGGAATTAAGTACAAGATTTGAATTTGTTTACGATGACATGATGATTATGACCAAAGAGTCAATATCGAATTATTTTTATACTTAGAATATATTTTTCATTTATAATCGTTTTGATTGATTCCCAAAACCTTTGTTCTCGATGCTAGACTCCATTCCGCTAAATCTTATTATTATCAAACCTTTGATTTTTTCCCATGAATACTCGATCATAAGCCTTTCACATGAAACTAATTTCACATTCTGGATTTTTCTATTTTGTTCCACTTTTAAATTTCAGTAGTAGTAGCAGTAAACATCAGCTTTCACTCGAATTTCGCATGACATGCCTTGACATGAATATTGGGTTGATGTGTACTCTAATATGTGAACACTCCGAGTCAACCATCTTTCAAAAAATTATTTCTTCACAGAATTATTCAATCAAAATCAAAACTTTCGATTAGGTTATTGTTTCTCAATGAATAGGATGTTTGAAAAAGCCTTTCACATGCATATCTTCTAACATCATTCGGCCTATCCCCGACTCACTCGGTCTCAAAAATGGCGACTTAGTGTGAGAGAAAGGTCTGCTTGGAGCAAAATGGTGGCTCAGTGTGAAAGACTTGTCTGACTCGTGAAATTTCATTGAATTTCAATGGATGAACGATTGTGATTGGTATTTCTTTGAGTAGTAGCTATATGCAGTTATTCACTCTTTTCTTTGAATTTTAGGAATTGATATTAATTATCAGAAGAGAGAGAGAGTAATAATTGCCCCAATCCACCGCCAATACTTGTGAAGAACTCCTAATAATACTTTTCCTCCATATTTCTCTCTCTCTTTTGAATCTTTTGGAGAATTTATTCACAGTTTCCGCTCAATTATACATTGACATATACTCATAATCTATTTTTACTGATTCTTGAGATTTCAAGGGAGCACTCTTGGAATCTACCTCATCCGATCCTGAATCAACTTGCATCCGCTCGACCAACCAATTCCTCAAACTATGTGCGTTTTTAATCGCACAAACACCACTTCTGCGTAATATATGATGTTGGCACTGGAGTGCTGCATCTTTTCTCAGACTTCTGAGAGGAGGGCATCGTAAGTCGTCCAAGTTGATTATAACCCTGGAATTCCAATCTTTTGATCTCAGACTTCTTCCCAGAATAATTTTACTTTATCAAATAATTCACTTACTTGGTGGGTGATATTTCATCAAGCCAGCGCTTTTTCTCCAAACCTTTGACAAATATCCGAGTAGAATCTCTCAGAGAATCTTGGAGTATTCTGATACGTGAGCTCAAAGGAACTGATCCGGAGTTCCATGGAATTCCATGGAACTTCCTCTCTAGCCAACGGTTAGTATTTTGCTTATCTCTCAGAAGTTTGGGCCATTTACATGGTTCCATGAATAGGCAGTAGGTAGGTACGTTAACTTCATCCATAGGAACGATGGCTAACTCTTTTATTTGGAATAAATTAGAGGATCTCCTGAATCCCTGGAAATCTACAGTGTACTCTATTGCGTGCGATGAGTGCTTCCCGATTTGGATTATGAGTGGAGACTGTGTGATTTGAGTCGCTCTAGCCCGCTTTTATACCCTCATTCTTGAAAATTCTAGGGAGTGATTCCTTTTCAAAGAAAATTCTGAGTTCTATAGAACTTGGATATTACGCTTTAAGGGGATGTAGTACTCTCTTGGGTTATCAGGCGGGCTCATACTAGTAGCTCATTCTAAGTGTAGATGGCGACACGTAGAATGAGCTTCTCAAATGTAGTTTTTTGTTCTTAGCAGCACTGATTTTCTCTCGTATTTTCTAGCGCGCGAGTATACGACTTGGATACTAGCTCGAACGTTTCGAAAATATGCCAGATTTCGTCAAACCATAACGGATCCACCATTTATACCCCTGTATCCTATATATCCACGCTCACAAACGTGGATGATTTGGAAATAAGACAGCATTTTCCCCAAAACGAGATGAATTCAAAGATTTATGTAAACGAAAAGGGTATACTCATTTTTCAACGAAAATGGGATTCCTAATCAGTGATTTAGGATTCCTCATCAAAACCAGAAGATCCATCTATTGAAATTTGCCATCGATGCAAAAAAAATTTTTTTGCCATGAGTTCCAAAATTTATGTTCAGAAACAAGAGTGAATCCAGCGCTTCCTTGGAAAGCAGGTTGATTGACCCAAACAGATCCTCCTTGAGATTCACCGTCTGTCAATTCCTAAATTCATGTTCAGAAACAAAAATAGATCCAGAGTTTCCTTGGGAAGCAGGTTGGTTCTCCCAAACAGATCCTTTTAGAGATTCACCATCCGTCAATTCCAAAATTCATGCCCAGAAACAAGGATGCATCCACAGCTTCATCGGATAGCAGGTTAATCCTCCCAAATAGATAGTCATCTCCATTCGTATT
Source organism: Eretmocerus hayati (assembly GCA_029851415.1). Classification (NCBI taxonomy): domain Eukaryota; kingdom Metazoa; phylum Arthropoda; class Insecta; order Hymenoptera; family Aphelinidae; genus Eretmocerus; species Eretmocerus hayati. The sequence goes on from CM056741.1 coordinate 27,617,320, forward strand.
CATCAGCGTCAATGCAATTCACACATTGGAAAATACACATAAAAGCATGCAAATTCACATGCATAAAAAAAATCCAAGTTCGCACACCAAGTACTCACATGAGTCATTATTCAGAGGAAATAGATTATTCCTCGGACAGCAGGTTGATCCTCCCATTTAGATAGTCATCTGCATTCATGTTTATCAATGTGAATTGAATTGTCTTATTTGGTAACACGGACATTCATCAAAAAGCATTCAATTTTACATGCATAAAAAGATATCCAAGTACGCACACCAAGTACTCACATGAATCATTATTAAGAGGGAATAGATTATTCCTTGGACAGCAGGTAGATCCTTCCATGTAAATATTCATCTGCGTTCATGTTCATCAACATGAATTGAGTTGTCTTATTTGATAACACGTACATTCATTGAAAAGCATTCAAATTTACATGCATGAAAAGATATCCGAGTTTGCACACCAAGTACTCACATAAACAATTATTGAGAGGAAACCAATTATTCTATAGAACAGCTTCTAGAGGGCTGTTAGTTTTTGTCTCATGAACTTGAATTATCTTGTCTGGTTCAAGAATTTGGAATTGAAACTAACAATAAGTATAGTCTTGCGTCATCAAGAATCTGGGAAATTGAGGTGACAGATATTCAATTGACCCATGGTCTTTTCCAACAACATATAACATGTCGCTGCAATTGTCTGGTTATAAGAAAGCAAGCAAAATAGTTTCCTATCCATGATATCATTACAATATAAAAGATAATTCAGCTCATTTCTGAAAGTCTAAGGAACTGCTGATCAAAATTAAAAATCCAACTCCATGATTCCCCGCCATGAGTACATGCTAATCATGCATCTTGGGAGCTGTGAAAATGGGAAATGGAGTTCTCTAAGAGTTCTAGGTGACTCAGGGGTGATGATTGAACAACTAGAGACCAATAACAAGGTCAGAGGCAATGTTCGAGGTTGATGCTACTTGCGGATTCTGAACCACAATATTCAGCAAGTCAACTAAAATAACTTCTAGACAACTATTCTACTTCATTCCACTCGCGTACAATATTTTATATTTATCACATCATTTTGAATCCAAAAACTCCTCCAAAACTTCTCTCAATGAATATTTGGGGGGGAAATCTAAGAACTGGCAACCGCAAATGCATGCACTACGATGGGAAAAACATGATGTAATAAACCATCACTCACGCTACAAATACACAAACAGCAGCTTTCTCTTGGTCCCACTAGCTTCCAAAAGATATTGCGCTCCTCCGTCATGACAATTTTTTTATGGTCTAGGACCAAATTTTTGTTATTTCAGAGAAGAACAAAGCCGTGTCAAAGGAGGTAGCCACGGTAGTAGCCCAGGTGCATCCTATCCCACCCGCAGGATGCGAGCATTTGCAATTGTGCAGTAGCACATTCAGCACAGCACAAAACACTCATAGCTGTCACACTTTCACACGACCCGGACACTCTCATCTCCACCAGGAAGCCACGATTTCCTCGTAAAACGCCGACTACGAGGATTTGTGGCATACCGAAAAAAGCAAGCATATGCGAGCAACAGCACACAACAACACGCGCTTTGCGAACGTCTGCTAGCAGCCGACATCAAAACAAGAGACCACGTCAATGCTGCCAACTTATAAAATGCAGTTCTCAACTTCGCGATACAGAATCTTACTCGCATTACCCCAAACTCGTATTTATAGAACTACGGCTCCAAAACTTATCGAATCAATCCCAAATTTTTCACAGAGTTAGAAGATCCTCGTAGGATTGGTGGGAAGTCCCTCGTGGGGTAATCTAGCTCACAGGAATCCTACACTGTGAGTATAATAGTAGCCTAACCTCAAAGAGTTTCGACATTCGAGACAGTTTTTGACTGACACAGATCTTTTCCAAGGAAATCACTGACTTTCCACCATTTTCACGAGAATCTTCTAACTCTGTGGAAAATTTGGGATCGATTCGATGGATTTTAGAGCCGTAGTACTTTAAATACGATTTTGGGGTAATTTAGCAGACGAATTTCGGCCGGTATACGCCATCCCCTTAAAAATTATTACGAGTGAATTACTCCCAATCTTTGGATCGAAATAAAAAATTCTCGTGAAATTTGAATTGGGGGGGGGGGGGGTTAAATCGAGCTCACCCAACGTGCTCCAGCCAGTCTAACGCCAGCAACCTAAGGTGGTTCATCATCATCGTTGAACAAAAAGTTAGCTCATCTTGGCTGTGAATTCTCAGGATGTTCCTCTGAACTTCTTCCTTCATCGGAAAATTTTTTTATGTAAATTTAATCCTAGTTAAGTGTATAAATTGAGCTCAAGTGAGAGTCAACAAATCAGTCTCAGGTGTATACTCCTGATGATAGGTTCACGCGCTGAACCCTCCTCTTACATTTGAAAAGTCTGCTTCTGAGTGATTTACAGGTATCTTATACCTTTCCTTCTCAGTATATTAATTCATTTCATTGCTGAATTTCGAAGAATTTTATCATTCCTAAGGAATGGCTTCTCTAGACGAGCTTGAAGTCGGCATTGAAGCATTCATCCAATCTTTGAATGATGTAGAATCGGATGAAGAGTTGCATCGCTTTTTCGATGAATCCACTGCATCTATATCAAGAATAGGAGCTCTGATCGCTTCATCAGAATTATCCAGATATGAAAAGCAGCGATGTCAGACGCATTTGTCTAAGTCGATAGATATTAAGAATCGTCTCCATGATATTCTCGAACGGATTGGTGGAGAACTTGACCCAGCAGCCTCACCAGAAGGAGCAACGCTTCGATGGGATGACCTACCATCAATTTTTACTAAACGTATCAGCTCTGGAATTATAACTAATTTAACGCACAAGGACATCAAACAATTTTTGGAAGATGCTCGAAGTTTATTCGAAGAGAAAATCTCCGTCATTCTGAAGGAGCATCCAGCTTTGAAAGTGAACGCTGAACTTTCCGCTGAGTATGTCGTGACGAAGAGCGATACTGAGACTATTGACATCAAATATTCCAATACTGCGAATCATCCAATATTCACCTTTACAGACTTGAAAGAATGGTATGATAGTTGTATTATTGAACCAGGCTTACTTCAAATTGAAGATTTCGAAGGAACTGGATCAGGATGGTCTCTGAAGCGGATTCTCAGCATGATTATTAACATGAATCATTATCAGCCTCTTCATGGAAGCTCATACATTCCTCTTCCACTGCCAATTCAGAAGAAACTTGTTTGTGGTAATGTTAACAATAACGATAATCAGTGTTTCAAATGGTCTATCCTTGCTGCACTCCATCCTACCGACAGGAATGCCGGACGAGTGACTTTATACAAGCCTTATGCTGAAGAATTGAATTTTTCAGGTATCACATTCCCAGTATATCTTAAACAAGTGAACAAGTTTGAGAAACAGAATAATGTTTCCGTGAATGTGTTTTTACTCAAGAGACGAGGGATACAGTTCACAGTTTGCACTGCACATGTGACAAATTCATACAAACCTAGTCATGTGAATTTACTACTCATTCAAGATCATTACGCGGCTCGTGCGTAAAGGATCTCACCAGTGCGTAAAGACTCACACTCGTGTGTAAAGATTTTCACTCGTGCGTAAATCCAACTTTTCGACATTGTTGCGTAATATACTATTTCGATAGGTTATTGGCTCATCATTCAGATGCACCGAACATAGCCCCTCTAGCGAATGTTATTTTTTCGCTATAACGATTTGAGTCTGAAAAAGTAACAACATTGTTGCAGAGAGAAGTTGACAACAATTGTGATTTGTGTATCGAGTCCCGAATAGAAATTTCCAATTTTTTTTACGGTGACACATGTTATCTTTGATCAACCTATAGAATCAAAAAATTTCAATTAGGAAGAGATCTCACAGCCAACCGTCGACCATATATCATTTCATCGTGGAATCACTCATATGTGATGTCACTATAAGTAGATGTCATGTAAACAGTACAGCCACTGTATTCTTGTAAGAGTATAAAAAGCACCCAGTTATCTCAAGAATGTCATGACACCATTCATAACAATAAAATTATCAGCTGCTTCCTATCATTGTATAGTGTTACATCCAATAAAGTTAGGAATGATATAAAGGATTTGACATCACTTCCAATGTCGCTTTAATACAAAATACATGTGATCGACACCTAAGCAAGCAATCAATAATTTTTGTATATTGTATAATACTTCCTATACATACAGTACAAAATATGAGTGACCTCATTCAAAGGAGCGAGACACATTTCTCAAATCTTATATGTAAAGAAATATTATGGACATAAACCATCATTTGTTTGGTTATGGTACATTTTATGCATGAAAACAAAAGCTGGGCACTATCCCATGTATGGATGATAATGTTCAAGTCTGATATTAAAATGTGATGCCAGCAATGCATAAGATTAGCAAGTGATTATAGTAAATGTTAAAAACACTATGATCAAGAATAAATGGAATAATATTGGTTATGTAAAAAAACTTAATGCTCTGGATACACTCCATCCATTAGTTCACTGCCCTCATGATTCATATGTTCCCTTGAAGAAAAAGATAGAGCATTCTTCATAATCTGTGTGAATTTTGCATTGCATAGCTATTAGGGAAAGATGAGTCAATGTCTAGCAACACCAACAATTCATGTGCAAAGCAGTGAGGATAGAAGCTTCGAAAATCAAACATTTCTAATAGGTACTCACATGGTTACATGGTTACGTGACTGATAGAGCAGCAAACGCCTGTACAAGTTCATCGACAGCTGCAACCTCCTCTGTGAATGTGGCACGGAGGAGATTAGAGAGAGAGCATTGTATTGTAGGAACTTGGTTGCTCTCTCTTTTAATTGAAATACGCAGTTGCTTCATGTTATCAAGCAGCAACGCCAACTCTTGAGAGTATTCTGTCAAGTGCGTCTCAACCTCTTGTTCTTGTTGTTGAATCAAATATAGCTGTTCTAAGGTGGCTTTCTTCTCCCGCTGGATATTCGAGAGCTTATCAGGCAGAGTCACCAAGACTTGATGAATTTCCTGAAAGCGTTGGTGGATGGATGCTTCATGTGATTTGAATGAAGCTAGATTTTGCAGGGTCATCATAACTTCATTCAAAGTCAATCCAAAGTCCTCTCCATGCTGTACGGGGCTGGACACCTTTGTCAGTTTATATTTGAAGAAAGGGTTGTCGCCTATCTGGATGGTATCACCCACTTTGATATACATCCTTTCCTGTGCACCAATGCTGCGACCATTTACAAAAGTAGAGCTATTTGTGCTGAAATTGTCAATGAGCCAAGTCCCATCCGACTCAAAAGACAGTTCGCAATGATTCCTAGAGATTGATCTGTCTAGAATGCTGCAATGGGCCTCACGATCTCTCCCTATTTTGTACTGGAGGAAGATGAATGAGTGATGACTTGTTGAACAACTCGAAAGTCTACAATCAATCCATTGTATTGAGCAAAAGCTTTTGCTTCGAATAAATGGAGGAGTGCGAAGTAACTTTCAATGATAGTGTCAGTGGTATTCGATGGCTCGAGTGATGCACTCTGATGCAGTACCAAACAAACTCATACTATGAAGTCAAACAAATGCATAAGAATATGAGATAAATGGATGGGCAGTATGAATGATAATGTTAATAAAAAACTTACTGGGCTCTCTCTGATGATGAAAATATCCCAAGGTGACGATTGATTTTCAGGCCTTGCATGTGTATCATTTGCTATCCTTACAAGAGCCCACTCTGAGTCTTTGAAAGGCAAGACATGCTGTCCATCGGAGCATGAATAATTAGCCATTGTAGACTGGAGTGAATGATTTAATACACACAATAATGAGTAACTAAATCGTGAAACTTCAAGCAAATTGTCAAATGCTCGAAACGCTGAGTACAAAAGTAGGTAAATTGTGGTAAATTCTAGTAAATGCACGCGACCTGGCGCGACCGTTGGCACGCGTTGCAGACGAATTTCCAAAAATTAAGCTCGACGGCGCAAGGGATGTGAGGGAATGTATGAAATGTATTTTTGTGTGTATGTGTGGGTGCGTGCGTGCGCGCCACCGCCGCGGTGGGGAATATCGGAATTGTCAGCACATGCTCAAAAGTGATATGCAGTGTAATGAGCGTGTTATTTTTGAGATCAAACATTTTCGTTTTGCCCATCTCTGCAGTGCTCATCAGCGGCGCTTCGGTCCGTCGGATCTATAAAAATGGAAATATTTCTACGACAAATGTGTGATCCTCCGATCTTGAAGAATGAAATTTCACGTCACTACAATAAATTACAAAGTTGACGTGGGATCATGGCAAGCCAACGATTAATGTATTCTACATCTCAGATCAATTGTGAATTCTCTCGATCCAAAAACGACGTTATGTACAGCGACTTGCGGTTCAGTACATTTGAGACATGACAACAAAGTGATGTTATAAAAAATTATCTCAAATCGTCTCTATACCTCGTCAAACTATTGGTTTAGCGTGATGTGATTACATCAAAGATTTTTAGTTGCTGTTTCAAAAATTTATTTCCATCAATGACTCGAGTGAGTAAAATAATGAGCTTAGTGCGAACAGCAACATCTGTCACTAGCTACCACGTTTTTTATCCATCCTGTTTGCGACAAATGGACTTGTCTCGGACGCTGGAGCACTTTTATAAAGGTTCACAAAATCGGATATAGGCGGTGATGAATTGGAATGAAATTTCTTCAGCCTCCCAGAATATTGAAAGTTTACTTAAACATTCATGCGGTGATGAGAGAAACAAACGCGTCATCTGGCAAATACTAGAGAATGTTACCAAATCATCACAGAACTATCTTTTTCATTCAAATTGTCTCTTTTTCGGGCTACAACGGGCAGTGACGGTCGATCTCGGTACACCTCTGCAGGGAGAAGGGAGACAGCACAAGCTCTTACACCAGTAGCTAACGTCATTGGACGCGGTGGAATACAGCTATAGTTGCAATTAGCAATGTATTGAGGGCGTTTACTTCGGTCCTTCGAACCAATGAGGGCCATGGAAAATCGGCGTACAGATGGCTCAATTATCCTTGGTAGGCCAGTAGAATGAGCTTGAAAAGGACGTCATTTTGCCGGGCGAGATAGGTGCTGGTTTTATTTTCTTTCAGGTGCAGGATACTCCATAGAACCATGTCTACTACTTCCGGACAAATTTTGCTGGCCGGAAAAAATTATTAACAATGAATTACTGGAAAAAACGACACTTTTCGCAGATAATTTCCTATAGCTCTGTGGGTATAGCTTTGAGCGAGTTCGCTCTAGTCTCGTCTTCTAGCTTGTGGAAAAACCTACAGATTCAAAGAAGAATTAATTGCTCTAGCCTATTTTTTTTGGAATTGCATAGGTTTAAACAAAAAAAGAACTATTATGAACAAATGGTTGTTAATCCTCCAATATTTGTCTAATGAGGCCCGAAACTCAGACAATCGATAGTCCTTATTGAGATTGATAAGCATACCAAATTTAGTGACGATTCACCGTGACGAGTCACATTGAACCATTTTTGAACAACCCTATTTGTTTATGAAAAATTGTTTTTCAGGAGAAGTGGCGTAACTTTTTTATAAACAAAGATGGTGTTTTGGGAAATAAGCAGTGTAATACCTAGAAGTCTACTCTTCAGTATCCCGTTAGAATCATCATCATATCTTGTATAGGCGATTTTTGAGAGCTAATTGTTTATAATTTTTGCACACGCCTCTCATTTTGTATTAAAATGTTTAAATGCATCTATTAGATGAGGAGGAACCCGAAAACCAGCCAATCACGTTTTTTTCTCAAGCTACCCCAGATTAAAAAAAGAATGAAGGAAATTTGTCGCGTAGAACCAGAAATATTGTGAAAAAATCGTAGGCGCTCGATTTTGAAGTTCACCGTTTCTCATGCGCCACGAGCCAACCACAGCTAATCTTTGGTGCGATTCAGAATCGAGCGCCGAGGATTCTTTCGCAATATTTCTGGCGCTACGTGACCAATTTCCTTCATTCTTTTTTAATCTGGGGTAGCTTGAGAAAAAAACGTGATTGGAAGTTTTCATTTCCGGGTTCCTCCTCATCTAATAGATGTATTTCAAGATTTCGATACATAATGAGAGGCGTGTGCAAAAACGATGAACAATTAGCTCTCAAAAATCGCCTATACAAGATATGATGATGATTCAAACAGGATACTGAAGAGCAGACTTCTAGGTATCACCCTGCTTATTCCCAACACCATCTTTGTTTATGAAAAAGTTACGCCACTTCTCCTGAAAAACAATTTTTTATAAACAAATAGGGTTGTTCAAAAACGGTTCAATGAATCGTCACCAAATTTGGTATGCTTATCAACCTCAATAAGGACTATTGATTGTCTGAGTTTCTGGCCTCATTAGTCAACTATTGGAGGATTAACACGTTCCCTACGGCGGCGAAAATCGCAGTTCCTCCTTTGTATGCGGCGGGACCCACCGATGGGTCCCGCGCAATGTTAAATCCCATAAGACGAAAATCTGCCGCACACAAGAAGTACTCGCGGGACTCACCGATGGGTCCCGCTGCAGCGAACGTGTTAACAACCATTTGCTTATAATAGGTCTTTCTTTCTCAAACCTATGCAACTCCAACAGAAAATAGGCTAGAGCAATAAATTTTTTCTTGATCTGTAGGTTTTTTCACTAGCTAGAAGATGAGACCAGAGCGAACTCGCTCAAAGTTTTACTCACATACATAGCTATAGGCGTTAATCTGCGAAAAGTGTCGTTTTTTACAAAAATTCATTGTTAATAATTTTTTCCGGCCAGCGAAATTTGTTCGGAAGTGGTAGACATGGTTCTATGAAGTGTCCTACACCTGAAAAGGGAATAAAACCAGCACCTACCTTCTACCGCCAAAAAAATCTAATTCTCCTGGTCTATGGGGAGCTTGTCTGAAAATTTGTCGAATGACCCTACATGCATTTGGGTGAGACTTTACTCGATTTCATCCACTTCGAGTGAGAAGTTTTCACTTGAAGTGCGTCAAGTGATCACAACCCGGCTTCGGGTGGTCAAATTTCCACTCGGAACCGGGTTGCGACCGTTTTGAATAATTTCTTAGAGAAAGAATTCATCACTGAACTAGTCAAGCTCTATGTGTTACATTCAATCACATTCAATATTGCTCTTTGTCATTTCTTCCTTGTAGGCATATCACAACGCGCTCCTATTATCATCAGGAAAATGTTCGAATATTTATTTGAAACTACATGACAATTATTTGGGTAAGGTGCTGATTCAGCCTTCGATGTTTTTCTGGATAACCAATGAACCAATTGTATACATTCATTTGAAAATTAATGATTTATCGTGATTACCTAATCGGCTTTCAATCCGATTAATACGCTTCGGCTCGAAATTGAAAGATGCTTGCGAAAACGCCATTCGTTTGCTTCTGAAAGATGAGGCAGATATTGATGGGATTTATATATCACACCGCTCTTGAATAATTTGACGGTACCACGTAAGAATTGACGCTTGCGCCTGAATTTTCCAATTTTTCACGTGTATCAAGAGGCGCGATAGCGCCTCGCTGGCGAGTATGAGCAGGACAAAAAATCGAGCGAGGCGCTGTGCCTTATATACTTTGAATTGGGGGTTTTCTAACCCCACACATTTTTCCCACCTTACTTATTTCAGTCACCCGGGTGCACAAACATCTCCTGCCTCTCCATTCAGGGCTGTTTTCATACGGACTCACTATCAGTGTCATCAATTTTTCCGATTCTGACCGCTGGGACTTTTATTTCGCTCTGCCAATTTTCACCACCTGGAAAAAATTATCCATTCGATTTGTTTAGACCTCGAATGCAGCTTCGATTTGTTTAGACCCTCGAACGCACAGCTTCGATTCGAGAGTTATCGACGAGCGAGTGAGAGTGAGAGGGAGGAGAGAGAGAAGATCCGTCTGCTTTGTTTACATCGCCATGCATCGCGGTGCCGCAATCTCAATTGATCTCAATTAGTGCATGCATTATCTTGTTTGGACAAAATAGATGCAAAATGTGTATGTTTTCATGGAAAAAGCAGCTGTTGAGAGTAAGGTATTCTTAAATGCGGTATATTGAGAAAACCTGTGCAAGATGTATGCTGGGATTCTTTGCCCCATCAGATTAGGAGTTTATAGATGCAACTTAATTTGAATTTTGTATGTGATGCAGTGCTAAATCTCTTCAGAAAACTCAGAGAGCATTTGCAAAGTACATGAGGATATGGCTTTGTAGTCCAATGAGTCACTTCATCTGCGTCAATACTTGTGATATTGCTTTCAATGTTTTTTGCTCTAAACATTCAGTAAAAAATTGGATGGGAAGTTTCAGTGATTGATTACATGCATACTCTGAATAATCTAAATGAATAGAGATTGAGCGGGCATTACTTTACTCTTGGTTTACTGATATTACAATCAAGAGTCGATATCACTGTGAGGACCAGACAATACATTTCATTATTTTGACTGCTTCTGGGCTGATTTTGAGTTTTATTCATTGGTGTCATCAAATAAGAAGCTTGAGAGCTGATTTGTGACAATAAATATTGGCAAGTGGTCCAGCGCATTTGATAGAACTACCACACACTTCCACAATCTTTCAGATCCAGATTAATAACTCTTTCATCGTCACAATCATACATGCGACTCATGGGTCCATTTAGTATTACTAAAGAGTTCTAGCAGAGTTATTGCTGCTGCAAGAAAGTTTGAAATCCTGTGTTGTAATTCATGAGTTGAGATGTGATGTAAAGAAGATATTCAAGCGCTCCATAAGATGGGAATATGGGGTTCTGGACTTTATAGGAGTTGAAGCTTGAAATTCTGCTCACAATTTTTGACTATCAGGGAATCAAATATCTATATAGGGTAGCAAAACCTATGTCACTCAAATTTTCTTGTCACCAAAGTTGGCTTGGAGCGGCTTTTGCTCCTCTTGTATTATTCCTCAATACTATTTCACTTCAAATATTGATATCATGTTCGCAACCAGGGATATGTTAATCTTCTGGTTCTAAAACATATCCTGAACAATGAGGAATCAGGAGATTTCTAATCACAATCATAACATCCCAACTTTCACTGTGAATAAGGAATGTCTAATATTGTTCAAGCATTGATGTTATGATTGTGATAAGGAAATTCTCTAATTTCTTATAAATGAGGTAAGTTCTAGAATGAGATAAAGAGAAATGTCTCGTTCAGAAATATAGAATCAATACTTGGGTGGAATAATATTTGGGGATTTCTCAAGTATATCAAGAGCCGCTCCAAGTCAACTTGATCAAAAAGATGATCTGAGAGAAATAATTATTTATGTTCTAGAGGGATATGTGATTAACAGATTCTGAAAAGCTGTGATCAGATGAGGAACTTGATTTCTTCGTTTCGATTTTCATAAGAAAGAAATTAGATCCTTCCCCCCTCCATTTACTCTTTTCAAAAGTATAACTTGGCGAGTATGAGTTTGTTCCTCAAAATTTATTGATTTTTATCAGGTTTCCACAATAAAAATGATGATTGATTCAATTCAGCTGTATTACATAGTTTCAACTCTTGAAAGGAATGAAATCAAAGGAACTATGTCGAGTATTTCTGTAAGTTTGAGAGACCAACCATTTTCCGGGCGAAATACTTATGGCATTGTTTCAACTCTTGAAAGGGATGAAATGAATAAGAAACCATGTCGAGAGTTTTTCGAACAAGTTTGATTGTATAAGGTGATGGATTTCGGGAATTTTGCACGGTCTTTCTTATCCGTTGATTATTAAAACCAGAACTTGAATGAGAAAAATTGAAGAAGTCAAGTATAGTTGATTGAAGAATCACGCTAATTATATTCTCGAAACTGTCGATTCTTCTTTGAAAATGTGGAGCGAATAATCACTCGTCGCTCTTATATGATAGTTCATATATTACATGAGAAAGCAACGAGTGATTATTCGCTCCACATTTTCAAAGAAAAATCGACAGTTTCGAGAATATAATTAGCGTGATTCTTCAATCAACTATACTTGACTTCTTCAATTTTTCTCATTCAAGTTCTGGTTTTAATAATCGAAGAATAAGAAAGACCGTGCAAAATTTCCGAAATCCATCACCTTATACGATCAAACTTGTTCGAAAAACTCTCGACATGGTTTTTTATTCATTTCATCCCGTTCAAGAGTTGAAACAATGCCATAAGTATTTTGCCCGGAAAATGGTTGGTCTCTCAAACTTACAGAAATACTCGACATAGTTCCTTTGATTTCATTCCTTTCAAGAGTTGAAACTATGTAATACAGCTGAATTGAATCAATCATCATTTTTACTGTGAAAACCTGATAAAAATCAATAAATTTTGAGGAACAAACTCATACTCGCCAAGTTATACTTTTGAAAAAAGTAAATGGAGGGGGAAAGGATACAGTATACGTTGAAAATACTAGGTGAAAAAAAAAATTAGAAAAAAAATTCCTCGGGCCTTGAACCCTCGCCCGTGGCAACACCTAGCGCGACGCTTCAGCCCACTCGGCCGTGCATTACGATACAATTCGTAGGGAGAAAAGTTACATATAAGCCACTGACCCCCAGATGAACTGAGATTGTGACAACACTGAGTTTACCTTGGGAGAGATTGGGATAACGAATACATGAATAATCAATCTCCTTACTACGTTCGATTGCACGTTAAACACCTAACATGTTCAACTTGAGCAAACGTTCAAATTACACGATGAAAATTGGCCAACGGAGAACCCCTGCTCGTGGCCTCGAGTCGCGGAACCTGTAATACCGATCAGCATGCTCGAAAGCGAGCTTCGTGAACATCCTCCCGATGGCGCCACTTGTAGCCACGGCCGTAGCAGAAGAAATGGATTAGCAAACGCCCTATGGGAGTTGGAGGGCCCTGGTTCAATCGGCCCATTGCTTGGCTTTGCTCCGAGCATTCTTGGGTCAGATATCGAACACACATCTGACTTGCCAGTCAAAATACTGAAAATTAATTCACTGAGAGTCGACTGCAACATCGTCACTGGTGCTTTCGTCAACAATCGAAGAGTTCAAACTATACATCAGTTCTTCCCTGCTGTACCTCCAGGCTATAAAATTATTGAGATTCCATCCCAAATAATTTACCTTCCAATTGCAGCTAGAAGCGAGATCTCTTACATCCAGCTGCGAGTCGTTGACCAAGACGGTGATTTGGTCAACTTCCGAGGAGAAGTTATCACAATCAGATTTCATATTAAGAGTGATGGGTATCGTACACCACGGTCGAGGCTATAAAAGTAGCACTCCATGTCACTCCGCCGTCAGTCGTCCACAAGCTCTCAAAGCGCTAACACGACAAAACGTCCGATTTCTCCAAAGTCTCGGTTTCCGCGTAAAAAGTGGTGGAAAATAACCTGTATTATTGTTTGTTGTTTTGAGAAAAATGGAAGACATTCTGAGTATCCAGATACCCGTCGTTTCCGACGATGACATCTCACATTATGAGGTACACGCACATCAGCCTTATACTGGTGCAAATTTCAACAACAATGATGAGATTCGCATATCGATTCAGCATCAAGATCTCTGCGTATTGCCGCCAAAGAGTTCACTCCGTATCTCCGGACGCTTGGTCAAAACCAACAATACTCCGGTGCAATATACAAAATTCGTCAATAATGGTCCGATGCATCTTTTCAATGAAGTACGATATGATATCAATGCCATTGAGATAGATCGTTGTAAGAACGTTGGTGTCACTAGCCTCATGGAAGGATAGATATCTTTCAGTCCTCGTCAAAATATTATGAATGCTGGGTGGTTAGACGTAGGAGAAACTACAAGCATCGTTGATGATAATGGCTGTTTTGACGTCTGCATTCCTTTGAACGTGATATTCGGATTTGCTGAAGATTATCGAAAAGTGGTGGTTAATACCAAACATGAATTGATACTTCGAAGATCGAATACAGACGTCAATGCAATTATATCACAATCATATAGAGCAGACGCGGCGGATACACCTACGTGGGAGGCCTGGAAAATCGAGTTGACTCAAATCGAATGGCAAATGCCTTACGTCACGCCCTCTAACGAACTGAGAATTAAAATGCTCAATCAACTCCAAAGAGGTAAACCTATAGCTATGGGTTTCCGATCGTGGGAACTTTTTGAATATCCGACCCTCCCGGCAACCTCAAAACATGTGTGGACCGTCAAAACATCAAATCAATTGGAAAAACCTCGTTTTGTTATACTTGCTTTTCAGACCGCTCGAAAAAACGAAAAAGATGCGAATGCTAGCCTGTTTGATCATTGTTTTATCAGTTATGTCAAACTCTTCCTCAATTCCATATACTATCCATATGGGAACCTCAACTTGGATATACATCGTAACCAGTATGCAGTTCTTCACGATATGTATGTGAATTTCCAGAATGTATACTATAGTAAGGACTCAGAACCTATTCTGAGTAAAAAACAGTTCATCAATAGTGTACCACTCATAGTTTTGGATTGTCCGAAACACAGTGACACTCTCATGAACGCACCGGTTGATGTGCGTTTAGAATTCGAATCACGAGACAACTTTCCAGAAAATACATCAGCCTACTGCCTAATTATTCATGATCGAATTATCGAGTATAATCCCATGAGTGGTGATGTGAGAAAGGTCTTGCAGATCTCATTCGTCATCAAGATGTCGAAGACGAAAGGTCTCTGCTGTATCGAAACGAATCGCAAATACTCAGAATGTCTCTACTTCCCAGAATTCAAAAAATCACTGGAAGGTTTAGTTTGGCATCGCATTTTCGAAATGTTGCTCACTCTGAAGAAGAAGGATTATTCTGAATTCGAACGCGAGTATATCGAATACATGTTCAAAGTAATTGATCTCTTGAAGAATAACAACGACTTGAGATTCTACGTAGCTATCTTGGAATACTTCAAGAAAAGAAAATGTATCGGCCAGATAGACAGTTCTTACAGTAAATGGTGGAACTGTTGGGATTCCAAGTGCACAAATTTTTACACTGAAAATTGCGATTACTGGGATGGAAGAGTATGCATAAGCTTCAAGGTATCGGAACTCCTGGAAACCATTCGTGGAAACGATATTCGTGAAATTCGTTTTGGAATTTCAAATCATTACAAACGAGATAACAAGTATTCATGGCATGACACTCGCTGTCCAATTCATTATAATGTCCAAAAAATGAATTTGAATAGGATGTACTTGAAAGGTTTCGGGAAATTCATACACGATTCCGACTGTCGATACAGATAATGAAGGAACACAGAATCAAGATCAGTATTCATCAGGATGGAGTACGTCGTGGACATGCAGGGCTTCAAACAGCCTGTCAACGATTACATCTTGGAAGAGCTAGCTATTGCTCCTTTGCGTGATAGCTCGAACCCACAAGTGTATCTTTTCCAAGAACCATTCCCTCGGAGAAAGCTGTCGCAGAAATACGTCAGACAAAACTTGTGGCTTGAAACAAACTATCATGGTATCCCTTGGTATTCTGGGAACATTCCATACAATCAAGTTGGCAACGTTCTCAGGGAGGTGCTAGAAGATGCTTCACGTTTGTTTGTAGAAGGTTCGATCAACAAAGAATGGCTGGAACGTTTTGGCTTCAACGTCCGAGACATCACCACATCAGGATCGTTGGATGAATTGTATTATCAGAAGCATCTCACTATTTGCCCCCATCATACTAAATCTCAAAAGGTGGTGTGCGCTGCACATAATGTTGATATGATCAAAAAGTTTTTGAGAGATCATCCGATTGATCTCGTCGAAGATATGGAGTGTGAATAGCGATTAAGCTATCTTGATAGTAGGTTGAGTGTGTGTCAGAAACTATATGGTTTTAATTTATTTGAAATACAATGAGTCATAAACCGTATGGGGGTTCGAACTCACTCGAATACAAAGGGGATTTCAACTCAGCGAGCTGGAAATTCTATGGGAATTCCAGCTAAGTGAGTTGAAGAGCCTATGGGGGTTTCAACTCAGAGTTGAAACCCCCTTTGTTTACCTACTGACAAGCTGGAACAGGCCCCGACGAGTGATTCAGTGTTAGCCACACCAAATTCCTCAAAGTTATGTGCCACCCGAGCTCATACCTCAGTGTACACAGCCTGGTCACCGTGCTGAGCCAAATAGAGGGAGAACTCATCATCACACCACTCATGAACGTAATTACTCCACCAGAGACAGAGAGCTACGAGCAATTATGTGATATATAAAACAACTACATTCTCACATCAGAGAGAACAAGTTTCAAGTAATCACAGATCATAGTACCCCAAAATGACTCCGGAATTCATCAGGCGACTCGCTCATTGGACTTCGACTTCCAAGTTTGCAATTTGAGGTGATCTACTCGAGCGGCAAGCTGTGTAAAATTCCGGTTTGTTCATTTTGAACGAATGAATCACATAAATCGCTATCGGAGCAGAAGAGATGCAAAAATACGTGTCCTTTCGAATGGTCTCTCAGGATATAAGTATAATCCATTCGGGGAGGGGTCGGAGACTTCAGCATTATTTGGCTGCCTGATCGTGCATGGAATGAGTCATGAAAGATTTCAAACTTGAAATTTACTGACGTAATTTTGAGTCGATACCAGATCACCAATGCAATGGATCTATGTAGATACTTGGGACAAGGTAGATTTTGTTCTTACGTAAACACACTAGCCGATATCTGTTCGCGTGATTCAACTGATATTCTAGAGAATTCGAAGAAAATTACGGCGATTGCTATTCTTCTCCCAGACTATTAACTCTCAGTCAGAAGAACTACTCTGCCCAGCCTACTTCGAGTTTTCATTTCGACCTCTCGCCTATCTAGAGCGCGATATTAACGCCCTAAAGCCACTCGAGTCAGTTTGTCTCACTTTGGGCGCCGAGAAACTGTGAGAAGCTCAAGTGGAACTGAAGGAGGATTGAGAGTTAAGAGAGTGCAGAATAAGGAGATGGGAGAGAGGCGGGGTGCATGTTTGGAAGGGATAATGCTAATTACGGATCTATAGCAGCGCTGCACTGCCATCCGGTTGACCTGGAGTGTTTACTCCTATACCAAATGAGACTTGCTTTTATTTCGTACTTTGGCCATCACACATCATGGAGTCAGAATATATAATAGAGTATGATTATTGCGAGTGAAGACAGTGAACCACTGCCCTCTGGAGTGACAGGTCAAGATGCCCAAGTGTACTGGAAAGAATTGAGTCGTTTTTCGACCCTAGATTGGAAAAATCATAAGAGATGGCGCTATATTTCTCGCAGTGTGGGAAGAAGATCGATTAAACATGACTCCATCCAGATATATCGACTAGTTCGATTTTTGCAGCTCACGATCGATGTCAATAGGTTACAGGTCAATGGTTGGATGACATAGACATAGAAACATGGGTCAACATTGAGAACAGATAGATAGAAATGGAGGGATCCTGGGATATGGTGGAGGTACCCCACTCACCGGCCAGTACAGCTTGTTAATTGTTGTTCAACTTTGTAGTGTGAAAGCAGGGACCTAATACTTCATTGTTGGTTATGTACATTGTACACACACCCTGAGCAGAATCAGGGGTCGTCACACTGCTGCCATTGCTGTACAGCTGTCTCGACTTTAATTATATCTTTGACTCAATGCATGTGCTCTCTAACCTGACAATAACTCGTCAATCCACGCGTTTTTACGCGCACTGTATGGATTCGTATCGAATCTTAAGAGTCTGCTGGACTGCAACTTTTCTTGTTACAAAGAGTGTGAGCAGGTTGAGTTTCAAGTATTAAAATCCTCCCCATAGAATGATCCCGAAATCAAAATCATATCATATCAAGAAATCACCAAAGTCTGGAAAAACATTTGTACCTGCTATTTTCCCACCTGAATCCATGACCGAGCACTTGAGGAGAGTTACCCGTACTCGATCATGATTCGGATATGACCACATTATGTGGTCGATGTCTTGCTGGGTCTCTGATGACAACTCCCATCTCCCATCCAATTCCCTCAGGACAAGGATAATCCTGAATGATGAAGATACGTAGGTGGTTTATTGTAAGAATAGTCAACGGTCAAGTTTGAACTTCTGAAATCATGAGTGTCTGTTATTCATGTGATGATAATCAGAGTTGAGATGACTCTAGTGATTATCATTTAATCATAATCATGACTAAAATGGTCTCTGAAGCTACCCCCTATGACAAGTTTCTCAAAAGTATTATTTTCTGGGACATTGGATCTTGATAAGGCAAAGAATCGACGTCGGAAATCTGAGAGCAGAATTTTGAGATCTCGATCATGATCCCTATCAGTGGCTTTCTTGGTTGTTTAATCGGTTCCTTTACACCGCAAATACCTACATGTGATGGATTCCTCATAAATCTGATATAGGTTTCACGTTCTGTGAAGTGTGTGGACTTAGATATTCATACCCTCAATTTAGAAAATGAATGAGTGATTTTGTATGTGAATGAGCTAATTCAGATATCAATCTAAGTGAAACTCAGATTCGGTAAAAATCTGAGTGAAATCGCGCAGACTGCAACTTTTCTGTCAACCATTTTTTGCGCAGTTCGGATTGATATAGTTTCTTTGGTATCTCTTTCCATCGAAAATTCCCCATGACTACGGTCTTAATGGTTTCCAAATTGTTTCAAGACTGGTGTGAGAAGGTGGATTTCGTAGATAACCTGGTGAATCTGCATCGACTACCACAGTATTCCTTGTTACAAGACTTTGTGATGAAGTGCAGCTCTACTCTTCCGTCACTCGGACAATTTTCGAAACGTCAATCACTCTAGAGTTGAGGGTAGCCTCAAAACCGCAACCTCGACTCGCCAGGACTTTCGACCCATAAGTTTCAAACTCCTTGCACATACTTGACCGTACACTTACTGATGTGAACTCTTCTCCGTCGTATCTGCAGTTGTTGCTACTGTCAGTCTTCTTCCTGATATAAAGCATCAAGAGCCACTCCAGCCTTACATTCGTGGTCATTTTTTACGATTGCGATGAGGTAAAACCGCGAGTCTCCTATTCTCTGAAACGTGGCACATTCAAATTACTGCGTTCCCTCGAAAGCAGAGAGTTACCAGGTTCACTTTTGATCCTCATCAACATCTTTCCTGACTTCTCTGTTTTGTCGAGACTGTATTAATTTTCCTACTATGAGGTACGCCAAATTGGAACCTAGGAAGGAGATTTTTACAAATCTCTAAGGTCATATTCATAGGATTGATGCTCAGAAAATCTCATCAATTTTCGCTGTATGTCTTTTTCACGATTTGTAGATTGGAAATTCCTATACTTTGCATGGATAACCATCATCAACGTAACCTGTGGATGATCTGTGGAATGTCATCAGATAATGATCCATGGGTATCGAATGAGAGACGTCTAATGACAGTACCGCTCACAATGGATCCTTTGATCGGCTAGAAATATATCTAATGCATCAGCATAAATTGATGTTCACAATGAAGGTTATATGCATATTTTTAGTCCACGCTCTGACCTTCTTTTATACTCAGCAACTTTCTCTCGGGTAATGGGGAATGTCAGGTTCGTTAATGGTCAAATTCTATGGAAAGTTGAAACAATTCTCTTTGGGAACCTGCCCAGAAGGTGGAGAATTCTGATCACGATTCTACTTTTGGCTAGTATCTCTCATTTTTCCTCATAAGAATTTGAATTCGGAAGACATTTTGAGGACGTATAACAGTACTGCTTCAACATCCTAGTATAGTGACTAAATATGCAATAGAAAGTTGATGTTTGATGCGACACTTTTACTATGTTTTCATCAAGCTGATTGTTGGGCACAAATCATCCTCCAAAAAAAATCTCACAAAGCAAAATTAATAAGAATATGAGTTCTACACACTCATATTCTTATTAATTTGGATTATGTGATGACTCCTTCGTGGTACAAATGTCTGATGAGATCAAGCAATGTAGTTGACGGAACGTTGCAAGAAATGATGAAACACGATACAGGATCTTTTAGTGTTTGTCTCTTAAACACCATTCTGACGGGCGCACCGGGAGGCGGTGACAGTGCATAGGATGGGAGAGGGTCATTGGGTGATTTTTCAAAGTATCATAACTCATGATGTTTATGCTAGGGATGTCAGGGCCTCTATCTCGCACAATATGTTGAACAAAATCACATCCATCACCCACACAATACACTCTGATAAATTTAACGCGACGCGAGTGCCGCCATTGCACGGCGGCACGATCTCGCCGGTGGTCCGTCCAGTCTCGACGTGCCGGCGCACGTGAGGCTGTACACACAAGAACGAGCGGACGAGTATTTTAAGTAAAAAACTACATGACGGACTCCCGTCGGAATCGAACAGCGAAGTGTGTCTTTTCGCGCTTCTCGCTACCTTATATAGGATAGGAACTTACGAATCGTACGCTGGAGGAGCGTACGATGTTATATACATACGAACGTACGTCTAAGCGACGTACGTTTACATTCATAATTTTTTCCGCGCGGATTCGTACGCCTTTCGGACGTACGAATCGAAAGCCTCTGATGGCCAGTTCTTGATTTACAACTACCATGCGTACGCTTGATGAGCGTAAGATTTATTTTGGATTGGCACCCGTACGCCTGAGGGGCGTACGATGATATGAGACAGTTTACAATAAGCTAATAAACGGTGACTTGTTCGATTCGAATCGTACGCTCGATGGCCGTACAAATTGGTAGTCCTGTCACGACGTACGCCCAAGAGGTGTACGATTATATGCGAATGTTGTTAATAATGGAAGAATTTCTTCGTACGCTCACGCGCATTACAAAATCCATAAGATGAGTATTTAACAACTTAATCCGTTAATTAGCCATAAGTTATCTAGTTCGTACGCCTGAGGGGCGTACGCTCGCAATTCAAGCACAGCATCCTAGTCAAGAGAAGGGGGGCACGATTGTGTAAAAATTGATGAAAATTGAATATACATAGAGTGTTTTATGAATCAAATTGATGAATGAAAATACATGGAGTGTTTTAGGAATCAAATTGATGAATGAAAGATTCTATCAATCGGCCCCGAATTTTTAGCAATTTTCACACAGCATACATCCCACCAATAGAGCGAAAAGAGGCTTCGACCCTGACGTTTATTCTTTAAGAAAAATGCTCTTGTATTCCATGTACATATACTTTACTTGTTCAAGCTGAGGATTCTGCTGCAGTTGAGAGTTCGTCGAGGGGTCGTCGTACGATGCGCATTCGGATCGAAGAGTGGGGAGCGCCGGGCACAGGTGATAGCAGTTGCGCGCGGAGACCCGCGGTCGCTGTTTCAGTGCTGCGCAGATGTTCCGGAGTGGCTGGGGTAGGCGGCATCTGCATTGAATTTATGGTTTCGTTCAGATCTGCTAGACCCAACGGCGAAAAGCCGGAGCAGAGTCGCTCGGTCCCGAGTGGCTGCAGTGTGGCCGCCGGGCTCGGAAGCGGAGGAAGGCTCTCTAGAAAGCTTGCTATATCCAGGTCGAGAGACGGGCCTCTTGCGATGGCCGCCGGTGAGATAATGTACGCACAACCAGCTTCGGAGGTGGTCGTGAGCGCGGCGTCTGAAGGGCCGGGTGCTACTGCCAAAGGGGTCGATGTGGCGACGCGGTCGAGGTCTGCCGTAAATGTCTGGACCAGAGCGAGGAAATCGCCCCCGATTGCTGGCGCGGTGCATGGTTGTATCGGAGCACCGTTTGGTCGCTCGGCCATCATCTCTCCGGTGCCGTCGTTATTGGCCATAGCTGGCGGAGACAGGGCTGGCTGCAAGCTACCCGCTTGCGTTGCTGCTTGCTCGATTTCCGTGGCATCCGCCGCTGGTCGCGTCGCTGCCTCGGCAAGCTTCTTCTTCTTGCGGAGGAGCGGAGTCGTCGTCTTCTTTCTTTTTGGGGCTCTGGCCCTGGCTGCAGGGGCTGCCGCTATATTCGCAGTGTCCTGGTTGAGAAGAGCTTCTTGTTGTCGTTGTTGCTCCCTTTCGTTCTTCTTCCTCAGACGGTAATTGCGGAGTCGTATTGCCTCCTTCTCTAGCGTCACGAACCCTTGAACGTAATCGAGAAGAGCATCCCCGTCCACTGGATGCAGCGTCTCCTCGTATGCTCTACACAGAGCACGATACACCTGGACGTCGATCGGCATTCTCGTTTCACTGTGCACAAGGGTATCACTAAGGCTCTTCTCCGTGTCACTATTACGCACTTTGTCACTATTATTGCACACCACAAGATTTTTCGTAACCACGACACTTTCGGAGCAGACAGTCTCGTCTTCAGACGATGAGGCTATGTCGATTATGATGGCTGCGGTATGCGGCGTAACTGAACGGCTCCAGTTGGCGTTGCGTTCAGCGCGCTCTCTCCTCGTGCGTCTGCGGAGGCGCGCGGCGGGGGCCATGCCCTCACTCTCGATTTTTATAGGTGCAGTGGGAGCGTGAGTAGGCCCACGGATCTCGGTTGCTGACTTTCGTACTGCCGCGGTTCCGGCCCTCCCGTCTGAGCCTGAACCGTATGCTGATGATGATGATGATGGTGCTTCGCGATCGTCTTCGTCAGAGGCGATCGCTAACGTGGATAAGGATCCGAAGCTGCGCTCAAAACAGTCGTTGTTTGTGTCGTCGGTAGAATCCGGAAGGGGTGGGCCATGAGGCAGCATGGGCCAGGTTTCCCGGGGCGAAGCGTCGCCTTGGCTCGGGAAAGAGGGCTGCGGCTCGCACCTTATCGAGGAGTCGCTCGAGGCACCGGCGTCAGTGCGCGAGCTCCTAAATATTTTCCGTTTCTTGAAGGGTAGATGGGTTGTCGCCGGTCCGCAGTCTTCCTCGTCCGAGGAGGTGTTCTCCAAGCTGCTTGGCCACCAGCCTCCAGGAGCCCCAGCGAGCCAGCGTCGGGGTCTTGAAGGTGACTTGTAGGATTGGGCGATTCGATCCATCTTCGTAGCCTTGCGTATCCACGCTCGAGGGCTGACTGACGATGCACGCTGCTGTCGTGCCGCTTTTATAGGGTCTGATCCCTTTCTTTTGCGTACGCTGTCGAGGCGTACGTTTTTCATGCCGTCTTTCTTCGTACTCGCAGCGGTTTCCGGGCTTTCTTGGTTCACCAGGTCGCCGATGTTTTCTTGAAGCGCATCGCTCCGAGAGATGCGATGCCTGTCGGCCCCGTGAGGGTCACTCCACCAGGTGTGGTTATTCGCGGACGTGCCGGGTTTTCTTTTCGCCGGGGCACGTGCGTTTTCGTCCTGGCAGCAATCCCATGCCGCAGCTGGCACGATGAGATCGTCGGCGTATCCCACTGTTCCTGCTGGTGTTGCTGCCATCTGGTTGAAGTATCTCCACGGTTGCTTCATTTTCTTGATAGGGCGCCACCGAGTCTTCGTTCCGCCTCCTGGCCGACTCAGATGTCCAGGGGGGGGGATGGTCTTGGTTTTCACTTTTTCAGGGTCGTCGGTGCCCAGCATCTTGAGGTGCTGGCGGACGACGCGGTCGTCCGGGGCCCGGACGTTGGGCGCCAAATTGACGGGCGCACCGGGAGGCGGTGACAGTGCATAGGATGGGAGAGGGTCATTGGGTGATTTTTCAAAGTATCATAACTCATGATGTTTATGCTAGGGATGTCAGGGCCTCTATCTCGCACAATATGTTGAACAAAATCACATCCATCACCCACACAATACACTCTGATAAATTTAACGCGACGCGAGTGCCGCCATTGCACGGCGGCACGATCTCGCCGGTGGTCCGTCCAGTCTCGACGTGCCGGCGCACGTGAGGCTGTACACACAAGAACGAGCGGACGAGTATTTTAAGTAAAAAACTACATGACGGACTCCCGTCGGAATCGAACAGCGAAGTGTGTCTTTTCGCGCTTCTCGCTACCTTATATAGGATAGGAACTTACGAATCGTACGCTGGAGGAGCGTACGATGTTATATACATACGAACGTACGTCTAAGCGACGTACGTTTACATTCATAATTTTTTCCGCGCGGATTCGTACGCCTTTCGGACGTACGAATCGAAAGCCTCTGATGGCCAGTTCTTGATTTACAACTACCATGCGTACGCTTGATGAGCGTACGATTTATTTTGGATTGGCACCCGTACGCCTGAGGGGCGTACGATGATATGAGACAGTTTACAATAAGCTAATAAACGGTGACTTGTTCGATTCGAATCGTACGCTCGACGGCCGTACAAATTGGTAGTCCTGTCACGACGTACGCCCAAGAGGTGTACGATTATATGCGAATGTTGTTAATAATGGAAGAATTTCTTCGTACGCTCACGCGCATTACAAAATCCATAAGATGAGTATTTAACAACTTAATCCGTTAATTAGCCATAAGTTATCTAGTTCGTACGCCTGAGGAGCGTACGCTCGCAATTCAAGCACAGCATCCTAGTCAAGAGAAGGGGGGCACGATTGTGTAGAAATTGATGAAAATTGAATATACATAGAGTGTTTTATGAATCAAATTGATGAATGAAAATACATGGAGTGTTTTAGGAATCAAATTGATGAATGAAAGATTCTATCAATTCCAGTCCTCCAAGATCAAATTAAGATTCGACAATTATTAATCATTCGAGGACGAGTAAAAAATTCGAAATTGAAATCTCACAAAGCGTGTACTCGATGCGAAATCGTGTGAATTTTCACCATACGTGACTTGAAATCACGGTAAATGTGATACTGATAAGATATATGTGATGTTTTTTCTTCACCAAATAGTACATAACGCGACTAGGTATTGAAAGAGGACCAGTCCCTCCCGGATGGATATCAGAGGCGCAGCCGAGAGCGATGAAAACCCGGAAGATGATCTTACTCTTTACTTCCCAGTTGCGTATTTTCCTTTTAATACGAGGGAACAAAAACTTGCGTCATTTACGCTCCGCGAAGCTGGAGTAAAACGCGTCTTTCAGTCCCTAGTAGTAAAAAAATATGATTCTTCACATTTACCAGGAGAGGTCATCACATCCGGATCACGAATTTGGCTGAAACTTTGGGAATAGTCTTCTTTTAGTGCCAAAAGATGAAACCCAAAATTATAGACCCTAACGCTCAAGCATTTCCGAGCTACAGCCAGCGACATTGGCATTGCAGGTATACCTATATGTATGATTTTTAACATGGGCCTATATGGGCAATGCTAATGTTTTCGGTTGTAGTTCGGAAACGCTTGAGCGTTAGGGTCTATAATTTTGGGTTTCATCTTTTGGCACTAAAAGTAGACTATTCCCAAAGTTTCAGCCAAATCCGTGATCCGGATGTGATGACCTCTGCTGGTTAGAGTTGTCTGCAAACGGCATTTCTATACCTAGAACCGATAGATACGCTGTCACAAGCTGCTCAGAAAGAAGGTACCGTGGAGCCCTTTGAAGAAGGATTCATGACAGTCCAGAAACTTTGAGTCGATGGATGATTTTGATATGGAAAATTGGAAAGCGATTCACGTGAACATATGAATTTTTGGGTTGCGACTGCCATTCTGACTCGTCGTATGATACTCTCTTGGCCACTCAATGCTCAGACAATGACGGACTGCCGTGAAAAGTCCAAGTACGCAATTTTATCTAACGTAACAAAATTCACGATGCGTAAAAGTTGCTTTGAGACCGTCGCTTTTAGCAGGGAGAAAATTCAAACTCTTGGAAATGCGAGCAAAGACACTTGCTGTAATTGTGAAGTTTCCAAGAGTTACATTCGCGTATTTGTACAATTTTCACACACTCTAGGGTATCATAGCATCGTGTACAAATATGTGAAGTTATACACATCCATTCCCCACATATCGAGCTTGTTTGGAGATAGAAGAGCAGAATGAGGAAGAATATGAGCTGTGAAAGAGGAAAACACTGTTTGAAGTATGAAATGAGAGTAGGCATGTGCAAATCTTTGTGCAGACAGAAAGTGGGAATGAAACAGCAAATACCGTGGATTCAATTTTGCTTGCATAAAACCACAGAATCAAATTCTCGGAGTAGCG
This sequence comes from Eretmocerus hayati, assembly GCA_029851415.1. Lineage (NCBI taxonomy): Eukaryota > Metazoa > Arthropoda > Insecta > Hymenoptera > Aphelinidae > Eretmocerus > Eretmocerus hayati. The sequence continues at coordinate 27,643,381 of CM056741.1, forward strand.
GGTAATATTGTGAGTGAGGCACGTGCGCAGTGGGTGATGGAAACATCGGGCATCAGGTAGATCCTGTATATATATATCAGTGGTTCCGCCGAAAGTGTGATTTTTCGTGTTCCAAGTTCCTCCGAGTTTTCAAGGGTTGGAATGTGCATAGAAGCAATTTTCTGGGGTGTATTATATTGGTGTGCAACTATGTTGATAGTTTTTGAGATGGTCCTAACGTTCCTGTATTTTGTAGCGCCTGATGTAGGGTCAAAATGTCCATTCCATCCCCTATAGGCAACCTGATTTCGATTTTTGAGCTCATCACGACGCATATGCAGAGTCAAAAATCCCTTAATGTAGCTATGCCTTTCGACTTGTAATATTTCAAACAATTAATTCCTCCACTTAGAGGCTCAAGATCGAACCCTCAGCTTGCGCACGGCCATCCAATATTTTGAAGACGTGTTTGCACCGAAACTGCTCACACAGCACTGATTTGCTCCGCAAAGTCTCCAATTGTTCATTGAGCCTTCCCGACCAATGGAGTTGCTGTCAAGATATCCAAATACAAATCCACGTGCGACATTATTCGGAAATTCGAATCTGCAGCCAAGCGCATGACATATACGTGTTTTCAGAATGGCGTACGAAATTTTTTGTTCTTTCCGTCCCCATGTTGTGCTCCCCCCCCCCTCCCCCCCAACGCGTTATATCGCTTTGTGGAACTCTTCCTTTTCTATACATGGTTGCATCATAGCAAATCTATGCGGGAGAGAGACTAAGTTTTTTTGGCGAGCCGTGGGGATATTTATTGAGTTGAAATGTCCATTCCGTCCCTGTCCACCCTCCCCCCCCCCGGCAACCTCTTAAACTTGACATATCTTTGTCCGGCTTCAATTTTGAGCTACGCAGCTCTAGGTACTTTCTTTTTTTTCCAAAACAAGTGGAAACTAACTGCAGCGACCCATTAAAACTCGTCTAGGGCTGAAATAATTATTTGACCAAAATCACTCCCTACGACGATTTTGGTCCCAAAAAATTCCATTTTCGACGGAATCACTCATATATAATGCGATCTCGTGTTAGTTTACTGGTAAAAGGAGGAGTGAGAGAGAAAATTGACAAACGTTGAGAAAAACCGAGTGAGTAAAATATTTTCTACTAGTCAGTGCATAGCAGTGAGGCTATAACTCAAGGGTATAGCGGTGGCGCGATGGTGCGATGTGGAGGTGCTCACAAGCGCGGAAAAAGAGGGCTGTTGTACGGTAGATGGGATAAAGAAGTCAAACGTGCCTCGAGAGTTCCACATTTTTCCGAGCAATAAACGTTCCGTTGAATTCTCAATGCTGAGATAGTGGAGCAAACATATGAGACTCTCTTTGATGGATAACGAGATGAGTATGGTATGCACATGCTTATTGTCTATCGGTTTATAGGATGCTTATTGAAGAATAGTCCTTAAAAGACAGGATTTTATCATGCTCTAGCACGTTTTCATCGATTTTAAAGATCGATGAGTGTTTGAGCGAGCGGAATCATGGGAGGTCTCATAAATTAGTACGCTCTAGCACACAGAAATTTTGTTTCTATACATACGTAGATACGAGGAAAATCTCGCTGGCCACTAAGAGATGAGCTCTTTTTGTGATCCAGCAAGACCGATTCAATTTCTATCAAAACTAACACAGAATCGAATGGGAACCTGTTATTCACAACATTTTTCTCTACCCAACTTTGCTCAATTTGGAGCTCGTTCCAAACCCTAGAGAATAAACTAAGGTACGTCTCAATTCTTCCCTTCCGTTGCGCTAGATCTCAAAGGTAACCAGAGCCCGAGCTATTTTTTTTTTTTTTTTTTTTTTCAAAAGAATTCTCATCGAAAATCATAAAAATATGAAATACGCCGTCGAACTTACATTTGGAGTTGAGGCAGAATTCCCTGTAAAATGTTGTGGTAACAGGTACACGATGGTTATCATATCATTTGTATATTCATGGGCTTGAGAATCCAATAAGAAATCTTGAGTGGAAATGATGAAGTAATGTGAAAGAAGCATGCTTGCAATACGTGAACAAAACTTTGAGGCGTTGTTTTACATTTAATGAATGAATTTATCGTTCTCCATGCCAAGTATAATCACTGCGCTCAGGCGGCGATCACAGCTCGACAAATGTCAAACTGCGACCCTCGAGGCTTCACTTCTATAGTGGCTGCATGACGTCGGGAGTTTTTGTTTCCTCAGGCTTCTGGAAATTTTTATTCGTAAGATCAACCAAGAGATGAAAAAAAATTTTTCTCTGGTGGAACTTGAACCTCGCAATATCCGGTACTCCGGACTAGCGCTATGGCGCCTTGACCAATTAGACCAACGGAGCGATTGTGTATTCACTCGCTTGGAGAAGTCTCCTCCTATTTCTGGGTCAATTTTTTTGATGCGTTCGATCAAGAAACCATGACCTTTGAAATATTCAAATTACGTCGATGAGGTCGATTTCATCGACATATTGACTGTATCGCTCGATTTAATGAATTCGTCAAACTGTGATCACCTCTTTAGCGCGGACGTTATATGTGTCTGGAAAGAACGATGAATTCATTCATTGAGTGTATTCCATCAAATCAAGCGATAGATTCAATATATCGATGAGATCTAGCTCATCGATATGATTTGATACTCGAGGCATTTGTTTGAAGTCAGAGAGTTATTTTTCACCCAGTAGAGCAGACATTTTTTCATCCACATATAAAAATTCAACTTTGTAGACAGCCAAACGAAACCTACCGAGCTGTCATTAGACATGTATGCAAATACGGCTTTGTGGAAACTTGCATCTTTAGAATCCGTCACAACGTCAAATCCACTATTTTTGACTCTTTGATGAGAATCATTCCTTAGGAAAATTGATAGTTCGGCTATAGTTGATCATAATTAGACAGCAAAGCTCATTTTGATAAAGATTGGTGAATATGTAAGAATCAGCTGAGATATGTTGGAATTAGTACATTTCGATACAAGGGCGTAGAACGTTTTATTCGCGTCCGAGTGATGGGTTTCCGGCCCGAGCCGCAGGCGAGGGTCGGAATCATCACGAGGATGCGAATAATAGGTTTCACGGCCGTGTATCTAACTATACTTTTCGATAAACTGTGAGTAAAAGTCGACAAACTGTGCGCAAAGTGCACTTTTACGCACAGTGTATCGAAAAATATTGAAACGACCGAGAAATATAAGCCAATATTGCAAGGAAAAAGAACAAATCAAGCTCTTTTCGTTTCGATCCTGTGTTGATTTTGATGAGAGCTCTCAAATCTATGCCAAGGGCTTATGCCTATCAGGGGTCTATCATTTTGTTGTGAGTCCTGCTTTGAATAGTACATGACGTTTACTAACCGTTAGAACATCTTGTCATCGTATGGACCCTATTCCACATCTCCCGGGATGCGGATCAGAATATGGTCTTTGGATGTGTCTCAGTCACATTTGAATGATGTAACTAATACTCCTTCAACAAGATGATTCAGCCCCAGAATGGCCTCCTTCACTCATAATTATCAAATTGTGAGAGATCTTAGCATATAACCCTTTGTATGGTTGGTCAAAAAAGTGATGGCTACGAATACTTGACGAGATTCTATGTACATCGAGCCTAATCATAATCTTCACAGGAGTTAAGTTAACATAAAAAATATTCATGTTTTCCGATACATTGAGATTCTCATGAAGTTTCTGAAAATTGTATCGTGACGGAATAGAACGGCAAGTAGTTAAGCCAAAATTACACAAACAAGAATAGAACACTACAAAAAGAAATCATTAGTCTCAAATTCCCGTAGTGTCTTACTATTGGGTCTTGAAATCGTCTTGGGTCTGATCATCATCTGACCATCAGATCACGAGAAGCAGGACCTTTCCTTCGTTTTAAAAAACCATGATGAAATTGAAAACTCTTGCTCTCAATGAAGGGTTATCGTCTGAGAATGAGACATTGTATTTCATCCTTAGGGCCGACCACACCTTATAATGTACAAGATATGTTTTGCTGTGGAAATATTCAGAATTAAATAATCAATTGTAGTACAAACTATTTTGTACATGATTGTAATTTGCGGGGGCCCACGAGTCGTGGAAATCTTGATCACGGGTCTATTTCAAGTAATAGATGCAATTCTTCTTCCATCATTCGAGGATTCAGAAGTATATTCTAACCTTCTATATTTATGTTGACAGACATCGGTGAGACTGAGATTTCTAATGTTCAGCCGTAGATGATACTTCCTGTAAGATCAAATCCCGCTTCAGATGCAGCGATTGCTCATTTTTAAGACTTTTTATCTTGAATTTGTTGCATCTTGCTCTATAGCCACCAAATCAATCTGAGACTAAGGATCTATTTTTGTAGTGAAGCTGAAATTCATTCCGTTAGTTTCCAGTGGAATTTTTCCGAAATCTTGTACTAGCTGAAATATAGTAAAGTCATACAGATAACTGTCAAATGAACTCCCTGCCTAGGTACAAAAGATGAGAGAAACGAAACTGTAGGCGCTGTGTTGTTCATCCTCAATTGAATACAATCTGTTTGTATACATTGCTACTACATATTGTTGCAGGCGCGTTTGTCAAAATAATTGGTGCAGTTCGTTTGCGCATATGCGCAACAAAAGATGGAAACTCGTAATGAACTTGAAAGCGAGATAGCAAAAGCATAAAATAACAAAAAATCTGGATAACGAGCTTCTCCCGAGTTTCGTGATCCATTCGTGCGTAAAATATTATACGTCAATTTTTTGGTGCTCCTTTGCCTGGAGTATACTTTTCCCCTCGTTCCATAACTATTTGAAGTAATTATCTCCAATATCACTCGTTCTCTTTTCATTCCTTGTATCTCAACTCCCGTGTGATTGAATCATTTGCACCAACGAGGTGTGATAACGACAGAAATATACGTGTGAGTTTTGTTATCGATTGGATCCCTATAAATGAAAACAAATTAGTTCATGCAGATGAAGTCTGCATTTTTGCATGGGAGAGTTGATCGAAGAACAATTGTGCCGGTCGTCAGTATAACATCCGACTGATATAACATATTCGAGTATGGGCTTGGATGGATAGTTGAATGCAGTTCTGGGATGATGAACAGTCAGCTATTATTTTCAGTGCGTTTGTCAAGCCTGAGTTCGAATCGCATTAATGAAAAATCATTTCGTAGATGCCACTATATTTTTTATACATTTTCAGTCTTTTGCTCATGGGTGAATTGGATATTTACTGCATTTGGAATTATTGATTCATTATTTGGAGGAAACTCCTATCGAGTATGAACTTCCAAATTCGATTTCTAACAAATCTTCCGGGTTTGCCCCTGGAAGAACCGCTGTGTGCCTAATTCGTCCTCGGAGTACTTTTTTAGTTTTGTTCTTCGCTCCACAAAATATCTATCAAAGTCAATGAATACGAAAGAGTGTGCAAGAAATCGCGGAATCAGCTAAGGCACTTCTTACTTGAATGCCCAATATCCAAAATTCATGAGTGACCTATGTGATTTTACGTGAATTGTCCTCCCAACATATGTGGCTGCAAATGATATGATACACCATATCAAGAAATCGCAAGAGGTCAAGATTGAAGGAATAAGTCATTACCAAGTCCCAAATCGTCGAATTGTGACGTGGCTTAGCTTATTCTTCAAGTCTTGAGAGATGCATCCAGATGAGTTAGAACGTGTTAGAAAATATTGAAATGTCCTAACCTTGTTAGCGGAAAGAAACCAAGAGGTGTGTACTATTCTTACTATTAATGAATTCAATCCGAGAGAAGGGAACAAAATTGGAAGGTTTCAACTATTGGAATGTGATTCCGAGTCTGACAAAATCGATCGATTGAATCCTTATCTTAATGTCAAAAATCATGTACACACATTCAACGATTCATATGGAGGCCTGGATATTGAAAATAATGAATTTGGGGGAGCTCTCAAATCTGCAGACTATATTTGACAAGATATTTATGAAATGAACTACTCAACGTGACTCGAGAATTCTCCATTTGTAAAACATACAAGTGCAAGAGATCGTGACCAAGACAATAACGCGATTGTATAGAATCTCGTAACAAGGTATATTCAACGAAATATCTGAGTTTCGGATGCATGACCGTAAGATATAGCCGCAAACAGAATGGAAGAGCTGAAGCAAACTCGCAGCAGAAAGCAGTTAATCGCATAATGCTTCCTCCATAATTTAAGGATCAGAGTTGCAAGCCCGTGCCGTTGAATCTTCTCTGTCGACCCTCCCGTATACAAAGTCCAGCCTCTCGAAACCTCGTCCAGCTTTCCAAACTATCTCCGGTTTCTCTTCTACTACTATTCTGACAACCTCAAACAATGGCTCCCATACGATGAATATATCAACGGTCCCGAACTATAGATAGCAAGGCTCAATGTTTCAACTTTGAGAGAGTTTATCAACAAGCTTACCGCCAGCTTCGTGGCTTATTTCCCATTCTAATTTGTGTCAAGAGGATCAAATTCAAGAACATTTTCCTATCAAAGCTTTCATGTATTATTTTGTTTGGTTGTGATATTTTCCTGACTTTGTTGTCAATCAAGTTTTGTGTAAGTTCGACAGTAGTAGGGAAGAGTGGGGCAAAATTGGACGGGGTCAAAATTGGATAAGTGAGATAGCTCGGTCGGAGGCGAGTCTAGGCTTTCGCCGCGCAAATTTTTTTTTTTCTAATACCACCACAGACAATGGTTTTCATCGTGGTTAGACCTCCCAAAACGATACTGGGAGTCTACGCTGACATAGAAGTACTTTTCGAGGGCCTCACGCGGTTTATTTTCCAAATGCGAAAATTCACGATAATTCTGCAAGAGTGGACGAACTCAATCGCCGTTTGGGGGTCGAGAGCTACATAACAAAACGAAGAATTTGAGCCGTCATGGGCCGAAATCGGTTCACTTGGGCCCAAATGATCGCAATTCTGCGAAAAAAATGGTGTGCGTCCAGAGAACGCGCGGTTGATGACGAAGTCATAGAAGTTTGTTCAATAAAGCTATATGTAGCTCAATTTTTCAATTTTCTTTGCTACATAATATTTATTCCCGTTGATTATGGGGTTAGATGACTGAGTGACTCAGAATTTAATGAGACCAACAATTTCCCAAATTTCAATCTTTCGCCGGCTCATAATTGCTTCAAAAATATTTCCGATGATTTTCTCATCTTTCGTGACGATTACTTCTCCAACAATATAGATGATAAGCTCAGGGTACCCAACTTGCCCCCATTAAGCCATTTTCTTAACAACTTTGGTCTACCTCAACAATTTTCAATGTGCTTTAGCTCATTTTAAAGCTTATTTCAAGACCTTCAAAATGAATTCAAATACCTACGTCCAAAGTCAATCATCTGGATCCGAGCTGTCTTAATTTTTTCAAGTGATTTTTTAGAGTTTACAAAATGGTGTACACAACTTGCCCCCATTAAGCCATTTTCTCAATAACTTTGGTCTACTTCACCGATATTCAACGTAGTGCTTTAGCTCATTTTGAAGCTTGTTTTAGGACCTTCAAAATGCACTAAGTTACGTCTAATTTCGATGGATTGGAGCCGAACTGTCTCAATTCTTCCAAAATAAATGATGGAAATCGGCGATAGAGTGTTTTTATCGCCGTGCATTTGGAGCTAATCGCCGGTCCAAAACACCTTTTCCGACCTTTTTTGACGTGATAAACACAATTTGAGTGGTAAAAAAAGTCGTATTGCACACCCTCTCGAGATAAACATATGGGGGCATGTTGAGTACACTCCGATGTTAGCATCCTTGTTTACAAATCGTCTCCGTGTTTTGCACATAAATTAGCTTAGATCCGAATTTTGCAACTTTGAAAAACAGATTTTACAGGTTCTGAAACAAGGAATCAAATGCGCTAAGGTACGTTAAGGTTGGTTGAACTCAAAAAATTTGGCAATAATTTTACTGAACGCAATTCCCTCGGTGCTTTCTTAGCTAAGCAATCACGTAAAATAGAAAAATCATTTCAAATTTTCTGGAGAACGCAGGAATGATTCGAGGTCGACGCAAACTACTCTCTTTCTCATATTTTAACATAGCAAACGTGAAAAAAAAATTCCCGGGGGTCCAAGGAGTGCCCATCCCCGAGATCGGCATTGGGGGGCAAGTCGGGTACAGAGGCAATTCGGGTACACTTACGTTATATGGAAGAAGAATTTACAACCGTACAGACATTTTTCCGGAATACGGTATAGTTCGGTTCATGACTCAAATAAAATTACGAAAAGTTGACTTGCAGTGAACGGCTCGGTGAACGGGTTAACCCTACCACATTTTTCCTAGATTATACTAAATGAGCCACCTCTAGAACCAGATTCATAATCAGAAATCCTAACAGAGGTGTGCTGAATTACACAATGAATTGAATCCAATTCCTGACAATTTTTGCTGTGCTTATATTGAAAATCGCAAGCACCACAGCAGGAGTTGCGATACAATAGGGCACTACTAGCTTTTTCATCTCCACTTTGACTTGCAATACCATCATGCCAATGCTTGCCAACAATGCTTGAATATCATCTCACTACTTCGTAATACTCCTACTCACACATAGCTGCACTACAACACGCACGACCCATGGGGAGTTGCGCGCGCATCCACGCGTTACGAATATTTGTGTCCACATGTTAGACAAAACTCAACGCGCGAGAAGATGACTTCGTCATCAAAAAACGCCTGGGGGCATTTTTGGACGAATTGGTGGGGGCGAATTTGGATATGCTGAATCCTGTTTGAAATCGGTCGACCGACTGCTTGTCCGTGTTTTTCGATGGTAATTGCTCGTATCGAGGCGCGTATGCGTTTGCGCAAATCTTTCGAGGCGCGGGAGGTCGAGGGTGAGTTAGGTGATTGAAAATGGATGAGAAAATGAAGTAACGATGTCTAATGACGATCATAGGAGTCGGATTGGAGTCGAGGAGTCACTTTTTACGTGTTCAAAGATAGTGCTCGATTTCCGTATTTTCACTGTCGCTGATATTGGGTTGATTGTCGCACTCTATCATTTGGATCGTTGACTTACGGCAACTATGGGTACCTTCAATATGAAGAATGAAAAAGGAAGGAAGTCGACTCTTAGAGGCCGCGAGTCGATTACTGATTGCTGAAGACGGTAGTGCACCATTGAAGCGCCTATTTCGATAATACTGAAGAATGACACAAAAATGGCTCGCTTGCTCGGGCTACGGGAGAATGTAAAAGTCTCAGGCGGGTTTCCCGCTTGGTTCTGGCTTATTACCACGTGGTTTAATGAGCATATGCGACTCTAATAGGTGAGGAGTAATGCCGTATATACCTCAATTGTGGAAGGCTGTCCAAATTTGCCCCCAAAACTCGTCAAAAGTGCCCCCAAGCTCGGGGCGAATTTGGACAGATTTTTCTTTTCCAACTTTAAAAAAAAAAACTGTGAACGCTGAGACCTAGGGGTCTGAAAATTTTTTTACGATCTATTCAATAGTTGTACTCCAAAGTCCCGTAGCGCGCCTAATCCCAAGTGTCGTCAGATAGCTCCACTGCAAAATCCGCCAAATTTTTTCCCCACTCTCCCCTATGTATTTTAGGTTCAAACATATTAAGACTGGTTAGGTGGAAAGAGTTGATATCGAAATAACGTCAGTGTAGTTGTTTGGTTTATGGTATTGTAAGTTTTGGGTTAATACAGGTTTTCTTGGTTGAGAGGAATTCCATTCTTGTTCCTCATGATTCTCTAGTCATTCGTTGAAAAGAGGTGATCTGTGATTGGGAATATTCGATATAATATAAAACAAGAAACGGAGTTGTCCTATTCGCATCTTGATGGAATACTTTCAAAGATCACACCAGCTCAGTAGTAGGACGCGGAAATCTAAAAATGTAAAGACCTAACCTCTCAAAAGAACCTTTATGGTAAGAAGTGCCTAACTATTTGATGCGATCGGAAGATGAAAGTTCTGAGATGCACGACGATTAAGAAGTGCCTGGATGCGGATCCACTGATTTGCAAAATTCAGACTTTTCTTTTTTTTTTCAAATTTGTTTCAGCAGTGGATTCCATGAGTTGTTCAGTGTAGCAGCAGGAAATCCATGAGATCTTCTATAAACGAATCGGGAAGAGTTTCCCCTTTTGATTCCCATCGAGTATAATATTCACAGGCATGATCTCTGATAATCCGCCAGATGAGTCGCTATGAGCATTTGCTGGGAATTCTTCTCAATTGCTCGGGAATTCGACCAAATTGGTGTAATTTGACACTCATCAAATTGATTCAATATCACGATTAAAAGAATGGTTGATGAGAAATTCACTTAGCCGGTAGTAATTTTTCCGCAGAACTTGTTACAGTTTTGTTTCCAAAAATGACGAGTCAGCTCAGATTTGTGTTATCAGGAATGTCACATGAAATTGTGTCAGTTCGATTTGGTCGATAATTTTGGCAAGCACTATGAGGTGTTAGCAAATAGCAATCGCCGAAAATTTGAAGTACGAGACCTCCATCAACCAAAGGATAGATAAAAAAAATCTCACAACAAGCCCTCGCTCTAATACTTGAGCGCACCACGCGTGCAAAGAGCCGACAAATATGGTGAAATGCTATCAAGTGTCACTCACAGGCAACGAGTAGTCCATACCGATCTTTTGCTCACGAAATATGCTCGCAGAAGCAAATTCAATATTCATTCAGTTCCGCTGCATCGCATACAGCAGATAGGACGGAGAATTCAATCTTATTTCGCTGACATGTTGACGAACTCTGGTTGCGAACGTCATTTTGAGTTCGCTCCGGTTGGCTTTTTCCTGCAAATGCGAAGCCGAATCGAATTTGAAACTAGATGGGTGAAACATTTCGGAGTGCTGGGTAGCTCACTCAGTTTGTTACGGATTACATCAAGTAACTTTGATGAAGAGAGCCCAATGTGACGGATTAGATCTCGTGTTATAGTCGACTTTCTTCGTCAGTACATATTCCTTTCGAATCAAATACTCGAAATATCTTGCGAGCACTCGATATTGTGGGTGATGTTTGAGATTTGCTAAACTAGTGAACTAGTTGATGCGAGATTGCAGGATTTGTATTTCTTCATTCCTATTCTTCATCTCCACGTATAATGTGGAAGAAACTGATTGAAGATGAAGAGAAAAACCTGCTAGAGTCTTTGAATGATGATTTCACGAGCCACAGAGTTTCTTACAATAAATTATTATCAGCTGTTCAGTCAATTGACACCTCCAAACTCTGAACTGGTGTAGAAATTTCAACGCGTTCCACCTGTAGCACACTTGCAGGCTTGTAGAAATCAGAGAGAGAGACAGATCAGAAGAGTAGCAGACTCAAATCTGATCACCAATTTGTCGAGAATGCAAACAGGCTACAAGCGCTTACTAATACAGTTCTATACTACCGAGTCAAGTCAGCTGTGGCATCAGTGTTAAGGCGATGCGGTCACCGTGCACGCTGAACTCTGTTCCCAAAAATCTCAAAATTCTATCGAATTTGGGTTAAACGACGAATTATTCGGGCTTTAATGATCATTTAACTTGGCCTGGATAAATCTTCGTCCAGCTCACTTTGGGAAAGATTTTGAGATTCTTGTGAACGAAAATTTGCCTGCCTATAGGTTAGGAAGTACCCGCAGGCAAGTTATTCTCATTCATCACCGATGGTTTTGTGATCGGTGACAAATGGCAAGTTGTTCACCACAAGTCAGATAATAGGAGTAGAGGACAACTTCTGTCAAATTTTGCATTGTCGAGATGTTGAGTTACATGTAAGTGAAAAATAATCTTCGGGTTGCATGGCGACCGCATCACCTTAGATGAAATTCTTCCTGCATTAGCCCATGAGCGATCTGGTATCTAGGGAGGATGAGTCTGACCTCCGGAAGTGGAGGAAAGTAAGAAATCGGATCAGTCACTAGATCATTTCATTACAGGGTTGAGACTACGTAGGCATAAATAGAGCCATACTCTCATGTGTCGAGGCTCATCATCCCAAAACGCATTCTACACTTTCCATCACAAAACAATCACGACATCTCGAACATGAACGAATACTGATATTCAATACATAACTAGGAAATACATAAAACACATAGATATGGATGATTCACACGTTTGATGGATGAATACAACAAAATATCATTAGCTCACTTTTCAATAGATGGATTCCATTCCAAAACGACACATCGGAAATACGAGATATTCGAGGAAGTCATTGAGAAGAAATAAATTGTGTACCGAGAGGATATATCTTGGAGGATTCAAATCGATGGTAACCGAATGACCCATCACTTGCGTTCGGTGTGGTTTCTAATCATTGCTTGTTTGTCTACGACCAATTTTATAGACAATGGATTCAAGTAGATAAAAACGATACCTGTCTGATCAAAGCCAGACTCTTCTACTGATTTAAGTATAATAATGCTGCTGCTGGAACAAGGAGCTGTACCATGACTCTTATATCATTAACAGGGAGAATTAACTAGTTCGATAGGAGCAGCGAACCACAATTAATATGTGGTATCGCAACTTGAAATGAGTTCTCGAGGTTGTTTTTCCATGGCAGAGGGCGCATCTATCCTTACAACATGTAATGGACAATGCATGGACAGACAGCCACAGTCCAGACAGGAGTGCAACCTAGACGTCATGTTATCATGTCGTCAATGTTGCACTCATTATCAGGTTATATCATGTTGCGCGTTTTCAAGTCACTTTACGGAATATATGTATATCCCACGGGCAGGCAAGAATTTTCTCATACATGATGGAACAACGGTCAATAATCAAAATCATACCACTTCTAACGTGAATTTAGACACTCTGATACAGGTGTCAGTAATGATGCGGATACGGATATAAGTATTATGTTAGCTGTTCATCATTCATGTACTACTTTCGTCCAAATTTATAGTTTAGCAGAATCCAAAATCTTGAAGAATCGGACAAGAGAGTTACGATTGGCTCCAGCCACTGGATAGCCATAGAAGAAACGTCAAGAACATGATGAGTCAGTCTGAAGCAGTATAATTAGGAAAACGGATTTGGTACTTGGGCATTCATTCATACCCGTCAAGATAGAGAAATAGAGAAGGAGAGAGAGCACCAGTCAAGTTGCTGTATGCTCTTTACTAGACTGGTGGTTGATCTGTCACAGTCGTCGCTGTCGCTAATCAACTCTTCAAGTGCCTCATTTCTCATCCCATCCAATCGAAGTAGGTCGAGAGGTTAACTAGGATCCGATACTTCTCCGTATTTGCGGGGTTCCAGCGTCGAGGCTGGATCCGTATTTGCGGTTCGATCCAGGATCCTCGAAATAACCTAGACCTTGTAACAGTAATCTTCGATGGCATCGCTGTTCCAAGAGGGCATTCCAAAATAACTTCTATCATTGAATTGAGCCTGTGTTCAGACCTAAACGATTGTTATCGTTTTTGAACATTGGTTTGCGGAAATTGAGCCTGACATGACTCCATATCAAGAACTAGCCAGTAATCGCGCCCGTTGGAAGCTGGAAATGAATTATTCGATTACACAATTTCACAAACGATTTCGAAACATTTTGGACGACTATTTATACGATTTTGGTTTCCCATTCAGAACGACCCCTATATGTACGAATTCATGTACTATTTGTGCGTTCATATACTGAGATATGTTCCCATTTTGTGCAAATAGGGAGCCACCTTTCTTATCCTTTCTTATTTCATCTTATCTTTTCTACGAGAATCTTTTAATGGATTATACATTTCCAAAATGGTCTTTCACGGTTTTGGACACCTTTTCATACACTGGACGTACCCCTTGAACTCCTATAAGCCTTGAGGTCTCCGCATCAGCGATTCCAATATTTGCGATATCTCTGATGTACGGATTATCCACCAGTACGGAGAGCGATCAGTATGGAAATGTTCTGCTTGGCTACTGCTGATTGTCAATATCGGGCATGATTCCTTGAATACATCAAGTGTCCCGGTTACATTTGAGTGCATAGCATGATTCTCCACAATCCATCTGATTTTGTTGAGATACCATTGGAGAATAGATCTGGGCTCATCTATTCTTCATCCCAATCTGGAGTAGTGCTTAAACAGAGACTCGGGTGACCTTGTGTGATACTCGTCTACGTAGGGATGGAAGTGTGTTTAGTATTTAGTATTTAGTATTTATTTAGGAAAATTCACGGGCCTGATGGCCCAATATGAACATATACATATACAATTGAAAAGAAGAATATATATATATATATATAAATGACACAATAGTAAACAAGGCGAGAACGAATATAATAGAATATAAAAATAAAAATTTCGGAATTGTAGAAAGGTAAGATATCACAGTAAGAGAGCTGAGAAATATGATTCAAATATACAACTTAACATAGAAATCTCTGCAACATTGTGAGCTAGGAGTTACACAGAATTTTGATCTTAGACTTGAATGTGATATCACTCATTTCACAGACATCGTCAGGTAGAGAATTCCACGCTTTTAGACACCTACAAAGGACAGAGTTTGATCCACTTTTGGACTTGTAAGGAAGATTTCTGAAAAATGAAGTTTGCCTAGTGCTGTAATGAGATTGAATTCTTCCTAACTTAGAGTGAACATAGTCGATACTTGGGATCAATTTGATGAAAGATCTAAAAAAGAGTGTGTTCGAAAACCAATGTCCAAGGATCATTCATGCTCATAAAGGTTTCTACGAATGTTACCTCTTTGAAGTATCAGAGGAAAAGTGAGTCTTTTTCCCACAAAAATGGTAGGAAATGTCCAATATGGATAAAAAAAATCAGCTTTTAACCCAGCCCACATACCCCAATAGGAGCACGCCAGGCACGGAAATAAATTTGTAGGGAAGCCACTCAAAGGGCAACATGTGACCGCCACCTCATCTGGTTACCCGTTGCCCGATGGGATATTAATTGCTCTGTGCAATCAACCCATCCATCGCTCTGAGATTGGTTTCTTTCACCCTTTTTCTGCATCATTTGACTCCGTAACTACTACCTTGTAGTCATGACGCGGAGCAAAACTTTCTAGTTGGAGAGATTGATTGATTGATTGATTGATGTCCTTTATTCGTCATAAGACAAAATATAACCCACATATTTTTACATATGTTGCATAATTCTAGGAATCATTGAGTATTCAAAAATTCAAAAATAAAAAGAAAAGGTGTAAAATATATATAACACAAGCGATTTGGTCAAGGACAGGTACATATCACAAATTGTGACTAGTCATTACAATTGCGAATTCGCGTATGTCTAAAATCTGAGAGCATGGGTTCACAAAAGAGAAAATATCACAGTTTGCTTCAGTCAGGTGACAGAAGGTCACGTAAAACTAATCGTAAGCTAAAAATAAGAACCCAAGCCTATCATAGATTAAAATGATGCTTCTTCTCCACATCAATCTTCTGAGGAGTCTGTGTCATCAAGAGATCTTTTAAGGCCTCTTTAAACAACGATATCTTCCCCAGCTGCCGAAAGCCCGGAGGGAGAAAGTTCCACAAATGAGCACAAGGAGTGTGATTTAGCATTACATTGCTTGAATTATTGGTGATTGATACTCGTCAGATGGGCCATAACGTTTGTAGTAAATCTTTTTTGAGTATAGGAAATATACATTAAAGAGCTTGAATTTCTTGTAGGAAATATATAACAAACATCAAACGCAGATGGGATATTCGGTCACTATGGAACGAGGAGAGTCCCTTGAAGAAGAGGATCTTGGAAAAACTAAGGGCGTATCATCTTGTTTTTGTGAAAGAAGAATGTATTCCCAGGAGTTCAGTCCAAACGACCTCCTATTTTTAGATACAGCAATGGGGACTCCTAAACTCATATCAAGAGAGTCATGTGCATGAAACTTTGTTCTGATTTGCAGCTGTGCGCCGATGCATGCAATAAAAATGAAAAAGTGTGCCGGCCACATGTTAGATTCGGGAGACACACGTACCGTGAATGATGATTACGGCCTCGACTGAGATTTTCCTCTGATACGACACGGTATTTTGAAAGATTACCGTATTCATCCGATGATAAGCCGCACTTTTTGTATCTATTTCAGCCTTCCGAAAAAAGGGGTGCGGCTTATACTCGGGGCTGTTGAATGAAATTTTAATTACCTGCGCTCGAGGCAGATCTGAGTCGGTTCTTGTAAACTATATCGACGCCTCTCACGAAAACTAACACTAGGGGCACGAAGATTAACGTTTATTCGTTGTGAACATGAAGATTAACGGATTTTCCTTAAGTCCGAGAAAACTAACACTTACTCCTTACGGGCACGATGATTAACGCATTCTCGTTAAGTCCACGAAGACTAACACTTAATGCTCAACGGCCCATGGAACTAGCACTTACTCCTGAACGGTATGAAGACTATAACACAATTACACACGTTCTCGTTCAGAGGGACGGAGACCAAGTATTTCGTCTTAGGGCCACGAAAAAAACACATTCTCTTCAGCGGCACGAAAATTAACGCATCCGTAGACTTCATTCATGGAGGGACGGATACTGTAAGTATTTCCTTCAAGACGAAGCACTTATGATCTCCGTTCCTTCAAGAATGAAGTCTACGAATGTGTTGATTTTCGTGCCGCTAAAGAGGATGTGTTACTTTTCGTGGCCTTAAGACGGAATACTTATAGTCTTCGTCCCTTCAAGGGAACAATGCGCGGGTGTGTTCATCTTCGTGCAGTTTGAGAAGTAGTGTTACTCTAGTGGTCTTAAGGCGATGCGGTGACCATGCAAGCTGAAGATCATTCCCATTTCCCTCCGATTCACTTGCGATTTAGGCTAAACGACGAGTGCACGAATATTTGTTACCATCTAACTTAGATTCGTCCACTCGGCGTTAAGCCCAAATTGCAACCCTGGTAGAAATGTCGAACATTTTTTGTCCATTATTTGTCCGTTTCCATTGGAGTACCGGACAATTAATGCCCCTTTGAAACGGGCTACAAACGGACTTAATGTAACGGTTTCTAAGACATTTTTTGGGCATTTCCAAGTTATTGGACATTTTTTCTACATTTTTTGGGCATTTAATGGACTACTCAAATCCTGTCTGATTGATGTGACTGAGAATGA
Source organism: Eretmocerus hayati (assembly GCA_029851415.1). Lineage (NCBI taxonomy): Eukaryota > Metazoa > Arthropoda > Insecta > Hymenoptera > Aphelinidae > Eretmocerus > Eretmocerus hayati. The sequence goes on from CM056741.1 coordinate 27,660,516, forward strand.
TAAGTGATTACTCGGCATCAAAATATCACTAGAAAAAAAATTATCTGCCCAATGTTGATTGGTGCAAATTATTACAATTGAATTTAACAATGTAATTAATTGATTGGGGAAAATTCATACTTGCTGGATTTAGTGAATATTTAAGTTTTGCCGTGAGTGGGGATCGAACCGGAACCTTCCGCGTGAGAGTCCGAGCTGTTGTCCATTGCCCTAAAACGTGTTTCCAGGAGCAAGCTCAAATCAGTAACTTGATGTGTGTCCCCGGAAGAAATATAGTTGATGGCATTTAGCTCGTCTTCTCTATCAGTTGAAGGAATTGAGATATTCTAATATCTTTCAATTTTCGATGGTTAAGTACATTACACTGTAAAAAATTTCTGCTTGAATATTCAAGAAAATGTTCTTGAAGCTATTTTCAAGTCGGTGCTTGAATTTTTCATGTACATTTGGTTGAAAATTCAAGTTTTTTTGAATTTTCAATCAAATGTTCTTAAATATAGTTTCGATGGCATTAGCAAAATTTCAAAAAAATATTCTTGAATTTCAAGGCAAATATTCTTGAAATTCAAGAATGTGTTCGAATATGTTTGAATTCGGAAGACTGCTTGGGCATTCAACTTTATCAAAACTCTAAAGAGAATATCATTCAAATTTGGAATTTGATTTCAGAATCATATAATACTCTATGAAAAAGGATCTCGCTAATATTGTAGGTTATGAGACCACCAACACGAAAATTAATCCATCAAATGTCCATGAAATAACCGAAAGATGTTTTGGATTGCTCACCTTCCAACGACATTTATCACGGGCATTTAATGGCTCAAAACTGCCCTCGGCTATTTGAGGTTAAGTCAAATATTGTCATATCTACACACTAATGCCCATAAAATGCCCAATTTTTGGCCGATTATCACCGCAGCATTTTTAGTCCGTGAAAAATGTACATAAAATGTCACGGAGAACATTTCCAATGTTGAACATTTCAAGAGAATCGGAGAAAGATGGGAATGAAAATTTGCGTATATATTATAGGTTAGAGAGTTCTCGCGGCCGAGTTATTCCGACTTTTCTCCGATTCCCTTATGATTTGGACTAAGCGACGGATTGAGGAATACAAGTTGGACGATAACAAGTATTCAACAAGTCATCTCACACTTTGAACTCGCTTTGTACCATCAAACTTTTTATGTAAGGTGTATTTCCAAGGTCCATGGTCGCGATGCACGGTGACCACATCGCCTTAAGCAGCAAGAGATAATCTTCGTGGTGCTGAGGCGTAAGTGTTGATCTTCGTGGCGTGCACAGTAAGTGTTAATCTTCGTGGCCGTAACAAAGCAAATGCTAATCTTCGGCCCCCGTCTTAGTCTTCGTGGGCGTTAGCGGATGTGTTAATCTTCGTAAGAGGCGTTGATATGTTCTGGTATCAGTTCTCTGATTCTGTTTGAAATTTATTCGACTATATGAGTGAACTGATTTCCTTATTCCTGTTGAAAATTTATTTGACTGTTTCAAAAATATTGTGCTTTGATTTCCTTAACTCTGTTTGAAATTTATTTGACTATATATCGACGCCTCTTACTAAGATTAACACATCCGCTAACGCCCACGAAGATTAACACGAGGGCCGAAGATTAGCATTTGCTTTGTTACGGCCACGAAGATCAACACGTACGCCTCAGCGCCACGAAGATCATCTCTTACTGCTTAAGATCACCAAGAGTAACACTTACTCCTCAAATTGCACGAAGATTAACACATTCGCGCATTTTTTTCTTGAAGGGATGGAGACTATAAGTATTCCGTCTTAGGGCCACGAAAAGTAACACATTCTCCTGAGCGGCACGGAATTGAACACATTCGTAGACTTCATTCTTGAAGAAACGGAGATTATAAGAGCTTCGTCTTAAACGAAATACTTACAGTATCCGTCCCTCCATGAATGAAGTCTACGGATGCGTTAATTTTCGTGCCGCTAAAGAGAATGTGTTTTTTTCGTGGCCCTAAGACGAAATACTTGGTCTCCGTCCCTCTGAACGAGAACGTGTGTAATTGTGTGTTATAGTCTTCATACCGTTCAAGAGGAAGTGCTAGTTTCATGGGCCGTTGAGCAGTAAGTGTTAGTCTTCGTGGCCCTAAGGAGTTAGTGTTAGTCTTCGTGCCCCTAAGGAGTAAGTGTTAGTCTTCGTGGACTTAACGAGAATGCGTTAATCTTCGTGTCCCTAAGGAGTAAGTGTTAGTTTTCGCGGACCTAAGGAGAATCCGTTAATATTCGTGTTCACAACGAATAAAGGTTAATCTTCGTCAGTCACAAGAAAAGAGGTGTTTATCTTCATAAGAGGCGTCGATATGATACATCACATGCCAAAGCTCGAACATGGATGATCACATTCCTAAATCAGTAGAGTGAAATTTATTAGAAATGGAATGAGTCTCAAGCCCAATATGACATGGTATGCTACACTTTCACGGCTGGGCCCATGAGAATTTAACCAAGAGACTGTTGAATCTCTGTGATGCATGCAGAAAAGACAGGGAGCATCCTCAATGGTTCAAATAAACAAGTTCATAACGCGTAGAGCCATTGTGACTATTTTACTTTTGGATGTAGTCCATTCCGTCATTCATCTGAAGTTTCTTGAAGCATAGAATACTAAGAGTGAGGAGAAAGTCTAAATTCAATGACAAATCAAGAAACACACAGTGTCTCATGAAATATCACTCATCACCTTGATTGTGCTTCATGATTTGAAGACCAGGACTTTGGCTCAGTGCGCTTACTGTACATACACCACAAAACTTGATTGCACACTGAGGCCTCAACTTCCCCTCTGAGCTTGCAAAAGTATGAAACCATTCAACTCTTAGAGGTACCTATTATTTTTTATCTACTAACACTCATCACAAACTTATTGGTCACACGTGGTGGAGGGAAACTTTTGAATTTGTAAGAATCCAAAAAGTAGGCGAGATCGACCGCACAGAACTGCTGAAAACTGAGAAACATTAAATCATCACAATAGCAGCACTAAAGCAGCAACACAACCAGCAGCAGCTTGGGATTGACAGGACAGCATCGCGTGGCACTGGCAGCATTTCGAAGAGGTTAAGAGTCCTACAGGCAGTTGTTATACTTGTTATAGGCATATCTCAGAGAGAACTTTCCTATTTGTTGATAATCATGTTTTGATTAATCAAAACTAGAAAGAGTGAAATTTTCAGGGTTTGCGAAGAATCGACGGGTTGAGGCGACTGCTGTGATATTTTAAAGCCAGCAAAGGCGAGGCTCTTGCTGATCGCGGGCGATGCGATGAGAATGAGAGAGAGGTCTGGCACTGCGAAGTAACCAATTTTGCGTTGACACAATGTTGAAACGCGCCGAGCCCGAAACTAACACAAATGCACGCGGACCGTAATCATTGACGCGCTCACACATAGATTATGGTGACAAGACTCCGTCCGACCGCGGCCGAGTTCAATAAAAGCGAATCAAAATGTACTGGGATATGCCGAACATGTTAGTTTTCGTGGTTGAGCCAGATTGTACAAGTTTTCGTGTGAAACGGCAAAACGTGCTGATCTTCAAGAAAAATGTCATAGTTCTCGTAGGGACTCAGAAATGTACTAGACTTCGTGAGGCCCGATGTGATGCTAGAGCCATCCGAGAATTAGAATGTCACGAAAGTAGCTAACAGTGCCTTAACAAAAACGAGGATCGGAAAGTTGAGCCTCCTCCACGGAAACCGATCAACTGAGTGATTTTGTCTCGCTCTCGCTCTCGGTTTCCGAGACGATACGAGAAGGGACCGAGAAGATTCTCAATCTCGCGGAGACCTTAGAATTAGATTGAGGGGGGATCTCCTGATACAAAGGATTAAGTCATAGGAAGTCAATAAAATCAGACAGTTCATGCAGTCCATTCGGATATATTTTTCAGACAAGTGTATAAAGACAATGTTACCATATATTAGAGCAAAGACGAATATTGATCGGAAATACAAGATCTCTTATCTAACCAAACTTTTTACGAGTCAATTGAGTCAAACTTGATGAAAAATATTCAGACTCGGGTTCATCACCATTCCAAGAAAGGGAACGTCCAAGTTTCTCATATCATGACGCACAACAGTAATGCACTCACTAAGACAAACACTTCTACATCTAGATGTTTTGGTCTTCCCGAAATTCGTGAGTCTGGTGCTCATTTCCCATCACCTCTACTGTAAATAGGAAATTGGGAGATTGCAACAGATTGCGTTACTCATACATCAACGACACTTTTGATCCGGGGGATGAATAACGAGATTTAAGAATTCCTGATGATTACACTGCGCAACAAGATTTTGGGTCTGAAATAATGCATGGACCGGACAATGAGATTTTTTTGTGTATTTTTTGACCCTGGAACCAAATCCGAGCTCAGATTTGTGCCTAGCGTCAGGATTTTTTTCGAATTGAAAAAACTGATTATCTAAAAAACAGCGTTTTTTCGAGTTTTCTGCTAATTTTGTGAACTGAAGATCTCAGCCAGGGAGTACAAGTGGGTCAAAATGCATATCAGAATGTGACTTCCTACGTACTTTGACCCGCTGAACGCTATCTTGGTGCTTTTAAAACACTGTAGTGCAACCTCAAAGCCGTATGAGCTTATTAGTCCACTTGGTATTTGGAAAAGAGTCTGATTTTGCAATAAATCTCCGAGAGATCATAAAACAGTCTAGAATGGACCGAATTAGACGTTCAACCTCACATTTTCTTCATTTTGTAACGTACTTTGGGGGAAAAGATTGTCCAACAGCCGTAGAGGCACTGGTTTTACTTCAGGAATTTGTATTCCAAACACCTATTTAGGTCATAACTTTGGTTGTGCTGAAATCACGAGGAGAAAAATCTCTCTTTGCACAGGGTATCTGAATATAGTTCTCCGACGCAAAGTGACCGTCTCAACACGATCTTCTGGTTTGTTTTGGGATATCATGTCAGGAAATTGGTCTAGGTCAAGAAAATTCCTCAAAAGACAGGTTTCTTGCGGCTAGAAGAAAATTCTGACGTGTTAGCTCTGAATGAACCACGGGATTGTGTTAATACGGTCATTTTGCGTTAGACAATCATATTTGGGTACCACGTGCAAGAGGAAAGTTCCTGACGTATAAAACCAGTGCCTCTACAGCTGTTCAACAATTTTTTCCTTCAAAGGATGATACAAAACGAAGAATATGTGAAATTAAACGTCTAATTCGGTCCATCCTAGACTGTTTCATGACTTTTCGAAGATTCATTGCAAAATTAGACTTAATTCCCAAATACCAGGTGGACTAATAAGTTCATAAGGCTTCAAAGTTTCAATATACCGCTATGAAAACACTATGATCGTGTCCAGCGAGTTGAAATACGTGGGGAAACACCTTTTGATATGCATTCTGACCCATCCGTACTCCCTGGCTAAGAGACCTTCAGTTCACAAAATTTGCGGAAAACGTGAGAAACGCTATTTTCTGGAGAATCAGTTTGTTTCAATCGAAAAAAAAATTCTGACGTGTAGGCGCAAATCTGAGCTCGGATTCGGTCTCAGCGTCAAAAAATACACAAGAAAATCATTATCCGGTCCATGCATTATTTCAGACTCAAAATTCTCTTGCGCAGTGTTATTCTCTACTTTAGAGGAATAATATATCATCAAGAGAATATTCTCTTGATGTGAGATCATGATCTAGTCATGTAACATCTAGAGTTGTACTCGAGAGACCCAACAGAGGGTTGATAGTCATCCAAAATAAGCGTGAAGTCCCACCTTTGGAAATCCAAACTGGAATTTGATCATCATTTGATAGGACATACCGTTGAATCGGGTAACTTTGGTACAGTGGGTGCAACTGGGTGAAACAACCCTGAAAATGACTTCCAAAGCTGCGTTTGGCAAGATAAATGATTATTTCGCTCTGAAATCAATCCTTTACTCTAGACACTCACATCAACAATGTGTTCAGCCACCGTAGATTCCGCGTGAACAACCGTGGTTGTTTATTGATTTTCCGCGAAGAGGTTGATTTAGCAGCGATACGCGAGTGGTCCAGTTAGTGTACATCAATAACTGTTCTGGGACAAACCACGGGTGAATAACGCTACATCTCGACGGAGAAACCATCGTTACATTGAGACATTTACAGCATTTAGAATTTTAATGAATGAAAAACAGGAAAAAAACCATGAAAAAACGTTCCAAAGTTATCCCACTTTAGGTAAGAAGCATGAGGATAGAGTAACTACAGAACACCTTCCTATGACAGCTTCTTTCCATCTCAACCTGAGTCGAGTGACGGTCCATGAGGTTTCCAAATGTTTCATACAGCTTAGAACAAGACTTCTGAACGATTAAAATTTATTCACTCCCATGGTCGTGGGTAGAATTGAAATATTCTGTAAAAGTACCAAAGTTGCTCGGTCGGAGTATAATTTTGGTGCACTTTCAAAACTGCTGACAGCTTGTGCTTAGATACATCAAATTGAACTTGCCCGCCAATCAAAAGCTGAGAATGAAAGCTCTCGATCAACTCCTGATTCAGGTGGGTTTCGCTATTGTATGTCGAAATGCCCAGCCAAACCATATGAAAAGTACCAGAATCGTACCAAAATCACCAAATCCAATAGTATTTGAAAGTTGATAGCCATTACCGTCGCCGAATCTCTGGTACACCAATGAGATTAGAAATTCTACCAGCTCCTGGCAATCAAGTAATGCATGAACTGAAATTTCATGGTTGAAAGACCGTCATCGCTGCGTTCCTCTTTTCTATCATAGATGTGCCGATGATACTGTCCTACCCTCTATAATAGATATGTTGATGATACAATTCTGTGTATCAAGAAGGAATGTCTCGATTTACTCGGCGACACTATCGATGACTATGAAGCTAATCAAAAATTCGAGTGTGAAATTAAGAAAGATAATATCATCAAATTCCGAGATATATCCATACAATCAGAGAAAGAGATCGAACCATCATCAGTGGGTTCCAGAACTGAACTTCTCTGGACGATTTCTGTCGTTCAATTTGAATCACGCCCGCCAGCAGGAGAGGACTATTCCTCATGATTTGCCAAATCTATACATTTCACTGTTATATGAGGCAAGCCAACATTACAACATCGATGTGATGAAGAATTTCTTCTCTAATCATGGGTATGCGATAGAGTCCCTTAATCAGTGCCTCAATCGAAGACTGGAATATGAAAATAATCTCTCTGCTGACGACATGGATGAATATTTGTATGATCATCAATTAAAAATATTCACTCCCAACCTGGTTATTTTTCGGACAAAAGCTCGAAGCTTTCTATACAGCACAACATCATTACATTACCAGAGATTGATGGAGATTGAAATGAAAACGTCAAACTAGAGAAAGATGAATAACATGAATTTGATTGGAATGATACGAAAATTTCAGATTAAGAAGTCAATTATGGAAGAACAGTTTCAGAAATGCCTCCCATGGACTCAGATATTCATGAGATCAATTCAAATGGAAATTAATTATGTCTCAATCGAATATACCGCACTAGCAGTATGTCATGGTGGAAGGAAATTCCTACAAAAAGACATCAATATTTACAGGCCGGTCTCTTTTTTTCCTTCACCCTTCACTCACTCCTACTCTCTTCTCCCTCCTCCCTCCCCTTCCTCATCTAGCAAACCACCATTTTCCTCTCTTGCCAAGATCCCTTATCCAGGTTCCCGTCGTCCATCACCTACTGTACTTGATAACACATGTGATTTACTGTATTTGAGAGCCAATGAAATGAAAGTGCTTGACACGATAATCAGCCAATTTCTGTTTGCCGAAAAAATTGTTCTTCATGAAATGGGAATTATTCACTCGTCGGCCACAATTAGATTTGTTCATTAATACATCAGATTTGTTCATTATTCCATGTATCTTCTCTGTTGGATCAGTTAGATGAATGTCCTGTGAATCAGCAATCATAGCCTGATGAGGCCGTAAAAGCCAGCCGATGAGACAAAATTGAATTGATCATACATCAGATAGTCGTCCATTAGGACGGTCTTCAAACTCCATATCTTAGATTTACATGATTCCTATCTCTTTGCAGGATTATGACTCACTGAATCAACGGTTACAATACCGTTAGTTTCCCAACTGCTGGATTTCCACCACCGATAATATCATCAGCGTTAATACCTTTCGTGTTATACAGAGGATTTCTGTTCCCATTCCATCTAAAACTAGGTTCTACGGCGGAAGAATGCTTCTAATAATCTTCCCAACTCACTTTTTGAGATGAACAACTTCCAAACAAATTCCAAGATGAGGCCAGCAATACCCACAGTATAGCCCACAACGAGTATCGGATATAATTGAGCCTGTGGAGAAACTTCTTGAATTCCATGATCTTCAATCGATTGATCTGGAAAGGCTACATCATCGGCAATGCGGAATTTCTCATAATCGTGTAGTAGACCAACTTCTAAAAATTTGTAAGTCAATTCTTGAAAATAATCTTTGAAGAAACTGTGCAACTTGATCCTGTCGAACTGCGGAAGTGTGATTCGAACCGAATCTTCAATCTTGTCCACTTGAAATCTGTGATTAGACGACGCAACATTCGTCCTCATTGAATCATGTACAATACAGAAATTTATTGCCTCCTCAAGATTTGGAGCATCTGTAGTCCTTAAGCGACAGAATGAATCATCAGCGTATGCTCCTTCGCCATGTATAGTCATTTGAGCTTTGAGACGCTCAAATATCTCTACAGAGGGATTGACTCTCGCAATTATACTCAATATGTAAGAAGTATACCAGTCTACTCTCAGGGTCATGTTCAAATCAGCAATATCCTGAATAGTTTTGATATCGGGTAACTCTTGATGCACGATGAAGATCTCTAACATGTAATCAGTTCCGATGGTCACAATGATAAAGGTTGCGATATAGATAGCCATTAGGAAGATTTTCTCTGATAATTTCATCTGTCCGCGTGGAAAAATTGAGCCACCCATTTGCGCCGTGAAAATTTCCAAGAAAGACCAGTCTCGTACCCGGAATCCGAGTATTTTGGCCCAAACAGCAAATATGAATGCTGTCAAAAAGAGTGTAGCAAAAATACCAATGGCAGCGAAAGATAGCTCGACACTGTACATTTTCTCACGCAGTACGTAAAAATGGCTACCTTTGGGTAGTGGAATATGAATGGTCGTGAGTTGATGCCTGTGATATACTTCCCACCTATTTTTTAAGTTTGGGTCATAATCATGCTCGTACAGCGGTACATCAAACAAATCGATCGAAACCCGATCCCGTAATGGCAGAGCTTTCTCGTAAACTGATATATTTTCAACTGAGATCACTCCTAAACTGCAATTCATAACTTCTAAGAGGGTTTGGATAAGGGTGATGGATATAGCTTGATGTGTTGTGCTGGATTTTCTCAAAGGAGCGCTCTTTGTTGGTACAGATTGTGACTTGGATACGTATGGTATCCGTGACCACAGCAACACAGTATAACCATAGCAGTTTTGGACTTTTTTTGGAAATAGTTCATTCTGGCCGTCGAATGATTCAGATTCCAAAGTATTCAAGATTGGATTGAAATTGTGCATGTGTGCGTGATAATATGAGTTTCCTATATAATGTACTCCAACACTATCAGAAGAATTTGCTGGAGTCCACTCAATAACCGTTAGATCAAGGAATTTCATGGACCAAGCCAATTGGAAGAAGAATTTCAGATCAATTCTCTGTTCAGTAATCAGATGGATGAGATAATTACCTCGTATGAGTGGATTATATGCATTTAAGTAGTTCAGCATGGTTTTCATCTTTCGCACTACATTTGATTGATTTTTGAACACCACTATACCCATTAACAGACTGACTCGCTCAGGCATGCGTTTGAGATAATAATCAGTTTTAGAATAATCTATAGGCTGATTTTCTGTCACATTCGTTTCGTATTCTTGTAAAATATCTTCAGCAAGAATGATGTTTGATGCAAAGTCTTGGTTGATCCTCTGAATTATCCTCGTGGCGAGTGGTGACAGCTGATGGATATCGTCAATGATCATATTCACTTTGTATGGTGAGACATATCTCTTGATGTTGACGAGAAGACTGTTCAGGATTTCATCTTGATTCGCACTTATCTGGATGAATAACCACGCAAAGGATGAGATATAGCTGAACATTGTAGAATTGTCACAGGTCTGGGTGCCAAGAATGATGAAGGTATCGTATTTTCTGTTTACAATTAGTTGGTTGACTTGAAAAGGAGACTTCTGGCACTCACGAAATCTTTCTGATGGTTAAACATCAAATACTAGTCTGTGTAAAAATTGTGAAATATGACAAAATTTGCGAGTTTGAAATTCTTCGATTTCCAATCTTCCCCTGTAAAATGGTAGAGTGGTGAAAATTAATTTTTGTGCTAATATGATTTTACAATATCCCAGACATTTTCTGATAATTTGCAGATTTCTCCGAACCTTCTATCAAGCGTTATGACAGATTATCTGAAGTAGCGCGTGACCAATATACTGGACATTTGAAGTCAATGGGTTGAGAAACTGTACTCGTAGATAGGAGTGACACTGTTCATGATTGTTCGATCGCTAATACTCACTGCACCTTGCGATGGATCCACTACCCAGGAATGATATGGAACGTTGGTAGCCAAGGCGATGCGATCAATAATCATAGAAATTATGAATATTATTCAGCCGTTAATTTGAATAGAACACCTATTTCGACATTTACACAAATTGAGTGTCCAGCTCCCTCAAGAGCAAAGCAAATTTTCCAAGAAAAATCAATATCGCTCGAGGGTTGAGCAGACAAATATTCAGCAAAGTTTCGAGTTCACCGTGTGAAGAAAAAACGTCTCGCAAATAGTCTGTCAGAAAAAGTCTTCTTGGATTTTTGGGAGAAGTCTGGCTCACAAGACTCTGCGAGACATTCGAATTGTGTGGCAAAATACGCTGCTAAAAGAGATCAGCAAAATACTTTCTCATTGCGAACTATGACAATTTGTTCAAATGACGGACACGAACATCCTATGACCAACAAATAGTAATTTTAAGTGGACCAGTAATAATCGCAAAAGAAACTTTGACGTACAACCCAAAGATCTCTGAGGACTGATTTGAAGAAAATAGTGCAAGCTGAATCCAAATTCAATCAAAAGCACAATATTCTATAGTTATTTGTATATGGGTCATTCTGGACCAAGGTGAACATTTTGAAAATCGACGAAATTTAAAAATGCCCCAAACATTTTTTTTCCGTTAGTACTACTAGAATATAGTTGAGAAAAATTTTTTTCAGATTTTTTTGGGACCCATGGCGGGCCCTACGAATTTTCCAAGTCCCATTTTTGAGCAGTTTTTCGCCTATTTCTCGCTATCTTGGAAAATTCGTAGCTCGGACCCAAATGCATCTTTTTCATCCTAGCTGGGCGCATTTTTTTCGGTATGATGTACACTTTCAAGAAAAAAATTGCCCGGTCCAAAAAATTGATATCTGGTAGGTTCCACGGTTGCATCAAAAAAGGCCCAAAAATACGACTTTGCACCACCTTTGGAGGCGTATAGGTCAAAATGGAAGCCTCGTAGCAAAATTTTGCAGGAGAAGAAACTTGTAGGCCTCGAAAAAACCTTCGATTTCCTTTTTGGAACGTGTCATTATCTTATCTCACGTACGATCTACAGCCGATTTAAGTTGGGCATTTTTGTAAAAACGTGAAACTTCAAGGCCAATTTAAAGAAATCGTTTATTTTTTATCCACCCCAAACCTACGAGAAAATGTTCTTTCAGGTGTCTATTTGAAGGTCCAACAATAATTTGGTTGTTCCTTTCAAATCCCGATTTTATACGAGCTGTTAAAACCAGTCGAAAATACCGAAAATCGTGTCGAATTCGGGCCTTATCATGAAGCTTCGTGGACTGGGTCTTCCCTTGGTCTCGATTCGTGGACTCTAATTATACAGCACTCGGCATAAAATATTGTAGAAGATGAGACCTAGGGATGAAAAATGGCCTCTCGTGCGATATTTTACGATGGAACCGTCCAAAACTAGAGTAAATTGAGTAAATACAAGATAAATCGAGAACCGGCCGCTTTGGCACTCCGCGTAAGCTCCGCACTGCATGCCATCCTCTGTTAATGCGGGAGTGGTAAGTGATATTAACATTTGATGCAGTATTGTCAAGTATTATCCAGTATAGGCTGAGATGAGAAGGTTCTTTAATCTCCGTTATAGACTGTAGACTGTACGAGGTTTCGGTTGTTAGTGACCATCACGGAAAAATTGTATGTGTCAGTCAGCGTCTCGATCAGAAATTTTGGTACACTCGAGGACAAGGTGAACCATGGCGTGAAGATAACTTTTGATATCTTTACGCCATGAGGTGAATTGCAATGGGATGACGGTCAGTGACCGTTCGAGATCTGTCGTCTCCCTCGCACTCATGGCATGACCCATTAGGTGCGAGTGAGATGGGAGATCTCGAATGGCCGCTGACCGCCATTACCTTCCCCGCGGGGCTTGCCCCGAACCATGGCGGAATGATAACAAGGTGTGTGACACCGGAGCCTCAAAACTCGTCTACTCTCGTGCAGACATGGCCCTGTCTCCACTAGAGACCCTCCACTCAGGGTCTCTAATCTCTGAGTGGAGATTCCCTAAGTCTCCAGTTGTCTCCTCTCGCCTTTCTTACGTATTTCAGTTCGAGCCGCGTGTAAGTGTTGGTGACCGACAAGCGTGTATGGCTTGGCTTACCAACAATTGTTGTCCCACTATCCAGATCATTCTGTCGAAGTGCAAAAAAGGCACAGGATCAGTTGTCGATGTTAAGAATGTGCAGTTTCACCGATTCCCTCAAAATGTTAGTCTCGTGGACAGTTGAATTGAAAATAAATACCCATTTTGATTGAAATGAATTCATGATTTTATTCTTCATTCCAACTGCAATATCATTGCGGCATCGTTCTAGATTTACGTATTTGCCTATAATTACGCTGAAACTTGCTTGTTCACGCTAGGACTTCTTACCTTCCTCAAAATAAGACCTACTTGCAACTCGTTTGTACAGTACTATACAGGGAGCAAGATTTGGAAGTTCGCGGTCAAGAATATCAAAATGGCGTCGAGTGGAGACACATCGAAAACGTGCGCGGTCACACACCTTGTTATTTTTACGCCATGCCCCGAACATTGCGGGTATTAGGGCAAATGTATTGTGAAGCATATGAAGTGTAACGCCTTCCCCGCAGGGCCCCCGCAAAGTATCTGATCACTTTCACAACATTCCTGCATAGTGTCTCAGAGTTAACCTCACTTCTGTGGGTGTATGATGGAAATTTTAACAGAGGCATTGAACGTGAACATACTGTATTTTAATATCATTGATGAGCACCACTCACTTTTCACACAAATCTCAGTCCAGCAAAATTAATTTCTTCGTCACACGCTGCAAAGTCAAGTGACTATTTGCCCTCAGTAGAAGTAAACACAGGCTGGATATGAGAAGCTCTTATGAGGCTTTCCCAGGTCTTCAATGAATTTTCAACTTTACTTGAACATACTTTACTTAAACTGTCACATAATAGTGATAACATTACAAACATATCCGAAATTATTTTTTGCAACTGTGTGCGCGAAGTTGTAAAAAAATGAGACTTCTCTTCATTATTTACAGTGCGAGAAGTAATGCGTGAATGACTTCTCGCACAGTTTTACATTTACGCACTGGTGAAGTGTGCGTAAATGTAACTTCTCGCTCTAATGCATTTTCATTCACGCACAGTTCCAAAATATGATGTCACGTCATCCCTCTGAATTCGGCCTTTCTTGAAAACTTCGTTTCCAAGATAATCTTGCTCGGACAGTGGTGCATTTAATTACAACTTCGCGCACAGTTGCAAAAAATAGTATACGCAACACGTGCGAGAAGTTTCCGCACACGTTGCCAACTCGCGCGAGAAGTAACATTCACGCACTCGTTTGGCAACTTGTGCGGAAATTGACCTTCTCGCACTTGTTGCGTAATATACTATTAAAGGTCTCAATAGAAACTGCACTAATTCTGCGCAAATATTGCCCCGATGATACCTCGCGGGTGCCCCGCGGGGAAGGCGTTACACTTCATATGCTTCACAATACATTTGGCACATCTTCGGGGCAAACCCCGCGGGGAAGGTACCAGAATTTCTGATCGGGACGCTGACTGACACATACAATTTTTCCGTGATGGTCACTAACAACCGAAACCTCGTACAGTCTACAGTCTATAACGGAGATTAAAGAACCTTCTCATCTCTGCCTATACTGGATAATACTTGACAATACTGCATCAGCTGTTAATATCACTTATCACTTCCGCATAAACGGAGGATGGCATGCAGTGCGGAGCTTACGCGGAGTGCCAAAGCGGCCGGTTGGGCTAGTGAGCGCGGGCTAGTTAAGTGAGAGATGCATCACAATCGATTCCCTCGATTTATCTTGTATTTACTCAATTTACTCTAGTTTTGGACGGTTCCATCGTAAAACATCGCACGAGAGGCCATTTTTCATCCCTAGGTCTCATCTTCTACAATATTTTATGCCGAGTGCTGTATAATTAGAGTCCACGAATCGAGACCAAGGGAAGACCCAGTCCACGAAGCTTCATGATAAGCCCGAATTCGACACGATTTTCGGTATTTTCGACTGTTTTAACAGCTCGTATAAAATCGGGATTTTGAAAGGAACAACCAAATTATTGTTGGACCTCCAAATAGACACTTGAAAGAACATTTTCTCGTAGGTTTGGGGTCGATAAAAAATAAACGATTTTTTTAAATTGGCCTTGAAGTTTCACGTTTTTACAAAATGCTCAACTTAAATCGGCTGTAGATCGTACGTAAGATAAGATAATGACACGTTCCAAAAAGGAAATTGAAGTTTTTTTCAAGGCCTACAAGTTTTTTCTCCTGCAAAATTTTGCTACGAGGCTTCCATTTTGACCTATACGCCTCCAAAGGTGGTGCAAAGTCGTATTTTTGGGCCTTTTTTGATGCAACCGTGGGACCTACCAGATATCAATTTTTTGGACCGGGCAATTCTTTCTTGAAAGTGTACGTCATACTGAAAAAAATGCGCCCAGCTAGGACGAAAAAAATGCATTTGGGTCCGAGCTACGAATTTTCCAAGATAGCGGAAAATAGGCGAAAAACTGCTCAAAAATGGGACTTGGAAAATTCGTAGGGCCCGCCATGGGTCCCAAAAAAATCTGGGAAAAAATTTTTTCCAACTATATTCTAGTAGTACTAACGGAAAAAAAATTTTTGGGGCATTTTAAATTTCGTCGATTTCCAGAATGTTCACCTTGGTCCAGGATGACCCATATTATTGATTTGCGAAAACACAATTTGTCTCAAATATAAACAACTTACAGATTGACACTAACAGCAATGTGAATTCTTCATCCTAAAACTCTTGAGTGGAGGGTATTCGGATTAAACCATTCCCTATGGCCGAGATATTTCGATCGTTGTCAACTTTTTTTCTTAAATCAAGAAATGTGACTCTATCGTCTATTCGAGCTCATCATCGGGCTATGCCGATGGATACACCAAGGCTCGGATTAAATATCAAGCACATGAACCTTCATGGTACCACTTGTTATGGTCTCCAGATGCAGGATTTTTTTCGAAAAGCGACAAAGAGAGGGAAAATTCTTCCCCAGGCAAGATTTGAACTCGCGATCTCCAGTCCTCCGGATCGGCGCCTCAACCACTAGACCACCGGAGCAATTGCGAATTCACACGCCTAGGGAAGTCTTCTCTCTGTCTCTATGTTGCTTTTCAAAGAACGGGGGCCAGTTTCCAAGCCATGGCCAATTTGAATTAGATTATTTGAGTCTATCGCTCAATAGAAATTTCAATCAAGAAATGTGACTCTATAATTCAAGCCTTGGTATATCCATCGGCATAGCCCGATGATGAGCTCGAATAAACGATAGAGTCACATTTCTTGATTGAAATTTCTATTGAGCGATAAATTCAAATCACCTGATTCAAATTTTTCCCTTGATATTGATAGGTGGTGGAGAAAAATGGTTATTAGAGAGGTAGTTCATATTTTAGTGTTTGTGTGTCGTTTTTTTTCGTGCACCCGTTCTCCTAAACCCTTATCCATCGATTGTACTGGAATTAATATGAAAGGTAGATGACCACCCAAAGATGTGCTGGGAGAATGCACGGATCAATCTATGGAATAGTTTTTGGCTCATGCGGCGTAAGAACAAAAATTGTCAGAATTTTTCAGAATTCTTCTCGAATTTTTATTCGCTTTTATTGCACTCGGGCGCGCGGAGACAAGATTTCTGTCGGGGAACTTTGTGTGAGGCGTGTCATTGACACACTTTGGTATAGTTGTGTTGGTGTCGAGGCTCTGAATGCTCTGATGCGCGATTTAACATTGTGTAAACGCAAACGCGGCTTTGTGCGCAGGATCGAGGGGAGAGCATAGCATTAGAATTTAGAGAAGAGACAGATGAGCTGATGAGCTGAGCTGTGAGCAGAGCACATATATAGCACATTAGCCGATCAGCCGGAGATGCTAAGAGATCCTCGCTATCTCTCTAATTTGCGCATGATGAGTACATAATAGTACTTCAATAAATGATCATCAGTGATTACCGTGATTACGGTATAAAGGGCCATAAAGCAATGCTCTCGCCCGCCGGCCTGCGGAAATCACATACCCATAACCTCTACGATTCTTCACCGCGTTATGTGATGCTGTCGCAGATTGCAGCTCAGTGCAGATATTTTGTGTTATGAAGTGATTTCATTAATGTGTTTCAGTTCTTGATCTATCCTGCGATGAATCTCATCTTCATCAATTTGTAGATAAATTTGTGAACAGTGTCAAAGCAATTGAGAAGAGTATTAGAAACAAATGTTCAGACCAGTAGAATTACTGACAGGTGATTGATGGTTCTATATTTTGTCATATAGCTGTGAGGAGCTAAATTTTCTAGTACGCAATCAAGTTTTGTATACAGTGGAAAAATCAAGCGATAGTTTTGATCAAGTGCTAAAAGAGTGATGAATTGTATTTCATGAGACACTGTGTGTCACTTGATTAGTACCTGACATCAATCTCTCTCCTAAATGTTAATTAAGTATGCCATTGTTCAGAACTCCAGATTAGTGATCGAATAGACCATTTATGTTGTGAACAGTTGCAATAGTTCCATGCGTATCAAGTGCTGGTTCGTTTACACTCCTGAGGATGCTTTCTACCATTAACACATCCATTACAAAAATTTAGCAGTCATTTTCAACTAAATTCCACCACTCCAATGCTTTCTGTATAGATGTTTACAATTCTGCAACACTAATACCAAAGTATTAGTGCGGTATCAGCAGGCATAGAGGGCTCAAGGATTATTCAGTTTCTTACAAGTATGAAGCATCGCTCGACTGATTAGAATTAGCAGATATCCCTATTCATGATTGAGCTCTGACTTGTAAAATATTATGGAATATTAATTGATAGAGATATACTGATGTTGTCAATAAGCTATATATACAGCCTCCTGAATTTGATTTGCCAATAACTTGGCATTCATCACAAAGTTACCGGTTTGCTGTACATGACAAGAAGCATGATTTGGGATCAACCGTGGCTGATCGCTCTACTCCTTACTGATCCATTTGTACTCTACAGCCCTTCTTATCCCAATACTTATGCAGGAATGGATACATCTCTTCATTATAATCAGCCAGAGAAATTTCAAAGATTATCCAAAGCTTTTGCCTGATATTGAATTTTTGGAATCATGGTCCATTTTAAATGATTAGATATGAACTAAAAATATGAAAATAAAATAATTAAAAAAAAATAATTTTAAAAATTCGCTTTTATGAACATAATAGCAACGCAAAATGTGAAAATAATCTTGAATCTCCTTTCTGCATCTGTAGCATAGATGTTGGCTAAGTTTACTGACTCACATGCTCCAAGATATTCATGATTTTAGGAATAAATATGATAAAAGCGTGGGTTCCATCATGAAGACTACTGTTGATGAATCCAGTTGATAACCCACGCTTGCATCATATTTATTCCTAAAATCATGAATATCTTGGAGCATGTAAGTCAGTAAACTTAGCCAACATCTATGCTACAGATGCAGAAAGGAGATTCAAGATTATTTTCACATTTTGCGTTGCTATTATGTTCATAAAAGCGAATTTTTAAAATTATATTATTATATTATTATTTTTTAAATTATTTTATTGAAAATGTTGTCTAGAAAGATTTCTTCGGAAAATTTCGAGTACGCTTATAAAATGTTCATTTTGCCATGATAAATTTATTGGTTAATACGAAATTCCGTTAAAATAAATAAGGAAGAAATATCACGAGATTTTTTGTGAATGATGCAAAATTGATCATTTGAATTATAATGATAGGTGAACATGAAGAACGTACATCAACTAAGTGACGAGAAATAGCGGATGAATGCTTGTTCAGGGAACCAAAAGTTTGTTATGAAAACTGTTGACGAAAATATTGGTGTATGAAATAATTGATTTTTTCAAGATTTTGAGACTTTTTTGGACGCATAAATCGATAACTGTTCTATAGATTTATCTGTGAATCCTTTCAACAGCACATCTCTGGGTAGTTATTTACCACTCATGAGAATTTCATAAAGATTGGTGGAAACGATTAGGAGAACGGGTGCGAGGGAAAAGACAATGAACAGCCATAATTACGGATCCAGATGGCTTTCAGCTTCTCACAAATCACACATTGCTGTACACATCACATTTCCAGAAGAATAAAATTGGCAAGAGTCATTGAGATTGTATCCCTGCACCACAACGATAAATAATAACTCAGGCCAAATAATAAAGCAGAAGACTGGCACGTGGGGTCGAGGGAGTCAACAGTACGACTTAGCCTCATCATCGTATTATAAAGATTATGGATAAATTCAGTCATCTCATGGATACACGACCATAACACGAATGTATGTCGAAAATTTATCTTCAAGATTTGTCAAAGAGTATCTGGTCTAACCACCAAAGTGATTTTTAGAATTTAATGATCAGAAAGGGCGTGGCATTGAATATCGTCGGGAATCATCGATCAATATCATAAAGATCGTTGGGAAAATTTTTAAAAGTCGAGAAGACCCTTGCATAACTTTGAAACACAAATAAGATGGGGCGATGAAGTTAGGGTTGACTAATTCGAAATGTAGTTACACGGTCGCTCATTCTTTCTTTCGAACTTATACTTGCCTAGGCGCGCAACCGCGCGCCTCATATAATTCTTCAGTATTTTTTGGATACTTACTGAGGAGACAGTATTTATCCATATTTTATAACACACTTGAGTTTGCTGGGAACGCATCAATCGCTATTTCTCATCTTTATTCCAAGATTTTGGTCAAAGCTGAAAAGAAATTCACGTTGAATTAAGTCTTTCGAACCAAGGAGCTGATCGGAAATTGTATACTACTCTGAGTCGCAGATCTGACAATCGGATTAAGTGGTCTTCATCTTATGTAAATGATTGTGAGTACAATACACCTTCGATAGGTGTATTGTACCGATTCAAGGCTCATTGAAACGGCAAAACGTGCTGATCTTCAAGAAAAATGTCATAGTTCTCGTAGGAACTCAGAAATGTACTAGACTTCGTGAAACCCGATGTGATGGTAGAGCCATCCGAGAATTAGAATGTCACGGAAGTAGCTAACAGTGCCTTAACAAAAACGAGGATCGGAAAGTTGAGCCTCCTCCACGGAAACCGATCAACTGAGTGATTTCGTCTCGCTCTCGCTCTCGGTTTCCGAGACGATACGAGAAGGGACCGAGATGATTCTCAATCTCGCGGAGACCTTAGAATTAGATTGAGGGAGGATCTCCTGATACCAAGGATTAAGTCATAGGAAGTCAATAAAATCAGACAGTTCATGCAGTCCATTCGGATATATTTTTCAGACAAGTGTATAAAGACAATGTTACCATATATTAGAGCAAAGACGAATATTGATCGGAAATACAAGATCTCTTATCTAACCAAACTTTTTACGAGTCAATTGAGTCAAACTTGATGAAAAATATTCAGACTCGGGTTCATCACCATTCCAAGAAAGGGAACGTCCAAGTTTCTGTTATCACGACGCACAACAGTAATGCACTCACTAAGACAAACACTTCTACATCTAGATGTTTTGGTCTTCCCGAAATTCGTGAAGCTCGTGCTCATTTCCCATCACCTCTACTGCAAATAGAGAATTGGGAGATTGCGACAGATTACGTTACTCATACATCAACGACACTTTTGATCCGGGGGATGAATAACGAGATTTAAGAATTCCTGATGATTACACTGCGCAACAAGATTTTGGGTCTGAAATAATGCATGGACCGGACAATGAGATTTTTTTGTGTATTTTTTGACCCTGGAACCAAATCCGAGCTCAGATTTGTGCCTAGCGTCAGGATTTTTTTTGAATTGAAATAACTGATTATCTAAAAAACAGCGTTTTTTCGAGTTTTCTGCTAATTTTGTGAACTGAAGATCTCAGCCAGGGAGTACAAGTGGGTCAAAATGCATATCAGAATGTGACTTCCTACGTACTTTGACCCGCTGAACGCTATCTTGGTGCTTTTAAAACACTGTAGTGCAACCTCAAAGCCGTATGAGCTTATTAGTCCACTTGGTATTTGGAAAAGAGTCTGATTTTGCAATAAATCTCCGAGAGATCATAAAACAGTCTAGAATGGACCGAATTAGACGTTCAACCTCACATTTTCTTCATTTTGTAACGTACTTTGGGGAAAAGATTGTCCAACAGCCGTAGAGGCACTGGTTTTACTTCAGGAATTTGTATTCCAAACACCTATTTAGGTCATAACTTTGGTTGTGCTGAAATCACGAGGAGAAAAATCTCTCCTTAGTAGAGAGGCTAGGCCGGTCTGAGCTCACTGGCTTTAGCTCACCGGTGAGCTAAGATCGCTGAGCTCAGACCGGCCTAGCCTTGACGAGAAGATGGCTCACGAGCCGTGTCTCGCTATAGCTCAGTGAGCTCAAACCGGCCTAGCCTATTCGAGGAGATAGCTCACGAGCCGCGCCGGCTGCCGACGCCCAGTGGCCGATGGCCGGTGAGCTAAGATCGCTGAGCCGAAACCGGCCTAGCCTTGACGGGAAGATAGCTCACGAGCCATGTCTCAACGAGTCGCTCAGTGAGCTCAGACCGGCCAAGCTTATTCCGGAAAGATGGCTCACGAGATGTGCCGTCGGCGTCGGATATCAGTGGCCCATTGTGTGTGTATGTTAATGAGTTAAGATTCTCTCTCTCTCTCACACACTTTACTGTTGTAAACTCTGACACCCCCCCCCCCTCGCCCAAGACCTCTTCACACGATAACATGTATCCCCCCCCCTCTCTCTCTCTCTCTCTCTCTCTCTCTCTCTCTCTCTCTCTCTCTCTCTCTCTAAGATATCATTTTGTTGCCATGTATGTACATTGTAAGTGTACTACAATATACGATGAAGATTGACTGTGAGGAATTTTTTCATTCCGAAAATATTTTATAATGAAATTATCATAATTTATATCATTGGAAGAAATGAAAAAAGCTGAAAAAAATCAATTAAAAAATGCCCATGGCGGGGATCGAACCTTCGCCCTTCAGATCCAAAGTCCAGTACTCTGACCACTACACCACCCGGCGAGGCACTCTAACCGGATCAAATAAAGCTCATCATATGTATCGACAGTCACCATATCGGTAACCGAAGGTCGGTAAGGGCGGTTCCATTCAATTCCTTACGAAACCGAAACTTGTGATCAGACAGACGATTAGAGAGCTGCCGTCGGTAAGGTAGATCCCGTATAACTTTCTCTAGACGTGGAGGGAAACATTACACGCGTGCGTGTAAAGAGAGAGATATCTTCTAGAGAATACTAACGGGTCGAAATGAATAAATATATCTATCGTATGATATATATAGTACATATATTACAGCATATATATTACATCACACGTATATACCACGTGACCACGATATTTCTTGCAAAATTCGAAGATTATTCCCATGCCCTGTGCTTGTGCATGTATGTTGAAATATCGTGGTCTTATTGTATATATATATGTATGTATATATATCACCATTGAAAGTTTCAACGAATATTGCGCGATGATGTGGGCCCCAGCCACGCCCACACCTGTGGAGTGCATCCAACTGATCACTCTTCCATTGATATCTGCTCACGCTGTTCTTCGCGATGTTGGTATAGCTCGTGGTCGAGTCGGGATTCTTATCCATGGCTGACTCTCGACATGCCCCTGTCTATATCTGATTATCGTTTTTGGTAGCCCTGTTCGTTCATACGTTTTTCGAATTTTCAATGACCCTGGAGAGGACTCTCATGTCCAAATCAATATTTTTGCCATCCATCCTCGAATGTAGGATAGCCATCATCGTAAACTTGGATGCCCAATTCCTTCATATGTGAATGATCTTCTTTACCAATCCCACTCTCACTCAATTTATCAATAAATGATTTGAGCTTGCGTAAATGCGGTGTGCAACTATAATGCACGTCGTTTCGGAGGTACTTTCCGACATCCTCGATGATCCGTTCGACAAAGTACTCATAATAATTTTTTGTCCCAAAATTATAGAAGAAACGACCAGCAATCCACAAGTTGTTATTCATGGTATCAAACTCGACTGTCTCCAGGCATGTCTTGCATAAGTCTTCTTCATGGTAAAAATTGGCACTGATCCTGACTTCTCCGGGTAAGAGACTCCAAGTTTTGGTATTAGGCACGCCTTTGTAAGATTCTAAGAGTTCATTCCTCCGACATCTCCCAGCCTCATCGAAGAAATGCACACAGACCCAGTAAGAGTACCCCATCTTGCTCGTCACGAGTGCTGAACAAGAATGCCTCTCCACAGTTCTCCACTCGGCTTTATACCTTTCAGACGGCGTTCCCCCACTCTTCCAAAGTCGAGCTGGCACCACCACCTCCCACTCATTTCCAAGGCCTCACTTTCTCATAATCCTTCTTGTCTGGACGAGGACCTTTACGTGGGGCAGAAGATGGATTGCGCCCATAACTCTTCCACTCGTCACGACATGGCGCATCGTGGTTCTTTCTGTAATCCTCTAAAAGAGGAGTACGCTCTCGCTTGTCGCTGTGGCTGTTACCCATCGTATTGATAGAATGACGCCACTTTAGCCGGTCAACGCCTTTTATAGTCACTCCCACTCCATCACATTTCTCTTGTGATTTTTCAAAAATTTTCTGATTAGTTCCACATTATGCTGAGCACACACCGCTTTGTATGACTCTGTGTGATGCGGACATACAGTCACCAACTTCTGTGAATAAATCATTTCCAAATTTACAAATCCTGATTCTGTGACGTCACGAACTTTGAATTTGAAGCGCTCCAACCACTTCTTCTTTATTTGACCCACTACGTGAATCATTATTGCATCCTTAAGATTTCCTCGGAGTGCATTGCCTATCTCAGTATAGGGAATTTCACCAGCCTCCCAAGAGATGCCATGATAAGCCCTTTCAAGCCAAGTATTTTCTCGTCTGTATTCCTCTGCAAATCTCCGGAACGGGAATGGTTGTTTGAATAGAAATACTTGAGGCTTCGAATCACCATTGAGTGGAGCAATGGACAGCTCTTTTAGGACAAAATCATCTTCTGGTTGCTTGAAACCTTGCATGTCCACCACGTACTCCATCTCGAGGCAGAATAACTTTTAGAAAATTTGACGGCCGCTTTTATAGAGTTTCCCCCACTCCTCAAACAAGCTTATTCACGTTGCCGCTGATTGGATTATACTCGACAATTCTGTCATGTAATATCAAACAATAGGCTGACGTATTCGCGGGAAAATTATTCCTAGATTCAAACTCGAGGCGAATATCAACCGGTGCGCTCTTCATTGTCTCATTTTGTTTTGAACAATCGATAAATATCAATGGTTCGTACGCAATGAATTGAGATTTTGTTAACATGGGCTCATTCTCTTTCCCATAAAATGAACTCTGGAAATTAGAGTACATGTCATACAGAATGGCGAATTGATTGCGATCAATTTGCAAATTCATGTTTCCATATGGATAACATTGTGAGTTGAGAAATAGTTTGATATCACTAATACTGCAGTGGTCGAATTGACTCAAACTCTTGTCTTTGACATTCTTCCGATTCGTTTGGAAAGCAAGAATAACGAAGCGGGGTTTTTCGAGTTGACTCGAAGTCTTGACCGTCCATACATGTTTTTGAGCAGTTGGTAAGAGCGGATACTCGTACAACTCCCACGTTCGAAAACTCATACTGATAGGCTTGTCTCTCTGAATATATTTGAAGAGATGAATCTTTACTCTATCCGAGACCACGACATACGGCATGAGCCATTCTACTTTATTCAATGTGATTTTGAAATTTTCATACACCTGATTTTCACCATCCCGCACAGTAGTTTGAGTGACACAGTCCAAGTCCGAACGAGATCGGACAAGCACTAGTTCATGCTTAGCATTGACCACTATTTTTCGGTAATCTTCAGCAAAGCCGAACATAATGTTCAAAGGAATCAATACATCAAAATTGCCATTTGCGTCACATATCGATCGAGTTTCCTCCACATCAATCCAACCAGCGTTCTCTAGTGTTACTTTCTGATTTGGTTGAAATGATAACCAACCTTTCATGACACTTGTCATACCCACATTTTTACACCTATCTATCTCCACTCCATTTACATTGTAACTTCCATCTTCAAAGAGGTAACATGGGCCATTATTCACAAACTTTGTAGCAGTCAATGGAGTTCCATCTGTCTTGGTTAACTTACCGCTTACGTGGATTTTACTCCGCGAAGGGAGTAGACTCAAGTCTTGATGTTGAATTGATATTCTAATCTCATCACCGTTGTCGAACGTTGACGTGGCGTACGGCTGATGCGCGTGAACCTCGTAGTGCGCGACCGATTCGTCGTAAGCGACCGGTGATTGAATATTTAGAGCCTCTTCCATTGCAACAGAAAAATATACAGGTTATTTTCCACCACGGGCAGCAATTCTCAGACCGATGCTCTTCAGGAACTGAATGTTCTGTCGTGTTAATGGCTTCACAGCTCTTTGACGACTGATGGTGTCTCCGCATCTCTCCCGACTTTTATACCCTCGCACAACTTTGGCGTTGTAAACGATACCCATCTCGATGTCAACTCGAGAGTAATAATCTGACCGTTATCGTCTCACCTCTAAAATTGATTAACTCTCCCTTTTCATCAACAATTCTTATCTCCAAGTACTTGATGCAGTCCGCTTTCACGCGGAAAGGAATGAAATGTCTCGGGACTTCTGTGATTTTATATCCTGGTGGAACTGGTGGGAAAAAACCGTGGATTGTGTGCACTTTTTGCCCGTTCAGATAAGAGGTAGAAATTAGATTACACTCAATCCGTATTGTATTGACTTTGAGGATGCGTATTGGCGAATCTGAGATGTGTACTCGCCCAGCGATGAGCACACGTTTTGAGAATCCTAAGAGCGTAGCTATAGAATCTTTACGAGTGAAATCTATACTCTCGCTGCACTCAATCTCACTACAAAGAGTATTGTTGTTTGGCTTCAAACTGAATTTGATACCCAAGGGAGCAAGCTGTTTGACTAAATATTTTTCTATATCTTCTATCTCGTAGCTACCAGTTGGTATGACTATTGTATATTTTCCGACGTATAACCTATTACACCCGATATCGATGTTGGGTATGGAATTGAAGGTTTCAAATGCTAACAGACCTAGCTTGAACGGCTTACGATATACACGCGCCTCAATTGGTGGAAAGAAAGGAGATCCAAGGACTGATGAAGTACCAGTAAGACAAATCAAATATTCTTCTTCTTCTTCCATGATTCTTCCATGACGGTCGAACTGACAATGATTGAGTACTCACACTCTACCACCCTTATATAGTCTCCCACTCAGGAAGTCGAGACATAAGTGTCCACAGTTAAAACTATCATAATTTTGAAACCTTGTGTAATTATATTTCACTTCATCGACTCCAAGGTAGAGTAGTATTTCCACAGGTGGCTGTAGATCTCCAAAACTATCGAAATAGAAAACATCATCACCTTGCTTACGCCAACAAACCCAATGGGTACCCGGATTACGAGATGCATCCAGGTTGCATATGCAGGCCTCATCCTCAAGGGGACCTGATGGTGGTAGAGTATCTCTCATGAAAACGCCCCTGAAGTGTGGAATTTTCAACATTCGAGCATATTTGACTAGATCGAGATTTGTCAACGCACGGTTTGGGAGTGAGATGTTTTTTTTTGCCTTCTCTCCCCCTGCACTTTAGCAGCCTTAGTCCTTTTTGTGACAAATCTTTGCGGAATATGCAGACCCAAACCAGTTTTGTACGGTTTGAGGTAGAGACCTTTGCCGAGAGCAATTTCTTCCATAGCTCTATTATGCCTCGAATTCTCTTCGAGCTGTATCTTAGCAGACTTGGCGTCGTTTATAGCCTTGACTACGCCGGCAGCACCTCCGGCCAGAGCCCCCGTTGCGCTCAACCCGGCAAACAAAGGAACTAAAAAAGGTAGAAACCCACCAACTTTCTTTGGTATTGGGAGAATTCGGGGTGTCTTGACGTTCTTTCTTCCTCCCGCTGCCTTTATAGCCTCTCGAGCACCCTTGACTGCTGATCTTATGACAACTCGAGAATTTCGACTTGGCTTGATGGATTTCGAAGCAGCTTTGACGACTTTGTTGAAAGAAATCCCCATACCCAACTTGGATTTCAAATTCATTGCATTAGTGACGAAATAAGCTGCAGCTTTCTCACCTACACCAGCGTCCCCGGCAGTAACTCGTGCCCAAGCTTTGTCAGCCAGAACTTTGTCTGCAATATTTCGCTCATTTATATTCTCTCGATTCTGAGAGTAAGCTATATCGTGCTCTCTACACGCCACGTCTAATGGGTTAATCCCCTGATCACCTCTAGCAATACGCTTCTTGAGTTTAGTGCCAGGCCCACAGAATTGATACCCTGGAATATGGAGCTCAACGGGTAATTTATTGAGAATTTTATTTACTAGCCCACGTCCGACTTCACGCTTTCGCGGAAGATACTCGTAAGTGATCATCACTCATTGACTTACCAAACATGAATGATCCGCAGCTATATAAGCGCGCTATTTATACCCTTGGAGCCATTCGTAAACTTGCCTTCCTCTGATGAACATGGATTTCGCGGAACAGGATCTCAAACTCCCAGTCATCAATTTTGATGTTGGTGAAAAGGAGAGAGCCGGTAGACATGGAGAATTGCTACCCGACAGCATCCGTGCCGTTTTCTGTGGACCATCAAACTGTGGTAAAACGAATACCTTGCTTGCTCTCATCACACATCCTAACGGGTTGAAATTTGAAAATGTTTATGTCTATTCGAAATCATTGAACCAACCGAAATATCAGTTCTTAAAAAAATTAATGGAGTCAATCGATGGGATTCAGTACTATCCGTTTAGCGAACATGAGTCAGTTGTGTCACCTGATGAAGCATTACCCAACAGTATCATGATCTTTGATGACGTAGCAACCGAGAACCAAGACCATATAAGGAATTATTTTTGTATGGGTAGACACAGAAGTGTCGATAGTTTTTATCTCGCACAGTCGTACACGCGTGTTCCGAAACAGCTAGTAAGAGACAACGTCAATTTACTAGTTCTATACCGTATGGACCTCTTGAACAGCCGCCACGTGTATGACGACCACGTCAATTCAGATATGACGTTCGAAGCGTTCGAAAGTCTATGCTCACAATGCTGGAATAACGATAAATTTGGTTTTCTAGTGATTGATAAAGATAGACCGCTGAATAAAGGTCGATATAGAAAAGGGTTTGATAATTTTGCTATAAATATAGGTGTGCAATGAATGACGTCAGTTAGTTGACATCCGACTATCATCGTGTGAGCACAATGGATTTCCGAAAGAAATCAGATATCTTGCATCAACTCGTTCAGTCGAGAGATGCTATCCGTAAGAAATATAATTCATTGAGACATGAAAAGCTTGGCATTGAGCGAAATCTCAAAGAGACTTTTAAGCCGATCGTTGATCCTCTCCAACAACTGATATTGCAAACTGAGAATAAGCCCGTTGTCGATCCCTTCCAACAAATGCTATTGCAGAATGAGCAGAAGCCGATCGTTGATCCCCTTCAACAACTGATATTGCAAACTGAGGATAAGCCAATTGTCGATCTCTTCCAACAAATGATATCGCAAAATGAGAATAAGCCAGTTGTCGATCCCTTCCAACAAATGATATCGCAAAATGAGCCAACTCCCCGAGAGGGGGTGAGACCACGTAAACTCAATTTCACGCCAGGACTGGACCAATCCAAGCTAGATGAATCGATATTAAACGATACTGTACAAAACAATATCTCATTCAAAACTGCCGATGACGACAGTGATGTGAATGATCAAGCGTTTCCTTCGCCAGCTGATAAATATTTCTCTCTTTTGAATGCTCGAGGAAGTCCTCTCGATAAGATTTACGGTGTGAGAAAAGTGGGTAAGAGGATCATGCTTGGTAACTCCGATGTGGAATTTACTGATAATGATATCATAATCAATAACACTCGATTCTCGAAAACAGTTGGTTTACTCGAGCTTCTATTCAAGAAAGCACCGAGTCAGCAACTAATCAGTATAAATGATATGACCAATTATCGAAAGATTCTTGATATATCGAGTGCTCACAGGAAGAGACATTGTCCTGATGAGCCCATACGAGAGCAAAAAAGTACGAAATTCACAACAATCATAGCTCCATTATTCCCAAACTCCAAGAAGAGCAAATCCGTTGGAAAAGGTTTACCTCAATATAAGATTGCTAAGATTGGAAGAGCGTTCGATTACGTCTATTGGGATGACCCGAATGAGTTAGTGGATCGATTACGGCTTCTTGTAGCAGAGCAAGCAGCGGGAAATACTAGTCACCACAATGAAATACAGTCTATAATTGAAGAATTGCAAGAAGCAGGGTATATATATTGAGTAAAGAGTTGTACAGCCATCAGTCTCATCATGAGCATCGACGTATTCGGACGTAAGCTTGAGAAGAGTGAGGGCGCTCGTGGTCCTCCGGGGATCGGTTTCAGTTTAACAGAAGATGGACAATATGATGTTGCAAATAAACAAATTTGTAATCTCAGATCTCCCGAGAGACCCCTGGACGCAGTCAATTTCGACACGTTGCTTCAACATCTGAAGAATATTACGACGAGTTTAGAGAGTAAAATGAATGAAATTAATACTAATATGAAAATTCTAAGTGACCGAGTTGACATGGATCGAGGTGACATTGAAAACGAGCTTGACATGTTTCATCGAGTGATTTTCTCCATAAGATACAACATGGATTTACCTGAGGATTATGTCAATAAATATGGAGTCACCACCAACACATGACTCATTCCTGTTTGCATCATTGATTCAGCAACATGGAGAATGTTGTAAATGAAATACACAAGCCCGCGAGGCGTAATTATCCTCATCGAAAAATCATCATACGTGGCTTAGATGAAACTTGGCAAGCTGATTTGGTCGAGATGATACCCTTTGCAAAAGAGAATAAAAATCACAAGTACATGTTGACTGTGATTGATAATTTTTCAAAGTTCGCATGGGCCGTTCCCATTAAGAGTAAAACAGGTCGAGATGTTACTGCAGCAATGCAATCAATTCTGCGTAAAGGACGTGTACCAAAAAATCTTCAAGTAGATAAAGGTAAAGAGTTCTACAACTCTCATTTCCAAGGTCTCATGAAGAAGTACAATATCAATCTATACTCTACCGAATCAACTGTTCACTGCGCCATCTGTGAGAGATTTAATAGGAGTATTAAGGAACTAATGTGGAAAAAGTTCAGCTTACAAGGGAGCTACAAATGGCTTAAGATTCTCCCTGAGCTCTTGAATAAGTATAATTCGAGAAAACATCGTAGCATTGGTATTGAGCCAGTAAATGTTACACGTGAAAATGAGAATCAGATTCAGAAGAAATTTTCAACTATCGATGTGCCGTATGATCGGAAGAAACCAAAATTCAAGATAGGTGATCAAGTTCGCGTTAGCTGGGTCAAAGGGGTGTTTGATAAAGGATATTCACCTAATTGGTCAACAGAAGTGTATACTATCACAAAAATTAGTAAAACAAATCCAGTCATGTATTATTTGAAAGACTATCAAGACAAGCCAGTGGTTGGTGGATTCTATGAACAAGAGATCTCGGAAACTCAACATCCTGATATCTATCTTGTTGAAAAAGTTCTCAAGAGACGTGGTAATCAACTCTTTGTCAAGTGGTTAGGATTTGATGACACTCACAACAGCTGGATTGACAAGAGTAATTTATGAGAAGATATATCATTTGGAGAAATGAGAAGATATCTCATCTGAATAGAATACTCTATAAGAAAGTAATCCTCAGAGATCACACTCAACAGATCTAGAAAGAGCCATCATCAAAAGTTGGAGAATTCTAAGACAAGATCAGAGAACTGCTGAAGATCATGGATAATCGTAAACCATCAATGCCTATAGTGGAACTCGAGCCCGAGCCAATTTTCCCGAGAGGTCTACCAAGAACGATAATCAGATATAGACAGGGGCATGTCGAGAGTCAGCCATGGATAAGAATCCCGACTCGACCACGAGCTATACCAACATCGCGAAGAACAGCGTGAGCAGATATCAATGGAAGAGTGATCAGTTGGATGCACTCCACAGGTGTGGGCGTGGCTGGGGCCCACATCATCGCGCAATATTCGTTGAAACTTTCAATGGTGATATATATACATACATATATATATACAATAAGACCACGATATTTCAACATACATGCACAAGCACAGGGCATGGGAATAATCTTCGAATTTTGCAAGAAATATCGTGGTCACGTGGTATATACGTGTGATGTAATATATATGCTGTAATATATGTACTATATATATCATACGATAGATATATTTATTCATTTCGACCCGTTAGTATTCTCTAGAAGATATCTCTCTCTTTACACGCACGCGTGTAATGTTTCCCTCCACGTCTAGAGAAAGTTATACGGGATCTACCTTACCGACGGCAGCTCTCTAATCGTCTGTCTGATCACAAGTTTCGGTTTCGTAAGGAATTGAATGGAACCGCCCTTACCGACCTTCGGTTACCGATATGGTGACTGTCGATACATATGATGAGCTTTATTTGATCCGGTTAGAGTGCCTCGCCGGGTGGTGTAGTGGTCAGAGTACTGGACTTTGGATCTGAAGGGCGAAGGTTCGATCCCCGCCATGGGCATTTTTTAATTGATTTTTTTCAGCTTTTTTCATTTCTTCCAATGATATAAATTATGATAATTTCATTATAAAATATTTTCGGAATGAAAAAATTCCTCACAGTCAATCTTCATCGTATATTGTAGTACACTTACAATGTACATACATGGCAACAAAATGATATCTTAGAGAGAGAGAGAGAGAGAGAGAGAGAGAGAGAGAGAGAGGGGGGGGGGATACATGTTATCGTGTGAAGAGGTCTTGGGCGAGGGGGGGGGGGGTGTCAGAGTTTACAACAGTAAAGTGTGTGAGAGAGAGAGAGAATCTTAACTCATTAACATACACACACAATGGGCCTTGGGCCACTGATATCCGACGCCGACGGCACATCTCGTGAGCCATCTTTCCGGAATAAGCTTGGCCGGTCTGAGCTCACTGAGCGACTCGTTGAGACATGGCTCGTGAGCTATCTTCCCGTCAAGGCTAGGCCGGTTTCGGCTCAGCGATCTTAGCTCACCGGCCATCGGCCACTGGGCGTCGGCAGCCGGCGCGGCTCGTGAGCTATCTCCTCGAATAGGCTAGGCCGGTTTGAGCTCACTGAGCTATAGCGAGACACGGCTCGTGAGCCATCTTCTCGTCAAGGCTAGGCCGGTCTGAGCTCAGCGATCTTAGCTCACCGGTGAGCTAAGGCCAGTGAGCTCAGACCGGCCTAGCCTCTCTACTTCCTTGCATAGGGTATCTGAATATAGTTCTCCGACGCAAAGTGACCGCCTCAACACGATCTCTGGTTTGTTTTGGGATATTATGTCAGGAAATTGGTCTAGGTCAAGAAAATTCCTCAAAAAACAGGTTTCTTCCGGCTAGAAGAAAATTCTGACGTGTCAGCTCTGGATGAACCACGGGATTGTGTTAATACGGTCATTTTGCGTTAGACAATCATATTTGGGTACCACGTGCAAGAGGAAAATTCCTGACGTATAAAACCAGTGCCTCTACAGCTGTTGAACAATTTTTCCCCTCAAAGGATGGTACAAAACTGAGAATATGCAGAGTTGAACGTCTCATTTGGTCCATCCTAGACTGTTTCATGACTTTTCGAAGATTCATTGCAAAATTAGACTTAATTCCCAAATACCAGGTGGACTAATAAGTTCATAAGGCTTCAAAGTTTCAATATACCGCTATGAAAACACTATGATCGTGTTCAGCGGGTCGAAATACCTGGTAATACACCTTTTGATATGCATTCTGACCCATCCGTACTCCCTGGCTAAGAGACCTTCAGTTCACAAAATTAGCGGAAAACGTGAGAAACGCTATTTTCTGGAGAATCAGTTTGTTTCAATCGAAAAAAAATTCTGACGTGTAGGCGCAAATCTGAGCTCGGATTCGGTTTCAGCGTCAAAAAATACACAAGAAAATCATTATCCTGTTCATGCTCTATTTCAGACTCAAAATTCTCTTGCGCAGTGTTATTCACTACTTTAGAGGAATAATATATCATCAAGAGAATATTCTCTTGATGTGAGATCATGATCTAGTCATGTAACATCTAGAGTTGTACTCGAGAGACCCAACAGAGGGTTGATAGTCATCCAAAATAAGCGTGAAGTCCCACCTTTGGAAATCCAAACTGGAATTTGATCATCATTTGATAGGACATACCGTTGAATCGGGTAACTTTGGTACAGTGGGTGCAACTGGGTGGAACAACCCTGAAAATGACTTCCAAAGCTGCGTTTGGCAAGGTAAATGATTATTTCGCTCTGAAACCAATCCTTTATTCTAGACACTAACATCAACAATGTGTTCAGCCACCGTAGATTCCGCGTGAACAACCGTGGTTGTTTATTGATTTTCCGCGAAGAGGTTGATTTAGCAGCGATACGCGAGTGGTCCAGTTAGTGTACATCAATAACTGTTCTGGGACGAACCACGGGTGAATAACGCTACATCTCGACGGAGAAACCATCGTTACATTGAGACATTTACAGCATTTAGAATTTTGATGAATGAAAAACAGGAAAAAAACCATGAAAAAACGTTACAAAGTTATCCCACTTTAGGTAAGAAGCATGAGGATAGAGTAACTACAGAACACCTTCCTATGACAGCTTCTTTCCATCTCAACCTGAGTCGAGTGACGGTCCATGAGGTTTCCAATCGTTTCATACAGCTTAGAACAAGACTTCTGAACGATTAAAATTCATTCACTCCCATGGTCGTGGGTAGAATTGAAATATTCTGTAAGTGTACCAAAGTTGCTCGGTCGGAGTTTAATTTTGGTGCACTTACAAAACTGCTGACAGCTTGTGCTTAGATACATCAAATTGAACTTGCCCGCCAATCAAAAGCTGAGAATGAAAGCTCTCGATCAACTCCTGATTCAGGTGGGTTTCGCTATTGTATGTCGAAATGCCCAGCCAAACCATATGAAAAGTACCAGAATCGTACCAACATCACCAAATTTGATAGTATTTGAAAGTTGATAGCCATTACCGTCGCCGAATTCCTGGTACACCAATGAGATTAGAAATTCTACCAGCTCCTGGCAATTAAGTAATGCATGAACTGAAAACCCATGATTGAAAGACCGTCATCGCTGCGTTCCTCTTCTCTATCATAGATGTGCCGATGATACTGTCCTACCCTCTATAATATATGTTGATGATACAATTCTGTGTATCAAGAAGGAATGTCTCGATTTACTCGGCGACGCTATCGATGACTATGAAGCTAATCAAAAATTCGAGTGTGAAATTAAGAAAGATAATATCATCAAATTCCGAGATATATCCATACAATCAGAGAAAGAGATCGAACCATCATCAGTGGGTTCCAGAACTGAACTTCTTTGGACGATTTCTGTCGTTCAATTTGAATCACGCCCGCCAGCAGGAGAGGACTATTCCTCATGATTCGCCAAATCTATCCATTTCACTGTTATATGAGGCAAGCCAACATTACAACATCGATGTGATGAAGAATTTCTTCTCTAATCATGGGTATGCGATAGAGTCCCTCAATCAGTGCCTCAATCGAAGACTGGAATATGAAAATAATCTCTCTGTCGATGACATGGATGAATATTGGTATGATTATCAATAAAAAATATTCCCTCTCAACCTGGTTATTTTTCGGACAAAAGCTCGAATCTTTCTATACAGCACAACATCATTACATTACCAGAGATTGATGGAGATTGAAATGAAAACGTCAAACTAGAGAAAGATGAATAGCATGAATTTGATTGGAATGATACGAAAATTTCAGATTAAGAAGTCAATTATGGAAGAACAGTTTCAGAAATGCCTCCCATGGACTCAGATATTCATGAGATCAATTCAAATGGAAATTAATTATGTCTCAATCGAATATACCGCACATCCAGTATGTCATGGTGAAAGGAAATTCCTACAAAAAGACACCAATATTTACAGGCCAGTCTCTTCTTTTTCTTCACCCTTCACTCACTCCTACTCTCTTTTTCCTCCCCCCTCCCCTTCCTCAGCTAGCAAACCACCATTTTCCTCTCTTGCCAAGATCCCTTATCCAGGTTTCCGTCGTCCATCACCTACTGTACTTGATAACACATCCGATTCACTGTATTTGAGAGCCAATGAATTGAATGTGCTTGACATGATAATCAGCCAATTTGCCGAAAAAATTGTTCATCATGAAATGGGAATTATTCACTCGTCGGCCACAATTAGATTTGTTCATTAATACAGCAGTATGCGTATTCTATGTATCTTCTATGTTGGATCAGTTAGATGAATATCCTGTGAATCAGCAATCATAGCCTGATGAGGACGTAAAAGCCAGCCGATTAGACAAAATTGAATTGATTCTGCATCAGTCATCCATTAGGACGGTCTTCAAACTCCATATCTTAGATTTACATGATTCCCATCTCTTTGCAGGATTATGACTCACTGAATCAACGGTTACGATACCGTTAGTTTCCCAACTGCTTGATTTCCACCACCGATAATATCATCAGCGTTAATACCTTTCGTGTTATACAGAGGATTTCTGTTCCCATTCCATCTAAAACTAGGTTCTACGGCGGAAGAATGCTTCTAATAATCTTCCCAACTCACTTTTTGAGATGAACAACTTCCAAACAAATTCCAAGATGAGGCCAGCAATACCCACAGTATAGCCCACAACGAGTATCGGATATAATTGAGCCTGTGGAGAAACTTCTTGAATTCCATGATCTTCAATCGATTGATCTGGAAAGGCTACATCATCGGCAATGCGGAATTTCTCATAATCGTGTAGTAGACCAACTTCTAAAAATTTGTAAGTCAATTCTTGAAAATAATCTTTGAAGAAACTGTGCAACTTGATCCTGTCGAACTGCGGAAGTGTGATTCGAACCGAATCTTCAATCTTGTCCACTTGAAATCTGTGATTAGACGACGCAACATTCGTCCTCATTGAATCATGTACAATACAGAAATTTATTGCCTCCTCAAGATTTGGAGCATCTGTAGTCCTTAAGCGACAGAATGAATCATCAGCGTATGCTCCTTCGCCATGTATAGTCATTTGAGCTTTGAGACGCTCAAATATCTCTACAGAGGGATTGACTCTCGCAATTATACTCAATATGTAAGAAGTATACCAGTCTACTCTCAGGGTCATGTTCAAATCAGCAATATCCTGAATAGTTTTGATATCGGGTAACTCTTGATGCACGATGAAGATCTCTAACATGTAATCAGTTCCGATGGTCACAATGATAAAGGTTGCGATATAGATAGCCATTAGGAAGATTTTCTCTGATAATTTCATCTGTCCGCGTGGAAAAATTGAGCCACCCATTTGCGCCGTGAAAATTTCCAAAAAAGACCAGTCTCGTACCCGGAATCCGAGTATTTTGGCCCAAACAGCAAATATGAATGCTGTCAAAAAGAGTGTAGCAAAAATACCAATGGCAGCGAAAGATAGCTCGACACTGTACATTTTCTCACGCAGTACGTAAAAATGGCTACCTTTGGGTAGTGGAATATGAATGGTCGTGAGTTGATGCCTGTGATATACTTCCCACCTATTTTTTAAGTTTGGGTCATAATCATGCTCGTACAGCGGTACATCAAACAAATCGATCGAAACCCGATCCCGTAATGGCAGAGCTTTCTCGTAAACTGATATATTTTCAACTGAGATCACTCCTAAACTGCAATTCATAACTTCTAAGAGGGTTTGGATAAGGGTGACGGATATAGCTTGATGTGTTGTGCTGGATTTTCTCAAAGGAGCACTCTTTGTTGGTACAGATTGAGACTTAGATACGTATGGTATCCGTGACCACAGGAACACAGTGTAGCCATAGCAGTTTTTGACTTTTTTTGGAAATAGTTCATTCTGGCCGTCGAATGATTCAGATTCCAAAGTATTCAAGATTGGATTGAAATTGTGCATGTGTGCGTGATAATATGAGTTTCCTATATAATGTACTCCAACACTATCAGAAGAATTTGCTGGAGTCCACTCAATAACCGTTAGATCAAGGAATTTCATGGACCAAGCCAATTGGAAGAAGAATTTCAGATCAATTCTCTGTTCAGTAATCAGATGGATGAGATAATTACCTCGTATGAGTGGATTATATGCATTTAAGTAGTTCAGCATGGTTTTCATCTTTCGCACTACATTTGATTGATTTTTGAACACCACTATACCCATTAACAGACTGACTCGCTCAGGCATGCGTTTGAGATAATAATCAGTTTTAGAATAATCTATAGGCTGATTTTCTGTCACATTCGTTTCGTATTCTTGTAAAATATCTTCAGCAAGAATGATGTTTGATGCAAAGTCTTGGTTGATCCTCTGAATTATCCTCGTGGCGAGTGGTGACAGCTGATGGATATCGTCAATGATCATATTCACTTTGTATGGTGAGACATATCTCTTGATGTTGACGAGAAGACTGTTCAGGATTTCATCTTGATTCGCACTTATCTGGATGAATAACCACGCAAAGGATGAGATATAGCTGAACATTGTAGAATTGTCACAGGTCTGGGTGCCAAGAATGATGAAGGTATCGTATTTTCTGTTTACAATTAGTTGGTTGACTTGAAAAGGAGACTTCTGGCACTCACGAAATCTTTCTGATGGTTAAACATCAAATACTAGTCTGTGTAAAAATTGTGAAATATGACAAAATTTGCGAGTTTGAAATTCTTCGATTTCCAATCTTCCCCTGTAAAATGGTAGAGTGGTGAAAATTAATTTTTGTGCTAATATGATTTTACAATATCCCAGACATTTTCTGATAATTTGCAGATTTCTCCGAACCTTCTATCAAGCGTTATGACAGATTATCTGAAGTAGCGCATGACCAATATACTGGACATTTGAAGTCAATGGGTTGAGAAACTGTACTCGTAGATAGGAGTGACACTGTTCATGATTGTTCGATCGCTAATACTCACTGCACCTTGCGATGGATCCACTACCCAGGAATGATATGGAACGTTGGTAGCCAAGGCGATGCGATCAATAATCATAGAAATTATGAATATTATTCAGCCGTTAATTTGAATAGAACACCTATTTCGACATTTACACAAATTGAGTGTCCAGCTCCCTCAAGAGCAAAGCAAATTTTCCAAGAAAAATCAATATCGCTCGAGGGTTGAGCAGACAAATATTCAGCAAAGTTTCGAGTTCACCGTGTGAAGAAAAAATGTCTCGCAAATAGTCTGTCAGAAAAAGTCTTCTTGGATTTTTGGGAGAAGTCTGGCTCACAAGACTTTGCGAGACATTCGAATTGTGTGGCAAAATACGCTGCTAAAAGAGATTAGCAAAATACTTTCTCATTGCGAACCATGACAATTTGTTCAAATGACGGACACGAACATCCTATGACCAACAAATAATAATTTCAAGTGGACCAGTAATAATCGCAGAAGAAACTTTGACGTACAACCCAAAGATCTCTGAGGACTGATTTGAAGAAAATAGTGCAAGCTCAATTCAAATTCAATCAAAAGCACAATATTCTATAGTTATATGTATATTATGATTTCGAAAACACAATTTGTCTCAAATATAAACAACTTACAGATGGACACTAACAGCAATGTGAATTTTTCATCCTAAAACTCTTGAGTGGAGGGTATCCGAATTAAACCATTCCCTATGTCCGAGATATTTCGATCGTTGTCAACTTTTTTTCTTAAATCAAGAAATGTGACTCTATCGTCTATTCGAGCTCATCATCGGGCTATGCCGATGGATACACCAAGGCTCGAATTAAATATCAAGCACATGAACCTTCATGGTACCACTTGTTATGGTCTCCAGATGGAGGATTTTTTTCGAAAAGCGACAAAGAGAGGAAAAATTCTTCCCCAGGCAAGATTTGAACTCGCGATCTCCAGTCCTCCGGATCGGCGCCTTAACCACTAGACCACTGGAGCGATTGCGAATTCACACGCCTAGGGAAGTCTTCTCTCTGTCTCTATGTTGCTTTTCAAAGAAGGGGGGCCAGTTTCCAAGCCATGGCCAATTTGAATTAGATTATTTGAGTCTATCGCTTAATAGAAATTTCAATCAAGAAATGTGACTCTATCGTTTATTCGAGCTCATCATCGGGCTATGCCGATGGATATACCAACCCGGGGAAAACGCGATGGGCCGTGACCCCCGGGGGTCACGGTCCTGTGGTGGGCCGGGGTCACGGTCCTATGGTGGGCCATGGTCCCCGGGGGTCACGGCCCACCAGTATGCTACAGACTCTCTTCGCTCTATAAGGGCTCTATAAGGCTATATAAGCTCTTCCACTTGCCGGCATCACCAGATTAAACATTAGAATGGATCAAAATTCAATTTACCTCGCTTCAGTAATATTCTACTGTTGCCTGTCGAGAAGTGTCAGACAAGGCTCACGCTGCGTGGCTGAAAGGTGGCATAATCAGGTGGAGGTAGAGCCTTAAAATTGTAATGAATCAGTGATAAAAATATGTATAAGATAAGTGTACCCAACTTGACCCCATTAAGCCATTTTCTTAATAATTTTGGTCTACCTCAACAATTTTCAACGTGCTTTAGCTCATTTTAAAGCTTGTTCTAAGATCTTTAGAATGAATCTAAGAACGTTCAAATTCAATCAAATGGAGCCGAACTGTCTTAACTCTTCCAAAAAGTGATTTTTCAGAGTTTACAAAATACCGTACCCAATTTGCCCCCATTTAGCCACTTCCCCAACAACTCTAGTCTACGTCAATATTTTCCTACGTATTGAAGCTCATTTTGAAGCTTGTTTTAGGTCCTTTAAAATGCACTGAGCTACGTCTCGTTTTGATGAAATGGATCCGAACTGTCTCAATTCTTCAAAAATCCATTATGGAGATCGGCGGTACAGTGTTTTTATCGCCGTATACGCACATTTGGAGCTTCTCACTGGTCCAAAACACTGTTTCCTTCCTATTTTGGCGTGATAAACACGTTCTGAGTGGTAAAAAAAGTCGTACTGCACGCCCTTTCGAGATAAATATATGGGGGCATGTTAAGTACACTTCGATGTTGGCATCCTTGTTTACAAATCGTCTCCGTGTTTTGCACATAAATCAGCTCCAGATCCAAATATTGCAATTTTGAAAAATGGATTTTGAAGGTCTTGAAACAAGGAATCGAATGCGCTTACGTTAAGATTGGTTGAACTCAAAGAATTTGGAACCGATTTTACTGAACGCAATTCCCTCGGTGCTTTCTTAGCTAAGCAATCACGAAAAATAGAAAAATCACTTTAGATATCCTGGAGAACGCAGGAATGATTCGGTGTCGATGCAAACTACTTACTTCCTCATATTTTAACATAACAAACGTAAAAGAGGGTTGCCCGGGGGCCAAGGAGTGCCCATTCCCAAAATCGGGATAAGGGGCAAGTTGGGTATACTTACCTTAGTACCCGTATCTCCTATCACTAGGGCCTTTGATCCA
The DNA here is from genome assembly GCA_029851415.1 of Eretmocerus hayati. NCBI lineage: Eukaryota > Metazoa > Arthropoda > Insecta > Hymenoptera > Aphelinidae > Eretmocerus > Eretmocerus hayati. Next base: position 27,700,909 of record CM056741.1, read on the forward strand.
CCAGCTCAACAGCGTCATTAGGAGAACAAAACTCAACAGTTATTCGAAAGCCATAACCTTGAAATAGGTAGCTAAGAGATCATCATTCGGGTACATAACGGGATACGGGGCGTTCCTTGCTCAGGATGATCAAGGGTTTGTAACGGAATATATTATCCAATTCCGATGGATTTTCTTGATTTGAAATAATTATTAGAGCCATATCGCACGAAAAGATTGATACATTTTTTTTCGTTAATACCATGTTGATATAGTACAAAAATTTTTTGGTATTTTTTCTAAGGCCCCTGTGAGCCCTGGGGCCTATAAAAAGTCCTTCCAGGCCCCTCTCTAGCCTACTTCCAGAAAATCATAACTTCGACCAGACTCTACATTTTTAGACGTACCTGGGCGTATTTTCTTCCTTAAGACTAGTACTTTGGAGAAGAGAATTGCCCAAGGTCGATACTTGAACCTACCAATTTCTAGAAGCTATTTGCTGAGAGAACATTTTAACGATTTTTGGGCTTGCATCAAGGTGATGTAGCTCCCACTAGACATATGATAATTGACTTTTACCAGTGGTCATTTCAAAGGTCTTGAAGAGAGCTACAACTTGACTACTAGTAAAAGTCGGTTATCGAACTTTTCATAGGGGTTACAGTCGTTACAAGTTGACCAGTGTTGTAAAAATGCCAAACTTTGAGCTGAATTTGAATTAAATCGGTTTTCTTCCTTCGACCCCAAATCTGTGCGAATATGTTTTTTGATACGAATAACATCAATCAGAACAATAATCTGGGTGGGATATTGAATTCTCGATTTTATTCAGCCAATTCAAAACACTCTATTTTGATTTTTTGCTCAAAGTGACCTCACAGGTATGGCTCGCATATGCTTCCATCTGAACTAGTGTGCAACAACCTGTGTGGGATTACTCTCCAATCAAATGTGTCTGAAAACTCCCGAAGGTGAGCCTCGAGCTGAATGCGAGCAGGAGATCCTATTTTACGTGTTGAAAATGAAACCGTCGAATATTATCCCGTCTATTTGGACGCAGGCGAGAGTTAGTGGGATTTCATCCATTCTAGCTCACAATTGAGATGAGCAGCCGAAAGAGGGATACGAACATGGTTGCCTGACTCAAAATAATCATCTAAACACGATTTCGGGGTCAGTTTCGCTCCAAAATATTCATTGTTGCTCTCAGACTAGAAAACACTATAGTTATATGTTTTTCGATGGAGTGCCTTCAGATGATGAATAAGAACCAAATTGATCATGAGGACGTGTTTAAATGGTCATTTGGAGTCGGGAGAACATGTTTGGATAACTGTTTTAGCGGCTCATCTCATTCGTGAGCTAGAATGAGTGCACAGAGAATTGCACACTAGTTCAGTTGGAAGCATATGCGAGCCATACCTGTGAGGACATTTTGATCAAAAAGTCAAAATAGAGTGTTTTAAATTGGCTGAATAAAATCGAGAATTCAATATCCCACCCAAATTATTGTTCTGATTGATATTATTTGTATCAAAAAACATATTCGCACAGATGTGGAATCGAAGGAAGAAAAACGATTTAATTTAAATTCAGTTCAAAGTTTGGCATTTTTACAAAACTGGTCAACTTGTAACGACTGTAACCCCTATGAAAAGTTCGATAATTGACTTTCACTAGCAGTCAAATTGTAGCTTTCTTCAAGAACTTTAAAATGACCACTGGTAAAAGTCAATTGGGAGCTACATCACTTTGAAGCAAGCCCGAAAATCGTTAAAATGTTCTCTCAGCAAATAGCTCATAGAAATTGGTAGGTATTGGAAGGAAGAAAGTACGAGGGGTCTAGAAGGACTTTTTATAGGCCCCAGGGCCAACAGGGGCCTTAGAAAAAATCCCAAAAAATTTTTTTTGTACTATATCAACATGGTATTAACGGGGAAAAAATTTTTTGGGATTCGTTCCAGACCCCCCGGTGCCGGGATTCGATGATTTGCTCCGAAATGGCCCATATTCAGATTAACGAGGACTTTATGCCCCGGCAGTGACACATTAATCGGTTGCCTTTTCTCGGAATGAACAATCAAAGAAAATTTCGTCCTTTTTCGCCTTTTTTGCCAATTTTAGTAACTTAGATAATAGATAAAAAGATGAACTTTGTTTCAAATATTTAGAAAATTTCATTGTCTACAATATGGTGCTACATAGAACAATCGAAATATCAAGACAGAAGAGCCACGAGCAAAAAATGCGATAAAATGCAGAATTGCGCAGTATTTGATGATTCTAATTTTTTGCATAGGCCAAAAATATTCGAGAATATCGATACTTGTGCGCGAGTTCATATATATTCCAAAAAGTCGAAAAATACACCTTAAAATCTTCGGAAGTGAGATTTAAGGCTGGCACATTTTCGACACTCAAAGATCAATATTTCCATGTGATATGGCTCTAATAATTATTTCAATTTAAGAAAATCCAACGGAATTGGAAATATATCCCGTTACAAACCCTTGATCATCCTAAGTAAGGAACGCCCCGTATCCCATTATATACCCGAATCATTATCTCTTAGCTACATATTCCAAGGTTATGGCGTTCGAACACCTGCTGAGTTTTGCTCTCCTCATGATGCTGTTGAGATGGTGGATCTAAGACCCTAGTGATAGGAGATATGGGTGGAGATATGGGTCTTATATGATGAATTCCACGCCAAAGCGACCTACGGAAAAGGGTTATCTCTCAGATTCTTTTTTAACCTTTTTCATTCGAATCTATGGCCCAAAATAGGAACTTCGGACCACCTATGGGGTCCAGAAAGAATTTCTCCTCTCCATTGCACGCACATACGTAAACAGACCGAAAATTCATCGTGTAAAAATCGATTTTTATTCACGAAAATGAGAATATTTCGAGTTTTTGGATAGTTATCGATTTGCGAGTTGCGGCACCTGAAAGGGCATCAGAAAACCTATCGAAAACATCGTCGGAAATTCCTTCTCTGTGATTTGGGGGCCTTCTGAAGGCAAACAAGTGTTTTTCACAAAATTGTTAATTCCTCAAAAAGCCATCTTTTTATTTTTCGAAAATCAGATATTTGACGTGAAATTTTGCGTTGTTTCGAAAAGAATGGGTTTCGGAGAAGTTTGGGGCGATCCAAGTGACTTACGAGCCATTTTTTGAAAACTTGGTCTTTTCGGTTTCGAAAAAGGCGATTTCCTGCTCATGCGCACAAACGTAGACTTTCGGCGCCATGTTCAATGGAAATCTGCCAAAATTTCCTATAAAATGACTACCTTTAAAGTTGAAATTCATGCACTGAAACAGGATCTGCAACGATTAATTATATGGAATCAGAATCACATGAAAATTCAGTCCATTAACGCCTTTGTGGCGCCTGCTGAGATGACACATCTACGAGATCTTCTCGGGACTCAATTTTGAGGACGACCTGGTTTCAACGTGAAATTGTCTGAACTTTCAAAATATGCGATGGAAAATTCATCGCATATTTATGCAATTTTGAATGTGAAAAATAGTATTTTCTGGCAAGAATCGAATGTAGCACCTCGGGTTCGCCTCAAACGGGGTTCTTCATCGCATATTCTGAAAGTTCATACAATTTTACATTGAAACCATGTGGTCCCAATTTTTTTCAGGTCAATTTCGTACTCAAAATTGAGTCCCGAGAAGATCTCGTAAATGTGTCATCTCAGCAGGCGCCACGAAGGTGTTAATGGACTGAATTTTCATGTGATTCTGATTCGACATAATTAATCGTTGCAGATCCCGTTTCAGTGATGAATTTCAACTTTGCGGGTAATCATTTTATAGGAAATTTTGTCAGCTTTCCATTGAAAGTGGTGCCAAAGTCTACGTTTGTGCGCATGCGCAGAAAATCGCCTTTTTCTGGAACCGAAAAAATCAAATTTTCAACAAATGGCTCATAAGTCACTTGGACCGCCTCAAACTTCTCTGAGACCCATTTTTTCGGAGGAACGCAAAATTTCACGTCAAATATCTGATTTTCGAAGAATAAAAAGATGGCTTTTTGAGGAATTAACAATTTTGTGAAAAACACTTGTTTGCCTTCAGAAGGCCCCCAAATCACAGAGAAAGGATTTCCGATGACGTTTTCAATAGGCTTTCTGATGCCCTTTCAGATGCCGCAACCCGCAATTCGATAGTTATCCAAAAACTCGAAATATTCTCATTTTCGTGAATAAAAGAGCATCGATTTTTACACGATGAATTTTCGGTCTATTTACGTATGTGCGTGCAATGGAGAGGAGAAATTTTTTTTGGACTCCATAGGTGGACTGAAGTTCCCATTTTGGGCCATAGAATCGAATGAAAAAGGTCAAAAAAGAATCTGAGAGATGACCCCTTTCCGAAGGTCGCTTGGCGAGGAATTCATCATATACATATTTTCATAACTAATTCATTACAATTTTAAGGCTCTACCTCCACCTGATTATGCCACCTTTCAGCCAAGCAGCGTAAGCCTTCTCATACACTTCTTATTAACAGGCAACAGTAGAATATTACTGAAGCGAGGTAAATTGAATTTTGATTCATCCTAGTGTTTAATGGCAAGTCGAAGACCCGGATAGAGCGAAGAGAATTTGTAGCATACTGGTGGACCGTGACCCCCGGGGACCACGGCCCACCATAGGACCGTGACCCCCCCGGCCCACCACAGGACCGTGACCCCCGGGGGTCACGGCCCATCGCGTTTTCCCCGGGTTGGTATATCCATCGGCATAGCCCGATGATGAGCTCGAATAAACGATAGAGTCACATTTCTTGATTGAAATTTCTATTGAGCGATAAATTCAAATCACCTGATTCAAATTTTCCCCTTGATATTGATAGGTGGTGGAGAAAAATGGTTATTAGAGAGGTAGTTCATATTTTAGTGTTTGTGTGTCGTTTTTCCTCGTGCACCCGTTCTCCTAAACCCTTATCAATCGATTGTACTGGAATTAATATGAAAGGTAGATGACCACCCAAAGATGTGCTGGGAGAATGCACGGATCAATCTATGGAATAGTTTTTGATTCATGCGGCGTAAGAACAAAAATTGTCAGAATTTTTCAGAATTCTTCTCGAATTTTTGAAAATGTTGTCTAGAAAGATTTCTTCGGAGAATTTCGAGTACGCTAATAGAATGTTCATTTTGCCATGATAAATTTATTGGTTAATACGAAATTCCGTTAAAATAAGTAAGGAAGAAATATCACGAGATTTTTTGTGAATGATGCAAAATTGATCATTTGAATTATAATGATAGGTGAACATGAAGAACGTACATCAACTAAGTGACGAGAAATAGCGGATGAATGCTTGTTCAGGGAACCAAAAGTTTGTTATGAAAACTGTTGACGAAAATATTGGTGTATGAAATAATTGATTTTTTGAAGATTTTGAGACTTTTTTTGGACGCATAAATCGATAACTGTTCTATAGATTCATCTGTGAATCCTTTCAACAGCACATCTCTGGGTAGTTATTTACCACTCATGAGAATTTCATAAAGATTGGTGGAAACGATTAGGAAAACGGGTGCGAGGGAAAAGACGATGAACAGCCATAATTACGGATCCAGATGGCTTTCAGCTTCTCACAAATCACACATTGCTGTACACATCACATTTCCAGAAGAATAAAATTGGCAAGAGTCATTGAGATTGTATCCCTGCACCACAACGATAAATAATAACTCAGGCCAAATAATAAAGCAGAAGACTGGCACGTGGGGTCGAGGGAGTCAACAGTACGACTTAGCCTCATCATCGTATTATAAAGATTATGGATAAATTCAGTCATCTCATGGATACACGACCGTAACACGAATGTATGTCGAAAATTTATCTTCAAGATTTGTCAAAGAGTATCTGGTCTAACCACCAAAGTGATTTTTAGAATTTAATGATCAGAAAGGGCGTGGCATTGAATATCGTCGGGAATCATCGATCAATATCATAAAGATCGTTGGGAAAATTTTTAAAAGTCGAGAAGACCCTTGCATAACTTTGAAACACAAATAAGATGGGGCGATGAAGTTAGGGTTGACTAATTCGAAATGTAGTTACACGGTCGCTCATTCTTTCTTTCGAACTTATACTTGCCTAGGCGCGCAACCGCGCGCCTCATATAATTCTTCAGTATTTTTTGGATACTTACTGAGGAGACAGTATTTATCCATATTTTATAACACACTTGAGTTTGCTGGGAACGCATCAATCGCTATTTCTCATCTTTATTCCAAGATTTTGGTCAAAGCTGAAAAGAAATTCACGTTGAATTAAGTCTTTCGAACCAAGGAGCTGATCGGAAATTGTATACTACTCTGAGTCGCAGATCTGACAATCGGATTAAGTGGTCTTCATCTTATGTAAATGATTGTGAGTACAATACACCTTCGATAGGTGTATTGTACCGATTCAAGGCTCATTGAAACGGCAAAACGTGCTGATCTTCAAGAAAAATGTCATAGTTCTCGTAGGAACTCAGAAATGTACTAGACTTCGTGAAACCCGATGTGATGGTAGAGCCATCCGAGAATTAGAATGTCACGGAAGTAGCTAACAGTGCCTTAACAAAAACGAGGATCGGAAAGTTGAGCCTCCTCCACGGAAACCGATCAACTGAGTGATTTCGTCTCGCTCTCGCTCTCGGTTTCCGAGACGATACGAGAAGGGACCGAGATGATTCTCAATCTCGCGGAGACCTTAGAATTAGATTGAGGGAGGATCTCCTGATACCAAGGATTAAGTCATAGGAAGTCAATAAAATCAGACAGTTCATGCAGTCCATTCGGATATATTTTTCAGACAAGTGTATAAAGACAATGTTACCATATATTAGAGCAAAGACGAATATTGATCGGAAATACAAGATCTCTTATCTAACCAAACTTTTTACGAGTCAATTGAGTCAAACTTGATGAAAAATATTCAGACTCGGGTTCATCACCATTCCAAGAAAGGGAACGTCCAAGTTTCTGTTATCACGACGCACAACAGTAATGCACTCACTAAGACAAACACTTCTACATCTAGATGTTTTGGTCTTCCCGAAATTCGTGAAGCTCGTGCTCATTTCCCATCACCTCTACTGCAAATAGAGAATTGGGAGATTGCGACAGATTACGTTACTCATACATCAACGACACTTTTGATCCGGGGGATGAATAACGAGATTTAAGAATTCCTGATGATTACACTGCGCAACAAGATTTTGGGTCTGAAATAATGCATGGACCGGACAATGAGATTTTTTTGTGTATTTTTTGACCCTGGAACCAAATCCGAGCTCAGATTTGTGCCTAGCGTCAGGATTTTTTTTGAATTGAAATAACTGATTATCTAAAAAACAGCGTTTTTTCGAGTTTTCTGCTAATTTTGTGAACTGAAGATCTCAGCCAGGGAGTACAAGTGGGTCAAAATGCATATCAGAATGTGACTTCCTACGTACTTTGACCCGCTGAACGCTATCTTGGTGCTTTTAAAACACTGTAGTGCAACCTCAAAGCCGTATGAGCTTATTAGTCCACTTGGTATTTGGAAAAGAGTCTGATTTTGCAATAAATCTCCGAGAGATCATAAAACAGTCTAGAATGGACCGAATTAGACGTTCAACCTCACATTTTCTTCATTTTGTAACGTACTTTGGGGGAAAAGATTGTCCAACAGCCGTAGAGGCACTGGTTTTACTTCAGGAATTTGTATTCCAAACACCTATTTAGGTCATAACTTTGGTTGTGCTGAAATCACGAGGAGAAAAATCTCTCCTTGCATAGGGTATCTGAATATAGTTCTCCGACGCAAAGTGACCGCCTCAACACGATCTCTGGTTTGTTTTGGGATATTATGTCAGGAAATTGGTCTAGGTCAAGAAAATTCCTCAAAAAACAGGTTTCTTCCGGCTAGAAGAAAATTCTGACGTGTCAGCTCTGGATGAACCACGGGATTGTGTTTATACGGTCATTTTGCGTTAGACAATCATATTTGGGTACCACGTGCAAGAGGAAAATTCCTGACGTATAAAACCAGTGCCTCTACAGCTGTTGAACAATTTTTCCCCTCAAAGGATGGTACAAAACTGAGAATATGCAGAGTTGAACGTCTCATTTGGTCCATCCTAGACTGTTTCATGACTTTTCGAAGATTCATTGCAAAATTAGACTTAATTCCCAAATACCAGGTGGACTAATAAGTTCATAAGGCTTCAAAGTTTCAATATACCGCTATGAAAACACTATGATCGTGTTCAGCGGGTCGAAATACCTGGTAATACACCTTTTGATATGCATTCTGACCCATCCGTACTCCCTGGCTAAGAGACCTTCAGTTCACAAAATTAGCGGAAAACGTGAGAAACGCTATTTTCTGGAGAATCAGTTTGTTTCAATCGAAAAAAAATTCTGACGTGTAGGCGCAAATCTGAGCTCGGATTCGGTTTCAGCGTCAAAAAATACACAAGAAAATCATTATCCGGTTCATGCATTATTTCAGACTGTCGCGCGCTCCAAAAAATTTATTTTAATTTTTATTAAAATGATCGAAATTTCGCGCACCCACTTAGGTTAACTCCGAATGCTCCAGAAAAACATCGAGTACATTGTTGCGGGGTGCATCTGCGTTTCTTAGAAAATATTAAATAACGCCATGGTCCGTTTTTCTCATGCATATTTTAACGGAGTTAACGCAACCCGGCGTTATCGCCCAGGGCAAAGTCGCTAACGCCACCGCACGTTTCGTTCATAGAGAAATTGTATCTGTTCACGCGACGCGCCGTTAGAAATAATCGGCATATCGCTAACGCCACCGCGCGTTTCGTTCATGGAGAAATTGCATCTGTTCACGCGACGCGCCGTTAGAAATAGTCGGCATATCGCTAACGCCATGTCTCGTAGATTGACGGCGCTCCTTATGGGAATGACGCCACCTTGCGTTAGTCGGGGCGATAGACTGCTAACGCTGCGTACCGTGATCAGGGCCCCTTTTTCTATACGGAGTCACGCCACGTGGCGTGAGCAAATTTTGCTAACGGCACGAACGGCACGCGCCGTTCCGCCCATAGAATACTTGTATGAGATCACGGCACAGGGCGTGAGCGATTTTTTCTTGACGTTTTTCGGGCCCTGCGCCCTATATAAGGGCCGCCGATGCAGAATAAAACACAGTCTTTTCCGGGTCACGCGCAACCTCCAAACCACGGTCTTTCGACATGTCTTCCCTCCGACGGGGCATGTTTGTCACGCGAACGTCACCGGTATCTACCTAAGTTCGCGGGTGTGAGTGTGTATGCGACGGATAAGGTTTAGAGGCACCATAACTCCATATGTGAATTTACGAAAAAACTCCCTTTTTGACATAAAGTGTAATGTGTTGAAGATATTTCGAAGCGTGATCATTTCGACAGTATCACCCCGTCCGTATAAACATTTTTTTTTTTGTTGATTGAATCACATCCGGACAACATCATCGAAAGCAGCTGTAGCAGAGGAGTAATAAGCAGTGAGAGTTGCCCGGGGTCATTGCATTGGGCCCCGATGCGACCGCGCCAAGACCCTTTGCAAAAACGACGTCAGCCCCTTAAAAATTCTCCCCTCGCAAAACTCTAATCGGGAAACGTTGGCTATACTTTCTGCCATCGTTAAGACTCAAAATTCTCTTGCGCAGTGTTATTCACTACTTTAGAGGAATAATATATCATCAAGAGAATATTCTCTTGATGTGAGATCATGATCTAGTCATGTAACATCTAGAGTTGTACTCGAGAGACCCAACAGAGGGTTGATAGTCATCCAAAATAAGCGTGAAGTCCCACCTTTGGAAATCCAAACTGGAATTTGATCATCATTTGATAGGACATACCGTTGAATCGGGTAACTTTGGTACAGTGGGTGCAACTGGGTGGAACAACCCTGAAAATGACTTCCAAAGCTGCGTTTGGCAAGGTAAATGATTATTTCGCTCTGAAACCAATCCTTTATTCTAGACACTAACATCAACAATGTGTTCAGCCACCGTAGATTCCGCGTGAACAACCGTGGTTGTTTATTGATTTTCCGCGAAGAGGTTGATTTAGCAGCGATACGCGAGTGGTCCAGTTAGTGTACATCAATAACTGTTCTGGGACGAACCACGGGTGAATAACGCTACATCTCGACGGAGAAACCATCGTTACATTGAGACATTTACAGCATTTAGAATTTTAATGAATGAAAAACAGGAAAAAAACCATGAAAAAACGTTACAAAGTTATCCCACTTTAGGTAAGAAGCATGAGGATAGAGTAACTACAGAACACCTTCCTATGACAGCTTCTTTCCATCTCAACCTGAGTCGAGTGACGGTCCATGAGGTTTCCAATCGTTTCATACAGCTTAGAACAAGACTTCTGAACGATTAAAATTCATTCACTCCCATGGTCGTGGGTAGAATTGAAATATTCTGTAAGTGTACCAAAGTTGCTCGGTCGGAGTTTAATTTTGGTGCACTTACAAAACTGCTGACAGCTTGTGCTTAGATACATCAAATTGAACTTGCCCGCCAATCAAAAGCTGAGAATGAAAGCTCTCGATCAACTCCTGATTCAGGTGGGTTTCGCTATTGTATGTCGAAATGCCCAGCCAAACCATATGAAAAGTACCAGAATCGTACCAACATCACCAAATTTGATAGTATTTGAAAGTTGATAGCCATTACCGTCGCCGAATTCCTGGTACACCAATGAGATTAGAAATTCTACCAGCTCCTGGCAATTAAGTAATGCATGAACTGAAAACCCATGATTGAAAGACCGTCATCGCTGCGTTCCTCTTCTCTATCATAGATGTGCCGATGATACTGTCCTACCCTCTATAATATATGTTGATGATACAATTCTGTGTATCAAGAAGGAATGTCTCGATTTACTCGGCGACGCTATCGATGACTATGAAGCTAATCAAAAATTCGAGTGTGAAATTAAGAAAGATAATATCATCAAATTCCGAGATATATCCATACAATCAGAGAAAGAGATCGAACCATCATCAGTGGGTTCCAGAACTGAACTTCTCTGGACGATTTCTGTCGTTCAATTTGAATCACGCCCGCCAGCAGGAGAGGACTATTCCTCATGATTCGCCAAATCTATACATTTCACTGTTATATGAGGCAAGCCAACATTACAACATCGATGTGATGAAGAATTTCTTCTCTAATCATGGGTATGCGATAGAGTCCCTTAATCAGTGCCTCAATCGAAGACTGGAATATGAAAATAATCTCTCTGCTGACGACATGGATGAATATTTGTATGATCATCAATTAAAAATATTCACTCCCAACCTGGTTATTTTTCGGACAAAAGCTCGAATCTTTCTATACAGCACAACATCATTACATTACCAGAGATTGATGGAGATTGAAATGAAAACGTCAAACTAGAGAAAGATGAATAACATGAATTTGATTGGAATGATACGAAAATTTCAGATTAAGAAGTCAATTATGGAAGAACAGTTTCAGAAATGCCTCCCATGGACTCAGATATTCATGAGATCAATTCAAATGGAAATTAATTATGTCTCAATCGAATATACCGCACTAGCAGTATGTCATGGTGGAAGGAAATTCCTACAAAAAGACATCAATATTTACAGGCCGGTCTCTTTTTTTCCTTCACCCTTCACTCACTCCTACTCTCTTCTCCCTCCTCCCTCCCCTTCCTCATCTAGCAAACCACCATTTTCCTCTCTTGCCAAGATCCCTTATCCAGGTTTCCGTCGTCCATCACCTACTGTACTTGATAACACATCCGATTCACTGTATTTGAGAGCCAATGAATTGAATGTGCTTGACATGATAATCAGCCAATTTGCCGAAAAAATTGTTCATCATGAAATGGGAATTATTCACTCGTCGGCCACAATTAGATTTGTTCATTAATACAGCAGTATGCGTATTCTATGTATCTTCTATGTTGGATCAGTTAGATGAATATCCTGTGAATCAGCAATCATAGCCTGATGAGGACGTAAAAGCCAGCCGATTAGACAAAATTGAATTGATCATACATCAGATAGTCGTCCATTAGGACGGTCTTCAAACTCCATATCTTAGATTTACATGATTCCTATCTCTTTGCAGGATTATGACTCACTGAATCAACGGTTACAATACCGTTAGTTTCCCAACTGCTGGATTTCCACCACCGATAATATCATCAGCGTTAATACCTTTCGTGTTATACAGAGGATTTCTGTTCCCATTCCATCTAAAACTAGGTTCTACGGCGGAAGAATGCTTCTAATAATCTTCCCAACTCACTTTTTGAGATGAACAACTTCCAAACAAATTCCAAGATGAGGCCAGCAATACCCACAGTATAGCCCACAACGAGTATCGGATATAATTGAGCCTGTGGAGAAACTTCTTGAATTCCATGATCTTCAATCGATTGATCTGGAAAGGCTACATCATCGGCAATGCGGAATTTCTCATAATCGTGTAGTAGACCAACTTCTAAAAATTTGTAAGTCAATTCTTGAAAATAATCTTTGAAGAAACTGTGCAACTTGATCCTGTCGAACTGCGGAAGTGTGATTCGAACCGAATCTTCAATCTTGTCCACTTGAAATCTGTGATTAGACGACGCAACATTCGTCCTCATTGAATCATGTACAATACAGAAATTTATTGCCTCCTCAAGATTTGGAGCATCTGTAGTCCTTAAGCGACAGAATGAATCATCAGCGTATGCTCCTTCGCCATGTATAGTCATTTGAGCTTTGAGACGCTCAAATATCTCTACAGAGGGATTGACTCTCGCAATTATACTCAATATGTAAGAAGTATACCAGTCTACTCTCAGGGTCATGTTCAAATCAGCAATATCCTGAATAGTTTTGATATCGGGTAACTCTTGATGCACGATGAAGATCTCTAACATGTAATCAGTTCCGATGGTCACAATGATAAAGGTTGCGATATAGATAGCCATTAGGAAGATTTTCTCTGATAATTTCATCTGTCCGCGTGGAAAAATTGAGCCACCCATTTGCGCCGTGAAAATTTCCAAGAAAGACCAGTCTCGTACCCGGAATCCGAGTATTTTGGCCCAAACAGCAAATATGAATGCTGTCAAAAAGAGTGTAGCAAAAATACCAATGGCAGCGAAAGATAGCTCGACACTGTACATTTTCTCACGCAGTACGTAAAAATGGCTACCTTTGGGTAGTGGAATATGAATGGTCGTGAGTTGATGCCTGTGATATACTTCCCACCTATTTTTTAAGTTTGGGTCATAATCATGCTCGTACAGCGGTACATCAAACAAATCGATCGAAACCCGATCCCGTAATGGCAGAGCTTTCTCGTAAACTGATATATTTTCAACTGAGATCACTCCTAAACTGCAATTCATAACTTCTAAGAGGGTTTGGATAAGGGTGACGGATATAGCTTGATGTGTTGTGCTGGATTTTCTCAAAGGAGCGCTCTTTGTTGGTACAGATTGTGACTTGGATACGTATGGTATCCGTGACCACAGCAACACAGTATAACCATAGCAGTTTTGGACTTTTTTTGGAAATAGTTCATTCTGGCCGTCGAATGATTCAGATTCCAAAGTATTCAAGAATGGATTGAAATTGTGCATGTGTGCGTGATAATATGAGTTTCCTATATAATGTACTCCAACACTATCAGAAGAATTTGCTGGAGTCCACTCAATAACCGTTAGATCAAGGAATTTCATGGACCAAGCCAATTGGAAGAAGAATTTCAGATCAATTCTCTGTTCAGTAATGAGATGGATGAGATAATTACCTCGTATGAGTGGATTATATGCATTTAAGTAGTTCAGCATGGTTTTCATCTTTCGCACTACATTTGATTGATTTTTGAACACCGCTATACCCATTAACAGACTGACTCGCTCAGGCATGCGTTTGAGATAATAATCAGTTTTAGAATAATCTATAGGCTGATTTTCTGTCACATTTGTTTCGTATTCTTGTAAAATATCTTCAGCAAGAATGATGTTTGATGCAAAGTCTTGGTTGATCCTCTGAATTATCCTCGTGGCGAGTGGTGACAGCTGATTGATATCGTCGATGATCATATTCACTTTGTATGGCGAGACATATCTTCTGATGTTGACGAGAAGACTGTTCAGGATTTCATCTTGATTCGCACTTATCTGGATGAATAACCACGCAAAGGATGAGATATAGCTGAACATTGTAGAATTGTCACAGGTCTGGGTGCCAAAAATGATGAAGGTATCGTATTTTCTGTTTACAATTAGTTGGTTGACTTGAAAAGGAGACTTCTGGCACTCACGAAATCTTTCTGATGGTTAAACATCAAATACTAGTCAGTGTAAAAATTGTGAAATACGACAAAATTTGCGAGTTTGAAATTCTTCGATTTCCAATCTTCCCCTCTGAAATGGTAGAGTGTTGAAAATTAATTTTTGTGCTAATATGATTTTACAATATCCCAGACATTTTCTGATAATTTGCAGATTTTTCCGAACCTTCTATCAAGCGTTATGACAGATTATCTGAAGTAGCGCGTGACCAATATACTGGACATTGGAAGTCAACGGGTTGAGAAACTGTACTCGTAGATAGGAGTGACACTGTTCATGATTGTTCGATCGCTAATACTCACTGCACCTTGCGATGGATCCACTACCCAGGAATGATATGGAATGTTGGTAGCCAAGGCGATGCGATCAATAATCATCGAAATTATGAATATTATTCAGCCGTTAATTTGAATAGAACACCTATTTCGACATTCACACAAATTGAGTGTCCAGCTCCCTCAAGAGCAAAGCAAATTTTCCAAGAAAAATCAATATCGCTCGAGGGTTGAGCAGACAAATATTCAGCAAAGTTTCGAGTTCACCGTGTGAAGAAAAAATGTCTCGCAAATAGTCTGTCAGAAAAAGTCTTCTTGGATGTTTTGGGAGAAGTCTGGCTCACAAGACTTTGCGAGACATTCGAATTGTGTGGCAAAATACGCTGCTGAAAGAGATTAGCAAAATACTTTCTCATTGCGAACCATGACAATTTGTTCAAATGACGGACACGAACATCCTATGACCAACAAATAATAATTTCAAGTGGACCAGTAATAATCGCAAAAGAAACTTTGATGTACAACCCAAAGATCTCTGAGGACTGATTTGAAGAAAATGGTGCAAGCTGAATCCAAATTCAATCAAAAGCACAATATTCTATAGTTATATGTATATTATGATTTCGAAAACACAATTTGTCTCAAATATAAACAACTTACAGATGGACACTAATAGCAATATGAATTTTTCATCCTAAAACTCTTGAGTGGAGGGTATCCGAATTAAACCATTCCCTATGGCCGAGATATTTCGATCGTTGTCAACTTTTTTTCTTGAACCAAGAAATGTGACTCTATCGTCTATTCAAGCTCATCATCGGGCTATGCCGATGGATAGACCAAGGCTTGAATTAAATATCAAGCACATGGACTTTCATGGTACCACTTGTTATGGTCTCCAGATGGAGGATTTTTTTCGAAAAGCGACAAAGAGAGGAAAAATTCTTCCCCAGGCAAGATTTGAACTCGCGATCTCCAGTCCTCCGGATCGGCGCCTTAACCACTAGACCACTGGAGCGATTGCGAATTCACACGCCTAGGGAAGTCTTCGCTCTGTCTCTATGTTGCTTTTCAAAGGAGGGGGGCCAGTTTCCAAGCCATGGCCAATTTGAATTAGATTATTTGAGTCTATCGCTCAATAGAAATTTCAATCAAGAAATGTGACTCTATAATTCAAGCCTTGGTATATCCATCGGCATAGCCCGATGATGAGCTCGAATAAACGATAGAGTCACATTTCTTGATTGAAATTTCTATTGAGCGATAAATTCCAATCACCTGATTCAAATTTTTTCCTTGATATTGATAGGTGGTGGAGAAAAATGGTTATTAGAGAGGTAGTTCATATTTTAGTGTTTGTGTGTCGTTTTTTTTCGTGCACCCGTTCTCCTAAACCCTTATCCATCGATTGTACTGGAATTAATATGAAAGGTAGATGACCACCCAAAGATGTGCTGGGAGAATGCACGGATCAATCGATGGAATCGTTTTTGATTCATGCGGCGTAAGGGCAAAAATTGTCAAAATTTTTCAGAATTTTCCTCGAATTTTTGAAAATGTTGTCTAGAAAGATTTCCTCGGAGAATTTCGAGTACGCTAATAAAATGTTCATTTTGCCATGATAAATTTATTGCCCACACAGCATGGGAATCTTTCAGGAATATTCCAGGAATATTACATTGAAAGATTGGAATATTCCAAAAACATTACTCTGGAATATTACTGGAATATAGTTATGTCCGCGACTGGGAATCTTTCTGGAAGATTTCATAGGAAGATTCCAGGGAATCTTGCAGAAATCTTCCAGAAATATTACATTGAAATATTTCACTGGAACGTTTCTGTAACATTGCCAGGAATGTTTCAGGAATCTTTCAATGGAAGATCTCTGGGAGATTTCAATGAAACCTTTCGGGAATATAGTTATGTTTGCGGGCAGGAATACTCCTGGAATCATCCATGGAATATTTATGAAATATCTCATGAAAGATTCCTGGCAATATTATGTCTGCAGTTGGAAATACTCCTAGAATCCCACACAGCATGGGAATATTTCAAGAAAATATTTCACTGGAATATCTCAATGGAATCTTTCAGAAATCTTCCAGGAATATTTCAGGAAATATTTCATAATATTCCGTTGGAATATTCCATAGCAATCCCCCAGGAAGCTCCCAGAAATATTTCATGAAATATTACGAACAATCTTTCAGAAATCTTACGGTGAAAGATTTCTGAAAGGTTTCTGAAAGATTTCAGTGCAACATTCCAAAAGTTTGACTTGGAAATATTTCTGCAATGTTGCACGACACTTTTCCAGCAACCTTGCACTGGAAGGTCTTTGGGAGGTCTTTGGGAGCTTCCTGGAAGATTTTTGAGAGGTTTCTGAGAGCTTCCTCGATAAGATTTCAGTGCAATATTTGCGAAACATCATCTTCAAACATTCTTGCAATATTCCTGACAATCTTTCAGCAATATTGATTCGGAGAAATTCTCAAGAGGTTTTCCAATATATAGTCCTTTGAAAAATTTTTGCAATATCCCAAAAGTATGGCTTTCATATATTTCATCAATTGACAATTTCTCAGCAATTGTGATGGAGAAAATTCTTGAAAGATTTCTAAAAGCTTTCTGAAAGATTCCAGTGCAATATTCTAGCGATATCACTTCAAAATATCCCTGCAATATTCTACAAACAACATTCCAGCAATCCTGGTCCGGAAGATTTTTGGAAGATTCCTGAAAGATTACTGAAAGATTCCAGTGTAATATTGCAAAAAAATGACTTTTGAATATTTCTGCAATATTGCACGACAACATCCAAGCAATCTTGCATCGGAAGATTTTCGATAAAGTTCCTGAAAGCTTTGTGGAACACTGTTGATCGGTACCTAAGTGCTTTTCCAAAGATCCCAGTGCAATACTCCAAAAACATCTTATTATGCCTGCGATGATCCACTGGCAGTCTGTCTTCAATTTCCTCCCAATAAAATATTCGGGCCAAGTTCGTGGAGGTTTGCTGAAAGATTCCAGTGGATCTTCCAAAAGTAGTATTCCGAAGTTGTTCTCAAAAATTTCATTGTAAATATTCCAGCAATCTTATTTCGAACGATTTTTGAATGCTTTCTGACAGATTTCAGTGGAATATAATGTTTCGTGAATCTCATCATCTCCATATATTCCTGCTGTACTGTGAGAATCTTTGGGAAGATACCAGAAAGGTTATCCAGTGCAATATGCAATTGATATTTCAGAAAGATTTCAGTGCAATATTCCATAAATATCTTTCTGAAATATTTGTGCAATATCTGGTTGAGTCCAGATCACATATGCCTCCACGATATGCTCAGGTTATCAAGTGATCTGGGTTCTCAGGCTCTTGAACAATAACCGAAATTATTAATAACCGTATGGAGGCTTAGAATGGGAGTCCTGAAAGGTCGATCCTCTTCAAGCTCAGAAGAGTATTTCTGAGACGAAAATGCATCGCTATAATTAGATTTCAAGGTGCTGAATTTATCCAACTATATACTGTGGCTCCGCGAGGGTTAGTTCATCATTCATAGCCAGACATCTTGAGTATTCCAAAATTCTTCTAATGAGCAAATTTGGCGTTATTGGGATCTTTTACTAATTCGATCCTCTGGTGAATAATTCTCGAGGATCTCGTCCTGGGAAGCCACTCGAAGCTGGTCAGGTCAGGTTAGCAAGTCAGTGCCAGTCAGTGCCGTGCAGCATCCATCTCTGGCAGCATCGTGCGGGACCAATCTCTGCACGCCGAGCTGAATATCATCAATTTGTGTTCTTCGTGGCGAGTCGTGTATAAAGGGAATTTCCATGTATTTCCCAACGTTTCTTTGTTACTCATCTCGTAGTGATGCATCAAGTATTGTCAACCTTATGGAAAACTTTACGAACTTGCGGTCTTACAGTTTTCAAGTGACCGGCATGAGCAACCATAACCTATGCCCTCGTTGTCAGAACTTTCTTAACCCATAGAGCTGATCTGTATTCGTTGCTGATACCTTGTGGATCAGATGAGTATTTCTGCCCAATAATCTTTTTGAGTGTTAGTGAGCAAAGAGCTAGACACTTTGTGTTCAGTCAAAGATATATTTGCAGGAAAATGGGTGAGAGCAAATGGACGAAATGCTATTTAAAGCAGGATCACTGATGACATCATCATTTGTCACTGTAAGATAGAGATAAACCATCAATCATGATGAGAACAATTATCTCAACATATACAAGCTACCCACACATCTTCTGCAACTCTTCATCCCATATCTGTAGGTGAGATTCTATCCTCAACTAGATGGTGATTGTAGGATTCTGTAGACACGAGTCGTACACATTACTTCTCCAAGTCAAACCAATTGGCGGGAATGGGTTTTCATCCAGTTCTTGAATATTTCAATCTACATATGAGGTACATGACAATGGTCATCAAGAATGGCGATTGCATAGACATTCTTAAGCGTTCGTTGACAGTACAGTCATCCCTCGTTAACACGAATTACGGGACAGGAATTTTGTTCGTGTTATCAAGGAGTTCGGGTTAACCAGAACGCTCCAGTCACTTCTTAACACGAATTAATTCGTGTTAACCGATTAACACGAATTAGTTCGCGTTAACTGATTAACACGAATTAATTCGTGTTAAGAGGGTAATATGCGATAGATGGCGTTGAAAGAACAGATCGGAATATTTCTGCTGTTCTGTAGGTAGTATTGATTGAATTTGAACAACTACAATTTCTATTTAACAAGGGGAGTCCGGAGTCTTCGGATCCTGAAATCTCGCCAAAATTTTTTCACAGTTTCGTACCACCTAGAATATGAAAAATTTAAAGCAACTATGTCAAATGGGCCTCCTGTTCTGAGCTACAGCCAGAAATGTCAACATTGCTAGTAGATCTATAGATATCACTTTTTAACATGAGCCTATATGGGCAATGCCAATGTCATGAGCTGTAGCTCTGAACGGGAGGCCCATTTGATAGAGTTGCTTTGGGTTCTTCATACTCTAGGTGGTACGAAACTGTAAACAAATTTTGGGGAGATTTCAGGATCCGGAGACTCCGGACTCCCCTTGTAAGTTTTATTATTATTATATTTTGGCACCACCATGGCACTTGTTTCCTCTTAGATTGAGTGTACTGTTGGGGAGAAGATTGTAATGTATCCCACCTTCATCGACATTGAGAGTATCTCGAGGAGCAAATTTCTTCCTAGTTTCTGAAAAATCTTTCCTCCAGTTGTTCGCGTCTCTTTCGTCCACTTTTAGGAATTCACCGCAGATAACTTGGGATGAAATATGTTTATGATTTTGAAAATTCTCCAGCCAACCACTCGAAGCTTTAAAATTTTCGATGCCTAAATCTTTCGCAATCTCTAAAGCCTTCTCTCGAACTAACCCGCCAGTCACTGGAATGTTTTTTCCCGCACTCTGCAGAACCATTCAAATAATTCCTCTTCCAATTCATCATTTTTCGCACCACGCAAGCGTTTTACTTTTACCAACTCAATTCCTGATGCTGCGGCGTTCCGAATCTCATCTTTCTGTGATATGATCGTTGATAATGTAGATCTTGGAATTGCAAAACTATCACCTATTTCGCTCTCAAGTATCTCAAGTTTGGTGCTCAAATCCATACACGAGTGCTTGCGCTTACTCATCGCGATGTCCTGAGCTGTTCCTCGCGGACATTGACTCTGTTTACAAATTTGAATTCGTATTAACCAAGATCTTGAGTCAGACGGGACCGGAAAATCGTTCGAAATTCGTGTTAACGAAAATTCGTGTTAACTCAAAAAACGTTCATAAGGGCCAGTGCATTCTCAACGGGACAAGAATTTCGTTCGTGTTAATGAGAGAATTCGTGGTAAAGGTGTTCGTGTTAACGAGGGATGACTGTATTTGTAATGAAACAAAGAGACATCTTTTGATCTTAAGCGTATGTTTGTGCAGCATCTGTATACCCAGGCTATGTTCAAGGTCCTTCCTTGATGAACGTATTGGATAACCAATCAATGGGATTCTGATATCAGTAACAGTATCAATTGAACACCCTATGAGAGCTTGGAGTATTTCAGCCATCAGATTAAGTAAAACATTAGGTAACCATACAATCCTTTGGATGGAAACGAAGTAGAGTTTTGGGGATCATAACTTTCAGATTTCAACTTAATATGACCATGAACAGACAACTTTTCTAAGAGAATATTCACAAGAATCGAATGGAAAAATTCCTCATCAAACAAAATTATATTGGAGACTTTGCTGTGAAACTCTGCATTGGTTTCTCGTCTCACTTTTAAACCCTCCATACAGTTATGAATCCTCCATCTATCCCACGTGGAATCCTGGTTTGTTTTGTTGAAGCTGATCTCACCAAATTCTTCATTGAGGATGAGATGAACGAATCCAAAGTAAGATTAGTTTTCAGAGAAAATGACTCTATTACCGTGCACTAATATTTCCATTTAATATAGAAAAGTTTTGTTTGAACCGAGGTTGTCAGTCCTACCAATTTGAACAATGAATTAGTTCTGAACTAATGAAAGCACACTGTGAATACACTTTACATTGTTCATTCTACTCAGATAACAACTGTTGAGTTGAGAACAAAATTAGGTGATACTCGCTGGCTCTTGTTTCAGATCAGACATGAGATGATACTTCTCACTCAGAGGTCTTTCTAGCCCGGTTCCTCAAGGAAACTACAATAAATTTACTACTAAGCTATTGGTAGGAGATTTCAGGAAACATAACTCTACTGTGAGGAATCCCATGAAATTTTTCAGGAACCCAGATGGAACATGATTGAATCTTCAGAGAAAAAGGAAACTTGTTTACATTCGAACAATACGCTGATTTCTCACTTGTCTCCAATTTGGAGTAACCAAACGTCCCTTTTTTTCGAATGCTATTTTTTTGAGCCTCCGATGGTAAGTTTAGCGTGAGTTCTGGAAAGAGTTTTCCAACGAGATTCTGTATTATCTCCAACTGGTATCTTTGGATATTACCTTATTTAATTTATGACCTAGTTTAGGTTGTAACCTGAAAACATCTGGGATTTCCTGTAAAAAATTTATCTGTGAGTGAGTAAAAGTTCTTCCAATTCGTACAAGTGCCAGAATCTTTCCATCCTTTTGTCTGCAAAAAACTATACTGAATATCATTGAATGTTTTCGAAGTATTTCAGAAAAATGAGACTACAGTAAGAGACCCCGGGCAATCTGCCAAGAATCCAGATGGAATGTACCTATATAGTAAACAACCTGAAATATTTTAGAAATATTGTCAGAAATCTTTTATGAAAGATTCCAAAAATCTTTCGCCAAAGATTCCAGAGATATTTCCAACCACAGACATAGTATTGCCAGGAATCTTTCATGAGATATTTCAGAAATATTTCATGGATGATTCCAGGAATATTCCCGACCGCGGACATAACTATATTCCCGAGAGGTTTCAATGAAATCTTCCAGAGACCTTTCATTGAAAGATTCCTGGAAGATTCCTGGCAATGTTACAGAAACGTTCCAGTGAAATATTTCAATGTAATATTTCTGGAAGATTTCTGCAAGATTCCCTGGAATCTTCCCATGAAAGCTTCCAGGAAGATTCCCAGCCGCGGACATAACTATATTCCAGGAATATTCCAGAGTAATATTTTTGGAATATTCCAATCTTTCAATGTAATATTCCTGGAATATTCCTGAAAGATTCCCATGCTGTGTGGGATCTCCTATGAAATACTTCTGAAATCCTTCATGGAAGATTCTTTACAATATTTTTAAGATATTTGAGGGAGATTACTATGTAAATTCCGTCTGGATTCTTGGGAAATTGCACGGGATCTCTTACTGTAGTTTCAATTTTCTGAGATCCTTTGAAAACATTCAATGATATTCAGTATAGTTTTTTGCAGACAAAGGGATGGGAAGATTCTGGAACCTGTACGAATTGGAAGAACTTTTACTCACTCATCATGAACTTACCCTTGCGGAGCCACAGTATATAGTTGAAATAATTCGGCACCTTGAAATCTGATCTTAGCGACACATTCTTGTCCCAGAAATACTCTTCTGAGCTTGATAAGGATCGCCCCCTCCGGACTTCCAGTCTAAACCTCCATCCGGTTATTAGTAATGGGTTATTGTTCAAGAGCCTGAGAAAATCCAGATCACTTGATAACCTGAGCATATCGTGGAGGCATGTGTGATCTGGACTCAACCAGATATCGCAGAAATATTTCAGAAAGATATCTATTGAATATTGCACTGATATCTTTCAGAAATATCTATTGAATATTGCACTCGAACCTTTCTGGAATCTTCCGAAAGATTCTCACAGTGCAGAAGGAATATATGGAGATTATGAGATTCACGAAACATTATATTCCACTGTAATCTGTCAGAAAGCAACCAAAAACCTTCCGGAATAAGATTGCTGGAATATTTACAATGAAATTCCTGAGAAAAACTTCGGAATACTACTTTTGGAAGATCCACTTGAATCCTTCAGCAAACCTCCATGAACTTGGCCCGAATATTTTGGGAGAAAATTGAAGATAGATTGCCAGTGGATTATCGCAGGCATAATAAGATGTTTTTGGAGTATTGCACTGGGATCTTTGAAAGAGCTCTCAGGTACCGATCAACATTGTTACAGAAAGCCTTCAGGAAATTCATCGAAAATCTTTCGATGCAAGATTGCTGGGTTATTGTCGTGCAATGTTGCAGAAATATTCCGAAGTCATTTTTTGCAATATTACTCTGGAATATTTCAGTAATCTTTCGGGAATCTTCCAAAAATCTTTCGAATCAGGATTGCTGGAATGTTGTTTGTAGAATATTGCAAGGATATTTTGAAGTGATATCGCTAGAATATTATTGCACTGCAATCTTTCAGGAAGCTTCCAGAAACCTTTCAAGAATTTTCTCCATCACGATTGCTGAGAAATTGTCAATGGAATATTGATGAAATGTATGAAAGCCATACTTTTGGGATATTGCAAAAAATCTTTCAAGGACCATTGGGAAACCTCTTGAGAATTTCCCCGAATCAATATTGCTGATAGATTGTCAGTAAAATATTGCAAGAGTGTTTGAAGATGATGTTTCGGAGACATTAAAATCGGGAAACTTTCGGAGACCCCCCAGAGACCTTCTAGTGCAAGGTTACTGGAAAAGTGTACTGCAATATTGCAGAAATATTTCCAAGTCAAACTCTTGGGATGTTGCACTGAAATCTTTCAGAAACCTTTCAGAAATCTTTCAGCGTGAGGTTTCTGAGAGATTGTTTATAATATTCCATAAAATATTCCTGGGAGCTTCCTGGGAGATCGCTATAGAATATTACAACGGAATATTATGAAATATTTCCCGAAATATTCCTGGAAGATTTCTGAAAGATTCCATTGAAATATTCCACTGAAATATTTCCCTGAAATATTCCCATGCCGTGTGGGTGGTTAATACGAAATTCCGTTAAAATAAGTAAGGAAGAAATATCACGAGATTTTTTGTGAATGATGCAAAATTGATCATTTGAATTATAATGATAGGTGAACATGAAGAACGTACATCAACTAAGTGAAGAGAAATAGCGGATGAATGCTTGTTCAGGGAACCAAAAGTTTGTTATGAAAACTGTTGACGAAAATATTGGTGTATGAAATAATTGATTTTTTGAAGATTTTGAGACTTTTTTTGGACGCATAAATCGATAACTGTTCTATAGATTCATCTGTGAATCCTTTCAACAGCACATCTCTGGGTAGTTATTTACCACTCATGAGAATTTCATAAAGATTGGTGGAAACGATTAGGAAAACGGGTGCGAGGGAAAAGACGATGAACAGCCATAATTACGGATCCAGATGGCTTTCAGCTTCTCACAAATCACACATTGCTGTACACATCACATTTCCAGAAGAATAAAATTGGCAAGAGTCATTGAGATTGTATCCCTGCACCACAACGATAAATAATAACTCAGGCCAAATAATAAAGCAGAAGACTGGCACGTGGGGTCGAGGGAGTCAACAGTACGACTTAGCCTCATCATCGTATTATAAAGATTATGGATAAATTCAGTCATCTCATGGATACACGACCGTAACACGAATGTATGTCGAAAATTTATCTTCAAGATTTGTCAAAGAGTATCTGGTCTAACCACCAAAGTGATTTTTAGAATTTAATGATCAGAAAGGGCGTGGCATTGAATATCGTCGGGAATCATCGATCAATATCATAAAGATCTTTGGGAAATTTTTTAAAAGTCGAGAAGACCCTTGCATAACTTTGAAACACAAATAAGATGAGGCGATGAAGTTAGGGTTGACTAATTCGAAATGTAGTTACACGGTCGCTCATTCTTTCTTTCGAACTTATACTTGCCTAGGCGCGCAACCGCGCGCCTCATATAATTCTTCAGTATTTTTTGGATACTTACTGAGGAGACAGTATTTATCCATATTTTATAACACACTTGAGTTTGCTGGGAACGCATCAATCGCTATTTCTCATCTTTATTCCAAGATTTTGGTCAAAGCTGAAAAGAAATTCACGTTGAATTAAGTCTTTCGAACCAGGGAGCTGATCGGAAATTGTATACTACTCTGAGTCGCAGATCTGACAATCGGATTAAGTGGTCTTCATCTTATGTAAATGATTGTGAGTACAATACATCTTCGATAGGTGTATTGTACCGATTCAAGGCTCATTGTCGAGACAGTCATCTAAACTTGGTCCCCCCGAACTGCACATATTTCACGATAACATCTCAGTCTCATCTCTTCTGAAACTTTTTGAAACTCACGGTTGAGATTCAATGACAAGAGAGTAAAGCTTACGAATCATAGTAAAGAGAGATATCTCTTGACAAAGAGGGTATATTTTTCACCCGACGATGAATTGGTGCCACAAATATTTCTCAAAGACATCGGACATAGAATACGGAAAATTTCCCATACAGCAGTGGGTAGTGCTTCGCCCAACTCCTATTGAAGATAATGCCTTAGAAGTAGCCCTTACATATGGGATTTGTGGATAGTTACAAAACGTACAAATATTTCTCGCGATTCACATCCAAACGAACGACGTACGTAAGCTTGTATGTAGATACTCATGCATTATTTCCCCTTCCCCCTTTTCTGGATCTGCATTACTCGCATCGAAAAGAGGGAGGAACATGAATAAAGAATTCAAAAAGAGAGACTAGTGTGTGGACAGCAGTATTGGCAGAACTTGAGAGGCAGCATCTTTTTCTATAGATACTACTGTACAAGGAGAGACAGGAAGAATTGCTGGAATGGGAAGGACAACTCGTACATCTATTGCCGAGGCTCCAGCAGTTGTGTACTAAAGTACATAAGGCACGGAAAACTTGCCTCTCTCGACTCCTTTTAGAATTTTCTCTGCTTCTGAGCGTCTCCTTGTATATCGTAAAACACAGAAGTGAGTAAGCCAACGCTGGTATCCTCTAAAACAAGAGCAGCATAAAACAGAAAGTCGTAATCTTTGTTTCGTCCACTCCATAGAGATATAATACCAATTGGTATTATATCTCTATGGTCCACTGACGCGCCACTACTTGCCTCTTTCCTCTTATGCGGAACATCAATTTGTGATGTTCTCAAAGTAACTTCACTCATCACAAGAACAGTAATAATGCAGGAAAATATAAATTTAGAGATATTGCTGGCAATGGGAAATTTTCATGACAATGTTAGCTAGTCACTGAAGTTGATGTGCATGTTGGTAGGTTAGGTGAGTGCAACCAACCTGCCCCTTGTACCCAATATGCCCCCATATATGGGTGATTCTGAGATAACTTATGCATTTGATGTCCTGACCTCGGATGTATAGTCGAACGATGATATCTGGTGTATTATATTGAAATGAACATGTCCAATAGTTCCGGGAGCGGATATAAGTTTAATGTGGACCTAAGCTTACCAAAAGTGGTCAAGATGTCCTTACCGTGGCATGTCCTCAACTTGAGTTGCACATTTCAATCGTGTAGTTTGCAGAGATAATCATTCAATCTCGGTCCCGCACCACTTCAACATCAAAGTTGGGTTGTGAAATGGTAATATCATGTACAAATCGAGTATCAAGCCTCACTTCAAAATAGTCAAAACACAGCCAACATTCTGTCCTGGAATTTTACTAATTTTTCGAATGCTTCTCGATAATTCGATTCCGGGTCAGCAAATCGCTTCAAACGGCTCTAGAACGGCGATGATTGATTTCTAATACACCAAAAAACAAAATACTATCACCAGCTCAATGATGAATTACGTGAACAGTTTCCCACGCGATGATTTATGGACAATTTTTCCGTTGCAAAATAAGAATTGTCCTTACCGTGGTCACTGGCTTTCCAACACTATGCAACGTCAAGGTCCAGGAATATTTTTACAGTCTACTCCCACCGTAAAAATAGGCCATGTATTCGGAAAAAACGATCCGTTTCGATCGACGCCTTTGAGATCACTTTTCATGCCAAAATGTCCTTACCGTGGCTAAAACAAATCAAAAATTGCTCATATCTTTTACATAGAAGGACTAACGTTTATGCCCGTCTGGGAATTGTTTTTGGATGTCAGATAGATTGGAAAACACCTATGAGCAGTCAGATTGCAGCTATATATCAACTAGTCAATTTTTGGTCCAAATCCCGACTCCCGCTGTTTCTGCCCTAGAAATACCTAAGTTATCTCATAATCACCCATATGCCAATCTCAAGAATGGGTACTCGCTATCATTTTCCCAAATTTTCCTTGAGTTTTGAGCTACGTTAAGTACACGTATCCAACAAAAAGAAGGATGTGAGCTAGATGAAGTCGGTTGAAGTTGTTGCTGCAGCCGAATGAGCTGAAGATATCGTGAATGAGAGGTTATGGATCGAATCTTCGAGCTTTGATTTGTTTTACAAAATGCCTATCTTTATTAATCGATCTGGTTTACTCATTCTGAATGCTCCGACACTCATGAACAGCACGAAATTTCTTGTTGTTTCACTATTCGATACCTTGGATAGGGGTAACTTCCAGCAACCCTGCTGAAAATAGTTCCATGGGACCCCATGGGGCTTCGTGAGACCTGGCCGTGGGAAAATTTTCAATCTTGAAATTTGCAAAATTTGGCATCGGAGACGTGCAGCATACCAATTTCAACCATAATTTCTCCGAAAAGTGTCGAATTTGGTCGAAATTTGTATGCTGCACGTCTCCGATGCCGAATTTCGCAAATTTCAAGTTTGAAAATTTTCCCAGGGCCAGGTCACACGAAGCCTCATGGGGCTCTGTGGTACACCATGGGGTCCCATGGAATTATTTTCAGCACGGAAGTGTGTATTTATACAAATTACCTTCAGATATTTTGATTCAGTCGAATACTCTAGAAATTCCATCCAATAAATCGTCTCTCCCTATGAAAAAGTCAGTATCGCGATTTCTCGCTCATGCTTCAACATTGGCAAGATGTGCTATGTTTCCGGAGAAAAATGGAAATGTGGAGTTCTTCACTGGGTGGGATGAAATTTTTTCCATTGACTCACTCTCCATTGGTTCATCTGGTATCGGAACATCATCAAATAGACATTCCCAAGAAGACTAGATAAGATAACATAAAAAAGTCAATGTTGGATTTGAAGGAGTCGGTCAAACGTGGTCAAATCGTAGCTGATCTGTAGAATCTCTCAACTATGACTCGAGTCATCCTAGCAAAATCAATGGAAAATATGTAGAACTTATTTGACAAACAAAATACAGTCAATTCACGAGCACAAACTGCTCAAAGTCCGGTAAAACGGAACGGTTTAAGGTATTGCTATGATGAAAATGTAACTATACCTCACTTCAAAACGATTGTGACAATTTAAAACTTGGTCACTGATCCAAGTTGAGAATAAATTTCATGAACATTACTCTGCCTGGCTCAAGAGTACTTCTGAATCTCATTGGCCTTGTAAATTGGTCCTTTCTTATCATCCCCGTTCCGAGCTTGTGTATATCCATTCTCTAAGCACAGGACAATTTACGCCCTCAAGCAACGAAGGGAGATGGCCATTATCCTCTAGAGATCCGAAGACACTTCATTTTCACTCTCACGGCTATATCTTTTGTATCTTGTGGACTAAATACTCCATTAGCTGATGAGCATGGCTATATTTACGTGTAAGTGTACATTCATACCCGATATGCAGTGTTTCTTATAAACGGCAAAACAAAGGTAAATTGCCAGTGCCGAAGGCGATGTGAGACCCAATTGAGTAGTGAAATTGAGTGAGAGGTTTTTGCGTCTATCTCAACCTACTGATCATATTTTCTCTGGTTGAGAGTTTATCGAGGTTGGTGAGAGGATCGTTTCATCAGTCTTATTGGACACGTGCATGCACACTCAGGACTCGAGAGGGTAAATAACTCTCGGTCTTTCCTTTCCCTGAATTCATGAGTACTTCAGGACATGGAAATAATGTATTGATTTGCTAATATTAATCATCACATCAGCAGAAATGTGCCAGTGGCTTGTATCAAAAAATTATGATTTGACAAATTGAAACTATTAACCTCTTGTGAATAATGCCCCAGATTTACGAACTTGGAGGCTCGGTTATAGATTTTCTCAGAAAAAATGATTCCAGAGACCAGTGCTTAGTACGAAATCAATTTCAAATTTCGTTGAATTTCATTGAGTACAATTTCCTGCCCGGATTGAGCAATCATGATGATTATATTCTTCATGATTAACGGAAAGAAGAAGGCTAAAATAAATTTCCAGGATGGATGCGGATAACATTATCAAAACAACGAAATTCAACGAAATCGAAAATCTATTTTCTTACAAACCTTGCCAGAGACCTGTTGTATTGTGAACGGGAATAATTTATTGGGAGATCAAGGGTTTCGAAACCATCGTCTCAAAAATTGAAAAGCCTTTGTACAACCAAGGGTATTATGGAATGCAGGAGTTGTTGACTAGAATACCTTCGAACTTAATGAGTTGGTTGGAGTCGATAATTAATCTCCGAAATTCGTGTATCCTAAGGAATGACTTAGTACAAACCATAAACTGTAAATTAAACGAAGAGAAATCTTGTATCATATCTTTGATACAATATTCCTCAGGACCTATAATATTATAGCTACAAAAGTTCTGGTAGTTTCATTTATTTGTGGAAACATACGTTTGAATAATCCAACTTCAGGATCGATGCTGAACCATTTCTGTAACTCAACTCAAGATATCGCAACCCCAGGATACAGTAATTCATTGATTGCTGGAACATATTTGGTGTCCTATGTTAGCTGTATACTGTAAAGTATTAAAGGAAAACTCCTATCACACTGGTTGAGAATGCAATCAAGAGGTTGAATATTTGATGGCTATGACTTCCTATATACGTGACTTTCTGTCGAGGTATCTCGACCTCCTGAAAAGAATCCCGGGGTTTCTGGGATCAATTTGCATCGACCTTTTTGGCTGCCCGATCTTCACTGGATCCTCCACAATATTCCATCTGGATTGGTACTCCTGTTTCTCATGGATATTTTTCTTGAGTGAGGTTTATTGTACTTTGTGAATCTTGAGTAGGAAAGATGAATTGCGAGCTGATCTCATGCAGGCACAATAAGACAAGTTCTCCAAGCAATTACGTGGAATGTCAATGACATCGTTCGGGTATGATCCCCATAGATAGGGGTTGATGCATGTCAGTGTCCCCTTCTCCAACTTCTTTTTGCTTTGGTTGACCTACTCTTCATTTGATTTTGACAAAGTTGGTTGAGACGCTGAGGGAGTACCCGCACACCACCGGACGAGGTCGTTATACAATACCAGCACAAAAGTTCACAAATTATATGTCAAAGAGTGTGAGTTTCCTCAAAACCCGTCTTTTTCCTTTTTTATACGAAAATACGCGCACGCTACAAAAGTTCTCATTCTTTCCCAACCCGAGCTAGTGGAGGCAGGTCGACCTCAAAAAATAAGAATACGACTTGATACTTCCTGATCAGTACGTATCACAGGAATGAGTACAATCATAGAAAGCAGACAATTGCAGGGAGAAACACCGTCTATTCCATATCATTCCTGTGATTGTGAACGTAAAAAATATGAGACATGGGACAAATATGTCAATAATGTAATACTGCTATAGATTCCATGAGAAATGCAACCTACATTGTGAAAATTCATGAAGAAAACTGTAACCATTCAGTTCAAGTTTTGAGCACAGCCACTGATTAACACAGAGAAACAACCAATCACCTGACTCTCGGTGGTAACCACTGGTTGTGTACCAAATTTAACCACTGGTTGGGATTTTCATCACTGGTACATGGTGGGTTTTGGGTGGTATTATCGTATCAAAAGAATAAACTTTGCGGGCTCCCGGGTGACATTATTGAGTCAAGAAATTGAGTTCAGTCACAGTTTTTCAGAGGCAAATGAAATTAACTCCCGGTCACGTAACTGAAAGACTTTGTAGCCAAGAATCCAGATCAGGCAATATTTTGGTGAGGGTTGTACCTAGGTGGGTGATTGCTTGTCCAGTTTTGCCAAATCTAACTCGCATATGATGACTCGCTAATAAACGAGTTACGTTTCGTTGACCCAGATGGTCGCCACACCCTTCCACATATAACTTTCACCAGAACGTTGCTCAGCCTGAAAATTTCGCTACAAAAGCTTTCAGCGACTCCACCGATCTTTATTCCCACTTCCTAAATGAAAGCTGTGACAGATACTTGATGTCTGGATTCCTTGGGTTTCCCTCCATTAATCATTGAGATGTAAACTCACTCTAACTTTTCCACCGTTCGACATTACATCCCATCCCAAGCTCGGGGAGCACGTGGTCATTCGTCAGATCATTGAGTTGTTCACTCATCCAACAGTATTCGGATTCAAATTTTCGAGAATTCCACATTAGATGGAAATCCACTATCCAATATGTGAGGGCTTAGTAGAATTCCCCAATCTCGTGTTTTGGGGGGGATGTGGTAGAATTTTTCATTTGGCTGAGACTTTGATTCCAGCTAATCCAACAAAACTGTAACAAAAATCGTTACTGGACCTCATAGTGTCACTCACAAGGAGCACCCAGGGGTTGTGGGCCATGGATTTGGCTGAAACTCTGGGAGTAGTCTCCTTTTACCACCAGAAGGTGAATCCCAGAGCCGCACTTGCAAATACCCAACAATTTCTAAGCTACAGCCTACGACATTAACATTGTCCATATGGGCCCATGTTCAGAAAAGGTATATATGTCGCAGGCTCTTGGTGAAATCAGCCTTTTCGTGAAAATCCTAGGCTCTTCATGAAGAGCCGGCCGATCGTGTCAGCGCTGATCCCTTTCACTTTGTTACACGATCGGCCTAGCCTTTTCGTGAAAAGGCTGACTCGTCCAGCCTTTTCATGAAAAGGCCAAGTCGGGCTAGGCCCTTGGTGTACAGATGGGCAGAGTCATCAGTACCGCTGTCGAACAAAGTCAGTATCGCAGTCAAAGCTGTCGAATTGATTGCACTTCTCACAATCATATTAGATTGAATAATCTTATGAAAATTGATCGATGGAATCGGCTTGCTCGGATAGGATTTCCAAAGGTTAGCCCATTAAAACTGGAATGAAAATGTATATTGTTGCTCGGTGTGTGTGAAAAAACTGACTCTGATCTCATTTAGTACAAAGCTACATCTATCGAAGATTTCGAAGACTATCAAATATCTAATAGTTGATCAATTATGTCAATTCTTATCAGCACAAAGTAGGCTCGAGTGTGGCGCCCATAGTTAGAATTGAATTTTTTTAAATCATAGAATGATTTTTAGATGACGAAAATTTTCACGTGAATTGATTGACTATTAGATATTTGATAGTCTTCGAAATCTTCGATAGATGTAGCTTTGTACTAAATGAGATCAGAGTCAGTTTTTTCACACACACCGAGCAACAATATACATTTTCATTCCAGTTTTAATGGGCTAACCTTTGGAAATCCTATCCGAGCAAGCCGATTCCATCGATCAATTTTCATAAGATTATTCAATCTAATATGATTGTGAGAAGTGCAATCAATTCGACAGCTTTGACTGCGATACTGACTTTGTTCGACAGCGGTACTGATGACTCTGCCCATCTGTACACCAAGGGCCTAGCCCGACTTGGCCTTTTCACGAAAAGGCTAGGCCGATCGTGTAACAAAGTGAAAGGGATCAGCGCTGACACGATCGGCCGGCTCTTCATGAAGAGCCTAGGATTTTCACGAAAAGGCTGATTTCACCAAGAGCCTGCGACATATATAGATATACTCGTAATGCTAATGTTATGAGCTGCAGCTCGAAAACGGTTGGGCATTTGCATGTGCGGTTCTGGGTTTCATCTTTTGGTGGGAAAAGGAGACTATCCCCAGAATTTCAGCAAAATCCGTGTTCCACAACCCCTGGGTGCTCCTCGTCAGTGTCCACAAATCGCATATCTCATGTGTCATGTATTCGTTACCATCTTGTCAGTAGTAACATTTTCAACCAGAGGTTCAATCAGGCACAAAAGCGATGGTTGATGATTTGGGTTACAATTTGACGAATTTTCCACAGTATAGCCATTGATTGTACCAAAATTCACTACCTTCTGAGTAGGAGGACAATCTAATCATGGACTTGAACTCTTTCCATCCATTCAGAACAAAATACGAAAGATAATTTCCAGGGTACTATGATCCGTACTCTAAGGTTAGTAGACACACAGCATAAGGACGAGGAAGAGATGGCAATTTGTGCCTCAGCAGGTGTATATACACGTTGTAGACTTCATTAAGTGACGCAGAAGCGAAGCCACAACGAGTACCAGTTGATTTTGCATTTGAGGCATCGAAAATTCTCACGCGACAAGCAGGATTTACTCTGGCACGGAATAATTTGTGATCGTGTTACAAATTAATTTGTACCTCGCACAAACCCTTCACCCCCACCCATCCCGAAAATGGGGGCTTGGCAACGCTCGTGAAATTAATTGAAATCTGATACTTGCACGAGAGCGTAGCCGAACAAAATCAGCAGCCAGTAATTATGAACAGCAAAATACACCAATTCACTATATATTCACCCAGGCCGAGGTAAACAGTAATGAAAACTAGGTGTACATTCTCGACTGTATATAGTTTGTTCAAACAAGCCTGAGCGGGCATGGTTATTCTGTGCTTGAATTAATTGGGAGCTACTTCTCAGCTAGCATCAGAATTGAAGAATAAAAGTCTATAATCATGTTTGACTGCGATATACAGTTCTGAGTCAGATTTGATAACGAATGTTCATGATGTCGCGGTGTGAATTTTTGCTTCCATCATTGTCAGGGCTGTTCCTGTAACTGTGCATGATCAGAATCTCATGAATCATCAGCTTAGGTATAATAGTATCACATCATTCCTAGGAAGTTTTTCACAATTAGGAAAGGAGTCAGGGAAGGTAGTGGGGAGAGCGGAACTGTACATAAATATATATGGCTCAAGTTTGCCGAGCGCAGGAGATTTGTGCGCTTCTTCATGCACCCTGTGCCTCGTGGCCGTTTCTCGTGAACAAGGTAACAAGGCTCAACTGAGCGCTGGATCTGCTGCTAAGTCATTAATAGGAACAAGAAGTTAATGAAGTTGGTCGGGCTTAAAATGAGCTTAGAGTATGGGTAGGTAGACGAGCTTGCTTCTTTTCCCACGAGGCAACGAAACAGCAGCTGATGCTGGTTCAGCAGTTCACTTTGTAAATTTAGGACAACGGTGGCGTAATTGTGGCATGGGCTTATGCATTATGAGATGTGCGCCAAAGCTATATAGCCGGGTGGAGGTGACAGTCAGTGTCAGCCGTTTCACGCGTCGAACAGCCGCGGCTATGGAGCTCGTGCGCAAGCTGCCCGTGAAATTATTTATGATCCACCTGTACGCGAACGTATGCTGATCAATTCATGAATCTCATCTCGTGTTAGCTAGAGTATGCAACATTTGCATTTCTGTGTTACTCGAATTATTAGATGAGCCTCATTTTCATAGGCTTGGGTAAATTGAACATTCGTGTCTCGTTCTTTTCGTTGATGTAAATGGAATGAGGATGTATAGCCTGATGATTCTGACTGATAGTTGACAAAACGTCGTGTATATAGATACAAGTTCTTAGCATCCCGTGAGGATATTCTCCTTTCCTCACTGTGTCCTCCAAGACCGAGAATAATCACTATCATTCGTCAATTTTCGGGAGCAAGAAGCCTTCATAATTGTAACCAAAATTTATTCTTGAATCCCGTTTTATTCTACTATTCATAATTTGCACCAGTTTCCATCGCCAAATGGTACTATGAGGATTTTGATTCTGATGAATTTGATGATTGAGATTATTCGTCCTCACTGAGGCATAACGATTGAGAGGCGAATCTTAGCATTACTCGAAAACTTATCCTGAAGTCATTCCTGATTCTTCGTAGGGAAATGTTCCCAAGCAAAAATCTTTGAATTACATTGAGAGAACAATTCTTTGAATGCCTTATCGAAATTCTTGCAGATCATTCCTATGAATCTGAGCTTGGGATCGCATTACGACGGGATTGCTCTGAACGACCATATTGTCAACCCCGAAAAAAACACTTCCCGTTGTTCTCGCAATGTATTTTCTAAATAGGGACTTGCTTTCCTTCGTCGAGGACGACGATATGATGTTCATGGTACCAACTTTTGAGCATTCACGGCTGAACTAAGTAATTTCACTTCTCTCACAAAGTTATTCCTCGGGAATTCGCATGAGAGTGTACCCAATATGTCCTCTCCTTTGAAACAATGTGAATCGACGGTGTAATTCATAAAATTATTCTCATCTCCGGATAACCATATCGATATTTCATTATCGGTCGAAAGCCTTATCTACCGTAGATTTTAACGTGACAATCACATTCTGACTGATAGGAGAAGCAATAATGCAAGCCTTTGCAAGATAACCACATGGTGGCATGTTGGATGAACTCTGACGTTAGCCTCCCTTTTTTACAACTTATCCCCGTATTTTGCACATGAGCTCCAGATCAGAGGTTTGCACCTAGGAAGAGGAAGATTTCAAAAGCCACGAGACAAGAAATCCAATGCGCTAAAGTACGTTAAGATTGGTTGACTCAAAAACTTTTGGCACCGGTTCTACTGTACTCGGTTCCCTCAGCGACTTCTCAGCTGTGTATGGGCGGAAAATTCAAAATTTATATTTGATCTTCTGGGAGACGCCGAGAACATTGAGGGTCGATCTTAATCACTAATTTCTTCATATTTCAACATAATTGATGTCAAATGGATCCCCAGGAAGGTCAAAGAGTGCTCATCTCTGGAATCGACATAAAGGGACATGTTGGAAAGAGGGGGGGGGGCAGGTTGGGTACACGTACTTTTGAAAATACCATCACTCAGGCTCCCCCTACAGTGTACGGCGTACACCCCAAGGAATAACAATTTTCGTTCCACCCATCTTGTATGCTTGTAAATCTTATGTTCAAGTCGACGAATCGCAATACTACAATCGACTGCAGTGAATCTTCATCGGTATCAGTGGTTCACAGGGACAGACTGAAACTTGGCAAGCGGCTGAATATACATACTCCACCGAGATACTCCACACTTTCTACGGCAACAATGGGTAGGTATCTAATGAACCGATCTTGGGTTGTATAGTCAATGTAATTTTCGGAACACAGCTGTGGCACCCATCAATGGTTGCTGTTCAACGTGACGACGAGAGCTTGCAAGCTCTTTGCAACCGTTACATTCTCACACGTGGACCAGAATCAGGTTATGCGATGTTATCACTCCACATGTCACTGTATCAGCCATCTTGAATGTAATTACATCGATTGGGATCAATTACAATAACCTATGCATAGTATGTAGCTGTCGTTGAAACCTTCAAATAAAGCTTGTGGACATGCACTAACCACACAAGTTTTTTGGTGCTTTACAGTACATCCCGTTGCAAAGAAGTAGGAATAGTATTTTTTGATACAAGGATGCAAAATAGTACATTTTACGCCGAGTTCATTAGGTGGTTAGTCACTCTTGAGCGGTTGGTTCTCAGTCACAGTAATTGTGAGCGTTTTAGAGCTCTAGTAGTATATTATGATGTAAGGTCGCGAAAGATAATCACCGCAGTACAACTGACTTTTCCAGTCCTGAAACGCAGGCGAAGGTCTAAATAGTCACGGAATAATGGAAACCATAGCATCTAAGTAGTATACTATATTTTTCGATACAATGTGCGTGAAAGTGCACTTTGCGCACAGTTTGTCGACTTTTACTCACAGTTTATCGAAAAGTACACTACCGGTCAAAAGTCTGAGGACACCTGGGAATCAGACTGATGATTTTCGGAGTTGGATATCTCAGAACCTGTTGGTCGTAGAGAGCTCTGCGTGGTTGCATTTCGTAGCTCATATCGAGCACTTCCAAATCTATTTTCAGTATTTTTCGTCCCGCGTATTATACCGGAGACACACGAGTCAGAAGAATGCCTTTTTTCGCAATTTTTCAGGCTAGGTACGAACGCCCGCCGATTTTGGAGAGATTGTTGGATCGCTACGAAACCTATGACATCTTCAAGCCCATGAAAAAACCTTTAAAATCCGTTTTTGAACGTCTCCCAAAGTGGTTCTGGTTCCGAGATATGACTGATTTTGCTAAGGGTGTTTGTATCTCAAAAAATCACACGGTAATCCAAAAATGACGAGAAACAGCCCGTTTTGAGGCATCTGACCCTCATTTCTGCAAGAGTTTGACTCAACATCGAAATTGCCAAAGGAAATCAAAACTACCGACCTTGAACTGGGCTGTTTCTCATCATTTTTGGATTATCGTGTGATTTTTTGAGAGACAAACACCCTCAGCGAAATCAGTCAGATCTCGAGTCCAAAACCACTTTGGGAGAAGTTCAAAAACGGATTTTGAAGGTTTTTTCATGGGCTTGAAGATGTCATAGGTTTCATAGCGATCCAACAATCTCTCCAAAATTGGCGGGCGTTCGTACCTTGCCTGAAAAATTGCAAAAAATCCATCTTTCTAACTCGTGTGTCTCTGGTATAATACGCGGGACGGAAAATACAGAAAATAGATTTGAAAGTACTCGATACGAGCTACAAAATGCGACCACGCAGACCTCTCTACGACCAATAGGTTCTGAGATATCCAACTCTGAAAATCATCAGTTTGATTCCCAGGTGTCCTCAGACTTTTGACCGGTAGTGTATAGTTAGATACACGGGCGTGAAACCTATTATTCGCATCCTCGTGATTATTCCGACCCTCGACTACGGCTCGGGCCGGAAACCCATCACTCGGACGCGATTAAAACGTTTTACACCCTTGAATCGAAATGTACTATTTTGGTCTTCGGTGAACAGATCAGAAACGATAATTATTAAAAATTGATTATAATCAGAGTGCACCAATTACTCATCTGCGCATAAATGATGACAAGAATATTCTACGCACTCATTTCTCGTTCACGCATTGCGTGCAGAAATGTCTACGCACACATGTGCGTAGAAAATACACAAATTCCCTATTTGCGCACACATTTTTGCATTTAAAATATGAATAGATAGACTTATAGGCCCAGGGAGAGAGAGAGGGGAAGCTTTTACTAGTAGTCGTATTTGAATCTTATGTCATAATTTTAGATGACTCGGTGGGTCTAGAATGAGTGTCGTGTGTATTCTAAGTGAGCGTGGATGTGTAAGTGGAGAGGAAAGAGAAAGAAAAGAATCGAATAGGAAAAATGGCCCCGACATCACATTCTCATGACAAGCTTCTGTGAGGAAGCTCAAAAGTGAGGGAGCGAAAAATTTTTGAGGTGCAAAAATTACCTCGTCTATCGTTCACAACAAAATTTGGTGTGATTCATGCATTGAAAAATCGTTATCAATCTCAGCCTCGAATAATACACCTCTATACTGTATTACCGAGGTCACGGAGCAACAAAGAAAATGAGAATTCTATGCGAGAGGGAAATTTCGACTATCCAAGGATATACATTCATTCTCGGCAAATTTTTGACGAATATGCGCCCTCGCACCCGATGAATTCAACAAACTCGTGTCCTTATTAGCTGCGAGGCCATTCCTTGTGGAAAGTTGTTTTCGTACCTTTTGTCAATCCCGTATTATTCCATTCAATGAGCAATTTACATGGACCAACTACGAACATTGATTATTGGTGCATTCAACGAGCGCATTCGGCTGTATTTCAATTCGATGTGGACCCTGACTGCTCTCGATTGAATCATTTTCTCTTTTTTTTAGGACTAAAGATTGTTCATTAGCAGACTCTGGAATGAATTAATGCGTTGTCGATAAAAATACTCGGTTGGCATTACGTACAGCTAGCCAGAGTTTTTTGCGCCGAATTCGTTTGATAAGTCTCAATTCACGGGTCGAATAACCCGAAACTCAACGAGGTAGGGAGCTTGTATTAGCCAACAAAATTTCTCAATAATCCATCCGTACCTTTTAGAAAGGTCCAAGGAAATATTCAGTTTCCCTTCTCGTTATGAGTAATTCCGCGCGAAAGCGGACCACGAATTGCAGACATATCTCAGATAGTTTTTCCACTATTCTTAATTGATTTTATAGTCCAAAAAATGAACTTTTCACTCTCTATGGGGTCTAAAAAAAATTTTTTGTTTCCCTAGGGAATATCTTTGTAATAGTGTTTTTAGGGAAAAATACCAACCTTTTTTCAGTAAAATGGGTGTAGTTCCGACTTGAGGTAAAATACGACCACGCAAATAGTGGCATTCGAAAGGTCTTTCAAAAATCTTCAGAAATATGTTTCGAAAAAATTTTTTTGGGGCCACGGACGCCCCCTATGAGGAAAAAGGTGAAAAACAGGAAAAATTCGATTCCTCAAAAACCAATTTTCTTAAAAATCTGGAAATCCATATTTTGATGTAAAATTGCGTGTTCTTCCAGAAAAAAGTGGTCCCGATCTGTGTTTTGGGGTTCTACGCGGTTTTTTCTACGTTTTATCAATATTCTCAGCCTTTTCGGTTGAAGAATGTATTTTTCTGCGCATGCACAGGAATTTAGATTGCTGAAACCATTTTTATTAAAAAGCTGAGAAAATTTCCTTCGGAATGACTACCTGTCGAAGTCAATTCGATGTACTGGTCCCAAAGTTACATCGCATTAATGAAGAAGCATCCTCAAGAGGGGTGAATGTAGATCTCGCACAAATTTCCCATCAGTATCGTGACTCGAGTAGAAGTGTCATCATTCTTTAGACTTTCCAAATTTGGGCCCAGTACATCGAATCGACTTCACCAAGTATAGTCATTTTGAAGGAAATTTCCTTGGCTTTTCAATGGAATTGGTTTCAGCAGTCTAAATTCCTGCGCATGCGCAGAAAAATCCATTTTTCAAGCAAGAAAGCTGAGAATATTGATAAAACGTATAAAAAACAGCATAGAACCCAAAAATACAGATCAGGACCACTTTTTTCTGGAAGAGCACGCAATTTTACATCAAAATATGGATTTCCAGATTTTTAAAAAAATGAGTTTTTGAGAAATCGAAATTTTTGTTTTTCACTTTTTTGCTCACAGGGGGCGTCCGTGGCCGCAAAAAAAATTTTTCGAAACATATTTTCAAAGATTTTTGAAAGACCTTTCGAATGCCACTATTCGCATGGTCGTATTTTATCTCAATTCGGAAATACACCCATTTTACTGAAAAAGATTGTTATTTTTTCCTTAAAACACTATTGCAAAGATATTCCCCACGGAAACAAAAAATTTTTTTTGGACCCCATAGAGAGTGAAAAAATCATTTTTTTGGACCATAGAATCGATTAAGAATAATGGAAAAAGAATCTGAGATATGTCGGCAATTCGTGGTCCGCTTTCGCGCGGAATTACTATTACGAAACCTGCCCGGTAGTAAACTTCCCCGAAACATGAGCCCTAAAATTTTATCCGTACAGAATCACAAACTAACGATTCACAGTGATTCTTTTACCTATCCTCCAATGTCTTTCTCAATGAAGCTATTCATCTTCGTAAGAATGGTATACTCACATATTTGAAATGACGTCTTTGATGATTTTTCGGAAAACAAGACGGAAGCCTAGACTACTATGAGAGCAACGTGACAGCTGCAGTAGAATTTGTTTGAGAGTCCGTACAATCCGCGAGGAAACTTGCGAAGAACATTTTAAATTTGTGTAACAAGAAGTAATACTCGAAGATCATGAGATAGATTCTCAAACGGAGATTCTTTGTTTCAAAATCGAGCAATATAAGTTTCACTACATGACTTGGAGAAATTATGAACGAACAAAGAAAGTATTCAATAGGAGCAATGTGAATCATGATCAAATTGCATGCAGGCAGGTCACAAAAAGTTTTCCAACCAGTGACTTGGAAAATGAGGGACATCGATATACGCATGCCATCCTCATGGATAGGGGCAAATATCTATCTCCGTTCAGCTTTGCACGAGCCACGCTCTCTACTCCAATGACATACTTTTCTAGGGGCAAAGTTTGCCGGTACGAGTGTCGAGACTCGAGAATACTCAGACGCCCTCACATCTTCTAGTGAGCTCGTTATT
Organism: Eretmocerus hayati; assembly: GCA_029851415.1. NCBI lineage: Eukaryota > Metazoa > Arthropoda > Insecta > Hymenoptera > Aphelinidae > Eretmocerus > Eretmocerus hayati. Next base: position 27,742,170 of record CM056741.1, read on the forward strand.
CCATTCCATCTTCGAACTTTTCGAAGAACCTGCTTCAAGAAGAGCGAGTCCCTTAAAAACTTGTCGGTTTTTTTCTTTCATTCCTGTGCCAACACACGCCTCGGAAGATTTTATCACATTCCTTGGTCGAGTATGGGTTCTCTGTCAGGGTAGAAGAATCGGAGTAAAAGAGATGGGACAAAATACGTTTAGTTACCGGGTTTAAGTGGAAGAGCTGACGCTACAGTGAGATATCGGGTTTCAAATTCACTTGACACTTTCTGGCAGTAAGGAGGCATGATGTGGAGTCATGAAAAAAATTGATGAATGCAAGGTTCTGTATGGTCGGATGAATCTACGATACGATATTGTTTACAAATCTGATTTTTCAATTTTGATCCGCCGACTTTGTTGTTTCCCTGCTGCTCTGGGGTATGTTCTGTGGAAGAAAGTGTATCATTTGGTTGCATCAACTAACGCTGATCGTTCCATGGCGATACTAGCAAAACGATCTTGGAGGATTAGCTATTTTCATTTGAGATCATGAGTATTTGTTTTCAGTTATTTCTGAATTCGTGCTACTTGAATTTTCAATATTTATTGATCGCAGTGATTGAATTAGCGAGTGCTCCATCAGCAACGTTCTTTGGAATTCATTGAATTATAATTAAGGTCGTAATGACGAGTTGTATATCCTCAATGAAATAGCATAGTTCAATTGAATTGTCCAGAAAGTGAAGGATGAACTGTATTTGAATAATCCTAGTGTATTTAGAATGGATGAGAAGATCATCAAGATTCCATATCATCTCCATGGAGGAGTTGCCAAGTTGAGTCTGTTCCCATGGGTGATGATATTTTTCCACGATTGTGAACACGTTATTCAGACCGATAGCTTATTTGTGATTTATGCACGCACAGAATTTGTCGATAAAAATTACGGGCACAGTTAGGGTAATCTTGGGACGTCCGACATTTCAGGCTACTTATTGCGAATGAATGGCAAGAAAAATTACCCTGTTGTCTGATAAATTGTTTTCAGGTGAAAATTGTATTGAATCCCGTAAAAAAGTACGGCGATTCTGGGTGAATTTTGCGGTGAATTGTAGGGTAATTCTTACCCTACCAGTACAAAGAGTTAAGAGCTGATGGGTGGCTCATGGCAGAGCGCAGAGCTGAACGGAACGACATAACCTCGGCAAACGATTCCACCGGTGTCATTGTTATAGATTAATACGAATGTGGTGGTAACAATCTTCTTTTTTGTACTCGATAAATTTTCTTTAGATGGATTTTCTGCGATCAACTCTCGGCATCTCACCTAATCTCACAAAAATTTCGGTATACCTACATTGCCAAGAAGTAATTTGATTCGTTCTGATGAAGATGCCTAAATTCTAATCCGAGGTCGGAACGTATAAACTGATAAAACCATTTGAAACTTGCTGAATCATCTTTATTCTTACTCGTGGTGATAAAAATATCGAAAAGAGCAATATCACGTAAGTGGCATGGGAGAAACCATCTCCTAGGTACAAGGAAAAATTACCCTGCATGCCCGTAAAAATTGGCGCTCCTAGGTGGCGCGTCCCACGATTGCCGGCATGTAGGGTAATTTTTCCTGTACCAGTCTCGTAATTTCTATCGAAAAATTCTGTGCGTGTGGGATTCTCTCTCGTAGGTCATCATCGATAGAAGCAGCCTCATCATTTCAACGCATCCGTTCGATGTATTTAAAGAATCTGTGGTTCTCAACGAGCTATAGCCAGGCTAAGCCGATGGACATCACATTAAGAATAATTTTGAATCAAAGAACTTTGTTCTTCCATGGCTTCTATACCGGAGACTTTTGTAGAGAAGTGTTAATACTTGGCATCGATGGCTATGACTAGTTTATGGATCAATCTAAAGTCAAGATTGATAGTTGATAGATCTGAGGATGATAGTCTGGAATCAACCCTCTGACTTACTACTGACTTACTACAGTTCAATCAATAACGATTGAATGCCATGCATTGATCGGAAAAATGAATTCAACCTAGTCTGGAAGGGAAGAAAAGTTGCATTGATCCACGAATCTTGAGTCTTCCATCAGTAGAAGCTCACTGTAATAGGAAGTAGTACCATCCCCATTTTCAATTACTCGTTGTTTGTCTCAAAGTTGACTCTTGCTTCCAATCGATTTTTCTCGCTCCTCGTTTCTTGTTTACTCCCTATTCCTGCCCTCACTCCCATCACAAGGCATTGAATGGAACACGATTACAGTCCTGATTAAGGTGGCGCCTTACAGCACTTGCATTTCTGTCTCACTCTCTTTCTCTTTCTCCAGGTCAAAGGTCCAACTTGACAAATACCACCATTAGCTAATGAGCTGAGCTCAAATTATCAAATTCGAACAGAAACAGTGGGAAACAAAGTCTAGGTTGGAAATTATCAGGAAGAGGATTGTGAAATTACAGTGGAAGTTGGCTGGATTTGTGACCATAAAGTGGATTCGATTCTCCTATATCTGTCGAAAACGTCGTGATGGAGAAGATGACGATCGTTTCCTTGTCCTCTAAAATTTCTGATGAGAGAAGTGTAAGAATCAAACAAACAAGGATGTTGATCACAAAAAATTGTCGTTTATGGTCTCATAATGGTGAATGCAATCCAAGTCAATCTCCATACCGTTGACACCTCAAATATCTCTTGAAATTGGTTTTGATATAAGACTGGCCCCATGACGATTGCGCCAATAACTGATACGCACTGTGAAAAAATTAACGAATGTACATCCAAGTACGTCAGTTCAAATTGACATTTTCATGTGTGTTTATGATTGAATTAATCATTTCAAGATCAGTTAGCTGGCTGATTCAGTTTTCACTCCACCTTCAGTCATCCTTGGTTTATTCCGGTTGCACGTCAAGCTGTTAGTCTTCGGTTCGTTTGAGATTTTGTTGGAAAAAAATTGCATTTGCCTTTATCTACTTCTCTTCGAATTGAGATATGATTTTCAACTGTGCATTGGGGAAGTTTATCCAAGCACTTATCTCCATTGTAATGATAATATATCAAAAAATTAGTGAAATTGAGTCAAATCTCTCTCATGCTCCTCCTGCTCAAGTCGATTCCCGAACTTGAACGGAAAACAAAAGGTATTCCATTGATGACAGACAGGATCTTCATGATTGCCTGGATGAATGAACATCTTTATACTAATTAGATGAGGTCACTTGATGGATTTCTATTGATATATCAATAAAATTATAAATTAATTCCTATATCAACTGTACTTGGTCCTTCATGCATCTCGGACATTCCATGAGGGATGCTTGCGAGAATTCTCGCGCCTCGAGAGAAGTAAATCACCCCAAAAAATTTCTGAACACGATTTCAAATTTTTCGCTCCGAAGAAATGCGTCACCTTGCTTCTCGAGTCCAGAAAACGGATTCTTAGTATGAGACTCAGTTTGATACCTACAAAAAGAATTCATAACAGTTTGCCAAACTGTTGGCCACGATGACTATGTGAATCAGCATTATCCAAGAATTGGGATTGATTATGGCCCAATACAAGCAGAATGATGTGGATTCGATCGTTCTACGTAAAACTGAAATCATACAAACCTTCAATAAAAGTTTATTCCACTCTGGAAGAATCCAGTGAGCAGTCTTCAAGAGATTGAAAATGGGACGGAACTCTGTAGAGTATGGATATTAGTAGACCTGAGTAGATTTTATGGTCACGGTATACGTTTTTCACCTGATCCTGATGTTATTGGGCACGCATATTTAGTTTGTCAACTAAATCACCACCTATTTTGTAGATCATGGGAAAAAAAACGGATTCTCAACACAGACAATGCACTAGAGTGAGCCATAAAGTTCATCACACTCGGCCTAATCTGTTCACGAATGGCAAGTATCTCCAAGTAATTATTCAGGCTGGATATAGTAAAATCCTAACGCATCTAGACCCTAGTCGATAGCAATGAGGGATCAGTTGACTTTCAAAGTAACACGTGAGCTGGCAACATAATTCTTTCATCCCTAAAGAATTGAATTCATTCGCACGAGTGCGACATTTCTGTGTTGCGAAGCTCGCCGAAATAATTGGCCACCGACTAGTCTACCATCAGTATTTGCATGTGTTTGGTGTACGTGTGAGATTGCGCGTTCATCGGAGTATAACGACTCCCGCTGTCACGTTCAGCCATCCGTTTGTGTGAAAATATTATGAATCGAACTTTTCAGTGCTCTTAACGACTCATGGCTTGCTTCTCAGTATCGTTATCCCAAATAATCCAACAGCTTGCGTCGTGTCTCATACACCCTGTACCATTGATTTTGATGAATAACAAGCAAACGGATGAATGTATACAGACGAGAAATTTATAACTATATTTCTAAGTGAGGTGTGAAAACGATATAGCATTTTCCCCGGAATGAATGCATTCGATTCATATTGCTGGGTTTTCATTAGGAAGCTGCAAATTGATCCTTGCACATCGAGTTGCGTGACACTGGTATAGGAATCAATCAGAAAAAATCGTTAGATAGGATGGCTTAACGACCAATTATTGAGAATCAAATGTTGATGAATTGGCCGGACCATGAGGGTCACATGTTACAGCAATCTCTCCCTCCAAAATCCATCCGAGTTCGCATCCAACGAGAATCTCGCTGTAAAAGGAGATTCACAAGTCATCCATCTTAGATCTACAGTTGAAGATATATGTGGACGCTACCAATCACTGTATTTCACGTTTGCATTAAATTGTTGGAATAATTAAGCGCTTGTGTAATTTTTTCCGTCCGGATACCTCGTATCGTGGTGGCGTCGCTGGTGGTGATGGTGGGTCGGTGGGTCGGTGGGTCGCTGTTGGTATTGCTAGTGTTGCTGATGGTGGTGATGGCTTCTGACTTTTTCGTACGGATTGGGCTACTTAATTGATTGAATGAGCCAGTCAATCGATCTGAGATCCAATCAGTCAAAACTTTCCTTTTGGATGAATAGGCTGTAGCTGAGTCAGAACCTGGGGCAGTGGCTGGGTCTGAGGCTGGGCTGTGACTGGGGTCGAAGCTGGGTCTGTGTCTTGGGCTGAGCCGAGGCTGGGGCTGTGATTAAGGTTGAAGCTTAGGCTTTGACTGGGGCTTGGGCTGGTGCTTGGGCTGGGGCTCAGGCTGGGCTGAGGCTAGGCTGGGGCTAAGGCTCGGACTGGGGCTGAGGGTAGGCCTGAGACTGGGGTTGTAATTGAGGCTGAGACCGAGACTGGGACTGAGGCTGGAGCTGTGGCTGGGACTGAGGCTGGGGCCGTGGATGGGGCGTGGCTGAGGCATGGGCTGGGATTGGGACTGAGGCTGTCACTGGGGCTCATACCACATCAAAGACTCCCAAGCCGGACGAGCGTTAGCGAGGATGACAATAACGCTAGTCAGAATTAATTGACTGATAATATAAATGTAACAGTTAAAAGCACACTCATCGAAATTCGTGAAAGACTGAGTTGAAGTTGCAGAAACGGTCAATTCAACAAGAATCATGTGGTTCATGCATTATACAGAGCTGAAGTCATATGGATGTAATAATAGATTGAATTATACGAGGATGCAGAACAGGAAAATATCTCCGTATACGTGGTGAACTCAATTATAGAAATCCAACTGAAAAATACCGTCCTAATACTATTCCGCAGTTTGTTTCGATCTCACAGGTCCACATTATTCCTCAGACCTGGAAATCTACTGAGGAAACCTACTTCTAGACATTTTTTTCTAGACGCATTCCTCAGGTGATGAGACCATTTCAAGCCGAGAGAATGGTTTGGACCACATTTTTTGTGTCCCTTGCTCTATTGAACATCCCAGGAAACGGCTCTCTAGTACATGAACCGGCCATACATAAAAATGTCATCTCACTCCAAAATCGCTCGCAAAGATGTTGGGGTTGACGGAGAAACTTCTCCGCACAAATTTCATCTATTTCCATCATACGTTGATGAGAGAAAACTGTTTGCAGTTAGATGTATCGACTTCTAGTGAGGTGAATTCTTATACATGGAACTGACAAAATTATTCACCTAGCTAATTTTCTGCTAGAAATATCCATGAAGTGACCAAATTTCCAATTCTGTGCCTTCCCTCGCACTGGCGTTCGATTGTTCGACATTCTCCCTTGAAATTTCTCCCAGGCGGAGGTACCAAGAGTGAATCACATCCCTAGAGGATAAATATTAGCATCCTAGCCATGAAGTCTACGGGATATAGTTGGTTCAATATTGTACAATCACTGCTATGCTGGTGCTGAGAATGTACGTGTAACTGCAGATACATCAGTACACGGAAGTGACATCCTTTGAAGGATTCAACTAAAATTCAGGTACCAAGTATCTCTGAATAAAATACGGATAGGAGAATCCGAATGGAGTAGTTTGGAGCTTGTTCGTCGGAGTAGAAGTTTATAACACGTTCCACGGAAGTTTTCGCGGAAATACCCATACGTATCCGTACTTAGTGAATTATTTTGAGATATCACCCACTATCGTTACTCTGGTGACCAAATAGACCGATCCCTTACCTCCAATGGGATCAATATGAGACCTCACTGATACCTTAGGCTCCATATCTACATAAATATAATGAATGTAATCTCTGAGATGATATTGATTATGACATTCATTCACCTAGAAAAAGTTCGTAGGTGAGCATCATGCGAGTATATTATATTGTCCTTCTCGAACTATCAATCTCAATTTCATCCTTGTATTCTCTAAGAGTTTCCTCGTGGATGAAGTTGCTGACAATGTCTTGCGATGATGCATGAGCTACGATCAATCATACCGAACTTCGAAGCCAATACTCATCACGGAAAAATCGAACATCTAGACGTCGTTATGGTTGAGGAGAGTTTTTATTTTCAAATGTGTACTCACTCAGAATGAAATAACATTGGTATGGAAACAGGATATGGTAAAGATGTATCACAATGATTGACACAAAATATCAATCTCGCCAAGGAGCGTCCAGGATTTGCTTCGAGATTTTGTGGCATTGTTGCTGTCGTCTACCGAACAATCCGTTTCCTGTAGGTTCCAAGAAGGTACGAGACAAGTGATAAAAAAGACATGTAACTCTAATTTTTTTCGCGCGAGGTGGCGCAAGTAGTAACACGTATATCTCTGTATTGTGGAAATAATTTCAACAAAATCATCAATTATTTATCTCTGGATGTTTTTTTACTGGGTTCAATTGAATGTGAAGAAGTTTTAGCTCTCAATGAGCAATAAATTGGTGAACAATAACATTGGATGGTAAAGGATCTTTCGGATTCAGAAACTTAACCTAACTTAGTCACGCCGTTTAGCAGTTATGGCGAGTGTAAACAATGAAAATGAGGTGGATGATGTGGGAAATGCAGATGAGATAGAAAAGAAAGAATTTTGTGTCTATTGCAATGCTGGACCTATAAAAGGTTCTCAAGTCCGGTGCACTGGGTGTGGAGAAGTTGCTCACCCGTCGTGTGCTGGACGAGTGGGTAAACGAGCAGACGGATCTTTCAAAAAATGCTGCCCTAATCCTCTTACAACTTCTCAAAAAGGGTCCACCAAACAATCTCAAAACCCAGAACATGTTGATGAAAACTTGGATCTTTCTGAAGTTAGTAGTGATGACATAAATGAAACTGATATGTCAAATGCGGAGCTTTTAAAAACAATGCAGGCATTCATGACTGAGAAGATGAATCTACAAGTAGAAGAGATAAATAGAAATACAGATGAAAAAGTGGATGCTGTTATGGAAAAAGTTGGAGCTATAGCTAGCAGAGTGGACCAAATTGAACTTGATATAGAAGAGGCGATCAATCGTATAACAATTTTAGAGAACTCCCAGCAGGATGAGAACTCTGAGCTTGCAGAACAGATAATCAGTGAATCTCAGGAGAGAATGATGAGAGCTAAGAATGTAATAATATTGGGAGTTGATGAGACCATTGAATCTGACGCATTATACAATTTTTTATGTGACTTGCTTAAAGATGCTCCATTCGCTTTAGAAAATATGTTCTTTTCTAGGCTGGGGAAGCATAATGCAGACAAGTGTAGACCTTTAAAAGTTGTATTCCAGAATCATGAGCAAGCTAGATGGGTACTTGTGAATCAAAAGTCTTTTTGCCCAAATGAAATTAGATGTGTTAATGATAGAACAACGATGCAGAGACTTTACCTGGAAAAGCAGAAACAGTTGCTTGATAGCATGAAAGAGAGGGGTGAAAAGAATTATAAAATCAAGTACATTAGGAATATCCCAATCATAGTAGAAGATGCTGGAAATTACAAAAATACTGGTTCTAGAACAGAGAGTATCAAAAAAATGTATTCGGTGTCCAAACCTGGTGTTGCTGGAAATCAGAGAGGTTTGTCTAATCATATGCCAGATAGAAGCGCTAGTGCACTACCAGGTATCAACCGAGTTCGCCAAGCAAGTACTACACATGGGCAACGAATGTCACAACAAAAACACAAAACTCAGCCTCGGGTCTGGTCTCAGCAACAACCTGAACCTCAACAGAACCAGATTTCATATCAACAGCAAATGTCTCAGCAGCGTTATGCTCCACAAAATCATCCAAAAAACAGCTTTCTGAAGATGAACTCAGCAAGATTTCAGTCTATATACAAAATGTAGGTGGATTGAAGAATAGATTTCAGGCATTCAAAAATGCCTTGAGCCTGTCGAGTCAAGAATATGATGTACTGTGCGTTACTGAATCTTGGCTTGATTCTGATATCAGTGATGAAGAAATATCCATTACTGGCTACAAGTTTCATAGAGTAGATAGAAACTTTGCTGGTGTGCATAAAAGTAGAGGAGGTGGGCTACTAGTGTACGTAAGGAGTCAAATACACTCTAATGTGGAAACTTCTATCACAAGTAACTGTGAATCTGTAGCCATATCCCTCTCTGTACTGAGGAAGAGGATTATGCTCATATTATGTTACATCCCTCCAATATCTTGTCATGAAGCTGGCAACTATGAGGTGGCCTTTGATGAACTTGCGGATCTGGTTGACAGTGCATTACTTAAATCCAAAGATAATGAGGTGCTTCTTTGTGGTGATTTTAATGTGCCAGGTTATGAATGGAGAGTGACTCAAAATGTGTTAAGTGCAATAGGGTACTCATCACAACCAGGTGTCAGAAACGCTGCAGAAAAATTGAAAGCTATTGCCAACTCACTAGGATGTTCATCATGCTTCGGGTTGCAGAATTCCAAAGGAAATGTACTTGATGTAATATTTTACAATAGGAAAGATGCAAAGTGTTATCCATGTATGGATCCATTAGTGGACTCTAGTGCTTTTCATATTCCTTATGTCTTTGAGATGGTAGCACCGGGAAAATTCTTACTTAGCCCAGATGAATATATCTTCAATTATAAAGATGCTGATTATGTGAAAATGAATATTGACCTGTCTAGTACAGATTGGAACGAGTTGCTAAAAAGTACCGTTGACGTCGACGAGGCGTTAAATAGATTTTACTCAAGGCTCTTCGAAATTATTAGCTGTAATGTTCCATACAAGCGTCAGTTTACCTCTTCGTTCCCAAAGTGGTTCTCATCTGAGCTCAGGGCAGCTGTAAAATTAAAAAAGCTTCTCCATACTAATTTTGAAGAAATGAAAACAAGAGTAGACTACCTAGAATTCACCAAACAAAGAAAGGTCTGTAAGAAGCTTCATGCTAGAGATTTTAGAAATTACATGAATAAAGTAGAGTCTGGAATAAAAACTGATGCAAAAACATTTTGGAGATACGCTAACCCGAAAACTCACTCTGGAATCCCGGAGAAGCTATTTTTGAATGATGAAAAATCTGATAACGTTGAGGAAGCTGCTGTTCTTTTTGCAAAATTTTTCTCGGGCTTCTATCAAGATGTCGTTCCACCAAGAGACTTTGAAAAACACATCATTTCAAATGAAGCTATTGCACTGTCTGAACTTGACCTTACACCGGATGATGTTCTGAATGTTATGCTGAGCTTGGATGAAAAACTGGGGGTAGGTCACGATGGCATCCATCCCCTCTTTGTTAAGAGTTGTCATAAGCAATTACTACAACCTTTGTTCATTTTATACAAACTTTCATTAGATAGTGGAAAATTTCCGGGAGAATGGAAACACTCTTGGATCTCTCCAATTTTGAAGAGTGGGAATCCTCAAAATATTAGCAATTATAGACCAATCACAAAAATTAGTGTGTTTGCTAAAATGTTGGACCAGATAGTGGGAGACAAGTTATCCTCTTATTTCCATAAGTTCATAATTTTCCAGCAACATGGCTTCATGCCAAAAAGGTCAACAACAACAAATCTTCTCTCAAAGTCAGAATACATACTAGAGGCGTTTAAAGAAGGGGAACAAGTTGATGTCATCTATACTGATTATAGGCGAGCCTTTGACTCGGTTTGTCATCAGATTTTGCTATTCAAACTGTCCGCATATAGGATAAGTGGTTCCTTGTTTGAGTGGTTCAAATCATTCCTAAGCAACAGGACTCAAGCAGTTCGCGTGAATGGGGTTTTATCTGAACCCTTTGAGGTGAAGTCTGGTGTACTGCAGGGGTCCCATACTGGAACACTTTTATTTAATCTGTCCATCAATGATATTAATCAGTGGATAAAGCACAGCAAAATTTTGCTCTTCGCAGATGATTTAAAGATATTGATTAAAATACGGTCGGAATCTGATACTAATTTGTTACAATCGGATCTCAATTCATTTGAAATCTGGAACTACTGGAATTGCATGACCCTGAATCTGAACAAATGTGTAGTAATGTCGTATTATGCTAGCAAAATTCCAAAAGTAGTGGTAAATTATACTCTCCAAGGGAAACAAATTGAAAGGTTAACTGAGGTAAAAGATTTAGGAGTAATATTCGACTGTAGAATGAAATTCAAATCGCACATTTCCATGATAAAAAACAAGGCAATAAGGATGATCTCATTCATTAAAAGAAAGACGGTACAGTTTCGTTCCCCGGAGTCATTGTGTATTTTATACCAAACGCTAGTTAGATCTCATCTTACATACGCATCGCCAGTGTGGCGGCCTAAAGAAAAAGGACTAATGAAAGAACTTGAGTCAGTTCAGCATAAGTTTTTGAGATTTCTTTCACTGTATACTGATACACCAATGGACCGCTTTTCACATGATTATGAAGCCATAGCAACCAAATTTAAAATTTGTAGTTTACAATCATTTTTTGACTACCAGGATTTGATGATCTTATTTAAAATCTTCAAGCAGTATACTGATGCCCCTGAGTTGTTGTGTAGAATAAATATAAGAGTTCCAGACATGAGGCTGCGAAATAATTTCAAGCCATTCGTCAGTGATTATATTGAAGGAACGTGGAGCGCTAGATCGCCGATACAAAGATGTATGCATTTAGCAAACGAGAATCGAGAGTATATAGATTTTTTTGATAGTAAGATTTCGCAATTTAAATCAACCGTGAGGGAGAAAATATTACACTACTATTAAGTCAAATTGTTGAGTTTCGATATTCTACTCGCAAAGAGAATTTTAATCTTGTTTATACTAATTTTGTTTATTTTTGGTTGGAGTCTTACTAAGGTGAAGTAAACTCTCTTGCAGATGCTCGAAATGAGTGTACGTGTTATGACTTGCACCACATGTAACCTATAATGTAAAAGGTCTTTTTGACCGTGTACTATATAAAATAAAATAAAATAAAATAAAATAATTTTGCAAGATTTCTAGACAAATTGCGTCACATTCGGGTACAAATTGATGTGAGTACGGATATCTATCGTTGATCTCAAAGTGATCTTGAATATTCAATCGAGCGTAAAAATGTGCGAAAACCCCATTGTGCTCGACATCAATTGATCGAAAGACGCTATAGTTTGGACTTTGTGGCACGATCGATTACAAACATTGAATTAGAACGTTGATTGGAACATGTGTCTGACCCAACGTAGACTTTTCTACTAACTTTTCCTAGAATCATATCAAATGCTGATGTCTAGTGGATTTGGCTGCCGAACTCAGAGAATTCACGGAGTATCAGAGAATTTCCATTTAGTCTGAAATTGTTAGCCAAGTTTAGAATACTTGTAGAGGGCATATTGACCGTATATTGTTTAAAATAAAATAAATAATAAATAAATACTCTATTGTGTGCTAGAGGATAACAGTCATGATCGGTTAAAATCCATCTTCTTAATCAGTGTGTAATAATGAGTGTTGTTCAAATGAAGCCCGATAAGAGGGAAATCGAGTGAGCTTACTAGGTAGCCCCTGACCAATTACTGGATGATATCAATACGTAAAACAAGCTCATAAAGGTTATCAGAGTCGATACGCATTCTGACACGAAGAAACTTCCATCAAGATCTTTCGACGTTCTCAAACTTTGCCTGTGGAATATTTCTAAGCTATCACATTCAATTCCCAATCCTTTTGGTCACATAGCAAAGAGAAAAACCAAGTCTAATTTTTTCGGACGAGTATGCGAGAATCCGTCAATTTTGCTACATCTAGAGATTGCTCTTTCCCCTTGATCATTGGTATAACAGGATTGTTGAAAATGTGAGATTCGTCTGTCGATGGACTTGCATGCTGCTCCTGACGTTAACATCGTTAACTGCTCCTCGTAAAATGGACTCGGATGGAAAAAACAGCTAGAAGGTCTAAAGATTGTCATCAGCAGATTTCGCTCACCATTTGCTCTGACGATAACAACTTGGCGCAATCAAGCCACTCATCATCCTAAAATTGGCTATTTCATTCCTCATCTGACATCACATCTATGTCCTTTACGCAATGAATTTGATTGCATCCGAGTGCTCTTCGGATTCATACTCAATATCAGCACATTCTTCCTCGAATATTTTTTCTTACAATTTGACTGAAACAATAGTAAAAAAACAGATCGTTCTACAATGCTGGCGTAATGGGTTTTGTCAGTCTTTTGTCTGTAACTTCTCATGACGTCCTTGCTTTGAAAGCTATCTTCATCGTCCAAAAAGCGGATATGAATCATTTCAGTGCGATGGAAGTTGACTAAACTTGAACAATGGATATCTGGAAATGATAGAATTGTCATCTTGAACTTGGATTCATTCAGAATTCCAACTTTGTTGCTCCGACATTAACAGATCAGGAGAACGAATTTGATAGTGGTGAGAATCTTGTGGCAGATCCTTTCTAATTTATAGGCTCAATTTCCTGTGTAAATTGATGAATGACAACGTTATGCCGAGATTACGCAAGATCACTTGTTGGATTTAATAATTGAGCATCGCATTCAGTTCCGTCTGGGTGGATCTTTCTGTTTGTCCATTGCGTACAACTGTATCTTAAAAAATACTGGTCCAAAAGTGCCCATCTCGAGTTTATCATGATTTCAAAGTACAATAATAAAAATGAGAGAAAGGTGGGCATGTAATGACAATGATTCGTATAGGTGAGCTCGATTAGATGTTCTGTTCGACGGCCAAATAGAAAAGTCTGCGTAAATCAGACTAATTAGTTTCTAACTCCTTCAGTCCTCATTGAAGAAAGTTCAGAATCAAAACAAAATACGTTAGATGTCGAATAGGAAGAAGTAGGGCCACTAGAAGGGGGTCTCGACACGGTTCTCCCACCCCTGGGTAAATCGCCGCCATATTCAGACAAACTAATACTTTTTGTATACCTATATCTACCGGATTTGTCTGAATATGGCGGACCGTGTCGAGACCCCCTTCTAGGGACCCTAGGAAGCAGAAGAGAGAGTTAATTTGAATTCAACCGAAAACAGGGTTATCCGTTCTCTTGATTCTACGATCAAGTAGGGTAAAATGAATGAATAAATGAAAAAAATGCTGAAATATACAAATTTTGTGACTGTAGAGTCTGCAACGGATCGAGGAAGCAGAGGATAGAGCAATAGTACATACATGCATCGTTGGTTTCACTCGTATCCATTCGTAAAATCCAGGAAAACTTGCGTAGACTTGAACTCTTGAGGTTTCCGTATACAGTAGTGCAGCGCTTGTCGGCTGCTTTGTTTATATCTCATAAAACACAGAGCTGAGTATGCCAAAGCTGCGCAACTCTACCCTCCTTCTCTTGAAAAGCCGCAGCATACATTCGGAAGTCGTAATCTTTGTCTCAAACCAGTGCTCCTGTCTTTGCTCTTGCAGTTATATTTTTACCTCTTATATATGGTAAACTATAGCACTCGAAGCAAAGTAAGTAGGGACTAGAATTCAAGTTATACACCTTTGTAGGATTTAGCTCTTATTTTATGCCTGATACTTACATTTTGTGAAAGTCCTGGTCTTCCGTTGATGGATGTTTTGGAAAAATTCCACATCAAATCGATTGGAATATGGCAGAATTAGGAGATTATATAACCATCAGATATTACTTGAGTTGGAATGAGTTTGAGTTCGTATACGGTGATTTGAAATTGTAAATGTTATATTTCTGCATTGGACAAACATACTTGATTCTAATGAAATCAAATTTCATCATTTGCATGATACCCAGTGCCATTACATGTACATTTTACACATAATATTGCAGAGCTTCTTCTCGTAAGGCTGCGTCCACACATATGCATATGCATGCATATGCACTCTACATGTGCAGCTCATCAAATTTCAGCCAAAACCAGACGAAATTCGTTGAGTTCTGCTTTGAATCAGCCGGTGACGATGAAAAAACACAAACCGATTCAAATCAGAAATTCTCTGATGCAAGGCCATCAATCTTTGCCGAAGTTTGACGAGGTGCAAATGTGCACGTATGCAGTGCAAATGCGCAGTGTGCAGTGAACATGCATCCATATGCATCATTTGTGGACGCACCCTAACACACAGCAAGATGCAGACCCATGTCTGACCGTACGGACACCTTTACTACTAGTAAACAGAGCTGTGAGTATTTTTTGACATACGTATCAATATAAGAGTTCACACTCTGCATATTACATGGTCAGATATCGAGAGGAACTGATGAACTCAGCCTCTCTCATTTGCAACAACCTGTGACAAAAAGTAACACAAGAGCCTATCTTCCACGCGTGCTTTCAACATGGAAAATTTGTACCACTCAATCTCGGAAGACTAGGTCTATCGTGCAAAAGATGTTACTGCAATGATTTTATTACGAATGGAATGTATTTGCGGCGTTTCGTAGGGTTTTTTGACTTCATCAGAATTGATGGGAGAACGTTTCGATGGAAGTTACATTGTTTCAAAATCATTGGACTTTGTTGACTAGTTATTCTACAAAACCTAATAGTTTGGAAACAATGTAACTTTCATCGATACGTTATTCCATCAAGCCTAATGAGGTCAACAAATCCTGTTGACGGAATGTCGCAAATACATTTCATCTGCAAGAAATTGTTACAGTAACATCTTTTGCGCGATAGACCTATAGTTTTCTGAGATCGAATCGAAGCCAACGAGAATATATTCTTCAAGAAAGGGACGGTTCAAGGAATCGTCATAATTTCAAGGCAGTCAATCAGATTGGTATATACTCCAAATGATGATGGCTCATGATGTATTCTAATCATTGCCAATATTCCCAAATTTGATCCTGAACCCACGTCGTCACCGGGGTGGTCCTTTGTTTTAGTGCTTTGACATTGTGCCGGTTAAAAATAGTCAACGATTAGACTCCTATTAAGTCAACTCGAGGACTTTCGTGGTGTGCAAGATTCTTTTCAATGAACTACGTCAAAACTACAGATAATGAATACGTCCTTTTGTAATTATTCCTAAATACACTCCAAGAATTCTTAGATTTGGTTTAACCTGCACATTTTCTACCGCTTTCACCCGTTTGTTCACTAAAAGATAACAATTTTTTCCATATGTATTAAACGTAGATTCATTGTATCATTTCTATGTAAAAATTCACGACAGCAACGACTAGTAATCGCTGAGCTCAAAATTGAGAAAGACCTGCCACTTTGAGATCAAAAAAATATATTACCGCACTTATAAACTGATTCTACACCTTGAATGAAGAACCCTCATCTGATACGATTCGATTTCAATGCATTCAAATTGTAAACCTCTAACGGGCAATTATATCCCTCTACGATATTCGAATTCAACAGCATCTTGAGTCTCATAAGCTACAGAATAGCATCACGAACAATAACGGCCACGACGAAGGTGGTCGTGACAATAGAAGGCTCTCACCTTGGCTATCTTATTCACGTTGTATAATATTTGGAAACAGGATCTTGCACGCGCATAATGCTTGACTGCTTATGTTTGTGCATGACCTCATTTGTGTTTGCTCATGTGAATAGGTATACAAGCGGTTCACCTAACCTCATATAGCTTCAACACTGGTGGCACACAACAAAAGCTATTGCAAGCATACAAATTCATACGTCGCAGCGAATATCGCTATATCATACGGTCTCGTGTCTCGTCTTTTCTCTTGAATATATTCTGATCTCTTTAGAGGGCTAACGATAATTATGAAATAAGTGAATATAGTTTTTGGTGAATTGGTGACCTTCTCCTTACCGATTTGTAGAATATTTAGTCTTGCACTCATTCTACATGATAACGGTCTTATTAGTGCAGATATATTCTACTTTTTGATGTTAGACGGGACGACTCAAACACATCTGATATCTCTTGATGCTTTTTGTATTCTATCAGGATACAAGAAGCATTTCGTGTCCATGAGATAGAATAATAGAGTGACCCCAATTCACTAGAAAAGTATTCAAAATAGCTGTAACTCTCAAGAAGATTGCAAAATATGTTGGGTTTGTGTATTTCATGTAGAGAATATGAATAATCTGAATCGCATCAGTTAAAAGTACGCTGCTGAATGAGATTGTCAGAATTCTGTTCTCATATTGAACTGTACATCTTTACTCACAGGGCAAATATTAGAATCATCGATTCAATGGAAGGATGGTATTGCGTTTCTACCCTCGAATAAATTTTCCATTCTCATAATCTTGAGCAGTGGAGATCCAGCTTCCACCATGCTATTCTTCTCACCCAGAGTTTTTGACTGTAGGTCACTCTGTTTGTCACCCTAACGGAGACAAGATTCAAATTGATATGGCTTCGAGGGAGCATTCTGCTAATATCCTTCAGCATGGTACTTTTACTCTAATCCATTCCTCCCTCAAGAATCTTGACTGACAGGGATTCAGCTTCAACAAATTCGTTCCTCTCGTTCTTTGGAGACAAAAATCAAAATTCCGGGAGGATCATTCATATTCATGTGCATTTTATTTTGCTCGTCTACGATTTCTCCTCAATTCTTTGACAGATCTTTTTGAGATCCACATGGATAGTGGATGAATACCCAAAGATGTGCTGGAAAGACTCAGAGCAGGCTGTATCAAACTTTTTTCGGCGCATAAGTCTCAAGAAATGAAAATGTCGAACACGAAGAAAGATACATCGGTGGGTCCCGCTGCAGCGAACGTGTTCATCAACGACGTTTTGAAAAGTTGGAAGTCTTAAAATTTGAAGGCCCGAGGAAGCTTTTTTAGGTCTCAAGTACCTCATATTGCTGTTCAATCTCAAGGAATGTATAAGCCCTCAAATTTAAGAGGAATAAAATGAACGATATCTCCATCACAAACGGAGTTTGGGTTTTTGTAAAACTTACAAGTAAATGTCAAAATAACTATATGATATCCCCATATCCTCCAGGTTTCATTTCGAGACTGACTTTGTTCGATAATTCCTTACTGACAATTACTTTTCTCCCTCACCCTTAAGTTCCAGAGGATAACAGACTTGAGGAAAGAATGGTGATAAAACTCGAAAATAACATCTACAGGAATCAAGTCCGATGTTTTTCTTTGAATCTGAGAATGCTGTTGCCAAGACCGAGTTCTAGAGTGTGGGTACGAATTAGGGAGTGAACAGGACGAGAAATAAGCGTAAAATGGAAGAAGTTAGCGAATGGTTGTGGCGGAGAGCGTCAGTGGCGGAGGGAAATTGCAACGGAAGAAATGAGGCGGAGGCATGCCGCTGGTATTCCACATCTGCAGTAAAAGGAATAGTTAGAAATTTTGTCGACATTCGCAACCCAGACATTTAATGAGAGTGGATTCGAATGAGCAGAAGCCGAAAATTACGAAACAGAGTCTGGAAATACTCATTCGGATTGTTCTCACCATATGTCCGGGTTGTCTTAAAAGATATTCTTGGATAAATTCTCCATCTGGCATCGGTAACTATAGGAAATCATAAAAAATAGAGGGATTGCCTCTGCAGGTGCAAATTCCTCGTCTGAAGATGGAAATTTGTTGAAAGCTACTACGATCGAGACCAGACCCCGGAAACGGTCTCAAGTTGAATGTTTTCAAGTCGACAAAATGATGAAGAGAATCGAAAATATCTATTTTTTTTCTTTTTGATATTCCCAACACTCGTGATGTTTAGCCGGTATTGTAATAACGGCTGGCTTACGAGTCACTGGATCCTTTTTATCGACGACGATCAATGACAGGTTTGTCATCCTTGTCAAGTCCTCTAACGTTGTACAGTTCCATCTAAGGTAAGTGTGCCTAATATGCCCCGATTCCCTATAATATGCCCCCACTCAAGTTCTCACATGTACGAGCCCGCAGACCTTGCCGCGGATTTTTTTCATGTTTGTTACGTTACAATATGAGGAAATCAACGTTTTGGACCGATCCTAAATGGCACGTGCATTTCTTAGAACAAAAAAAGTGGTTTTGGTACTTTAGATTTCTTTTTTGTTAGTTACTAAAAGTAATGCCAAACAAAACTGGTACGACCAATCTCAACGTATCTTAGCTCATTTCCTTTGTTTTTGTTTCAACTTCAAGATCCTTTTTACAAAATTGCAAAACTTGATTTCTAGCCTATTCTACGCCTACATTACTAAAAAGAAAGTGCAATGTTCCTAATATGCCCTCACCCCTTTTTCCGCATATAGAGGGCTTTGCGCAATGCCGCAAGTACTTTTAGCACTTTTCATCGGGATAACCTTAGTTTTAGGTGTATCTAGCTATATCCAAGAGCATAGAGTCTTTCAAACGCACCAGATCTCGCAAAATATGCAGAAAATCGATTTTTATGTTAATTTTGAGGTTATGTGCACTCTAAATCATCAAGAATACCTTGGAATATGAACATTTGTCCATCCAATACATGAGGGTCATGCGCCGGAACCGATATCGCTTTTCCAGAAATTCAGAAGCGCGAAATGTCTATGGGGGCATATTAGGAACACATTGTCAAAAACTCGCGAAAAATCTTTTCTTGCAAAAATCTAGATAGCTCGGCTCTAATTCCTTGAAATCAAACGTACTTTAGCTCATTTCGAAGGTCTTAAAATTATCTTTAAAACGAGCTAAAATACGTTGATCAATATTGAGATGAGCCAAAACTATAAGCAAAACAAAAGTAGTGGGGGCATATCAGGCACACTTACCTTATTTGGTTCAAAATCTTTCATCATAACTGATGAGGGTCATATGTGATATGCATCTTTCCAAGTTCCATGATCTGTCGTACTAAAAATTGCATGATAATGTTGAAGAACTACATTTTATCACGGTTGAAAGTTGTTTTAGAATTAATTCGCGAGGAGACTAGTAAATGTTCACATGTTGACATGTAAACAATATCATAAACAATATTATGTAGTTTTCAGTACGACAGATCATGGAATCTGAATCGATGCATATCGCATATGATGAAAGATTTTGAACAAAGTAGATAGAACTGTACAACATTACAGTACTTGGGAAGGATGACAAACCTGTCATTGAAACGTAGTCGTCAATAAAAATGATCCGGTGACTCGTAAGACAGCCATTTTTACAATGTACCACAACAAACAATCTCGATTCAATTCACCGAATCTTGAAATGAGCGATTCTCATCCACGGAAGAATTAACATGGATGAGATATCCGAAACAGATGTTCGAGCATTTAGTGTAGTTCAATGGCCTAAGTTCTAAGCTCTATTGAATGGGTTCCCCGAAATGCGTACAAAGATTGATACATTTCACCCCAAACTAATCATCTCCAAGAGATTAAATTTCAAAATGTATTCCTCTCGATTTTAGTTGAATTTTCGATCATCAAATACCAAAAAAATTTCTACCTAGAAGGATTTTGTATCCAATATTCCGATAAACAAACTCATGAAATATATGTGGATGAGTACAAACTCATTGATTCATTCTTCGACAAACATATTGCTCGATACACGATTTGATTCCACATTCGGTAGTATAAAGCTAGAAATCCCATGAAAACGTATCTCACGATGAAAGCAACAGTATAAAAACTGACCTCGGGGCATTCAATTTTTTTTTTTTTCACTATATTCCAGAATATGATAGGGTGAGAGCAATTTCTGTTTCTCATCGGTCAACAAACTTTTTCGCTAGCAAAATCTAGACAGCTCTGAAATAACTCTCTCGTATTCAATTTGCTTCACTTTTTCTACTGGATCAATATCGTAGAAATTTCATTCCAGAGCTTTTCTACTCCTCTCTCGATCGATTTTGAAATATGTACTGCAATCAATCACTCGTGGTATGTTCGGCTCTTGGATATCATACATAGACCAAGTGAGCAGATTGATCGAGTGAATGTCAGGTTTGTCGAAGGACATAGTTGTTATGAAACAACTTCCACATTTTTTATATTGTTTTGGTGGGAAATTGAGAGTATCAGCTGCGTTGTGTGATAGAATCTACAATGTGAAGAATCTTTTCACCTGTCGTGTCAGTATAGTTTTGCTTTTTTTTTATTAGACCTAGTCCTGGTAGAAATTTACTTCGATGTAACACATTAATAGACATAAAATGGCTATTTTTGGCCAATTTTGGCTGAAAATGGCCAATTTATGGCTAATAATGTGTTACATTAGGATGAAATTCTACCTAGCGGACTTTTTCCATGAATTTTTGTTCAAGTTTGGATTGAAAAGTTCAGATGGAAAGATTATGAAGATAGTGGAAACACCAGAACCTAAATGTTACGTAAAATTTGACTTAAGTACTTTGAACAAAGTTGAAAGCTTAAGAAGGATACGATATCATAATGCAAAATGGAGTGAAAGCTGGAAACGTTTGTGCTCCAAAGTAAAGGTAGAATTCTTTGAGGAAATAGAAATGTCTCGAAACCATTATGGAATGGAACAATCAACCCCGTCTGTTAACTACTGACTCCTTGATCTTCAAACTCTTATTCGACCGTAAATTCCACGACCAACATCTCGCCTCATGTACTGAATAATCGCGCCCGGACTTTATTGTCGTTGTAAATTGACCTTTGTCTCTTCTTTCTTCCTCATCTTTTGTTCGCTCATCTTAGAATCTCCTCTGTACCGAATAAAACACTGAATTTTATGAAAAGCGAGCAGGATAACATCACTATTTTGAGAAGCCAAAGCGGTCACGCGTTTATTCTACCCCTGAATGATTACATCTTCCACCATATCACGGAGTAAACGCTCCATTAGCTAACGAACTAACGTCTTCATTGATCATGATATTGCTGTATATGTAACGTATCTTATAGGGAGCAAAAACTGAGGTATCGTACTCTGAGTTAAGTGGGGGGTTAGGTGGGGAGAGCGTTAAAATAGTAAAAAAGATCATCCTCGCAGGGTCCAGCCAGTTAATCATATTTTCGGATTTAGAGCATAATTTATCGTGGCCAGAAAGCGCGGAAACGGTTGTTTTTGTTTAATGCAAAATGGAGATAGACTGTGCTGGGTGAATGTACTCCCATTATGATGAAGATTAGAGGTAAATATTTCAGCTGAGAGGGTTTAGTGGGAATGTAGAATGGTATTCTGATATTAAATCAACGGGCATCACCGATTTGTACTTATGACAGTTCCATGAAAATTGGCAGTTGTGATGATGTATTTGGGGGATACCTTTTAGCCATCATCATCATTTGAGATGGGGAGCTTATTTTTTGATAGGTTGGAAAATCAGACAAAATTCTCAAAACATTCTTTATTTTTCCAATAGTGCACATATCTCTGTTATGGGAACAAAGGATATAATTTTGAGTGCAGATGAAGCATGGGTAGTAGGAAAGTTTAAAAATTCGCAGATCTATTTTTATTTACAATCTTGCTGATAAAAGAAGTGAGAAACTGACCCATTCATCATCGAATTCATTCATTTACGAACAAAAACTCAAAATATAGTTATACAATGACAATTTCAATCGCAACGACTTTTCTTTTTTTTTATCACGGAGTAGGAAACATTCATAATCTCGTCTATATCTAACAACAGGTTTGCATTCTCCAATGGCTCACGCTATTTCATAGAATATTGTACATATTTATAATCTTCCATCATACTTCCCAATTTGAGAAAAAATCATTACTCTCCCGAATGTAAATTTTTCATTTCACGCGGGATTGAAAGAATTGCTTTCATGCTTCATACGCTACAGTGGAAGTTGACCATAACCATCTTGAAAAGACTTTCAGTCTTGAGTGGGACAATCATTCGGGAAAACGGTTCCCCATTTTCACGAAAATCATACGGGAACGTGTGAACTTCGACGAATGATTGTGCACAACATTACCGTGCTTGTACATTGAAAAATCTGGTTTGTTGAAGGAAAATATCACGAGGATACATAACAGATACGGATCCGTAACAGATACAACAGTTCCAGGATGACTCACCATGAGTTTTTCATACATTCCCATAATCGAGAGTCCGTGGCATCGACATTCCAGGCTTATGCACAGTGTAGCACATAAATAGGAATGACAAAACAAGAAATCGAACTTGGATTTCTCAGCTCTGGTCTACTACCATGCAGGGGCTTTGAATATGAGCAATTATATCTCTCAAATTTTTGGAGCAAACACAAATTCCTATCAATATTCAATTCATAGACAAACAACTTTGAGATCGATAAAATAATCATCACTCAAATCGTACCTGTGCAGAAACACTATACATAAATAACAATCTGCTTCTAGCAGGCGTGAGACCAAGAACAATCAATTCTCTAGCATTGCACTCACATTCTTATATCTAACCTACTAATAGGCCTTACCGCGATGTTTGTTCATAGGAAAGTAAGATTTTATCTAGAATGTGACTCTCCTCATCATTGTATGATCCCCGAACAGTAATAATAATGAATATTCCAGCAACTTAGCTTCTCATTTCAATCCGAACGGCGATATTTTCTTTGGGTTTGAATTCAAGTTGTTGTGTCTTGTAACACCAACTCATCATCACATTCCCAACAGAGATCCCAAATCAGTGTACTCAATTATGAGATCGCATAATCCACTCATGTTACCTTCGTTCACTCACACAGGAACTATACATATGAGTGATTGCTGATGCTCGATGGTGTTGAGATTTCGAGCGTCCAACCCCTCAATTTCACTCCGATAAATTTCGAGGGAATTCACTCGAATAAATAATTCTTATTGTCAGAGCATTACTACTCCGACTCAGTTGATTTCTATCAATCACGACATATAAACACCTGGAACAACAGTATCAGCAGAATCTGGAGCGAGCAACCTGTAACAAGGAAAGATTAACTATACCTAAATGAAAACTGGATATGAAGAATTCACCACTGAATTGACTGAATCTCAATTGGAATCAACAAAATTCATGATACAATTAGCAAATAAAAGCGTGTATGGCGATCATAAGCGTGTAAAATCTATTCATAAATGTGAAATCCACCATATAGCGGCATTATACAATATTTCAATATTGGAACGCTACGCTCTATTCGTTGTTTTGGCAGAAGACTGATTCCGACTTTCGATACAACCAACTTTTCCCAGGGTGTAAGTCCAAGAAGGGGCAAAAATTATATAGCGCCGCAAAAGAAAAGAGTGGTCTGAACCAGGGCTCTCACTGAATTATCTCTCCATTTTTTGGGTCTCTGATCCCAAATCCGCTGTCGTGAGCACAGATCTTATCAAATTTCCGAAATCTCGAAATTTGATATAAGGAATCAGTGGAAAATCAATGATAATTCATATAGATGGGTACTTTGGGTCACTGTATATGATCACTATGCCATACTTCGTCTACTAGCACAAAAGCCTGAGATATCGACCATGACTGCAGGGTCGACATCTCAGGCTTTTGTGACAGGGCTCCAATGACAGGGATCTCATTTTTCGAGATTAAACTCAAGAAAAGCCCAATATTCTGCTTCCGAATGTGTGTTATTGAGGATTTTAGGTGATTCTCTAAAGGTCTCACAAGCAATTCAATTAGCACCTGACGAAGAGATGACTATCACACCACGCTGGTCTGACGGATGGCTGTTGGTACATCAACCTACGCACCTAATGTGTGACATATCGGTTCACCGATCTAATAGTAACCTGTCATATGATCCACCAATCAACCGACCCTCTGGATAACTCACTGACCCGCCGACCCACGCACCTATGTATATGAAGTGACCCACCGACCCACCAATCCTCGACCGGGGGCCGTTCCAGATGACTACTGCTAGACCCGCCGACTCACTGACGTCATATATGAAGATTACAAAGTCAACAGGTTGGTGGATCATGTGGCAGACGAAGAGTTTGTCGGGTGGGTAGGCTACATCGAGTCAAGAGATGGTGGATCAGCACGTTGTCTGGCGTTGCAACGTTTGGAGATAGTGATATACTCGTCGAGTGCTAATTTTATTAATTGCGGGACTTTTTGAAATTATTCAATCAATCCTGAGAACACTCTTTCGGACGGGAAATGTTGTGCTGTTTGTAAATTTGTTGTCTGAGAATCTAATCTCCGTCAACGGAAGAAGGTCAAAGCTGACATCTCAGGCTTGTGAGACAGTAGATATTTCGTCTACGGTCTCACAAGCTTCTACTGTCTTACGACCCACTCGCCTCTTCATCTAAAACATGACCCACTAACCCCTTGACCTTCCAGATAATTAACAGATCCACCGTTCTACTGACTTCCCATATGACCTGCCAACCCGTGGATTTGTCATCTACCGACTTACCAGCCTATTCATCCATTTCGTGATCCACCAACATGTTGACCTGGTGACTCCGCAGATGACCCAGAGATCTACTGCGGGAGTACAGACCGATCATGTGAACCGCCAATCCGTCGACCTGCCAGATGACCCATTCTTTCATCGGAGCGATCTATATGCCACATGAACCGCTAATCGGCTGTCCAGATGATCTTCCGGGTGGTTCAGAGACCCACCAACTTAATTATTTGATATGTCACCATATGATCCACCATCTGTAGATCCGACGTATGACCTAACCACCCGCCAATCTCCCTATCTGCCTCACCCCTCACAGGTATTATGATAGGTCAACAGGTCAACGTGTCTATAAAAGGAGGGTCATCCATGTATTGTACAGATCGGTGGGGCGTATGGTGGCGCAGTAGGTTGGCAGGCCATAAATCATATTTCAGATGAGCAGGTCAGTGGGTCTGTGGGTCATATGTCAGGTGGTACGTTTGTAAGTCGGTCATTTATATTGCAGATCGATGGGTTGGCATATGACGGATCAGTTGATCAGTGGGTCCCTTAGTCATGGGCAAAGTCACCAGATCGGCGGGTTGCCGGGTCATGCATCAGATTGATAGATTCGTAAGCTAGAAAATAATCCGTAGGTCGGCAAGTCATTGACAGACAGGAGACCGATGTGTCTCTTAGTTATCCGAGTGGGCCAAGTATCAGCAATAGGGCGATAGGTCAGTAGATAGTCCAGCAGGTCAGCGGATTGACAGGTCATATCATAGTTCAGTGAGAGTTCGTGGGTCATCCGGGAGGTAACCAGCTGGTGGGCCATGTGCTAGATGAAGAGTTTAACGGATTGCCGTGTTATATGACAAGCCAATAGGTCAGTGGGTTCACGTGTCAGCAGCTCGTCGGAATGGCGGATCATGTGGCAGATCGAAAGATTGGTAGGTGAGTATGTGGGTGGGTTGGTGAGTGATACATTCAATCAGTAGATTAGTGAGTCGGCACGCCACCGAATTGGGATAGTCATCTTCTTGTAGTCAAGTGTTCAATCATTGCATGGCGGGACTCTTCAAAGACCACTCAAAATATTCGAAAAATACATACTCAGACGTAAAGTACTGAGCTCTTCCAGAATTCGACGTCAAATGATACGATTCCCGTCATTAGACTGAGGTAATTTTCGATGTCTCAGTTTTGTGTAACAGCAGATGAGATATAGCTTCAGATTGAGATTGAGTGAGAGAAAAATCAACACTTATGGAATTGCAACTCCCCACCCCCTCCCTCATTTTGTCTTTCAAAACCTCAAAAAAATTATGTGATCGTGACATCAACATCAAATCGGTAATCAACAACCTTGAAAACGTACAAATATCACAGTGGAAGCGCTGGTTCAGACCATTGTTTTTTCATTCTGTAGTGCTGTGTTACCGTTAACTATATATTTGATAGGAGAACACAAATAACAGAAATGGAGAGGGCGCAGTACAACGAATATGATTCGAAACATTAGGGAGTGCAAATAATATTTTTGAACTTGGTTAAACCTCATTGAGAGCATTTCAGGAGTAAATTATAGAGATTTTGATAAAATGGCATTACTTACGATGAGTCCAAGTTGTAGCACTCACTGGGGTCCTAATCGTGACGCTATCTTCTTCCCTCACAAATGCATAGCTAGCGTTGAAACCAGTACCGTCTAGCCGGTCATTACTTTTGAATGTGACACGAAAGAATGATTTGTCCGACTTAACTGAAGACTCGTGGAGTTGGCCACATTGTCTTGAATATTTGCGATCCCTCGACAGATAATCAGAAAATTCGACGTAATCACTAGCTGATACTGCGTCACATCTGAAACACAGAGAAAACCGGGGCTTTCATTATTTAATGATTATACCGCGAGCACAAACTCGATCCTGATCAAGATCTGGTAGTGACTATGAATTTATTGCAAATGACACTAATGAAGAATAAGTTTCAACTCCGAAACAAGAGTCGACTACTCTCAAATACACTGAATTGATTACATTGAAACTCACGGTAAAACACCTTCGACGTCAAAGTAGTGAAAATGGAGATGAACTCGTTCCTTTGGTTGTCCATTGAAAAAGTAGTGGCATTCAGTATCTCGGGGATAGAATCCAGGATAGTTCGGAGAAGCAAAAGTTCCATTTGCCGTTTCATTACTGTTGAAAACGAAGGCACATGGATAAGCAGGTTCTTGCTTCCCCGTTGTTATACCAAAATCTGTGAACAAATGAAGAATAATACTTGTTGAAACATCTGGAAGGAGCGAAATTTATTTCTAATGAGATTGATGAATTCCTCGTCTGCTCGTATCGTTGAAATTGAGAGATTCTATTCAGAGCTGTAATTCAATGCAGATTTATGAGTGGAACAAAGAAATTTCGGGCTCAAATAGAGCCGAGTACTTCCAAATATTCATATTCTGCATCCCTTTTCATTGCGTCAATTAGGTTGGGTTTGTTCCCTCGAATCCTTTCCTGATGAGAAACGTACCTCATACATCCAAAACTTCGGAAAATTGATTGAGAAACAATCTGATTGTATCGAGAGATTGGGAGTTAGTCATCACATTCAAAGTTTGGTTAATGGTAATTCCTGAAAACTTGTCGAGTAACTGATTTCCGGGTCGATCAGACCGTGGAGCTAACTCTTCCTATACGCTACTCATAATATTCTACAGAATTTCTCTTAATCACGTGACCGAAAATATCTTGAATATGTCTATGGTAAAAGGTACACCTATGAGAATTCCACAGATCAAGCGAGTTCTCACCTGAGTCTGAGTGCGCACGAGGGCTAACATACATCATGAGTAAGAAGTAAATTTTCCTGCACCAAACTACATAATTTGCCTATTCCAATTCTTCATCAAGGGATTCTTTCCTGTCAGCCAGAGAATCCTCATTCACTAATCACACCAATGAGGTGGTGACAAAGAAGAAACCTAAGTCAAATAGGTGGTTTCTAGCGGCCATACTTTTCACATATTCAGTCCCTCAACCTCAGACTACATCGAATGATTCCATACGTAGAACTTTGTCAGTTCAGTTTCAAATTTCAAAGATACGAGTAGTTTATGTAATTAATTTTGACACTCGATCGATATGATCGGATATCGTATTTATCACTCGCGGGAATTACAAATCATGGAGATATATTTGATCGGTCTCTACGAGTTAAAGTCAGCTGATATTGCTGAACTTTTCGGCATTAATCGAGAATGGATTTTACTCCATTCTCGATCAATGTACCTTTAGAGCCTCGTATGGTTGCGAGAATGCATCTAAAGGATTTTGATGGAATGAAGATGGAAAGTGAAGATGAGATTCCACCACTTTGAAAAGTCCGAGCAATGAGAGGAGGGCGAAACACACACGATATCAGCGTAGAATCAAAATTTTTCAAAGAGTTTCTCATCTCTACTTTTCATCCAATTCCTTCAAAATCCTTTAGATGCATCCTCGCAACCATGCCAGGGTCTAAAGGTGCATTGATCGAGAGTGGAGTAAAATCCATTCTCGACTGATGCCAAAAAGTTCAGCAATATCAGCTGACTTCAACACGAAAAGACCGATCAAATATATCTCCATGATTTGAAATTCCCGCGAGTGATAAATACGATATCCGATCATATCGATCGAGTGTCAAAATTAATTACATATATTTCCATCAGGAGGCCGAAGACCTGCCAAAGTAAAAATGGTGAGAAATCAAATGGAAATAGCGGGTTGAAATGACATTTCTCGCGAGCGCTCAACGAAGATGAACTTTCGTAAAGGACGTTCTAACCATCGAACACTCGGCCACTTGAGCCGCGTGTCAGTGGTGAACTCTCATTGCCCTTCCACCATTTTGAAAAGCCCGAGCATTGAGAGGAGGGTGAAACACGCATAATATCAGCGTAGAATCAGAATTTTTCATAAAAGTTTCTCATCTTTACTTTCCATACGAGTAGTTTCTTTTTAGAAATTGAAGAGAGATGGCTTCGCTCGTGTGAATGAGATGCTCGTAGTCGTAGTATGAATGGAAAGTTTCATGAGGCGGGAAACTTCTAGAACCGATTTTGACTGATTCTGCGGTATATTTACTGCTGGTTTAATCTTTGACCAAAATTATCAATGTATTCTTCATTTTCCTATTATTGGGTCTCGGCTAATTTCACACATTCTTGAATGCGAGCCAAGAGTTGACGCACTTGAACGAATTTTTTGATGGTCGTCTCGTATCGATCTGATGATAGTAGACTCATTGACATCAAACTTCTTCGCTAAGGCACCAACTCTTTCACTCTTATCCAAGATAGTCAAAATCCGTAACTTGATTGCGAGATCCATGACTTTTTTATCGCGCTTCCTCTTTCGAGTTACGCTCTTCGACGGAGCCATATCATGAAAACATTCCAATATGAAAGAACTAGTGAATCAAAACTAAGATGTATCAAAATATGCTCTCTCAACATGAATCGGCTAACACCGTGGCTAACACGAACGAATTTTGACTAAAAATCAGCTATTTTAGCTAATTTTCAGCTATTGTAGCTGATTTTCAGTGAAAATCCGTCCACGTTAGCTGCAAATCAGCTAAAATAGCTGATTCATGTTGAGAGATCGTTATGGTCAACAATAACCATGACCCTGCCATGTACACCGAAACAGTAAAGAGAACCCAATTGGAAAAAAAAAAACATACCAACTAAAGCCTCAATCAATCTGAAGTTGACCATGCAGGAGATGAGTACGAATCTCGCGATTGGGAATTTCCGGAAACTTCAATAATATTATTCACCAATCCTGGATGATGGACTTGACCGAAAATTGCGAACGAGCGAATTTCAGCCCGCAAATGAGGAGAATGTATCGCAATTTCCAAATTGCAAATAAAAGAATTCGTGAATACTGAATCCGCCAATACGAAGTTTTGCCTGTATGTTGAATTCAGGTCAAAGGTCATTATTTTTCTAGTGAAGTCAAAAGTAGATGATTATAAATTTTTCAAAGAAGTTGACACAAAACGTAATTTATCAAATAACTAAAGCGAGGAATCAGTATGCACTCCTACACTCTACGAGTCTCATTAGTTCCATCGTTTCTGCTCCCATCTCGCAATAGTAAAAAACACAGTAAGAAGGGAAAATATCACTGACACACTTTGTATACGAAAGTTGGTACAGAATCAGTCTTCACAAACTCGTCTGATTTGTTGTATCATTTGTATGCAGTTTGCGTACTCCTGCAACGGGGCAAATATTGCGAAGCAGTACCTCGTTGTTTCTCCAACTTGCAAGCCAAAATAGAAAGAAAGAAAGCTTGAGCTTCCGAGGCTAAACGTAAATCCATCGAAAAGTCTCACACCCTCGATTCTATACTCTTGCTCTATACATACATCTCTCTTGTTCTTCCCTCTCACTTTTCTTTATTCTCTCTCTTCTCCACCTGGTATATAACATTTAGAACTCTCTATCTCGCTCAACCCAGTACAACAACCACTTGAAAGTCCCTCACGATTCACACGTGCTGTTTTGCGTATTCCCAGTTGGAAATTCTCAAGCCTCTGAGGTAGTTGAGCTTGGATGTGAGCGTGGAACAAATATTTGGTGTAAACTCAAGTTGGAAGGCTTATTGGCACGACATGTCTTATACTTCCGAATCTCGTGTACGCGACTTGAAATCATTGTCAAATTATGCCTTACATGTTTTCAAAAGTGATTGAATGTGTTGGGGAGCTTTTGCTTTTTGATGAAGTCCATTGAATTTAGGTTGTTGATTTTGCGATCAGGAGGTGGAGAAAAATGATATTGCATCTTTGGTTCGGAACTTTGTCGGGATGTGAAATTATGTGAGCTGTATCAGCATGGAATCGATATAGATGTTCAAAAAATTATTTTCAAAATTAAAATATGCACCTTAAAACCGTTGGGGTCAATTTTGACTCTCAGTTAGTGCAATTTACTTTAACGAGTTGAGCATGTCTCTTACCACTCCTGCTAACGAGAAGGGAATCGGCAGTCCTTACCGGTGTGCAGGACCCATCGGTGAGCCCGTCGCATCAAACGTGATACCCTTGGGGAAAAGAACTGTTCTCACATTTTTCACTAATCAACATTATGAGTGTGATTTTGCACAAGTAATTCTTACAGAAGCTCATTTTTGGATATTTGAGTATTTTTTAGAATTTCTTCAGGTTAGTTTTTGCAACTTTCATAAATCTTGTGATACTCTGTAAGTCATCTACAGGAGGAAAGATTTGAATTCCATGTTTTCGGAATCACTTTATGCCAGTGTCTAATGCCACGGTAGATCGAAAAGGTCAGTGAGTTCAAGATCCAAGGGACAAAATTCCTATTGGGTATGATTTTAGGTATTTCCAGCATCACCTTCCGAAAGAATCAAGATTTTCAGTCAGTAGACCTCAAAATGGGATTATTCTTTCAATTCACTTTTCTTTGATGATAGGTTAGAAATTGTATGCATTGCTATTCTTTGTCTCTTCCGTCATTCTTGCGTGATAAGTCGGAAGGGATGAGTTTCATCCAAAAATAATTACTATGGTGGTTTTCTATAGATTCTTTGAAGGTCTACGGAATGATGTGCTCTCATATTTGAGAGAAATGGATCCACCGTTGATGATTGGAAAAGTTCAGGGAAAAACCCGATGTATTTAAAATTTCCGGCGATATACTCCTCCAATCTGAGAATCTCACGGTGGCTGTTCCTCATTTCTGGATGGATGTGGACATGTCATCTTATGGATTTTTGAAGAATCTACAAAAACTATCCCATACATTCCTCGATAAAACTCATCCCTTCCAACTCATCACAGAAAAAGACAATAAACCGCGATAGAGAAATTTTTCACCCAACATTCACAATGGAATTATGGGAGAATGACTTCTTCTTGAAATCCATCGACAAAAGATTTTGATCCTAATCGAGAAATGATCCTAGAGGCTCCCAGAATCACACCCTACACGAATCTTTTTTCCTAAACCTCCAACTTCCCCGCTTCCCAATCCAGCGTGATGTTCTCATGCACAAATTTGTTCTCTCGACAGTTTCCATTTGTAGTCGAAGGAAATTGCGTAGGCTCGAATTGATATTGTAGGGGATTAATCGTCTCAAAATTTCACAATGAAATCTGAAACTCATAAGATAGACGATAAGCGTGATTGTAACTTACTCTCTGTGAAAGTGTAGACAGCTTTGAAGCCGCGAGCCTGTCGCGACGAGGTGACTCCTTTGAATTCGAGAAGCAATCTTGGGCCGTTACTCATGAGAGGTCTCAGCGGTGCTTCTCCACAAAACGAGTCTATCTTCTCCATTTTTCCATCGATTGGAACGAACGCCACCAGTGAGTCCGTCGAATCGCACCTGTTTAACATCATTAAAAATCCATGGTGATTTGTAATTTTTCAGGGTTTTTGCAAGATTCAAGTAATTATGTAATCAGAAATATATTTCTACCAATCTATGATCAACCCCCTGCGTGGGAATCCACTATTCAAGAGATTATTAAAAAATAACTTCAAAATGATTTCGGGCGAGAAAGGGGTCAATTCTATGACTGTTCTCAATACGGGGTATGAAACCAACACCCGTCATAATAACTGCTATTCAGACAGCCAATGACACGTGAAACACACAATCCGATTTTTCCTCGAAAAAATCTTCCTTGGTATTCTTGAAGGACCAAATAATCTACTCACTCTTTTGTAGCATCTTTAGATTTGTACACATCAAAATCCTGGAAAATGATTCGTATCCGCTCCTTGCCTCGTCCGAGAAAGTCATATCTACATGTAGTCCTTGCTGGATACGAGTTTGGGTAATTTGGAGACGTTACCAGACCCGATTTTGTCAAGTCACTATTGAATACCATGTCACACGTTGATGCTGAAACATGAATCAGAAATGCCTCGAATCAGGGAAAGCATGAAATTAAGACATGAGATTTGCATATGTGATATTTTATTGTGGGCGGGATTCACGTTGGATGATCATAGATGGATACTCGAATATGTTTTTCGTGGGCCCAATCCTTCAAATCCTTCTGTAAGTCTAAATAAACTCCAAATTTCACCAGGCAATATCAGTTCCGATAAGAGTTTTGTAGACGGCAAATCGATGGAATCGTGTGATTTTACTGTGACATCATCGCAGTCATGGAGGAAAAAACAATTTTGGAAGTCACTAATGGAAAGTCTATCTATGAGTGATGAGAATCAAATGGTTTCATTCCCTCATGAGCTCGAAACTGAACAACAGCTTCTACTCTAATTCAACATTCATTGGAAGGATGCTGAGCTCATGGAACCCACAACTATGTAGCTTTTACTGTTTGTGACAAATTTCTCGCCATTCTCACTCACTTTTCGTCAATTAACCACGCAATGAGACCCTCTCGAAGGGTCTAAGACAGATAAGTACTCGTGAATCAAAGAATTTTCAAGGACTGGGAGCTGAAAGGGAACATTTATTCGAAGAATCCCATCAGTATCTCAAATTTTGAGATATTCCAGGGATGAATCAGTAGTCTCCAATCGCAGATAACAACTGGCTTTTCCCAATACCGGATTCTATTTTACCCTGAAAATATTGTGTTTTGCCTATTTCCGTTCAGTGAAACCTCATTGGATTCTCACAGATTCCATCCCTCTAGTATACGATCCAATAACGTTGAGAAAACATGAAAATGGTATAGCAAGATGGAGAGACGAAAATCAGAAAGAAAACTACAACGAATTGAGGAAATTGCGGTAGAAGTGCTCTTTTGCAAGCAACTTCCATCGACTCGAAGCTGTTTACATCCTGAATGGGCGACCGCAGTCAATCAAAATGTGAGTCCGCCTTACGACGACGAGAAGAAACCTGAGAGAAAGCTCGAGGTGGTAAAAAAAAGCTGATATTCTGGTGCTTTCTGTTGCGGTGAAGAAGTTTGAGGCAAGTCGCTGAGGCAATTGATCGGATTTCTGTGCGAAATTTCCTCGTCTCAATGATTCAATAGTGATGCTCATTTCCAGGGGCAAATGGAATTTTAGTAGTTTAAAGAATGTTTGCTTCTGCTTCTCGTAGTAGGGAGATCAATAATTCTGATAAGAAGTCTTGAACCTCAGTGTACCTCAATTATCTAGTGCTATATCTATCCAGACCAAATATTTGGGGGAAGGAGGGTTAAGTAATCAATAGTGATTCTACAAGTATGGGAGGTGATTCTCCATATTCTCGAACGTCTCATCAACTTCGTTCCACAGCTCAACCCACCATCAGCTAATGAGATCAGCAACTCATGTTTTTTTACTGTCAAGTCTAATTTCGGATCAGTCAAAAATTTAGCATTACAAAACTAGTGAGGAAGCCATTTCTGGTGAATTTTCATGGAATGATTCGCATAGAGCTTCTAGAATCTAAATGTATCGTAATAATATATCTCTTGTTTCTCCCACATCGATACGGTCAAGTAAGTCCTGGATAGTGTGTAAACTAGTTGTGCCATCTCACTTCATTCTGTATGCACGTACAACATTTTGGATGATGCTACTCTGAGAAGAAAGAATTTGGACATTTCGAGTCTCAAATCTGTGGAATCAGACTTGAAACATTACCGAAGAGTGAGAAATTTGAATTCAATTCTCCAACTCCGATTCGATGGAGTAATTCTCATGAAAACTCGAGTATGAACACCAATATACGGTCATGATCATTAAATTCTGACTATACAATATCTAATTCAATCGCAAGTAATTAATAAGAACACATTTCACATCTGTGATGTTTATAGGTAGTTATAACATCCATCTACTCAAAAATAATCCACATACAAATGGTAAGATATTGATAAAAAGATCCATACTGGCTCACAACCTATCGTTTTCAGTGAGTAGAGAACGGAATTCTTCGCCAAGATTTCAAACTCAGAGAGCTTGTATTGAAAAACCTAGGACTGAATCAGTTCAATTTTAACGTAGGGCTCGAATGAAATATTAGAATTTTATTAACTCAGCAGCCTGAGAGAACTCATATCGATGGAGAATACAATGTGGTTCGATTTAGTTGAAGGTAGCTGAATTCGAATAGTCCAGTATTTTTACACACTTTATCTAGCACAATAAGTTGTACTTCTTACTAGGAAATAAAAAAGACATTAGTAAGGTGACTAAGGATATTGACAATGCCAGTTGATGATATTCAAAATGATTTCTCGGCATTATTGTGAATGAGATATGTTTATCCGGCGATGAGGCTAGGCATTCTCGGGCATTCACATTGCTCTTATAAGAAGAAACTATATATCTATGGATTATTGGAGTTCTCTGTATCTCAGATGCAGTTATTAAGTCCTTTAAAGGATTCCATCTCTGAAATGATGATGAAAAGGGTGACCACTGTCATTCCAGTTTCATCAGTAACTATGTAAGGTGACAAAATTTCCATTTCGAGCCTCAACGAGGTCATAATATGCTTGCGGACGCCAAAAAATCCTGATCCACGATTCTACATGTCGATGAGGCTCTTCCGCATGCAAGAGCGTGAAGAAGGAAGCGATACTTAAACTTCGGCTTACACAGATCTTAACGACTTGATGCAGTCACTTCCACAATGAAAGTGGCACCCGAATCCTAGTTCTGGAAGTCCACTACAACTTCAAAAAACCTAGAGAAGTGGCAAGATTGGGGATAGAAGGTGCGAGAGTAATGGTTTAGTGCTTCATCATGAACTTATACAGTTCTGGTCCACCAAGGAAGTTGAAACTTTTCTTCCACCAAAAAAGTCATGTCACTCGTGATTTTTCAAAACGCAGTCTCACTCTGAGAGGTGCACGTACATGTTTTCACATGTATTTCCCTATCGTATTCCGTGAAAAACTCAATTTTCACGAAAATAGACTTATACCATTCTGGTCCGGGACAGTTAATATCATACTCCATAAGAGGAGTACATCACTAATCCACCAGTGGTCGTGGAATAATATCTCGCTCTGCTCTCTGTGAGAGTCAGATCGATGTTAGATTTACGATGTTTTTCGATCGCTCTCGACTTAGTAGAAGTTTCCTTTGAAAAGACTGAGCAAGTAGCAGTTGCAGACGCCAACGTAATGCGGTCCCTTCCTGATATTTATCATGTCAGATTGGGATGTCGGTCGGTGTGGGAATCTTAAGTTCGACTTGATATTTCTCTTCGTTCACAAAGCGAATCGGATTTGGCTCAGAATCAGATATTCCCCATGCCTATGGAGAACGCCTGAAACACCCCTCACGCAATGACAATTTCTTATCCTGGTCAGATACGATAAAAAATATCCCAAACTAATATTTGTGTTCGATCGATACGATCAAGCACTGTATTTATCACTGGTGGGAATTACAAATGATTGAATTCCAATTGATCGGCTTTTGCCAGTAGCATTGTGTCAAAAAATTTCGCTGACTCATGTCATAGATCGAGTTGAATTACTTCAACTCGAACTATGCACCTCCAAGCCTCGTATGGTTGCGAGGTTAACTTGGAGGATTTTGATGGAAAGTTCAAGGGTGAGAAGAGACATATGGAAAAAGTTTTGACTCTACGCTAGATTACAGTGCGTTTCGCCATTCCTCGTCAGATCTGGCTTGTCAAGGGGACAGACGATCTCCCGAGGTTAGTCCCCGACGCAATTGACCTAAGTGTCTGAACGTCGAGCTCTTAAACGGCTTTATATATGGAAGTCTTACATGCTATGCTATGCCTCCAAGTTAACCTCGCAACCATACGAGGCTTGGAGGTGCATGTTCGAGTTGAAGTAATTCAACTCGATCTATGACATGAGTCAGCGAAATTTGTTGACCCAATGCTACTGGCAAAAGCTGATCAATTGAAATGCAGTCATTAGAAAATATCCCAATAATTCAGACAGTATATGTCCTCCTTAAATTCTTAGATATTCTCTGAGTACTTTGAAAATAACAAAAATGAGATAGGTGTGTCAACTTCCTTTCCATGTAATGTTACAATCTGCAAAATATGCGAATCGACTTTCGACTGTGATGGTCTCAGAAATTGTAAAAGTATCAATTTTGAATCGACTACCCAGCTTAAAAAGAAGAATGGGATCGATCGTCATTGGCGGAAGAATCGACTTATCAGAGTCCCATCTCCAAATATAGCCTTCAAAAGCAATAGAACATATCTCATCCATAGAAGTAAGAAGTATGAACTCTTGCAAACCACAACGTAGATCATCCCAAAGAAAACGCCCCATATTTCATCTTCTATAGCGATTCTTCTCGTTCGAGCATTAATGTTCTCATGATGCATCACCCTTCTACCTTGAGATTCCATATGCCAACCAATATTCCGATATCGACAATCGATTTTCATAATACCTTAATGCTTCAAAATATGGTGTGCTGATGGCATGTTGATAGATCTTTTCTCGTAAGTATTCCCTGGCGAAAGAAGAGCAGAAATACCCAAGATCTCTAAGACCTGCTGCGTTTACTGGCTTTTTGGTGGACTTAAACTTTTACACTATTGGGATTCTTTGGGTGTTTGGAATGCTCCATTCCAACGAGGATAAGTCAGTAATGTCATTGACATTGTGTGAGAATATCGTAAATTATGACTGATTCTCCAAACGAGATCAAGATGTAAAATGAGATATCAGCATTTCAAATACGAGTTATTTAAGATGACAGAGGTTCTGCCAACGAATTTCTTCCACTTTTTTCGAAAATATCTACGTGTCATCCCATTTAGGAAATTATTGCTTGACTTCATGAATAGTACATAATTGTCCAGGGCGCGCACGCTCAGTTCGGGCGCTAGGACAATTTATTTCCTGAACGAAGAGAAGGGAATGAGTCCTTCCCATCCAAAATGAGCCTACAAGCACAGGAGGATCATAATATCCCATCATGAGAAGTCTAAGATCGTCTTCGTGATTGGCATCTCACGTTAGAATGATGAATAAATATTCTCAGAGCTTTGGGCAGCAAAAGTGTTAACGATAAATTCGAAATATCATACTCTAATATTTCAAATTATGAAGATGTAATTTTATCGGTCTTTGCGAGTTAAAGTCAGCAAATTTTGCTGAATTTTTTGCATCAATCGAGAATGGATTTTTCTCCACTCTCGATCAATGCACCTTTAGAGCCTCGTATGGTTCCGAGGATGCATCTAAAGGATTTTGATGGAAAAATCCTTTTCCTTTGATGGAAAAATCCATTTTTCCATCAAAATCCTTTAGATGCATCTTCGGAACCATACGAGGCTCTAAAGGTGCATTGATCGAGAGTGGAGAAAAATCCATTCTCGATTGATGCAAAAAATTCAGCAAAATTTGCTGACTTTAACTCGCAAAGACCGATAAAATTACATCTTCATAATTTGAAATTCCCGCGAGTGATAAATACGATATCCGATCATATCGATCGAGTGTCAAAATTAATTACATACTCTAATATTTCGTCTCGAATACGGAATGCGAAAACAATTCTTTTGCCATCCCAAATTAATGACCCGACTTGCTCTCAAAATTTCCAAGAATGAAGTGAGAAGCTCGCGCGATATGTTTTCCTTGCTCTATCATTCTGAAACTTGATGAAAAAACAAGCGGAAATGGCTCTCAAGCTGAAGATTTGGAGTACGGCTAGGGGAAAAAGAGCAGCGAAAAAGGAAATGGTAAGATCAAATAGCACGGTAGCTTGGCTCTGTTTCGTCGGTGAGTATGAGAAACTTGGCTTGGGCTTCGTAGTCTCAAATTCTTTATCTCCAAAGCGGCCTTGTTACGCTGTGTTAAAAATTAATTCATCTTACTCGTTGTAAAACTTGCTACACCGGCTGGCTCACCCTTCTCTTATAGTTTTAGTGCTTTGAAAACTTTGCGCAAGAGTTGAAGAGGCCAGTTGGAAGAGTAGGAATCCTCAGTGGCGTATCTTTCACAAAGTAGGCTCGCAGACTCTCCTCAACTTGTCTATTCCCTCATGTGAGATACAAACATGTTAGTCCCTTGCAACTTGTACTCTCTTGCCTTTTCCGAGCCAGAAAGCTCAATCCATCCTTCTTTGCTACTTTACAGCTTCTTTGCTGGATTCCCGCTCATTATACAACCTTCACTACTCTCAAGTTTTAGTACCTTACATATTGTTTTACTCTGCCTCGGACTCGGTATTACTATTTTCTGCAACAAAGTGAGCCGAAAAACAGCCTGGTATCCCTGGTAGAAATGTTTAACATTGGAAATGTTCTCCGTGGCATTTTATGTACATTTGTCACGGACTAAAAATGCTGTGGTGATATTCGGCCGAGAATTGGGCATTTTACCGGCATTAGTGTGTTAATATGACAATATTCGACCTAATCTCAAATATCCAAGGGCCATTCTAAGCCATTCAATGCCCGTGATGAATGTCGTTGAAAGGTGAGTAATCCAAAACATTATTTGGACATTTGATGGATTATTGTGTTAATGGTCTCATAACCTACAACATTAGCAAGGCCACAACTTCTCTGTATGTCCCTTGAAGGTATAAGTGTCCTGTTGAGTATGCAATCATTGGGAATCGGAAGATATTAGAATTTTGCAATAACTCTAATAGTAGAGAAGACGAGCTGAATGTTATCAGCTACATTTTCTTCGAGGACACACCGCAATTTACAGATTTGAGCACACTCTTAACAACTTGTGTTAGGGCATTGGAGAATAGCTCGGACTCACGCGTAGAAGGTTTCGGTTCGATCCCCACTCACGGCGAATTTTAATATATCAATAATTCCAACAAAAAAGAATTTTTTCCAACTAATTCGATCGTTAAATTTATTTGAAATTATTTGAACGAATTAACATTGGGCAAATAAATTCTTTTCTGGTCATATTTTTATGCCAAGTTATCACTCATCATCTCAGTTACATCAATCAGACAGCATTTGAGTAGTTCACTAAATGTCCAAAAAATGTAGAAAAAATATTCAGTAACTTGATAATGCCCAAAAAATGTCTTGAAACCCGTTATATTGAGTCCGTTTGGAGCCCGTTTCAGACGGACATTAGAAGTCCGGTACCCCATTGCAAACGGACAGATAGTGGACAAAAAATGTTTGACAGTTCTACCAGAGATGTTTGAAAGATGTTAGATCACACTCTTCATAAATGAATATGTGAGAATCCATAGTTCGTTACAAACTCTAACAAACTACTTCGGTATACGTTACTCAAGAATATGCGAGATCTGAAGCTTGTCATATCAATTATTATCTAACATTGCGCTATGTTGAGCGTATGTAAATGATATGATACTAACAATAAGGGGGGGGGGGACCACGGGTCCAGGTCCCAATCTTTCCCAAAATTTTGTTCCTGTTTCGTATCACCTAGAATATGAAGAATCCAGAGTAACTCCGTCGAATGGGTCTCTTGTTCAAAGTTACAGCCTATGACATAAGCATTGCCCATATAGGCCAATGTTAGCGTTTTTGCTGGTAACTCTGAACAGGAGGCCCATTTGAAGGAGTTACTTTGGATCCTTCATATCCTAGAGAATACGGAAATGTAAAAAAAAATTTGACAAGATTGGTGCCCCGGATCCCGTGGTCCTCCCTTGTAAGTGTCTCATTTCTCGCAATTCAAAATTTG
This sequence comes from Eretmocerus hayati, assembly GCA_029851415.1. Classification (NCBI taxonomy): domain Eukaryota; kingdom Metazoa; phylum Arthropoda; class Insecta; order Hymenoptera; family Aphelinidae; genus Eretmocerus; species Eretmocerus hayati. Next base: position 27,782,804 of record CM056741.1, read on the forward strand.
TCTTCAGAGATTCCTCAAAACTCGTTCCTTTGAATATCTGATATTCACTCGGACGTAAATGACACAGCTGGAGAAGTTCAAAGGTTGAACCGTGCACCCAACAAGACAACAAAGAAATTCTTATTAGAAATTTCGGCGGATATGATAACGTGTGATACATATATCGCCTGATTGATTAGATTTTCATATTTTTACATCCCAGGTTTTTTTACCAAAACTGTAAAATCTTGATGTCTCCACCCTCAAATTTCTTCAGAAAAATATTCCTCCCTCAAATATTCATATAAATTAAGGCACTCTATCACATGACCGAGTTATCAAAAAGATTCCATCATCCGCGCAAAACTCATTCGGAAAAGGAGAAGAAAGTCCCAAATGTACACTCAATCGACAAAATCGGTACATCTATCTAAGCTGATTCCACGATAGTAAGAATCAATTCTTATGCTATCGCAAAGAGTACAGATGATCGACGATTCCATTTACAGTAAGAGATCACGTAACAAGAATCGAGTATGCATGTATTCCGTCTATTCTCCATTCCATCATCACCAATGCATTCTGATATATGTACACATCGCATCACTCAGCTTCTATGAGAAACGAGTCGTGACGGAGCAGAGAGTATGTGACGCAAAGTGTAGAATATCTGCATGTGCACGGTGAAGCCACTTCCAAATAGTCGGATCAGTAGTAGATGTCCCGATTTAGTCAGACATTCGGGTTCTCTCGAGATTTTGAGGTGACGATTGTTGGAATCTATTTTGGATATGTATACATCGTCATGCAAGGTGATTTCTCTATTGACAAGATTACCAGTTGAAATTTGTAGATCAAATCGAGGCTGGAATTGATAGTAACCACTCAGGAATCGTACTCAATCAACACGTCCGCTGCGGAAAAGCCCACCGGTAGGTCCCGCTCCAGTTTGGATTTTAATTTGACCCATCCAAATGTGCAGATGCTTTGGGAAGTTCATATAACGATTTTCATGTCTTGTCTATGATGCTCAGAAGGTATATATCGATCAAAGACAGTGTCAAACTCGGATTTGGAGAATTACGTGACAATTTGTCGATTTCCCCAATTGTCTCAATAATTTTGAGCAATTACTGCTGATTTATTTGGAACCTTCATCACAAGCAATCACTCAAAATTGATTCGAGCACTCAATTCTCGTGTTCATATCAGGATAACTAACAGAATGAGCTAAAATATGTGATACTTCGAGTAGAAGTCCAGCTACTTCTCGCGGACGGAGAGAATATATACCTCGGAAGATCACAATACCAGGAACGCACTGAACTTGATAATCTTGAAGCATAATCACTGCAAGATATTTGGTCTGCTGGGATATTTGTTAGAGCTGTTCCTCAAAAAATCGACATCCTACCTAAGCTTGACATATGAGAGCACCAGACACACTCATGTACATTAAGGATCTGTTTCCACCTGCATGGTATCGGTTCATATTTTTAAATGGCAACTAGATTGATTTTTCTCTATATGATTAGCATAAGATCAGAAGTATCTGTTACACTGTGAGACAACGTATCTCCTCTAGAACTCTAGAAGTATCCATTTTATTGGGGAACGTGTGGAATTATTTTCGTTGGGCTTTTCCAGGTCCACAGGGAAGGCCTCTTGATAATTCTTCGAATGATGATCCCATTTCGGGTTATAAGATTTTCTTGTTCGAATTTTATGGATCATGGAATATTTCCACCTTACATCATACTCTATATTTCATATCCTCAGCACATTTATGGAAGCGGGAAGATTCAGTAGAGCTCTTTCCTCACATTTTCATTGAATATATCGGAAGGAATGGTCCAGACAATCGCTCGGTTTTGCGGAAAATGATAGAAATAGAGCGTATGATGTATCGTGGAAATATTGCAAGATCAAGAAAATTTTAACATGATGTGCGCATCTTTGTTAATTAATCGATGAGCACATTCATATCACGAAAAAACTCACATCACTAACGCAACCTAGCGTTAGCACTTTGTGTAACGCCACGTCGCGTTAATACCCCTTGACCGAGGGTAACGCCACGTCGCGTTACTGTACCTAATACCAGAGGTAACGCCACGTCGCGTTTCAGGAGACACCCTTTAGATGACACACGACACTGTAATTTACGACGACGAACGCCACGTACCGTTATTCACACAACGCATCGTAGATCCATTCAATTTCATACACGAAAACGCAACATACCGTTTTCGCGTTAGCTACGCGACGCACCGTTACTTCCTATACTTTTTCTTCACAAAAACGCAACATACCGTTTCGCGTTAGTTGCGCGACGTACAGTTATTCCCTATACTTTTTCTACAAGAAAACGCAACGTACCGTTTTGCGTTAGTTGCGCGACATACCGTTACTCCGTATACTTTTTCCACACGAAAAACTCAAGGTACCGTTTTCACGTTAGCTGCGCACGGTACCGTTATTCCGTATGCTTGACATACGGGAATAACGTTCCGTGCCGTTACTCAAACACGCAATCCGCTCTGCCTATAAAAAGGGCGAGCACGCAACACTCGACACTCAGTCTTTTCCGGACCATCATCACGAAGCATTCTCCACGACACTCGGCCCAGCCGTGGCCTCGCTGCTCATCATACCGACGTACCCTGGTGCCGTCAGGCCCGTCGGCACCGCGACATAGTTATACCGTACCGCGTTTCTGCTCGGTGTCATGAGCGATAGAGTCTGTGTTGTGTTCGTACTTCGCAAAGGTACCGAGTCGCAATTGAACCTGGAGACAATTCGAATTATTCACCTGCCTGCCCCTACGTCCGTTCCGACGGCGGACCGCCATACGTCAACTCCGCACTCCGTCCGAGCCCGTACGGATGGACCGTAACCATCGCGGCCGCACCTGGAGCAAGGCTCCCGTGCCCCGCACCGAGAGCGAACGCCAGCGGGACTTGTACGGACTCCAACAAGCCAAAGAGCTCGCTCGGCTCGCCGTGCTCCAAGCCATCGCCGCGGACCAGAAGAAGACTGCTCCAATTGAGAAAATCTCGTCTCCACCCAGCGAGACGCGGGAGTGACCATACTCTCATTGACGGGAATCCCGAGGTTTCATTTTAATATTCATTATTGAATTGATTACTCATAAGCGGATCTACGGGCACTGTCAAACAATGATGCCTTATAGCTCGAAATTAACGCATCATTCGAAGGATTGTCGCGAGACCTTCTTTGTAATCCTTGAAAAGCTCAACAAGAAGTATATCACACGTTTTCCCATGAAATGATACTTCTTGTGTTATAAAAGGAACACGTTGATCTATAGCCTAATAGATGAGTACTCTTGATCCCATTTTATTTCTATACAGAAGAATCAGTCTACTTTCCATTCAAAAATATGAACTGATACGATTCAGATGGAGACATATTCTTAATGTGCAAGAACTCCCGAGAAGCACTCCATGGTCAAATTTTGCAGTCACTTTTTGACACCTATCACACCTTGAGGGGAGGTGTGAGCAGCACAAGCAGTCACGGAAGCATCAAAAATTGACAGCCAAGAATTTACTCCTCCGTGACCGAGATGAGGCATGGAAAGACACACTCTCGCGTCACGAGGCACAGTCGGGTGAAACATTGATTTTGGGCCACAAATCGAGTCCGCGCGAATTATTGACCAGTTGACTTGATTCAAAAGTAATTGTCTTAATTTTTCGACCCTCCGCCACGTGGCACTGCAACAATTTTGATCAACACCATCCTGGAGTCTGGGGACGGCATCGAATGTTGCCGTGTATTCGAGACGGGAGCTCGTTACTTTTCTGTGCACCAGACCTGTGTTTGGCAGAGATTATGCTTGGAGTGTTCTCCAGATCCCGCAAGTCGTTTTGCACTCCCGAGGTTATCAATTCTCTTTCAAAGGGGTCTAGAAAGCATATACATCAACATAGTTCCAAGTCTGGCCATTCCTGTGCACATGCAACCCATCACAAATGGGTAAATGGTTCGACATTCGATGCCTTTCCGAGAATCCAGGACGGTTTTGATCAGAATTGTGGCAGTGCCACGTGGGGGAAGGTAGAAAAACGAAAACAAATCCTTTTGAATCAAGTCAATTGGTCGAAAATTCGCGCGGATACGATTTATGGCCCAAAATCCATGTTTCATCCCACTGTGCGAGGGAGGAAAAATCTTGCGAAAGGGCGGTCTTAGATCATGGGAATTCTCTTTTCATATGTTATGGAAAATTTCTAAGAACTCAAGTGAGTGAATGGTGGACAGCCCCTCTATGCTAATATGCTGAGTAGGTCGTAACATAACCTCAACTCAGACTAAGTCGAAGTGTTAATTTTACATCTGACTTCAGTAATCCAAAAGGAGAATACTCATCAGTCACGAACATTTCAATCGGCAGTTCCTTGAGGTGGAGAAACGATATGATAATTCTCATGGAGTACAGATTGATAAATATGGCGAAATATATGATTCATGATAATAATGATTGATACGAGTGGAAAAATGACTTAGAGAGCTCAGATACTATCAAGAAAATTACACTAACAATGCAATTGATGAGCGATCACACATTATCACCAGAACGGAAGGAGTATATCCTATCGCACAAGATGGAACATGAAAATCAATTCAAAATCCACAGCCGTGACAAGTTAGCTCGATTATATTCAGTTGACAATGTGGTAGTAAAATTATACCGTATCTACCGAGTAACAAAACGTCGCTTATATTTTCGCGCGCACAAATTTAAGCCCAAACATGCAGAGAGAAAGCCCCTGAGTACGCGTTATTATTACGAGCACGTGACGCTTTGATTAGCACAACGAGGTCTTTGCCAAGTATGCATAAGCCTCGCGTATACGATGCCACGAGGGAATGCCGCCACCACGGCCATGCGAGGGCTGCGCATAAGCCTGGCCTCGTAAATTATTCCGATGGCGCGAGCACGAAGCCGTTCTCGGCCACTTGTGCGTATAAACGAGGTTCTCCTCATACATGTTCACTTGTTGTGTGATATTATATGCGCAAAGCGTGCGAAAGTTAATCCCAAACTCCTTACACATTTACATAGACTTAGTTTGAATGATGCATCTAGAATTGGCGATTGGGATATATGAATTGGGTCTAATTTGTTTTAATGTGAATACTGGATTGAAAATATCTGCTCACCAGTCGAATAATAGAGGTTGAATGATATTGAGTGTGCTGGGCTTTATTGCATGGTTGGATGAGAGAGTGGTGGAGTCATACATATGAGCGAATCTCAGAATTCGGGCCACTTTCGTAGAAAAATTTAGAAATTTTCAACGTGGCAGGACATACCCGGCAAACTCCTTTTGGGTGAAGTACTGTTCAAACAATGATAAAATAGTCGCGTAACTAATTTTGTAGCTTCGCTATTCACTCGCGGTCAAATAACGAATAATCCTATGCATTTAAACGGGGGGCTCGTGTTACAATCATCCTCATGAGAATCGTTCCTCGCCGAGACGAGGTGACCTTGGTATCAGGAAAGTGAGAAAAAGTCATGACCAACATCATACCATACTCCCCAATAATCGCAATGACCTCTGTTACGAAATAAAGATTCTCTACACTCACCAAAATGTACGTTTCCGTCAATTCTCAATTTTTATGAGCCTCGCATTCTTCCTGGGATAGATCCACGATGGGGGCAGTTTGTATATACGTTTCTGTTATCATAGAGATTAAATTATACTTGGTTCCAGGTGCAACGGGGTCCACGTTTTCATGTCCCATACAAAAAAGACATTTTCAAGGCTAAGTTACGCAGGAGCAATTTTCCTCTCCATCGTGACAACAGCCACCAGGATTCGTTGATATCAATGGGACTTGGCTAGATTTATAGGTTTCTTCGTGTTGAATCGGGTCCCGTCTCCAGGATTTCATTATTTTTATCGCCTGGACGACAGAATCGTGAGCAAGAGCGATCCTTCGAAATAACAAAAATTTTGTGACACACCAACAGCCTCTATCAGCTCTCGCATCTTGGACGGCCATGAGGCAAGGAAAACTCAATTCTCCAAAGTGTAATCAATCACTCATCTGATCCCCAGGATGGTTGATCAATCGGCTCGAGACCTACAAGCTAAGGCGTGCACCTGAAAATCGTTGTGACAGCCGAAAAATCGACTTTTCTCACACAACACATCCCGTATGATTGAGCCAGAGCAAGATATGAACCTCAGAAGGATTAAAAAGTATTGAAGACGAGTAAATTCTCAAAAATTTCCAGTGGAAGACCCCACTTGTCGAAAACCATGTCTCTTGAGACGTGAAATAGTTCGTAATCACAAAGTCACCCGAATTTTGAGATTCACCCACATGAAGGTATCTTCCGAGAGTGAAGTTGATTAAGGAAATTATGAAAAAAATCTGAGACATGACCCTTTTTTGTGGGTTCGTTTTGGGCGGAACTATCCATATCACTCACGGTGTACACGCCAAATTCCTGAATATCAAGGGTATACAAACTGGTCAGAAGGTACTTCTGATTACAAACTTCCAAGGATGAGAATTGTGTTTTTGTATTAAAATGATCAAGTTTGCTTCAAGGATCATTCTGGGATTTGCATCAACCATAATCTACCTCATGAGCCCACTATACTTGATGAAAATTGGAATCGGAATGGTGGAAATGCTTGAGTGTCTCGCTGCATATCCTGTTGGATACACTAAAATCATTGGAATTGAATGGCAAAATTGGATCTCTAAAATATTCACTCTTCCCGAACTTTTTTCTCGTACACGCCAAACCCTAAATTCTTCATAACTCAACGTCAATCTCGACTGTATCTTCCACCGCAATCACGTAATGCTGCTCGGCAATTCAGAAGAAACATGGGTCATGTATCCTCCATTTCACTTCGCGCCATTGAACTGAAGTAGTACCAAAAAAGCGAAAAAGATGACCCTCGTGCAAGAGTCAGTAGAGGGAGCTTGTCCGGGTCTATACGTATAACGTAATAGCTCGCGGCAGGGTTGGATACAGCAATTAACAAGAAAGTCAGAGAGTGCCTAGTTATACATGAATATATATGGCTCAAGTTTGCTAGGCGCAGTAGATTCGTACGCTTTTTTATGGGCGCCCGTGCCTCGCGGCTGTCTCTCGTAAACAAGGTAGCAAGGTTCAACTGAGCGCTGCTTCTGCTACGTCATTAATAGGAACAAGAAGTTAATGAAGTTGGTCGAGCTTGGGATGAACTCAGAGTATGAGTAGAGCAAACAGGCTTGCTTATTTCCCCATGAGGCAGAGGAGCAGCTGATGCTAGCTTAGCAGTGCACTTTGTACAGTTACGACGATGGTGGCGTAATTGTGGCATGGGCTTATGCATTATGAGATGTGCGCCAAAGCTATACAACCGGGTGGAGGTGACAGTCAATGTGAGCTGTTTCACGCGTCGAACAGCCGTAACTACGGCAGCTTGTGCGCAAGCTGCCCGTGAAATTATTTATGATCCACCTGTGCGCAAACGCATGCTGATCAATTCATGACTCTCATCTCGCCTTCACTGTATGCCTCACTCAGATCTCATGTGGCTAGGAATCGGAGTATAAATGTTATACATATTGGATTGGCAGCATTCTATTGTTCGATAACGATCGATGATCTCCCTCCATTTCCGAGGAATAATCATCTCATCTTCTTCTTTTCGATCGTCATTGACAATGACTGAAGTTTTGATGGTGAGAGTGCGGTTGTGAGTCCAAATTGATCTTCAATTATACATTGATGATGTATGTAAAATGAGGCTCAAGCAATACATACTTTCATCAAACCCCGGTTCATTGGATATGCTGATGGGCTGATTGATCGTCAAGTAACAGGATGTGTGACCCTTGACAGGACCTGGAAAACTGAAACTACCGTCTCCATTCCGACTTCAGTGGATATGATGATGGACTGATTGATTGTCTAGTAACAGGAAGTGTCACACTTGACGGGACCTCGGAAACTGGAACTATCGTCTCCATTCCGACTTCAGTGATCAGTGGAGAGCTGACTTTTTCTGAAAGCTCACCATTGTCACAAAAAATGCACCAACGTGCCAAAATCCTCACTGTAGTATTCACGGAGCCTCTCTCTTTATCTTCATTAGTCTCATGTATCGAATCAGAGTCGAATGAACACAGCTAATCTCTCGAATCGCGTTCGCGACCACCTTCGGATCGGTTGTCAAGGACGTTTTGGAGTGCGTTTACGGAATTATTTCAGTGTGATGATTAGCCATGGATTCTGATTCGTTCCTCGAGCTAGATCATTTTCCAGGATGAAACTCAGACATTATTCATCGAGCTCTGAACTGATTCTGAAATATCTCCAGAATGGTGAACTGAAACAATATCGCAAAGAATGAAATACTGAATGACCAAACCATAGTACTATGAATGAGCTCCTCGTAACAGTCATTTCACGATCTCATTCAGATATCAACGATACTGTCAGATTGGGTAACTTCGGTACAGTGGGTGCAACTTTGGTACACCCTTGAAAAATGACTTTCGAAGCTGCATTCGGCAAGGAACGATTCTATCGCTCTGAACCCTATTCTCCCTACTTGGTACACGCATAAACAATGTGCTGAGCCACCGTAGATTCCGCATGAATGATTGTAGTCGTTTATCGAAGTTTTCTTCCAAAAAGAAAGATTCAGCAGCGATACGAGAGTGGTCCAGTTAGTGCACCTGGCGAAAAAGTGTTCCGGAACGATCTACGGATGAATAATGCTACAATTTGACCACATATATCACCGTATTGAAGGAACCATCGTTCCATTGGGGTATTTGAAGCATTTGGAATTTTAATGAATGAAAACCCGGGGAAAAACCATGAAAAAATGTACCAAAGTTACCCCACTTTACGTAAGAAGCATGAGAATAGGGTAACTCCAGTACAACTTCCTATGACAGCTTATTTTTAACTCATTCTGAGTCGAGTGATGGTCTAAAAGATTTTAAAATGTTTCAAATAGCTTAAAACAATTCTTCTGAACGATTGAAATTAGTTAATGGTGGTGGGTAGAATTGAGATCCTCTGTAAATGTACCAAAGTTGCCCCATCGGGGTCTAACTTTGGTACACTTTTTCAACTGCTAATAGCTCCAGCTCAGACACATCAAATCAAACTTTGTAGCCCGTGAATCGAAAGCTGAAACTGTAAGCTTGAGATTGACCACTAATAGAAGTGGGTTTTGTCAATGTATATTGAGATGCCCAGCCAAAGAAAATGAAAAGTAACGAAATCGTACCAAATTTTCCCAATTTGACGGTAGTCTTATGAATACGGGATCATCCCTGACTTCAGTGAGATGATCTCAAAACTTTTTACGAATTTGCAATTCAAGCCTTGAATTTACACACGAAGTTTAAATTAGGGTGGTAAAATTTGTCGGACATATCACATTCTCTCGTGAAAATGAGGTTTCAGCGCAACGCTTCAATTGAGCGTGCGTCAGGTTGGATGGAATGAGATCTCAATCAGAGCAAAGAACTCATGCGCTTCATTAACTGCCACTACTACTACTACAATCACCGTTCAGCCACGCTGTCTTTTGACCGCATCATGTCGTGGCGTCATTCAACTCCATAAGCATTTAGCTGACGAGGTCTGGCAAAACGGGGTAATTGCATTCGCTAATTACAGTAGTCTGATTCGGCTCTCAATCCAGTATGCGCGTGAATTGGTCATTACATCCCGTTCAATGAGATTTTCGCAGCTGTGGACGAAATTTGTGGAGCTCTAAAGGGCAGAAGCTAGTTTGATATGACTTGATCGCACTCACAAATTACAAGGATCATTCTGGCATGGTTCCCATTTCGTGGGTTGGAATACAGTTTATCAAAATGTTATACGACAAGAAAATGATCTCGTTGACTGGATTCGAAAGAATTCATGAGCGGAGTTTACCGATGAGGCACAAATTTTTGTTACATTTAATGCAATAATCATACTACCGCTCGAATATTAGACAATATATTTCAAGAATTAGAGAGTCTAAATATAAAATTTAGACCCAACGTTCATCATCATCATAGCGAGATTGTCTTAGATTCATCGACCCATTTCAGATAGATGAGATCTCGAGCATGTGAATCAATCCTTGACCTCAATCATTGAACAATGATGAGGCATTCAAGGAATGAATTTGATGACCAAAATCCAATAGCTAAGTCTCACAGTAAGCGACAAACTGGAAGACTAGATCACATTATCCGTTACCAGGTCAGTGCAGTACGAGTTGGGACAGCCACGTTCTGAAAGAACCTCGGAAAGAACTGGAAAGATCTAATAAATTGATAAAAGCAGGAAAGAGTGGAACTTACAAGGAGAGTACGGAGGGTCTGGATCCTCAAATCCCACCAAACTTGTTCTTCCTAAATCTAGCTTGCAAACAACTTGGAATGGTGAGAGCATCAACCAGGATATCGAGCCTAGCAAGTCAAAGAGCTACGATTTTCTCGAGGAATGGAAAGAATTTTCAAGCATGAAACAACTCATTTGGATGGAAATGTTTTGGTGTTTCACTTGCCTCATTTCTTTCGGGTCGGAAATGTGAGATTGAAATACTATGAGGCAAAAAATTGGTTAATAATCTCCTATCGCATATGCAGTACGATCAAAGCGTCATATATCGGGCAAAATATCCGGATCCTCTCCGGACTGGCCTTAATCAAACTTCACTTCTTTACGTCTCTCATTTTTCACCGACAAGCAGACGATTTCCCATATTTTCGCTCAACCTATTATGTTCTTGTTTGCTTTCCACTTCACGCTGTCACTTTTTCTAAACTTTTGATTCCTCTCTCGTTCATGCCCTTGCTTTCTACTTATCTTCACCTTCGACTCTACTATAGATACGTTAATTCTCATGCTCGGTAATTTTTCCCCGGTTCTCCAAATATATCTGAACATTCTGATTTGATATCAGTCATGAACTCAAAGTTACTGCCTCAGCAGATGTGGAAACGAGAATATTCGACATGGAACTTGAAGAGCATGGGTATGAACTCGGTGCGACTTTAATTCAATCATTCCTCTCAAATAGATATATTTATTTTTAGCTATTGGGAAAATAACAAGGACCATAACCATCTGCAACAAACGAGTATCACCACTGAGGATTCGCTACAGATAGCGGAGTTGACATAATCATAGTTGACACATTTTATGGAGTTGCAATGCAGACTTAAGAGAAACATCTCTGTACCCGGATCAAGTCATCGCACTATTGTCCTCAGATCATTCCGAGACATCACAGATCATTCTAGTCCTTTGAAAATGAATAAATTTCACAATCGTTTCAAGGGATGAATGATACAGTACCACGAGATCAGTTGGATTCTCTCGCATTGAGTCAGGAAGAACATGTTGGTGGAAGAGACCATGTGGTGCTCGTGTATATCATAGGTACTGCATCAGTACTGGATGAGATTGTCTGGCATAGCAAACGTCTCCAGGCAAATGACATTTTGCTCTCTGTGTGTCATCGGATCTGAATGCTCGAGCGCTCGTAATTTAGCTGAGAGCAGAGCACGGACGGGAGCCAAATGTCGAGTGGCTGTAATTAACGAAGCGCCTAGACATACACGTTTGTCCCCAGCCAGCCAGCCAGCCGCACTGTCTAACCGACTCCGATCAGTTGGTTAGGATAATTACCCACTCACTGAGACATTTGACAACTGTTTGGAGGTATTCATTGCATTTGCTCGTGGCTTCCCTACCGCAATCAAAGACGTGTTATGCTTTGGAGTTGTTTCGGGAGCGATTGAACTTCGTCTGGTTGCAACAACAAGGGTCGTAATTGGGATCTCCTCATCAGAGTGGTTGGGAACCTTGTCCTGAATCTATGCGAGAATCAGTATGAAATTGTTTTGGAATCTCGAGTCAGTTGGAATAACGTATGCCAGATTTCCAAACGAGGAATTTTGAGAACGAAATTGCACAAAATTGACTGATTCTTCCTCTCATCCTATCGGGTAATTTTTTTCGAGTATGCCTTGTATTGTAACCGACACTTTTGCTGGAATCAGCTGGAACTAATTTTTTCTAGAAAGCCCCGGCATGTTCTGAATACTGAATACTGTATGGAATAGTTTGTTACATGATACACCCGGTCGATAACTGAGCATTTTTCGCCACTCGGGTTGTGTCTCCGAGCTTCTTTCATTTGATGATCATCATAGGATATGAGATTCACATGATTTTAGAGAGTGACCATTGAGAGAAGGGAGTTTTATATTGGTCAGATGAGTAAGCGGGAGAGGTTGGGAATTCTAGGTCCATTTAGATTTATATTGAAAAAGAGACGTCTTGACGTGGGAAATAATAATCACTGTACGATATTCTATCGCGTAAACTCACACGGTTATGCCAATAACGCCGACAACTCTATGGCTCTGTAGGCCATGAGAACCAACGTAGCCCATCCATTTTTTGGATTTCGTCGAACACAGTGATACTATAGTGAGAATATTTGCGACAAAATCTGCAGTGATTGCTTTGTGGGCTAAGAGAGTGTCCACAGAACTGACACACAACTTTTATTACCCATTCTAGACTCGAAACTGATGAAAAATAATTGGCTCTAACGAACCATTCTTCCATTGAAAAATGTGAGGATAACTATCTCTTTCACCAGAGGAAGTCTCGAAGCACAAGAGTACCTCTTTAACAAGTGCACATCGTTCACGGAATTGAAATTTTAACCATCAATCTCGAAAATGGAAAAGAAGAGTGATCGGATCGACTCTGACCTTCAGTACCGAGTGCAATTCACTAAAATACGCGTAAGAAGTTCGATTGGAGTGATACGAAGCATTTTAATCACTCAATAAAAAGCCGCGACAACTTACTCAGTATCAATCCAAAAGTCTAAATCCCCACCTCGTCCCCACTCAACTAATAATCTCAATGAACCTTTAATCAGCATTATCCAAACGGTCAACACCAAGCAGAATATGTATACCTTGAGACCATCATAAGCGGATGGATATCCTCTGAGTGTGCAACATCATCCTTCGTTTGGTAAACATGGTTATATACATATCTATGCGATATGCGTGCGGTAGCATAATACTAAGAGGCACAGGATTAAACTAGTCCAATATTGTATACCTATATAAATATACGAGCAATACGGCTTGGGGTGTGCTGAAAGTGAAGATATTCCAAGAGGCTGCATTTCTCGAGGCTATCCGCACTTTGATGCTCGCACCCTATATTCTCTGACGTCCCACTGGCCTACCTGATCGATTTCACAGTAGATTGCAGACGGTTCCTGAATAATTCATAGACACATCGCGTAAACATGTGAAATATGATCAATATAACGTAAGTGTGCCTAATATGCCCCCACTACTCTTGTTTTGCTCATAGTTTTTGCTCATCTCAATATTATCCAACGTATCTTAGCTCATTTTGAAGGTAATTTCAAGACCTTCAAAATGAGCTAGAGCAAGTTTGATTTCAAGGAATAAGAGCCGAGCTATCTTGATTTTCGCAAGAAAAGATTTTTTGCGAATTTTGGACAATGTGTTCCTAATATGCCCCCACAGTCATTGCGCGATTCTGAAGCTCTGGAAAAGCGATATCGGTTCCGGCGCATGACGGTCATGTATTTAATGGACAAATGTTCATATGTCGAGGTATTCTTGATGATTTAGATAGAGTGCACATAACCTCAAAATTAACATAAAAATCGATTTTTAGCATATTTTGCGAGATCTAGTGGGTCTGACAGGCTCTATGCTGTTGGATATAGCCAAATACACCTGATACTAATGTTATCTCGATAAAAAAGTGCTCAAAGTACTTGCGGCATTGCGTAAAGCCCTCTATATGCGGAAAAAGGGGTGGGGGCATATTAGGAACACTGCACTTTTTTCAGTAATGTGGGCGTAGAATCGGGTAAAAATCGAATTTCGCAATTTTGTAAAGAGCATCTTGAAAAACTTCTTTTTGGTTGAAACAAAAACAAAAAAAAATGAACTAAGATACGTTGAGATTGGTTGAACCAGTTTTGTTTGGCATAGCATTTAGTAACTAACAAAAAAGAAGTCGAAAGTACCAAAACCACTTTTCTTGTCTTAATAATGCGCGTGCCATTTGAGGTCGGTCCAAACCGTTGATTTTCTCATATTTTAACGTAACAAACATGAAAAAAATGCGCGACAAGGTGTGCGGGTTCGTACATGTGAGAACTTGAGTGGGGGCATATTAGGGAATGGGGGCATATTAGGCACATTTACCTTAGTATCACGATCATATTTTGTTGAAATATGAGCTCCTGTCTATTCGGAATGATAACTGTGATCAGGTGATTGAAAATTTCTTATCGAAGCGATATAGATGTTTTGAAACAAAAAGGGTGTACGAGCCTATCTAATCAGTGGAGGTTATCGCTCCCGGATCACTGCAGTATTAATTTCTTCAAAGCTCTTGGTTCTGAAACAATTCTCCACAGGTTATCGGGTAGTTTGCACAAAAAACCTATCAGTCCTGTGAAATATCGTCAAACAATCGAATTCCATAGTACCTATTGGCACTCAAGAACCAATCATTCTCCATTTAATTATCCGCCTATAATTGATAGAGAAACATTCGTAGGTTCAGTTTATACCGCCCAGATCATTCATTTTACTGTCCTGATGATTTACCTTCCAGTTTTGATTTTTTTCTTCAATTTCTCCATTTTGTCCTCCAATTCTTACTCTTTCTGTCTTTGACTAGATGCTCATTTCTGACGTAACATTAATTTGCAGAGTGAAACTTCTGTAGCGCTGCTTGAATCAAATATCTACATCGTTGGATACTTGATCGAAAATTATGAACTGCTGCACAGAGATAGCCTTGCAAACGAGACGAGATTTGAAAATGTCGTGGTAGGAAGGGTTTCTATTGTTTTTCGAAATGTATCTGAGGAAGATCTATCATTTCAAAACGCAGATGATGATCGCCACAAATCGAAAGTTCGAGATGCAGATTTCTCCAGGCTGAAAACGCAAAAATTGAGAATTCTATATTGATGGCAGAGAATCGATCGATGTGTTGGTTCACTTGAGGGTGGAGATTTTGATTTCATGGTGAGGCATTTGTGTATTACAGATCTGTGAACGCGTAGATGAATATTTCAATGTATTTTGGTGTCGATTGAAGATATTTCTATTTGCCGAAGACCCGTGGCTCGTGGGTGGCTTGACATCTCGCTAAAAGAGCATGAAATTGGAATTTCCCTGGTATTTTTTGATATTTTGATCCCCTCTTTCAGGACTGGTGTTGACATGAGCACAAAGGGTGAGCAAATACGTTTCAGCGAAGGTGGAGGGAGTTTCGACTTTGTGTAAGATTCCTAGGTTGTGCAACAGATTAGATCTGAAATTTCACGGAAATCCGGCCAGGTAGAAGATTGAGTCAAACAACAATAAGGAAGAGACATGCATTTTTTGGATTTTTCTATTCGATAGTTTGGATCGAATATCGCCTTAGTGCAATTTTGTTCGTATTCTGAGAGCCTAATTCACCTAGAGCAAGAGATTTTATCCTCCCGGCCCTGGGGCTGCCAGGGACCACAATTCAAAAACTTGACTCCGTCAAACAAACATGGCGTCATTAACGTAAGAGAATGGTCCATATAGGTATACAACTTATTTAAGAAAATGGCTTGAACTGTCAGAATTTCAACCACATCTTAGCCCTCCCAAAATTCGCTATGGATACTGGTGGCTAGCAGAGAATTTCGAGATTATTTGTGATGGAGTAGATCGAATATCTAAGCGCATTGCCACACATCTTGCGTTGCGGTAGCCATATTGAGTTGGCGCAAAATTTGAACTCATTTTCCGGGGTATTTGATTCCAATCAATTCTATTGTGGATTTGAATTGATCTTACGGCACCTAAATTTTTGGAATACTTAACTATTCGTCAAAATGTATCGATCAACTTGGGGATTATCGAAACCTCAGATTTACGTCTGTTCCCTATTCTGGTGAGTGCACCTTTGGTGAACTGTTGTGGCTTTGGCAGAATTTTGAGGGACTACTGTTCAAATGAATTGATGAGAGGACGTAAGGAACGTCTTTATCTCTCAATACGTAGGTAACTAAGCAATTTCTAGTATCGGCATTCAGAAAAAATTGTAGCAAATATCGGAGTGAGATTCACCCAAAAATAGTAACGTCGTCAACCACCAACAAGGGGGGACCACGGGATCCGGATCGCCAATCATCTCCAAAATTTTTTCACAGTTTGGTACCATCTAGAATATAAAGAATCTAGAGTAACTCCGTCCAACGGGCCCCCTTGCCAGAGCTAAAAGCAAAAGCGTTAGCATTGCGAGTATATCTACTCTCTCAGCGCCAATAAGCTAGGATAGCTGCAAATCAGCTGGTGATAGCTGATTCTGTCAGCTAACATGAACGGATTTTCACTGATTGAATCAGCTATTACGGGATGTGATATGCAATGATGTGCGCTTCCCAGGGGTGTAAATCTTCAATTTCTCTGCGTCTCATGATAAATTTTTGGTACAGGTATTCATAGTCGTTCATATTGTGCAGTGAGATTTATTTTAGTGTACAATTTTCGAGTCACTGGAATGTCCCAAATGTGGGCCACCTATGTCCCGAATATGGGCTACCTATGCCCCGAATGTGGGCCACCCTCTATAGCTGTAAGGAGATTGGCCCACATTCGGGGCATGCAGTGTTATAAAGGGTGGCCCACATTCGGGGCATATAGTGTGATAAGAGGTGGCCCACATTCGGGGGAAGGGTGGCCCACATTCGGGGCATATAGTCTTATAGAAGGTGGCCCACATTCGGGGCAAGGGTAGCCTACATTCGGGGCAAGGGTGGCCCATATTCGGGGCATATAGTGTTATAAGAGGTGGCCCACATTCGGGGCATACAGTGTTATAGAAGGTGGCCCACATTCGGGGCAAGGGTGGCCCACATTCGGGGCACATAGTGTCATAATAGGTGGCTCACATTCGGGGCAAGGGTGGCCCACATTCGGGGCATGTAGTGTTATGAGAGTTGTCCCACATTCGGGGCAAGGGTGGCCCACATT
Organism: Eretmocerus hayati; assembly: GCA_029851415.1. Taxonomy (NCBI): domain Eukaryota; kingdom Metazoa; phylum Arthropoda; class Insecta; order Hymenoptera; family Aphelinidae; genus Eretmocerus; species Eretmocerus hayati. The sequence goes on from CM056741.1 coordinate 27,799,892, forward strand.
CGGGGCGTGTAGTGTTATGAGAGGTGGCCCACATTCGGGGCATATAGTGTTATAAAAGGTGGCCCACATTCGGGGCACATAGTGTTATAGAAGGTGGCTTACATTCGGGTCATGTAGCTCTGTGGAGGGTGGCCCACAATTGGGACATTTACTTCAGGCCAAAAACCATAGTAATTTGTATCTTCACATCATGACCATTCAGGAAACTCCTATATCGATCTAGAAAGTAGTGCTTGAAATACGATTTATTTGGGACCTAAAATTGATTGTTATTGTGATGAAAATATCAGTCTGGAACAAGTCCTGGAGTAATTTGAGTATTTGCATGGAGTAAGACTGTATACTGACACTGTATAGTGCATACGGCACAACACGAATATCGTTTAGCTCAAAAATCAGCTATATTAGCTGCGATTCCAGCTATGTTAGCTTACTGAATCAGCTATTATAAGCTGATATTTCAGTCGACGGTTTTTTACTGACACGTATAGCTACGGTAGCTGAATTTCAGCTACACTAGCTGATTTCCAGCTACAATCACTGATTTATAGCTGATTATAATCAGCTATATAGGGCCTCACATGTCACGAAATGAGTAAATATCAAACGAATACGCCTTAGTCCGTCGCGACTTGGTCTGGAGGAGTCGCTTATGTGTTCATGTCCATATTGGAACCCGGGTTTGTGGAGTTTTCCCGCCAAAATTATCCATTTAAGCGTGATTTTAGTGTTTGCTGATTTGATCAGCAGTTTGACGACCCATGGGAGTAATAGCTGATATTTTAGCTATATAATAGCTGATTGATGCTGCGAGAGTATATATGTCACTTCTTAACATGGGCCTATATGGGCAATGTTAATCTCGGTGGCTGTATCTTTCGACAGGGGCCTCATTTGACGTTGATACTCTGGATTCTTCATATGTCAGGTGGTACAAAACTATGGAAAAATTTTGGGGATGATTGGCGATCCGGACCCCATGGTCCCCCCTTGTAAGTATCAAAATAGCCCCCACTAGATCAAAATCCCAGGGAATATATATATGGTTTTGTAGCAAACAAGATGCTTCTGAAAATCACACTTCAAAGACCAGGGAAACTCATCGCATACAATCAAATTTTTCAATAATCATCCAAAAGAATCCCAAACCCACGTCCAGATATCCAGAGTCCCAAAAATTACCACTGAGTATTAGTGTCAGGAATGCCAAGAATTGGTTAATCAAAAGGAAGCTCACAAACTCTGCCGAACTAATTCGCTATCGTCCCTGAAAATCCCGTGTCAACGAGAGATGATTCAATTATCTCTTGACGACTTGGACGTCTGTACCAGGCTCTCTCTGTCCCCACCATCCGCAAAAGCAGCCGTATCACCCGGAAAAGAGTCCCGAATCCGGTCGGTAGATTGATGCAATCCTCTTGCCGACGGTAAACATGGCTGCGCTAACGATAGACTTTCCGGCCGGAAGTTGCAGTCCACAGCCACCCGCTTGCACTACCCGCAACCGGTAAGCCGAATGAAATTTTAATTAGTTGCCTCGGTCATTTCACACTCCCCTGATCTCGAATTTACCTCGCTTTTGATGCTAGATATATGTATGTACTACTCTTGTTACTCTTGCATTAGCTATTTCACGTTTCATACGAGATCCTCTGGGGAATGTGAATCTGTGTATTGTAGAACAGCATATCCATGAAATGATAAATGGCACAAATGCGTGAAAAATTCTGCTCTCTCGGGCTTGCGTGTCGAATTGTCATGGCAACTCTTTCCCATTTTTGTTGTTCCTTGTTTTATTGCAACAGTCGGCTAACTACAGTTTCCCGACGGTTATCAAACCCTGGGTTAGAGCGTGGAAGAGGTATTCTGAATGAAGAATTTTGCAATGTTTTTACGGAAAACTGCGCACGGAAATGAGCATCGCTTCGAGTTTACAAGGGATTCACGCCTGCGAGTATACCATTTTCTAATTTGGAACGAGTCAGAAAAGAGGAAGCGATGCGCCGTTCGTTCCGAAATAATTATTCCATGGAGCAGGGTTGCCGTTCTAGCCCGATATATACTTTTGATTAATGTTCTCTTGCCCATGTAGATTTTTAGTTAAGACCTTCGTTTTGTACTGGGATGGATCGTGTACAATGTGACACGACGAAAAATGAGGGGACAATGAGTTTCGAAGTCGAGCTGGAGGCATAGTCTGCTCTTCTTCACCGATTTGTCAAATGTCTGACATCTTAGATTCAAAAAATGAGAAAAGCAGGACTTTACTGATATTTTCATCGTCGAATCTTGAACCAGTTTTTTTTTATTCATTATGGATGAGTTCTCGATCATTTTCAGGTTATGCTCGTATGAAACTGACTCTGTGAATAGCAGTAGAGATATCAACTTCAATATATAATGACTCTTCTCTAGTCCTTAATAAATACTCTATCTATCTATGTACCACTGCATGTCAAAATACAGTGATTTAATGGAATGGAGAGGTTGAATGATTAGCACTTGCTTTAGATCTTTTCGGCAATCCCGTAAAATTGGAGGATCAGTCAATTCAGCGATATCATTTCTTGTAGGTTGTCAGAAATGGTTACATTCCGTAATGAACGAGGAAGGAAAAATCCATCAAATCTTTGGTGAATATCTAAATTCGTCATGAAGATGACCAGAGGTTGTGAAAGTTCAAACTGGTTTAAATGAGAGAATTACAAGTTTCAACTCCGAGGAAACCGGGCTTGGTTGGCAGTCAATTCATATCGTTTGACTCAGTGTAGTCTGAGACGACGGAAATGTTTCTAACCTGATAAGATGACAACTTTATTCCAGTTTTGGAATCCAGACTCTCTTAGCTACCGCCTCAGGCTTGAGAACTAAGTTTTCATCCAATCTTAGTGTCGAAGTTAAATTATACTTTGTACTGTGTTTGGTATCTGAATCTGAATCAACGATGGAATACTATACAGTTAGTAACCGTTTACTGCGTTTGGCAAGGGCCAATGCTTCTCACCCGATTCCTCTTTGTTATAAAATTCACTTTCCTTTAGTCACAAGATCCACGATCATTCTTCACAGCGACATTTCCCAGATTCTTCCAAGTAATTGCTCCACAACAACGTTGAAACGTGCTTTTGAATGGAGGTTCCAGGAATTGTCTGAGTGGTTCTTTTTACCTCACTTCAACTTATTATGAGGAACCTGAATTTCAATAGGACTGATTCCTATTGGCTCAAGATCCGTGAACAAACCATCCCTCTTTCACTAAGATCCTCCGTTGAAAAGTAACCATGCATAATTCCCTCCGTTTGAAATTGAAATTCATTTCGCGAGGCTTCGTCGGGGTTCTACAAAACAAGTAACAATTCAAAGGATAGGAAGATCCAAACACGATATGTAGAGGAGACTGAGGCAGAATAAGACAGGGTCAAATTTGAATAACCCTGATAACTCGTTTAGAGACGAGTCTAGGCTTCCACCACATGAACCCATTCTCAATACCATCATAGACAATGGTTTTTATGGTGGTTAGACAGACTAGTACGATACTCGGAGTTTGCACTGCCATAACGGTACTTTTCGACAGGCTGCGCGGAAAAGTGTCTTTTCCGCACTGATTTTCCACTTTCTCGCATTGTTTGTCAAAAAACACAGTTAGATATGCGGTTGTAAAACCTATTGTTCCGCCCTTGTATCAAAATGTAGTATTTTGATGGTCTCTCGCGGTTCATTCTAATGCAAGATTTCACGCAAAGTCTGCAGAACAGGATGGTCTCAATCACAGTTTGGGGATCAGAAACTACATTACAAACGAAGAATTTGAGCCAGCGTGAGCCTCAAGAACTTCATCCATATTTTCCTCGGATTCTTATTTGATTTAGGGCAAACGACGAGAAGACGCACGCTTGTTATCATCTAACTTGAGTGCATCTTCTCGTCGTTTACCCTAAATCGAAGGAGAATCTGAGTAAAATCTAGACAAAACAAGTATGTATATTGTAGGTTGGGATGCACAAGACGCCCAGTGGCTCCCACTTTCCTGCAATAATCTCATAATTTGGGCTAAACGTTGAGTCGTCGAGTATCAGTCGGAGAATAACCATAATTACACAACTCATATCAAACTTTATACCATTGAATTTCTGACATAAGTGGTGAATGAAACTTTACAGCAATGCTGCACGGCTTCAGCATGCCCTTAATCTGTTAAGTTGCATGCTAGTGATCGCAATTTTGCAAAAACGAAAAAAAAAAAACGTACAGGAGCATTTCTGGACAGACTGGACGGAGCAAATATAGAAAATGATGAGTCCTATATCAAATCGGTCGATCGACTATCCACCCATGTTTTTGGATGATAATTGCTCGTTCCAAGGCTGAAATGTGCGTATGCGTGTCTATACGCATACGCAATATAATTTCGTATATCCGTATGCGTATACGCGTATGCACAACATATTTGGGCCATTCTAGAGTATTTCACCAAATGCCTGCACTAGGGTGGCTGAAAAAATTCCAAGAAGCTCTTTCCTGTTACTACTATGTCATTATAGACCAACAAAATTTTTCTTGGATAATTTCGAAGGGCCTCGTAGGCCCTGGGGCCCATGTATAGTCTATTTTAGGCCCCTTTTCAGACTGTTTCTAGGAAATCATAGCCCCGACCAGATTCAATTTCCTGGGACGTATTCAGGTGCATTTTCCCTGTGAGGACTAGTACTTTCAAAGGAGGGAATGCCTCAGATCGACGTTTGAGCCTAGCAACTTCTAGGAACTATTTGCTGAGAGCATATTTTAGCGATTTTTGGGCTTTATTCCAAGTCACCTAGCTCCTACTAGAAAAGTGATAATTGACTTTCATCGATAATCATTTTGAAGGTCTTGAAGAGAGCTACAATTTGACCACTGGTAAGAGTCGATTATCGGACTTTTCATAGGAGTTACAGTCGATACAAGTTGAGCAGTTTCGTAAAAATGCCAAACTTTGAGTTCAATTAGAAAACATCTTTTTTTTCCTTTGATACCGAACCTGTACAAATATGTCATTGATACAAGTACTTACAATTGGAACAATAACCTGGGAGGCATGTCCAATTCTTGAATTCACCCAGACAATTTAAAACTCACTACTTTGAGTTTTTGCTCAAAATGACTTCACACCTATGGCTCGCGTATGATTCCATCTGAACTAATGTGCAACGATCTATGTGGGATTACTCTCCAATGTACCCTGAAATATGTGTGGAATCTTCCGGAGGCAAGCCTCGAACTAGATGCGACCAGGAGGTTCTATTTTACGAGTTCGGAATGGGCATTATTTCATCCATTTGGGCACAGGCGAGCGTGGGAGAGATTTTACTCATTCTATTACCTCACAAAAATGAGTCGAGTGGCTAAAATACATCCAAATATGCCTCTCCGACTCTAGATGACCATCTAAACACGTTTTCGTGGTCAGTTTGGCCCTATTTTTATCGTCTGAAGCCACTCCATCGAAAAACATGTAACTAAAGTGATACTTGATCTGAAAGCAAGTACCAATGTTTCTGAGCCAAACTGACGGCGAGAACGTGCCGAAATGGTCATTTTGAGTCGAAGAAACATTTGTTTCTTCGAACATGGTTTGTATCCCTATTTCATCCGCTCATCTCATTCTGAACACGTGAAATGGAACCTTCAGCTCGGATCTGGCATGAGGCTCGCCTTCGGGAGTTTTGAATAGTAACAAGTTTCAAACAAGAATGTCTCATAACTTGAAATGGACGTTTCATTCGAAAAAAAGTTAGGTGACCTGTTTTGTGAATCTCAAAGAGTCCTACAAATAAAGGGGTTATGGTTTTTCATGAGCAGATTGATAATTTTCATCCCATATCAATTTTAAAGGGGTATTTCAATTTACTCGCTATATTGGAGGAGGAACCGATACGTCCAACTGAGATGGATTCCTACTATATATGAGCTCGCAAAAATCATCTTTTTAGTGTATTTTGGACTCAGTTTTGTGATACTAATTGCATCTTGAAGCAAAGATGCCGAGTAAGCGTGACCATATAGACTCAGCCTCAACGATGACAAGATTTTTCAGCGGTAATTTGGAACAAAGGAGGGTCTTCAGGATAAGTATTGAAAAATCAGCATTGATTGACGCAACTAATACATACATCATTCACAATTCAAGGTTCGCAGAATTCGACGAGGATACTCAATTAGGGAATCCACCTAAACCAATGTTGAAGAGCTTTGAAAATGGAGCAAACATATGTAGTTCATTCACGATGGAGTGGATCGATTTTGAATTGATTCTGTAATTGATATAACATGGTCTGAGGAAAATTAAAAGTCATGGTCGAACAGAAGTTTGCAATTCGTATCACCTCAGCATAATCAACTAGATAAGTTGATCATCTCCAAACCCGGAATTTCCCGTCCATAATCGATCAAGAAGTAGTCATATAGGGGAGAGTGGGGCAAAATTGGACGGGGGCAAAATTGGATAAGTGAGATAGCTCGGTCGGAGGCGAGTCTAGGCTTTCGCCGCGTAAATTCTCTTTTAATACCATCACAGACAATGGTTTTTATGGCGGTTAGGCCTCCCGAAACAATACTGGGAGTCCACGCTGACATAGGGGTGCTTTTCGAGGGCCTCACGCGGTTTATTTTCCAAATGCAAGATTACACGCTGCTTCTACCGAAGTGCACTGGCTCAATCGCCATTTGGGGGTCAAAAACTAGGTCACAAAACGAAGATTTTGAGCCGTCGTGGGTCGAAATCGGCCCACTTGAACCCAAGTTATCGCAATTCTGCGAAAAAAACGCCTGGGGGCATTTTTGGACGAATTGGTGGGGGCGAAATTGGACAATGCTAAATCCCATCTAAAATCGGTCGACCCATCGCCTATACGTGTTTTTCGATGGTAATTGCTCGATAGAGGCGCGTATGCGTTTGCGCAAATTTTTCGAAGTGCGCGAGGTTGAGGGTTAGTTAGGTGATTGAAAATGGGTGAGAAAATGAAGTTACGATGTCCAACGACCGTCTCAGGAGTCAGTTTAGAGGTCAGAAGTTGCTTTCTACGTGTTGAGAGTTAGTGCTCGATTTAAGCATTTTCACTCTCGCATTCGGTGACATTGACTCGAATGTTACACACTATCAGCGGGATCGTTTATGTAGGGGCGAGTATGAATACCTCCAATATGAAGAAAAACGAAAAAAAATTCGACTCTTAGAGGCCACGAGTCGATTGCTGTTTCGCTGAAGACGGTAGTGCACCAATGAAGCGCCTATTCCAACAATGCCGAAGAATGACACAAAAATGGTCCGCTTGTTGAGACTCTGGGAGGATGTAAAGGTCACAAGTGGGGTTCCCTCTTGATTTGGGGTTATTACCACGTGTTTTGGTGGGTAAATGCGACTCTAATCGGTGAGGAATATTGCCGTATACCTCAGTTTTGGAGAAGGCTGTCCAAATTTGCCCCCAAAACTTGTCAAAATTGCCCCCAAGCTCGGGGCGAATTTGGACAGATTTTTGTTTTTCAACTCCAAGAAAAAGTATGAACGCTGAGACCTAGGGGTTTGAAATTTTTTTTACAATGTATTTAATAGTTGAACTTCAAAATTCCATGACGCGCCTAGCCCCAAGTATCGCCAGATAGCCCCACTGCAAAATCCGTCCAATTTTGCCCCACTCTTCCCTATATTCTCATCACTCTAATCCGTTCCAAGTCAAAGTGTCGTCGTGGCACGTCGATTTCCCTCCAGAGAAGTGAGATGGATCAAGTAATGCACAAGACCATCACAAAACATACCCAGATAACCTTGTTCATCTACATCTTAACAGACTAAAACCGTATCCTCAAATTTGTGAAGTTACATAATAACTTCATTGATATCAACCTTGCACGATCTTCAATTTCACAGAATATCTGACAAACGTGAAATGTGGTTTCAAACAATAACTCAACACCAGGCTCACAAACGAGACGCTGCTGATTTCGGTCCCTAGACAATAACTACACCAAGCTCTCTCAACTCTGAAGCTCGTTCAACAAGCCACTAACCACCCACAAAGTGCAACAGTGACGTGACTCGACCGTCCTGTAACTTGTAGCTGGTGAATCTTGATCAAACTTTGGCTATACCGATATTTACCTATACTGTGTTATGGATAATCCCTATAGCCAGCGGCAGAAACTAATCCTCGCCAAACTATCGATGCTACGGACACAATGAAATTCACGCTGTCGTGAACTCTTGGTATCAACCAGGGAATATCAGAAGCCAATTTTGGCTTCAGTGTATATGTAAGTCTGTGTGAAACTTTGAAATATTAGACAGACCACACAGATGATTTGGGATATATGAGAGTCAATGTGCCAAACAGGGTTTATTTCAATCACAATTTGATTCTTAGTTATGACAGTGTCAAGAGCTTGACAATGCAAGAGAATGAAATTTTCAAAATTCTTCTCTTCCACGAAGAAGAATCTTTCCTCGTTCCTTATTCACCTGTCTTCGACTTGAATGACTCAAAATATTCATTTTTATTATATGAGAATTCCAGACAAGATTTGCCGTGCTAGCAATATTTCTTCGCTCATGACGTGCAAGGTTCTGAAATCAACTCGTAGATAGGAGGAGTCAGAGTAAAAATTGTTGCGATATTTTGAAGAAACTCGGAGAGTGGAGATATGCAATAAAGGACATCTTGAACCAGAATGGTCTTCACGTTCAATGTGGTAGATCAAATGAGTGTTTGTGTACAGAGAATTGGAACTTGGAACCTGAGGAAGAATTTCAACTTCATGTACGAGTCATATTGAATAACGATCTATGAAATCGACAAATTCTAAGCAGCCCTTGGGTACTATTATCAAAACCAGCTAAGAAATCATCAGAGGGTGGTGGGTCAACATATCTACTGATGTAGATGGTAAGAATTTTATCAAACTGGGAAGAGGAAAACCTTGGTTACGACTGATTAAAGTACTATCATCCTGAAATATTCAAAGCTTTTTTCTCATTTTGATGAGCATGCGAGACTCAAAAATGTTTTGCGGTTCTTTTGAATTGATAAACCTTGATCGGATGATTTTTCAGCAAATATTCAATCAATTCATTCATCATTCAGATTCACAAGTGAATAGCTTTTGGGAAACAATTCAAAACTGCCCCTGAATGCTGGAACTATGCTTGTTCACAGTACAACATTCATCTGTCACTCGAGGAGTCCGTAAATAGACAGCCTAATTCTAATGAAATTCTAGGAATAAATCCATACAATGCCAATGAGCTTGCTTACTCACCAGAAAATTTCCTTGATTTGGATTCCACAATAACCAACAATCTCGCTTTTTTAACATTAGAGATCACACACTTACTCGGAACAGGGGGAAAATTGAAAGAAACAATCACTCGAAATTTCCTCATTCATAACCTACAAAACTCCCTCCCCCCACATCCTACTCTCGAATGAACGAAAAAACCACCCAAATTGACGATCTATCTTACCCCAACCCATCATGAAACCTCGTCAATACTCACGTTTTCCATCAGCGATCCCCTTAATCCTTAGTGCAGCCGAAGCTACTTGAAAAGCGCAAACCAACCAACAGTATCTACAGCACGTCAGGTACATATTGTTTTATTTAAATTCACAATCCCTGCACACACTTGTCCTTTCAAATTCACACTTATTTTACGGTCACTTATCCAACACGTGGTTACCCGGCATCGCACAGGACAAACACGCGTGTTATCTATATCTCTTTGTATGATTAAGAGCGAGCGCGCTTGCTCGGCCCGAGCGCGCGCGCCAATCTGACTCTCTTCTCGATTCTACTTCATGCATTCACCATGCTCTCCAGCATCATTCCACTCTCTCTCTCTTCTACTCAACTCGGAGAGAGGGAGAAAACACGGGTACAGGATCGCGTCTGCGCATATCCTGGTGAGAGATACATATATGAGCAGTTCTGCGTAAACTTGCTCGAAACAGACTCAAGAATGGACGAGAGGCAAAACTGAACTTCTGGGCTTGTGAGGTGGATTTTTTCCCCACTAATACCATCTAGATCGAGGATCAAAACTGAAAAGTATTGGAAGCTGAAAAAAATTTTCGCGTGTTAAAATTCCATGAGAGCTCAGCTCGAGATCGCAATTTGGCTACAGAAATGACAGCTGCAGATACGAAATTTCGTTTTAGATCAGTGGATACGATGCTTCGATTGCATTATCGATGTTTTGATCGTGTTCTGGGATTGCTAAGGGAATGACACTCTCATTCACCGCGCCATTTTTTCGGAGAAAAGCACCCCGCCACGTCTCGGAAGTGAAGCTATAGATATTTGTGCCGCAGCTGTTTGATAGTTTGAAGAGTAAGGATCAAAATGTGCCCACAAACGAACACTTCCAAGTCGATAGAAGCTATCACGCAAAATCATATTGTTGAAACAATAATTTTGGCTCAGATTCGGGAAGACAATTTGCACACAGCGTCGGGCGGGTGAACGACCTGGTCGCGATTTCTAAATTATGAAAAAGTGTTCGAAATGTACCCAAATTGGATGTTTTTTTGTGGGGGACGGATATGCTACGGAAATGACATTTTGACCCCTTATTTGCAATTTTCGTCACAAAACATCAAACTCGGTCAATTCTGACATTTTGCTGAGAAAGAAGACGAAAAAATATACGAGAAACGTGTTTTGCACAGTTGATTGAGAACGCATCGATGCCGCAACACATTGTGAGCAAGTTGCCGCGGAACTGCTGCTATATGTGTGCCACAAAGCCAATGGTAGAGCAAACTCAGTAACGGTGCAAACGTTAGTGAGAGTTTCAATCTCCGTTACTGAATATTTCCCCCTCTCCCTGAGCCAACTTTGTTTGCTCTGTACGTCGTAATAGTAGTAGTAGTCGTATGTTTGGTGAGGTTGTAGATATACGGATGACGGATCGGCCGCGACTCGCGGTCTGCTAATGACTCGGAAGAGTGGTGATAGTTGCACCACGAGGGTCTGCCACTGCTCTTTCTGTGCAGCGGTGCATCGACCGCTCTGAACGGGTGGCGTCTGACCAAACTCGGGCTGTACTACTGCGGCTACTCCGTCACAGATCGTTATGTTCCAATAGTTGACGCCGTCAGGCAGCAACCCAACTCAGAGGTACGAATATCAGTTGGGGTATGAGTCTATAAATGGACGTTTTAGTTTGGGTAAGAGTTCAACAGTTTTTTCAGGTGACTCTTACCTGTTGTACTACTATCGGTTTAAAAATGATTGACACCTGGAGAATTTCTGCTATCCTGGCTCCAAAAAAAATCGCTAATTTTTTTAACTGGGATAACGTCGAAGCACATCTAGTCGTGGCCATGATAAAATTTTCTCGAAGTCGATCGGATGACAACTGCGGCTGTAGCTGTTATCATAATGTAAAAAAACGCGGGTATAAGGCCAATTTCAGAGGTAGCTCGACTTTGGGATGCTACAGCACTGCCAAAAAAAATTCTGGGGCGCTGCAAAAAAATAGGTGATAGATATTTGGTTCCTCAATAGCGTCCAACAACAATCAGCCAAAAAAATTAATAACTTTTGGAGATAATCCAGTTATTGTTATCTCGGGATCTATTGAGGTTGAAGACTTGATTCAAAAACAGAAAAATCATAAAAAAATTCTGGATGTCAAATACGAAAATGCAATATGAGATTTTAAATAAACAAACGCGTGGCGAGGTCGCAAAGTTGAAAAAAAATAAAGTTTGCGCCTATTGTGAGGCTTTTATTGTCTTTTACAGCCGGGACCCGTAAAAGCGGCGATGGGCGAGACTACCTGACCGCGGACCATAAAAGTCGTAAAGTTGCGGCCTCGGAGTCAATTAGGGTACCATCAGTCTGCTTCGGCTGCAATAATGAAGCTGAATTTTCAACAAAGAGAGCAATAAAACTATTTCGAACGCGATTTGGGCCTTGCGTTACAAATATCGCCGATTCATCGATGAAGCATTGTCAATGATGAGTCGAACAGTATATCAATGACGCGTGAGTGCAGGTGTCTTTCTCTCTCTCAGAGTTTCGCGATATCTGCATGTAAGTATTCTTTGGCGGATGCTTTAAATGATTGATAATATGCAATCAATACTTCATCCACATGATTCCGATGTGAAACAGTTGGATATCATCCGTATTGATAAGATGACAATCAACGGTTGAATGATTTTACCATCATCTTGTTCGACCGATCATTTATAGCATCATAGAAATGAATGTATGTCGTGTTATTGCGCGTTTCGCACAATCAATAATTATCAGTCAACGATCGAACAAGATAATAGTAAAATCATTCAACTGTTGATTATCATCTCATCAATACGGATGATATCCAACTCTTTCACCAGATGAAGTATTGATTGTATATTATCAATCATTTAAAGGATTCGCCAAAGAATACTTACATGCAGATATCGCGAAACTCTGAGAGAGAGAAAGACACCTGCACTCACGCGTCATTGATATACTGTTCGACTCATCATTGACAATGCTTCATCGATGAATCGGCGATATTTGTAACGCAAGGCCCAAATCGCGTTCGAAATAGTTTTATTGCTCTCTTTGTTGAAAATTCAGCTTCATTATTGCAGCCGAAGCAGACTGATGGTACCCTAATTGACTCCGAGACCGCGACTTTACGACTTTTATGGTCCGCGGTCAGGTAGTCTCGCCCATCGACGATTTTACGGGCCCCGGCTGTAAAAGACAATAAAAGCCTCACAATAGGCGCAAACTTTATTTTTTTCAACTTTGCGACCTTGCCACGCGTTTGTTTATTCAAAATCTCATATTGCATTTTCGTATTTGACATCCAGAATTTTTTCATGATTTTTCTGTTTTTGAATCAAGTCTTCAACCTCAATAGATCCCGAGATAACAATGACTGGATTATCTCCAAAAGTTATTAATTTTTTTGGCTGATTGTTGTTGGACGCTATTGGGGAACCAAATGTCTATCACCTACGTTTTTTGCAGTGCCCCAGAATTTTTTTTGGCAGACCTGTAGCATCCCAAAGTCGAGCTACCTCTGAAATTGGCCTTATACCCGCGTTTTTTTACATTCTGATAACAGCTACAGCCGCAGTTGTCATCCGATCGACTTCAAAAAAATTTTATCATGGCCGCGACTAGATGTGCTTCGACGTTATCCCAGTTAAAAAAATTAACGATTTTTTTTGGAGCCAGGATAGCAGAAATTCTCTAGGTGTCAATCATTTTTAAACCGATAGTAGATGGGTCTATAACTGGTGTCTTTTAACATCTGCTGGGGGGATTTTGTGTTTCTTTCTTGATTGATTCCCCTGGGTGCAAAATTCTTGATAGGAAATGGCTGGCAGTAGCATGAGGATTATGAAGGAGGGACAACTGTTTGGAGAATCTATGAGACACAATGGAATAAAATTCTCAAACTTGGTCACTGTATCCGGCAATGTCACAGGCTGTCGGAAGTGGTATTCGAATAATTTTTCAACGAGTGCGATGTAACGTGTGGTATCGGCAACAAGTGAGAATGACTTGGAATTTGATGAAATGGATGTATTGAATGATTATGAATTGCTATACAGAGTGCGTGTGAAGAGAGTGAGTGGAAATTGAAAAGGAATCCAAAAAATAGTGTTCTTTGGGATATCAGTTTTTTGCTATTGAAAAAAAAACCCTAACGTTCCAGGGCAAAATTGAATACAAATTCGGTTTTTACGTAGAAAAATACATGTGAAAATAAAATGGTCCTGAAAGAGACATTGCAAAACCAAAATTTTGTTGTCCAATGATATTGATCATAGGGAAAGATGCTTACGGTGTTGTTTGTCTTCTCTTGTCAACTCAACAAAATTTCGAGCCTTGAGTCATCAAACCCCCAATCCCGGCTCCAAAATCCGGGAATACGGGTCAATTTCCTAAATTGCCCCATATTCCCTGATATGCAGAGATCGCGAATATCGGAATCAAGAGGAACGTGGTTCGCGTGTACGTAACAAGCTCACTACTACCTGAGAAATTCAGAAATACTTCCCAGGACAGTTCAAACACGACACGGAACGATTTATCAACTCCCGTGACAAAAGAAAACGATAATATAAAAAACTCTCATTCTCGTGAGCGGAATTACAAGCAATCCGGCAAAAATTATTGCAGCATTCAGGGGAAGGGAGAAGCAGAATCGTACAGGCAATTATCTTTTTCACATGTCCACGCACAACTCGCAAAAACAGGAAAGGAGTTGTCCAGAAACGAGGCAACGAGAGGAAATGTATAAAATTAGTAAGGATAGAGTTGATGAAGGGTAGAATAAAAAGTTAAATGCGAGAATGCAACAAAATTAGCGGTTGAACTTGTTTCTAAGTGAAAAGAGATATGACTGTATCCGGGCCTCGTTATGATTCACAAATCTCAGTTGGATTCTGCACACAAGGCAAAAAGTCGTGAAAATAGATTCACCCATACCGTATATATCTAACTTATAAGATAGTAGTGGTAACTTTCGAATACTACCGCAGTTGAGAGTTAGATGATAGAGTTGAGAATGAGAGGAGAAGAAAGAGAATATACGGTGAGATCAAAGCTTGTTTGAGGGTAAAAATTTTCCACGACCGTAGTAGGAAGTCGCTCGATCATTCACCACCCGGAACCCGGAAATTACTTCGAAAAAAACTTCATCTAGCTCATATAAACGAAACCGCCAAATGGAACCTAGAGTATACGCACTATAGTAGTAGGAGAATTTCACGAGGTCGCTTGCAATTTCTACGATTACTTCCGGCGGATCGGAACAAACAGAGTCATGGATATAGACCACCAAGCCGCACGCTAACGACCGATTCTTTGGCGAATGCATGGTGCGTAGCTTTCGCGATTTCCCAATTGATGAGTAAAATCAGCAGCTTGTTCATCTCAATTTTAGAAACTCTCAGCATTTATAGAAGATGAAGCTAGAATCTGGATGTGGTAAAACATTGCTTCAATTTTGAGATAATTTGACTACTTGAAATCAATCATTTAGATTATAGAGATTCATCAAGGAGAAGGCAGCTGATTACTGAATTTCGTCGATTGATGGATGAGTAATTGCCGAGGGTATCACTGGATCTGTATATCTCAGCGTCGATAAAGATACTTAGATATGCGAAGGAAAATACATATCAGTTGACGATCGTATTTACTGTTATTTTTTTCAAATACAGGGAACCCGATACTCACAGTGTTGTGTGGAATGAGGATTTCTTGATGATTCCAACTATGGATTCCAACAGTTTCTGAATTGATATAACAGCGGTTCGTGGTCTATGCTGCATCGATTCACATACCAAGAAAAATGAATATTTTTCGCACCAAGTTTACGAGGTTACTCCTCCCTTGCAAGCAGTAGCATTTCCGCCCAAGTCACAAGAAAGCATCAAGATGATCGTAAAGAACCGAGAAAACGCATAAATCAGCCATGAACAGTTTTTTTGGAAATTTTTCCAGGCATCTTCATATCAAATAATTTCAGACTCTTCTAATGAATTTTAAAAAGATGCCAGAATGGTTATCAGACTAAGTTCGTGAAACCAACCGAAATGTGTATAAAGTGGAATCTCGAGAATCACTTCTACTCAGTTACATCACCAGAACCAACAATAAAATTGATGTGCGTCGATCTTGATATCTTGATGCATCTTACGATCGATCGAATAAACTAGAATGGTTTTATGCAAAAAAGGAGAAGAAGAATTGAGGAAGTGTTAGTGGTGGGCATCTGATATTCTGAATGGGTATACTTATGGATCGTTTGGGGCTGAGAGATATTTCTTCGGAAGCCAAGTTGGGAACGTAATCACGGCATTTGGCGTGGGACGTTGCACACCCACTTGAGTAAATTTATTGGGTATGCAGGTGGCCGTGAATGAATCAAGGTGCATGTGCCGAACAGAGGAGGAGCCTATCTTTCTCTTGCCAGTTCAGTTTGGGTGGAGAATTTCGAGAGGCTGGAAGGCGATAAAGATGATTCAAGTGCCCGCGCTGCTCCCGAAATGTTTTCCTGGTGGTCTAAAATATGCACGAGCACAACTTCTATTTCGAGATGCAGTAAAGTTATTTAGATATTGATGTTGATTTATTGAGACTACGATCATCAGATGTTACAATCCAGATTCTATCGCTCCGAGTGACTGGCAAGAATTGTCTCAGAAGATTTCCACAAAAACTTCTATAACTATTCAAATCTGAGACAATTTTATTTTCATTATTCTAACCCAAAGCCTCTGCGTTTGAATACGATTCCTGGTTTTCGAGTGATTGTTGTCAAAATTATCATGACTGGAGCAAAGAACTACACGCCCGAATGTTGGAATACGATTTTCCGATTGACTGGGCGTAAATTGAACGAAAACTTCCGAAGGCAAAGCAATATTTTAGGCTCATTCGGAAAAATACATCTGCATTACACTTGTGTACTGATTCCGCGTACAAAAGGACGTGTCAGGCCTAGCGCCTGCGAGTTATAAAATATACTATGAGTTGCAGTTTCGAGCTTTTTCCCCGAAATCCCGATTGATTCTCAGATTTGCCCAACGCTGAAAATCGTTTGGAATTCGAGAATTTATTCTCCGCGTTTTGTTTTTGGAGGTAGATAATCCTCAGAGTCAGAGGCCAATCCTTATACTTATTCCATTTGTCCATCATCACTAAACACTTGACATCTCTTATCTCATTATTTATTGGCATGAAGTCAAAGACCAATATCATCGGGAGGAATATCTCCATAGGGAAATGGGACTAGAATTTGATTGGTATCAGTTCCGATGAATCAATATATGACTGGGATCAACGGTCGTAGTCAACCTCAGATATCACAAAAAAAAACATGAATAACAATTCGACATTATTCTGGGATTCTGAAAAATCCTTGGCGAATTGTGGAATCTTAAAAATCAAATTTTAAAGAAAAATACAGGCAACTGGAATACATTTTACGTTCCGAGAATAGCTTCCACCCGTTGAAAGAGAGTGAACGAAACAAAGCGAGCGAAACAATTCAAGGCAATATTGCGAGAGAAGATTGAATGCAGAGAAACAGAACTGGCTCTGATCATAGAGCTCTGACTTTGTACACGCGTAACTTGTGACGAAGTTGAGAGGCGTAGAGGAAAAGTAGTGAGAGGTTGGGGCTATACAAAGTTTTTTAAGCATCGCACTGTAGAAAGAGAAGAGAGGTCGAGACTAGTTCCACAGTGTAAGAATGTTGCGACTGTAAACGGAATGAGCAATTATAATTTTCACATGTAGGTAGGCAAAGGAATTGCTTCTTTCCTCTCCGTTCCCACCCATAAGATTTCTCACATGTCCAGACGCACTTCACACTCTCTTTTTCCTTTTTTCTATTTCTCTGGCCCTTGTCAAACTACCTAGAGTTTATCTTCAACTGCAAGGCTCACAACCCAGCCGAATCAAACATTTCTCTTTTACAGGGCTTGGATTAAGCTCAAACGAAATCTTTCCATATTTGATTGATTTGCTCACACATTTTGTCGAGTTTCAAGCTCATTGGATATTTGATCTGTATGTATTCCTTGATTAAGCAGCATTTCATCATACTCAATTCATTCAAAACATTCCAGAGTTCAAATGACCCTTGTCGAATGTATTGAATTGATTTTTGATGATTGAATTCGTACTGCTCATCAATTTCATCCCGACTCTGCAGCGCTCTTGAGAATTCATTGCTGGAATCCCGGATTTTGTTCTGCTAATTCTCCAACCTTCGATGTGCTAGACAATTTTTTCATGGATTAACCTGAAATGATCTAATAATATATGGTATGATTAATTTAAATCAGTGCAAGCATAATAACTTGATCGATGTCACTAGATTGGTTGGACGAATTTTTTCAAAATTGTTGATTTTTAAGTGAAAAAAGTGAATTTATCTCGTTCCAGGCTTCTCCGCACCAATTTATTCTGGAAGTAAATTGGCAGGCAGAACTCTTCCATGCATCAGAATTTCAAAAATGAACATGGATTTTCACACTTTGCGGAATACTTTTCGGTGGAAATCTAGTTTTGCCAAATTTTTATGTCAGGTCCGTGTGGTATTAGTGCGACCCTTACTCGCAAGATTACAAAAGTCCTAGTCATTTTTTTCCAAAGTGTAGGATGGTCGAATTGAAATTCCAAAATCCCGAAGCTGTAGCTCAAACCGTTTGGCTGTGAGATCAATTTTAGTGGCGGAATGTCAGGTCCGTGTGTTGCTTCAAAATGTCAGTTCCGTGTGACCATACCGCGTCTCTCCATGTTATCCTTATGGTACTTATGAGTGGGAAAATTTACACTCGTGCGTGAGTTTATTCATACTTCATATGTTCTAAAAAGTCGAAAAATACATCTTAGAACCTTCGGAAGTGAGATTTAGCACTGGCACATTATTGGCTCCCAAATATCGAAGTTTCCGCAGAACTACTCATACACATGAAATGTCGAGTGTAGGGTTATTTGGAATGTTGGGTCATGGTTTTCAAAGTTGGGTTAGGAGGAATCGAAAGGATCCCTTAGAAGTCGAAAGGGATCTCATCATTGGAGTTTTAGTGAGCATCACACGAACTTCAGTGCGACCACTCACTTTGTATGCTACGAGGGTCGCGTCAGATCTTACTCAATGTCACTGAAATTTCAGTGCAACTTCAATGGGTAGTCACTGAAACTATTCTTTGAAGTCATCAGAAGGAGTTGATCTGAGATTAACCGAAGTTCGGTGACTTCTTCCTGATGGACTCCGAGAGAGTACGGGTGGTTTCGAAGAAAATGAGCTGTATGCCCCCGGTTAATCTCCATCTCGGATACTCGAAAAGTACCGAGAATATCCACAAATTCTTGACGTTTCCTCACAGGCTACAAATGACTGAGGAAGATGGGAAAGATGAGGGTTACATTTAAGAGTTCCGCTCCATATTAGGCAAGAGATACTCATGATACTGGCAATTCATGGCGTAGTCATGTATGGAAAACTTTTCAAGACACAAGAAAAGCAGATTTCATAAGTCTTTTGCCGTAAAACTACTCATGAGCATTTAGTCATGTACAATATTTGTAGCTCAAAAATCTGGAGTTCATGTCCAAAGTTGCAACTCTTTCAATCGGCAGTTATGATGGCATCGTCTAGAAAATCGTCTGAAACAATGAACATCGTGTAACACCGCGAAAATATGATTGGACAAATTATTCATCAAATCGGTCCCATGAGAAACGGCCGAAAATGGACACGTGGATCTCATTTTAGAGCTACCAAATGTTCACTCCATTCACATTAATCGTGCACCCGTGTTCAAATAGCCAGAGACGGACTTGTGTGGAGAAATTGATATCTGATACCGTTTGAAAGACTGAAAGTTAGACTGCTCAGAAGCAATGGGATGTTCCAGTTGATTCCGTTCATTGTACGATTGCTGATGAACATCCGTTGGAAAAGTTTGACTATCACATCTGAATTTGCATTCAATCAGGAAAACTTTCAGCCGAGCAGACCCGGATGAATTTGTAGGACCCGCAGAGTTGACCGAGATGAAGCTTAAGAGAAAGCGATAGGAAGGGGGGAAGGAAAAGCTGCTCGCCGTTCGAATATTCGGGAAAGTTTGGTTGAACGTGTTGCCGGGAGGGGTCAGACTTTTCTTGAGTTCCAAAGTTGGTACTGCAAACCCGCATGGAGCATCAATCTGAATTCCTCTATTCCATAGAAATGTAACTACGGGTATCCCTCTGTCACTTTGTCTATCGATTTCTTCAGCTATCATGCTTTCTTTCTCCATCAACTTCCCTCTCCAGAACTTTTATTCCATAGAGTTCTTTCCTCGTATAACCATGCCATGTATAGCACAAGATAACTAGTATTGGTCAAGGGTATACGGAAAGGCCACCTGAGATCGAGGCAGAGAGATGAAGCTGTCATTTATCATCATTAGTCAGAATCGAACCAGATAATCCACCAGCAGAACTATTTCCTCGGAAGAGCTAGCAAACTGACCACTAGGATTTTTGATGCGGAAATTTTCTTATCACTCCGGCTTCAAAATGTATGACATCATCTTATGTCGAACACCTAGCACACACAAAAACGAGTTAACTTGTCCAAATAACACGGCGATCCTTCATACGTGCTCTGCGCTCGAATCGAGGCTCGAATGACAGATTCCTCACATCACTCCTTCGAAAAATGTCACGGTATTAGTCTGATCTTGGACATATTTTATTTCGCAGATTGGTATTGTTGGACAGTTGAGTCATCTTACTGTGTCTATGATTCCTTGAAACCTTGCCTTTGATGGATCGATTCCATTCGTTATGCTATTCATCTTCAGCTAAAATTTCAAGATCTACCAGTTGCGTCAGAACAGATTTTGCCCATTAAGTGTACCCTCATACTAACAAACAGAGTTGCATTGAAAACTTTCGATGTGCATCGAAGCAAATTTTTATGTTTTATAACGTATGAATAGTCCAGGAGCAATATTCGAAATTTGGAAAGTCATCACACACCTGCACAAACTATTTACAAATTCTACAACCGATTTGCGACGTTTTCTCAAATGACTTCTGGGTACAACTACTCACGTGAGAATGTATAGAAGCTCGTTTACATTTTCTTTGAGGTCCATGAGGTGCATTTCACTGTAAATGTGGCCGAGAGGCATCCGAGTGGCCTACCTTCTCGCTGCTCATGTGGGTCGAATTGCTATAGGCGGATGAAATTCAGGCAAAGTTGTGGCCTACTTGGTGAGCTGCTGCTGCGTAATTATTATTATCGTATCAAGGATTACAAGATTGATCCTTTGAGAGGTTGGTAGTATACAAATTTCGATTCTGCAGTTCGCTCTTGTGACAAAATGAGGGAACATGGCAGTACTTACTGGCAGCACTGAAAACTCTCGAAGAACCAATATACGAAAATGATTATTCGATCAGTTGACGAGAGTCTTCAATCATCTGGAAAAATGTACGTGACACATGTGCAATAAGATCACGATTCTTAGAACGGAATCCATAATAGACATCTTAATCCTGATGCTGTCTCTGAAACTTTTCGCATGGTCCAATTCGTCAGAACTTCGAGATTTCTTACAGAGAATTTCAAATCACATAATTTCAAGGTTTCGATCTGCATTTTAGGCAAACGAGGCAGAACCAAATTAATCCCGAAGCTTTCTTTGTGAAGTGAAAAATTCCAAGAACCTTCCAACAGGTTGAAATAACTTACAGATTTCTAGAAACTTTCAACTCATTTGCACGAAATTCATACAAATTCTACGATTATTTTCATCCAGATCACTCTCTACCTCTATGAACAAATTCACCGAGAATTCTGCGAATGTAAGGTCAAGTACCGTGTCTACGAATATGGACTAAACATCTACCAATAATATGGAGAAAAATGTTATTTCAATCCAATCTTGGTGAAATCTCTCGCAAATCGAGCTACCAACAATACCGATGTCTAGAATTCGTGGAACTCAACAAAAATCCTGCATATGATTGGATTCAAATTCCACGAATTGCTGAGAAATCGCACAATATAGGACAACCAACCAGAGCCAGCCTCAAAGCAGTAGGAAACCAGAAAAGGATTGCGATTGGCCATTCAGCCACGTCTGCTTGGATTTTTGTACTCTCTAGAGAGAGGCAAGTAAAAGCTCGGGGACACGGCTATATACAGTGTAGAAAAGTACCAAGAGTTGAAAGAGCTCGTGAACTGAAGGCAGAAAGAGGGGGAGAAATGGTAGGTTGGGATCTCTGGGTACTGCGAAAAATGCACGCCAATGCACCTCGAGAGGACTAATTAGAAAAAAATGAACCGAATACTAGGTATTCACATCTGGTCGCTTGAGTTGACCTCGATGACGACGAGGGCGACGAGGACGACTAGGACTCGAGAAGAGAGCTGATCCGCTTTGGAAGCTCGAGTTTCAGTGTGCTGAAGGCTCGATTGTAGGTCAAAAGGTGAGGTCTGGTGCGAGACTGAGGTAATATAGTGCGTCTTACGAAATGGATTCTGCATTATATGGCGCGGTATATTGATCAAATGAGGACGGGACGCACCCGTGTTCCTCATTGGAAGAGTCATCGGGAGTCAATCTTAACCCGGAGATTGTTTCGAGGAATCTCATTGCGAGCTTTGTGATGGGTGACAAATGGATCTTCTTCCATCGTATGGGATAGTGCAGTTCTTATTATACTTAAGAAAATTCCAAGGTTAAATCTCAAATGTCAAGAGTCTATCCCAGATCTCTAGAGAACAGTCCATCATCTTCAGAGATATTTCTATGAACTGCTTCCTTCATTCTTGCGGAATTGCTTTTTTTTTAATGAGATGCCTCAAGAGTTCCTCTTTTTCCATATCAGTAAACTACTGGCACAGTCCTACTGCAATTCTATGTAGTAATGCTATGATAATCCTGAAATCAATCACTATTATCTCATCGCTACCTATTGTACCACTCGGGAATCCACCGCATAACGATTCTACGATACTTCAACCATACTACTTCTCCATAACACCAAAATGGTTTTCTCAAAATGCTATTCTCGGTACACATCGTTTTATTGAAAATCAATGCGATTGCTGGGAATCTCAAAACAAGCTGCACATGTTGGGTAACTTATGATATCGACGTCGTAATGGAATTTCCCAATTTTTTCTCTCTTCCTGAGATGTTCAAGACTTATATATAGACTAGGCGAAACCATCACCATCGCTAGAAAATTTATTCCAATGAGATTTTTTGCCGGATCCTCACCGCAAAACCTGTTTGAATCCGGAAATCCATGTTGCCAGACGCCAGACGGAATTGGAATGCAAAATTGTTCAAACTGCAATTGTTTAAACAAATAGTCGATATCAATTTATTTGGTTCGAAGCAATTTATCAAGCTTACTTGACTAATTTCCAACCGAAAATTTCTCTCGGCATTTTTCTTCGAAAATCATGAGTTTTCGAGCTATAAGGGTTCGAAAGTTGAGAAAATGCGAAAATCGCGGTTTTTAGCGACCGATTAGAGTACGAAAAACGTAAAAGTCTCATGTTGCCGTAGTGGAAAGTTGTTGATTAGGATCTCTGCAACAATATGCGATTGCAAAATTTCATGTTTCGAAGCGATAACCCATTTTTTTTCAATTTTAACTATGGGTAGTGGCGCGTGCTGTAGCCTTAGTAATGCAACGGTATGCGGCAGCGGTGCGCGTCATCTGCTTCCTCGTGCCCATATCCCGTGCTTAACATTGGAAAAACAATGGGTCTTGCCCAGAAACATCCATTTTCGCTACTGGATATTGTTGAGGAGATCATAATCATCAATTTTCCACATTGGCAACATGAGATTTTTACGTTTTCCGTACTTCAATCGGTAGCTAAAAGCCACGATCTTGGCGTTTTTTCAATTTTGAAACGCTCATAGCTTGAATACGACGACTTTTAGAGAAAAATTATAAGAGACATTCTCTTTTGAATATTATTAAAACAACCTCAATGATTCACTTCCGAACGAGAAAACTTGATATCGAAAATTTGTTTAAACAATTTCAGTTCAAACGATTTTTCATTGGAATTTCGCCTCGCATCATGGATTTTTGGATCCAGATGGGTCTTTTGGTGGGGATCCTGCAAAAAAATCTCATAATTTTTTCAGCGACGGTGGTGACTTCGCCTCGTCTACGAGCTCCTTGAGGATTTCGGTCAGTGCAACGAATCGCTCAGGGAATCAAGTCCATAATCAGTCACTGTCACTGTCTCAAAAGTACAAATTAACACCTTAATCATCAGTTTGTACCCAAAATGACTTCTACTCGACTCATCGGAATATAATTTTTTACTTGGGAGCAACAGGAATGAAGTATTTGCAATCAGAACATTTTTCTTGGATAGCATGAGATCATTGAAAAATTGCGAATACATATGTGTTGGAGATAGCTTTCACAGAACCACTCGAGGAACCACTTGAGAACAAATGCAAAAAATACAGGAACATGAAAGTGTATGCCGCTCTTGATAAATCATTTCGTTCTCGGTTTCCTTAGAGGAGCAAACATCTTGAACAATATCTTTGCATCAACGCAGTTATATTTTCGTAAAAGACCCCTCAAGTTGATCCAGAATGCGATACGCGGAAGACGAGCTGTTTTGTTATATCCTACATTTGCGGGAGACGCTTCTTCAGTCTCGGGAGGCTTGGGGACCGCAGAGGGTATAAGAGTCTTGTCGCATTGCGTCGTTGCAATAACGCACCGCTGCGCTTATATGCGGGTCGAGAACCTCCGAACCTGACTGCTCGAGTATACATTCGAATATCCTCTTTGCATTCCCTCATAGCATTTCATCATATGTTTGAGTATACTTTTTAAGCTATTTATGTAAAAAGTCTATTCAGGGGCCGTATTACAGAATTGCCAACGTAAATTACCGGCTAATTTCTGACGTCCATCTCAAATTCTTCCGGCATTAGAAAATGAATCAGTTTTTGTTTTGCGTTTCGTGGATCAAGACTTTTGTAGGTTAGGGATAAACACTTGGATTTGGTGAATTTTTGACCAAATCTTGTTGAGCAAGTTCAGCGTGGATTGACATCCACTGACGAGGTGAAGCATGTCAAAAGACAAGTGTACATTCAAAATAGTAGTTGAACTTGGTTAGCACTATATTAGATTTTACTCCCGTTGATCGAACTATATACTCTTTATTAACTATGAGTGCGAGCCAACAAATCGTGCACGAAATATACATTTACGCACAAAGTATAGCAAGAGTATATTCCCGTACCCCTTGAATACAGCGTTCGAAGGTAAATCTGAAGTTTGTATAATGGAAAAATACACTCGCACTTCCCCTTCATGTTCATTTCGGGCACTCGAGGATATGTCTGTCCAATTACCCCCGAAATGAGCTTGCATACGAAGTGTGGGTATATTTTCTTTTACGCGTACCTCAGAATCGCGTTCAAATGTGGTATTACCATGATTGAAGTGATAGGAAAATTACTGATAACTCATTCCCAGTCTATTTGTCTAAGAATCAGTGTAAATGTGTTACATCTGCTGAGATATAAAGTGCTGAAAAAAAATCGCACAATTCAATACATAAGTATAGGTTGTCTTCCTTTCTGTATCAAACTATATTACTTCTTGGATCACTGTACGTTGGGATGTACTTCGCTCACAGATTCTAGAATTATTTGAAGTTTATGAACAGGGAGTTGGATATACAGAAGTAAAACCTATTTTCCTATCCTTGTGATGATCCCGAGTATCGAATGTGGCTCGGGCTGGAGACCTATCCCTCGGATGAAAATAGTATATTTTGACACAGTGTGCGAGAAAAGTTACTTTTCAATACAAGGGTGTAATAGAAGTTTTCACATCTTTGTACCAAAATGTTCCATCTTGATGATCTGTGAGTAAGAATTGATAAACCGTCTGCAAAGCACACTTTCCTGCACTGTGTATCAAGGGAACTTTGACGGAGTCACTATCAGAACAAGGTTATTAAATCTTGTACAATCGTAGACCATGTCGAACTTTGCAGAATGGACTTGCAGAAAATTTTGGTACAATAAATCGATTTAAAATGAACTATGTGAGCTCAATTCGCTCGAATTTCGTGGTGTATTTCCGGAAAGTGACTGTTCAGATTTAACTTGTAACGGCTCTTGAGCACCTGATTTGGTCACATCTTCAGAACGAATGGACTAAAAAATTGTGCGAGCGATGAATGTAAAAGTGAAACCAGAATGTAAATTCATACCCGAGTCCTAGGTTGCAGAAAGGATATTTGCATTCTATTCGCTGAACAAATTTTGATGGTGCCAACAGTAGTTATCAAGGATTGAATTTTAAGGTTACACCCAAACCCCAGTAAAAGTCGCAAATCGACAATGTATACGAGATAGTTTTGACCCGCGATTACCGGATATACGTATGTGAGCAGCGCACAGCCCAGCAAAGTCATACGTTGCATACCCTCTCAAGCTGGCCTCCAAACTCACCGAGTGCATGAATTTTTGAATCGCGTTTGTAGACGAGTTCAACTATACAAAATTCAAACCACTTCGTGGCCCCAGCTCACATGCATATTCCAGGCCTTTACCAGCAGGCTCTATACTACTACGACCACCACTACTATTGCTTCTGAATCCGAAATACGAGTTCGTCCGGTCGTCGCATCGTTTTTTAGCCCCGTTGTTTGTTGATTCAGAGAATTGGAGGCTCAAAACCATACCGTGGTTTGGTATATAGCAGAGCAATCCAAACGATTGCAGGAAAATAATATGAATGGATCAAAACGATACGAAAGATGGAATAAAGATAGAAAAGGGTGAAAACTGGGTCGGATTAGTGAAGGTAGGAGTCGGAAGATATGTATGTGTAAGGATGTAATAGTGTGCCCCTCTGAGCATTTTGAATACTTTAGGACTGATTCTGTAATGGATGTAGAGCTCTGACTCTTTGAGCGCGAATATGCATAATTTTACGCCCTGCCACACTTCGGCCGAAACTAGCGAGTTCTCTGAGCCGGATGGAATAATAAATCGAGAGAGATGAGTTGGCTCGACAGTGAATTTTTTAAAGAGCCCGGAGATGTAATTAGCTGGCTTATATCCGGGGTTCGAGAGGGTGATATGACGAATCTGCTCGTGGTATTATGATATTCATATTTTGGTAGACGAGGGAGAGTCACAAAGGGAGTCTTTGTCAGTTCTCCGGTGAGTTTCATGGTTATGTGAATTCAGAATGAAGAATTGTATTGAACCCACGACCGCGGCATGATTTTTCTCGATCTTATTCACTAGTTAGATGCATCTGGTTGTAAAGATGGGGATGAACAATTTCTTTCGGGGAAAAGTTCAAATGTGGAATTCTACGCAGAAATCATTCTACTCGTGTTGCACTTTTGAAGCCAGAGGCACGCAAAAATGAGTGAGTCTATGGGAGCAGGCGAATAACGGTGAACCAAACGATATTCAATTGTTGTAGAATATCGAACAAGATGAGAGATAGCCCTGGTTGGAATCTCTTGTATTCCAGAGCTTTGCCCGGTGATGAAGCATGCAACTGTTACGTCCCATCGTGCTGCGCAGTGACTTTTTGTTCTGTTATATTATGAGACATAATATACTCAAGATTTTTGCGATTGTATCCTCTTCCGAAAATGTAGGGAGACTGGCTCTGATAATAAGTGAAAGAAGATAAGGATTAGATCGAGCAGAATTAAAAACAATGCGTGGCTGAGGTAGCACAAATGAACACCAGGCGAACGATTTTTGGGCCCGGTCTCTCTCTGACGTCCGCGCCTCAGCGTTATACTGGGCCTCACTCAGTGTGAAGGGCAGACGGACCCAAGCAGGGTTCGAGAGAGGTACCTCAGTTAGGTACCGAAGCCCCAAGTACGATTTATATAGCTCGTACTAGTCCACACGCCCATCAGGCAGGTATAGTTGAGACGTCTCCCCTCTTTCTCATGTGACGACGGACGAGGCGCTCGAGTGCTACAGTGTGCGGCAGATTGATTGATTGATTGATGCCCGTTTATTCGTCCGAAGACAAAAAAGAAAAATAATCAGTTACATATGGTAATATATATCACAGATCAATAGTGCACATTAATAAAAATAATGAAGTCATTTGGTCAAGGACAAATCTTAAGTATATCACAATTTGTGACTAGTCAGGTAGCACTCAGGAGATTCACAAACTTCATAGAATAATATAAGAATATAAAAATATAAAAAGAAATGGCAGGGCTCACAGTCATATTACAGAAAAGTTCAGTCAATTGACGAAGGGTCACACGTATACTTATAATTTTATTCTAGATGGACGAATCAAGCAACAAGTCAGCCCAAGCCTTTCAAAGTTTAGAGATTGAAGTAATACTTCTTCTCCACATCAATCCTCTGGGGAGACTGTGTGAGCAAAAAATCCTTCATAGCCTCTTTAAATAATGACATTTTCCCCAGCTGCCGAAAGCCCGGAGGGAGAAAGTTCCACAAAATAGCACATTGAACCTGGAAAGATCTTCTTCCATATTCAAGTCTCATATTGGGAACTTTGAGTACCCGCTCTTCTGCATCACCGCGTGCGGGGCGTTCAGATTGGTACCTGGTGAACATCGCAGCTAGGTAGCCAGGCTCTCCTAAATGCATGATCTTGTGCATTAACAGAGCTGCGAAGTACATTCTCCGCGAATCAGTACGTAACCAACCCAAACGCTCCCTAAACGGGGTGATGTGCTCGTCTCTCCTAAGATCAAAAATGTACCTCACACATGAATTGCTTAGTCGTTGTATCCGTTGCCACTGTTCGTCCGTGGCGTCGAGGTACACGACCGTGCAATAGTCTATATGCGGTTGAACCAGGGACTCAACTAGGCGAACTCGGAGAGGTCTGGTGATACATGCCCTAAAAAACCGCAATCCATAGAGGGCTCTGTTGACTTTCTTAGTTACTTGGTCGATGTGCGGTTTCCACGTCAGTTCACTGTCAAGTGTAACACCAAGGCTCACGACCGTATCACTGAACGGGATGAACTTTCCTTCCTGTATCTCAACCCCTGACAAGTCCATTCTCTTCAGATCTTTGATATTCCTCTCAGAACTGAAGTAGATTGCCTTGCTCTTGCCAGCGTTGAGACACAGGCCGGAACTCTTGGCCCACTCAGCAACAAGTCGTCCTATTTCTCCCAGCTGAGCAATGCCCTCTCTGATCTTAGATTTCTCGACTTGGAGATAAATTTGTAGGTCATCCGCATAAAAAAGATGATGTACTGACTTCCCGTCAAGCAAACCAGGTAAATCATTGACATATAAACTGAAGAGTAAAGGCCCAAGAACGGAACTCTGTGGAACACCCAGATTGGTTTTGAGCCAATCAGAACTACCAGATTTTGAAGTAACTTTTTGGGTGCGGCCTTGTAAGTATGATTTTATCCACAGGAGTGCCGATCTCGAAAAGCCTAGATTTCGAAGTTTGCTCAACAGCTTTGATGGTGATATTGTGTCAAAGGCTTTACTGAAGTCAAAAAGCAGGAGCAAG
Source organism: Eretmocerus hayati (assembly GCA_029851415.1). Taxonomy (NCBI): domain Eukaryota; kingdom Metazoa; phylum Arthropoda; class Insecta; order Hymenoptera; family Aphelinidae; genus Eretmocerus; species Eretmocerus hayati. The sequence continues at coordinate 27,828,968 of CM056741.1, forward strand.
GTGATCTTTTTCTTGTCAATACCTACTCGGATGTCATCGGTCAACTTTAGTAAAGCTGTCTGGGTGCTATGATGTTGTCTGAAACCAGTCTGGAAGCGATCTAATAATTTCTCAGACTTCAAAAACTCCGTGATTTGGTCGTGTGCGATTTTTTCCAAAACTTTGGCAAGGAAGCAAAGCAGCGCTATAGGACGGAAGTCCGAGACCGTTGATGGAGCGGTGGTCTTTTTTAATGCAATTAGCTGTGCCTGCTTCCAAGCCTCAGGAAATGCACTATGAGCAAAAGAGGAGTTAAAAATATGTACAATAAGATCACCAATAGCCGGAAGAGCCTTCGCGATCACGCTTTGGGGTATCCCGTCCGCCCCACGGGCCTGTGAAGAGAAATGTTTAATAGCAAGGACTACATCACTGTAATTTGTGGGCTTGAACTTAAACCCCTCCTCTGAGGCCGAATTTATATCGTCCATTGCTTCCTCTATATTTTCGTGAGGCGAAACGGAAACTCCCGCAAAGTGAGCGTTCAACTCATCCGGTGTGAAACCATGAAGTTCCTCCTCTTTGCTTTTAGGCAGGAGGCCGAGGTTGCGCATTTCCTTCCAAATGTTCTTATGTTGATCAAGAGCGTCTGAGAGATGGTTTTGAAGGAAGGAGTTACGCTCTTGTTCCATGCGCAGGTCGACCTCTTCGCTAAGCCGGAAGTACTCACTTTGAAGCTCAGGACACTTTCGCTGGTTGTGTTGATTCCGCTCCCAGCGCCTGCGCGTCGCATCTCGCTTATTCATGAGTACCTTCAACTCAGGACCAATCCAAGGAGCATCATTTTTTCGCGGGTTGATAGTTTTTTCCGGCGCTAATTCATCTATAACAGTCTTCAAGTTCTCATTCAAGCAGTGAATTGCGTCTTCCAAACTGATTTCAGCATTTTCAAGAGCTGTCCAGTCGCAGCGAAGCAGACGGTCATTCAGCATCTCCGGAGTGATGTTACGAAAATCCCTATAAGTGAAGGTATTTTTTGGCGGAGTGGGAGTAAAGACGTTGATGGTGACGTCTATGACCGAGTGCCTGCCGAAACTGGGCAGGAGTCTATTTTGAAAGTCAGTAATGATGTCATTGTCATCTACGTAAATATGATCAATCCATGTGTGCGATACATTTGGGGTGTGTTGGTGAGTCGGGCCGTGCTGCACTATCTGCAAGGCAAGTTCTTCTGTCAGTGCAGTCAGTGTTTTGGTGTCAGGGTGAGCAGCGTCCAACATGTCTGCATTCAGATCCCCCATTATAATTTTATGGCTGTAATCACCACACAGTCGGCGCAATGAGCCAAATAACCCATCGTCCTTCTGCATGGCGATTTTCGGAGGCCTGTAGATCACTCCGACTAATATTGGAGGGGAATTGCCCTGCTGCACGCTACAGAAAAGGAATTCAGGCACACCAGGTTTCCCCGGACCAAAAGTGTTAGATGAAACAAGTTTCTCTACTTTGAAATCATTGCGTACATACAAGGCAATCCCACCGCCCTCTCTGTTTCGATCTTGTCTCAACAATGAAAAGCCCGGGATCTGAACGAGACTGTCATCCACATGCTCATCTAGCTTTGACTCAGCCACCCCAAAAAGATGGTAGGAAGGGTCGTTAGCTACGAGCAAGCGCAGATGCTCAATCTTATCTGTTAAGGAGTTAAGGTTGATAAACCCCGCTTTCAAGAAACCACCACTCCCGAGAGAGAGAGAGAGAGAGAGAGAGAGAGAGGCCGAGTGTTCAACTTTTCTCAAAGAAGCTGCTGTTGAGCGGAACGGAGCCCGCAGCTACCAGAGGCCGAGTCTTCAGCTTTTCTCGAAGGAGCTGCTGTTGAGCGGAACGGAGCCCGCAACTGCTGCAGCCTTGTGCTCGACAAATCCGCAATCATCTCTCTGACGTTGACACGCCGGAAGACACCACTACAACAGCCCTTTCGCTACACCACGCATTCAGCAGCCCATACGTCGCCAGCAATCACTTATCAGAGACAGGCTCCCAGCACTCCAAGAGTTGAATAAGAGTGAGTCTACAACCTTTTTATTTCAATCTGTTTTCACGGCCGCAACGAGCCAGGCCGATTTATACGCGTGAAAGACAGAATACTTTATTCGTTGAGAGAGTGCCCTTTTCTCTAATCAGAGCACCGGTGAGAGTATCAAATAGATACGCACCAGGTCTCAAATTAATCGTGTATAGAGACCTCGGTTGGAGTCAGAAAACATACCGAGCGGCTCATAACCTTCACTCAATTACCTCCTCACGTATCTTATAGATACGCAAGTGAGGTAAATTTCTGGGCCAACTGTCGGAAAACCAGGGGATCTATTTTGCTTATACAACTCGCTAGCGTGAGGCTGGGGACGCGAAAGCCTCTGCAGATATACTGCGCCGCATCAACCGGATTTTTCAGACACCAACGGCCGCAACCGAAATCACGGCCGGGTGAATAAATATCAAATTCATTACATGATGCTTGCTGCCGAGAAGTCAGAGCCGACAGGTGAGGACTTAAGAGAGTCGAATCGTGAATGAGTGTATGTGTATGTGCGTGCGACAATAGTCGAGCCTTATTGTTTATGCTTGACTCCGTTGTAAACCATCATTCGATTGTGAATGACGATCGTGGTATACAACGACTACAGTTAAACATTCGGTCCCGTTTAGATGCAATTTATCGCAAACTATACATTTGACGAATATTCAGGTGTGGCGTTCGATAGATGCACTCTCATCTTCTGCGGACTATAAACTGTGTGCCTGAAAATTGACTGCTGATTGCAAGATATAAATAGCCTAACTCGAACCCGAGCCCGAGAACGTAAGTTCTGGCTCAAAAATCAACCGCGCGTAGTTTATAGAACAATAGTTCTGTAACACAACGCAAGGCATATCAGTTCGAATACTCTCGAAATGGGAACACGAAGTAATGGATGGATTCCACTTGAGAACGACACATGGAAAATTATGATGTCCCTGATCGGGTTCTCGTGGTTTCAATTCGATTCTGTGGTCCGAAATATGGAGTTTCCATCCAGTCGGAGGTCCCCAAAAAATTCCAAAGACGCCTTTTCTGTTTCGCTCATTGATTCTGAATTGGATATATCTCGAGTTTGGCTTAAGACAATGCTACGTAGTTTGCACCATCCGAAAGATGTTGGGAAAAACTATCGATAATGACCTCGAAAATTCTCGTTCAGCTATTTCAGGCTCTGATCAGGCAAAACACGGGAGAATCACACGAGCCTGATAACCTCAAGAAGCAATTCGTTTTGATTTTTCAGAAATATGATTTCTCATGCAGAGTTGCACTATCTTTGCGATGAAACTAGTCCGAAATTGTTTACTTACTGTTTTATGCGTTTTTTTGGTCAATTTTCTGATATTTCATCCTCTGACGAATCAGAAAACGAAGATTTCTGCGCATGCGCGTAGTTGACCGAATTTCAAAGTAGTTCCAATCGAAAGCTGAGGGAATTCCCTCCGAAATGATTACTTGCGGAACTCAATCTGATCGACTGGAACAGAAGATACACGATTTTTTAGATGTCAAGAGTAACACCACTGATAGCATGGATACAAGAGAAGGTCTCAAGGCTCTGATTCACGATAGATAGGTGATCTCGGTTCTGGTCATCCTTCTCTTTCAATCAATCTGCCGTAATTACTGACTGGGAACATGAAATTGACTGCAAAAGATCATTTTGAAGGAAATTTTCTCAGCTTTTGATTGAAAATACTTTGGAAGTCAGCAAACCACACGCATGCGCAGACTCGATGTTTTCTGATTGGTCAGAGAATAAAAAGTCAGAAAATTGACAAAGAAACGCATGAAACAGTAAAAAACAATTTCGGACTAGTTTCATATCGAAAATCGTTCAATTTTGCATGAAAAACCATTTTTCCAAGACGTTAATAGTATTTTTCGATTCGAGGGAGGGAAGTTTGGTTTTGCTTTTCGAGTGATTGTTTTCGGCCCGAGCCCTGGCGAGGGTCGAAATTAGCACGAGTAAAGCAAAAAAACTTCACGCCCGAGTATCGAAATACGTTTTTCGATCGACTGGGTGTAAAGTGAAGGTAAACTACCGTGCGTAAAGCAGTGCTTCACGCACAGTCGACCGAAAAAGAAATTTATCTCTGAGATGATCAGGCTAGCCTAATTTTTCCGGATTTTGCCTGATCAGAGCCTGAAGTAGCTAGAAAAGAATATTCAAGGTCATTTTCGATAGGTTTTTCCGGAGCTCTTCCGAATGATGCAAACTGCGTAGCATTATCTTGAGCTAAACTCGAGATATATCTAATTTTGTTAGAAAAGGTCATCAATTTGATGCTCTGGTGGAATCGAAGCGCGAAACAGAAACAGCTTCGCAGGCCTCTCTGATAATCTTTCGGGATTCTCCAGTGGGTGGAAATTTCGTTTTGTGGAACATAGAGTCGAATGTGAACCACGAGAAACCGATCTCAGACATCAATATTCTTCAAGTGGCGTTTTTAAAGGGAATTCACCAAGGTTCGAAAAAAGCCCTGCAATATATGTCCGCAGTATTTGTACACGATCTCTCCGCTAATCCATTAATTTGATGGTTCTTGCGATCAGAATAAGGAGAATATACATTTTTGGCGAACAAAACCTTATGGATATTTATCTAGTATCCACCCAAGAGATGATCAACTACTCCTCTCTGAGCATAATTCTTTATCATATTATGAGTCCCTTGCGTCTTTACACATGCTTGAACACGTTTTTTGGCAGAATAGATGACTTGATAGGTCAAATATGAGATAGATGTCGGAGTAATGAGGGAGAAGAGTTTCGTCTTTGTTTTTTCGATACTGTATGCGGTGCAAAAGCTATGTAACCAATGGCGTGTAATGTGGAAATGGCATCCGCTTGCGTGGAATTACTGACGATTTGGAAGGATAAGACAGATGGTGAACATAAATGTGATATGAGGGAGCGTTATGAAGGTACGATGATATACCTCTTCCAACATACAGTATGCCATAAGAAACTACAGGCTATAATGTCTTTATCGAGGCCATATTTCTTCGTTCCAGGAGAATGAAGATTTTTGCAGGGTATTCTCTCTCATCGTTCAAATTCACATCGCACTGATGCCACGGAGCTCTTAAAAAAATCGTGATCGAAGTTGATTTTCTAATCCACCATTATCTTGGCTCAGAAAAATTCATCTCGTCATGATCGATTATACATTTAATTCTTGCATCTGTGCGATTTTGCTTCGAAATATTCTCTCAAGATATATCTCGATTCGGGGAAATTTCGTCTCATACATGACTCATGTATTTCTTCAGTTCTGTCACTCGAGTCATTTCCACCCCAACTTATAAAATATGCATCAAAAATTTGCCACAGCTCTACTTCTTATTCGCGAGGTTGAAAGAAAACACGGTGAATATCTGACCGCGAACGTGATACTCAGAATTTTGGAATTTAAAGACTAAATGCTTAAATTCCCTCAATATTCGAGGTTTCCAGTCACTTTCATTGATATTCTCATACCTTGTGTTACGCGATAAGCTAAATCATATACACCGAGATGGTGCATTCACCGGAGTTATCCATCGCGCAATCAATACATAATTGGGTGGCTGGCAAAGAGCATTCCTATAGCAGCACTATAATCGAACCATCGGCGTCTAACAGCCAATGGGGAGTAAACAACAGAGCGCTACCCCGAGGCGATACTGCGCATACATTTCACTGTATTATGTCCCCAACTCACCAAACTCTCTCGTAGCGTGATAATGCTGAATCCCATCCTTCGTGTGGAGCAGATGTTTGAATGCTCACAGAGCTCTATTGATATGATACAAAATTGCACCCAGTTTATAATACGGTAGTGTATTGACTACACAATGTGAAATGTTCCACTGGAATTTCATGTGTTGACCACATTCTCAGAACTTACGTCAAACATACTTTGATATATGCTTTCTTGTGGGATTCGGAAGTTGGAGTGAAATTATGCATGGATACAACTTTCCCTTGTTTTTCGCGTTTATTTTGAATGCGAATATGAATTTTCATTCTATTGGTTCTGTAACCATACTTCGGAAGTCACACGACCCCCGACCAAACCAATACGGCGTCGGGAATGCAAGAGATGGAATATATGTATAAGAATAGTTCCGTGGACTCGTTGATATTTGAAAGTCAAAAATTTGCCAGCCCCAAATTTCACTTCCGAGGGTTCTAATTTGTATTTTTCGACTTCTCGAAACATATGGAGTAAGAATTAACTCACGCATGAATGTAAATTTTTCCACCTCCGTACCATAGGGATCACACAGATGATACGGTAGCGAACACGGAACCTGAGAATTTGAGGTAGGGCATGGTACCTGACATTTGGCACTGTAATTGATCCAGTGGCCAAACGGTTCGAGCTACGGTCTTGAAGTTTCGAGATTCTCATTTGGCTATCAGATACTTCGAAAAAAACTGACTTGGACCTTTGTAGTCTTGCATTCAATTATCACACCAGTGGAGCACGGAACTGATAGAAAAATCCAGCAAAACTAGATTCTCGGGAAAAAATACTCGCCAAAATGAGGACATCAATTTTTTCGATTCGTACGAGCATGGAAAAGTTGCGCTTAACGATTTACTTCAAGAGAAAGTTGGTGTGGAAAGGCCTGGAATGAGGCAAAATGTGAAGTAGCTCCCGGTCAAAAGTCCGAATCCAAATCTCCAAATGGAGAAAACTCCGAAGACCATTTCTCCAAAGCCATTTCTCCGAAAACAGAAATTCCGAATGGACAAAACTCCGAATGGCCATAAGTCCAAATCATCAGAAGTCCGAATGGTCAGAACTCCAAATGAACGAAAATCAGGATAATCACAATTCAAAAGTCTATGTATAGTGAAATTACGGAATATGGTTCCATCCAGCTCAAGATCGCTACAGTGAGTTGTTTATTGTTCACTTAGCCGTGGCTTCGATCGATCGGCTGATTACGATCAATATACGCAATAGTGCTCGCGAATCAGTTTCGCGGCTGCTATGGAGCCGAGAATTGTGGAGAAGGACCCCTTATTGGGTGGATTCGTGTATTTCCGATCGAAGACAGTGCCGAGAGAAATCTCTTGAAAGAAAATGGTTGGATCTGCAACGCCGTTTGCAAATCATCTCGGGTGATTATGATGAGCTATGATCAGGATGGGAAAGTTCAAGACTTTTTGTGAGCTGTTCTCCTCCAATCTGTTCTTCTTTTTTCAAATTCCCAACACTCAGTGCTCTTTCAATGGTGTTTTTGGACGCTCTTCGGACGGAATCTTGACGATGGACTGAAACAGGTGATGATTTGGCAGGATAGCTGATCAGCAGTCCGCCTGATCCATCGGAAGGTGAAATTTCGCATGAGGTCCACTCAATTACGTCGGGGACTGTATGGGATCAATGCAAAAAAACAAGGAGACTTCCGAGCTTCAATTCGGAGTAACTGTGAAAATTAGCTCCGTTTCGCTATATCCTTTCATACTCTTCTGAGTAAAAATTCTTTGAGAAAATTTCTTCATGAAAGAGTTTGGGAGTACCTTCAAATCCGGAGCTTTTTGCCTACGGTAGATGAATGCCGGAGGAACAACTACCAACCACAAGAAAATACAGACGCACATTTTTACAATAAATAAATGGAGGAGGGGCGTATTGTGGTACTCAGTGGTCGAAAACTAGATCGGTGGATAACACGAGCAATTTTACACTTTTCTCTCTGCAACTGCACATCAATAAGTGTCTTTCCGATCCAGCGCCTCAAAAATTCTCTTTACTGCCTATTCGAGTACTCGAATCTCATATGACTTGGGCTTTTGAAGGCATGGAGCCATATCTAAACCTCCAGTAGAATCATGAACATGGAATTTTTTTCTCGAGAGTGCGGCTACAAGTACCTTTACCGTACGACTTCTCTATGTGGCAATATTAACGTCATGAACTGTAGACCTAGGACGTTTGAGCATTATGGTCAATCCTGGATATCATTTACAATGCTGGGAAGAGAGTATTTTTGAAGTTCCAGCCGAATTCTTGATCCATATCCAAAACACTCTCCTGGTCAGTTTAATTAATAACTCGAATTCAAAAACCTCTAATATTCCATGAGCTACGAAAATCAGTGTATGATGATAGAAAGATCACGTCTCCCATTTATATTATGTCCTCTTGCCCGAAATTCGCTATGAAGCGGTTGCAACACGTCGCCCCCCATCTACGCACTAAAGATAACTTTCGAACTCGATGAGGCGTGTGATCCTTTTTCTGGCCGATTTAAGTCTCGAGAATCTGATTTATCCTCGAATTGATAACAAAAAAAGGTTCAGTATAGCTCCGGCTATGATAAAACACGACATGCCTCTGACTCGCCGCACTCCCACGCCATTACCAACCACATAAACGTTTGGTACTAACGGCTATTAGACTTTCCAAGCACTTGACCGTTGCGCCCATTACATCGCATTCCAACTTGTATCAATGGGTTTCGATTGAACTTTCTTGTGCGATGCCGATGGTAGATAAGTGAATTATGACTGCCCGGATGGCGCATCGAGTAACTGTTTTGACCAAACTTGCAGTAACCGAATCGACGAACATGCGTCCTGGCTTTGGTGAATATTTCCATGAGTATAGCTATATCTGAACATTTGTGGTTGACTTCGTTTGAGCAGCACGAGTTTGAAAAGGGAAATGGTGGCACTGAGGAAATTGGCCAATTTTCATTCCTGACAGAGAAATTCAAGAAATGGCAATGGCTGTCTTTGGTAGCATTCCTAGTCAATTAAACATCATTCTTATCGATTGCGACTAGAGGTTTGTAATCGAATATTATGGAGTCTGAACTGTGAAATGTTACCATGGTGCAGGCATTTAAATGGAAGGAAGGAATTCCAGCGACTTCGAAGGTAACCTCTGGATTGTCTTAACTTTAAAAAAATCCGCTGACATGCGGGAGTCTGCTAGAACGATATTCTGTCGGAGATCATAGTTGACTACTTGGGCTCAATTCAGATACGAGACAGAAGTCTTTAAATGGACATGAATGAAAACCAGGAATTATCATAATTCCCCGATGAAACCTGATCATTCTGACCCTGTCTTCAGTAGGATCCCGAATGCAGCATCATAGAAAAGAACTGAAATCAAAATATCAGTTACTAGAAATCTGAACAAGATGCGACGTACATCCACGACCGTATCATGGAAAATAGTTTCAATACATTGGTAGAATTCGCAATGAAGGAAAGTGGCATCCGGAATACTCAATAAAGTATGTCAATCCCTCACTGACATTGGAACCTTGACTTATGGTCATTGTGTAAGGGCAGCTTATCCTCTAGAGATTAATTTTTGAAAATCCCATCAGATAATTGAGCACGTCAATACTTATGGGAGTACGTGCTGGATACGTTACACGCATAGAAAGCATTGCGGATATTCCGAATCGTTTGAAGCTGGCGAGGGCCAAGAACCACCAGTCATCAAAAATCATCAAATTTCCTCACAGGCAGATGGAGTATCAAAACTTTCCTCGACCACCTAGCAATTATTTCCACTCTTAACGAAACTGCCCGTATGTATGCGAACCAGTTCTCGTCGACAAATGATGAAGTAGCGGGATATTGGGGAGCCAGGCAGATCGCAACTTGCACGAACTCTCGGGGATTGTTATACGGCATGCGAGTGGCCGTGTGCTCCTGTGCTTACCGGGCTCGGTTTGTTGATCGTCGAATAAAGGGCGGCCTCGTTACTCAGCTTCCGAACCTCGTATTCACATATGTATGTGTAGATTCGTGAAGGGAGGGTTCGGCCAAGGTGTTGCACGAGTCACCCAAACGCGATAAGCGCGGGTAATGTGCGCACCTTTGTAGCGGAATGGAGTGCCTCTGGATTGTTCAAAGGCTGCCTGGTTTCTCTTTTTCCCTACGTTCTCCTCCTACCACCTCTTCTTTCTGTCCCGACGCGCGCGCCACGAGAAATGCAAGCCTCGACTTCTCACCCTGAAATATTCTCGGCATTTTCTCAAACGCTACACACGGTACTTAAGTGGAATGTTAGATCTCGTGGTTTTAGTTCAGAGGTGAGTGGTTAACATTGTTGGGAATCATTGAGTCGGACTTCCGTCTGACCAAAATCGTATTTTTCCACTTGGGACTCGGTTGGCTTCTTCTTGATGGTCAAAATCGATCTGTTATAGATGCAACTAGATCATAATATTCTTCGGAAAGGCTTCGAAAGTCCATTGATTGTTCAAATCCATGTGGTTCTGAGTTGGCAAAATGAATATCCATGTAGAAATTAGTATCCTCACAGATCAATTACGGGTCGCACTCTTACAAATTAAAAACCGTCTAGTTATCATACCGTAAATTTTACCGAATTCTGCCTCTTTATCAATTCTGCAATTGTGCTGGAGAATTTCCACTGATCCCATTCGATAATCAACATCTATGATCGGTCACCATTTCAATTTCAAAGAAAAAAAATGGATCTCCACAGTTATACCGGAGAAATGTGAGGTAACCACGACTAATTGATTCACGATGGAGCCGGATACGTTGAATCGATGCGAGTATGAATCAGGCTTGATTTTGCATTAGCCTATCCACCATGTCGATAGCCATTAGTCATTTATATTGAAATACAAGTGCGCATTAATGATACCGGATTAAACATCGCGGAGAACGATCATTGTTTGGATTGAGAGTAATCGTTGGATGGTTTTGGGATAACGATGTATGCACTCATCGTTTTGTGTATGCAATTCTACTCCAATGGTAATATCACGGCATACAAAGGATGAGATTCAGAGGATTCAGCATTGACAAACAACAAAATACAAACATGGGGATTACTGCGATGATGATGATGATGATGATGATGAGATACATAGATGTTATTCTGCCATCGAATTTGTTCAGTGATGCGTTGGTAAATGATTCGAAGTTCATCAAATCTGCTATTGTATTTAACTAAATCAAGAATTCAATTGCGATAATCCGGTTGACTAGGACTATGGGATTCGGAAATTCGGAATTCGTAGAACGAATGCCAACTTCATACATTTCACTCACGAAAATCACGAAAATCGAAATTTTTAACCACCCGAATCTTATTTCTTCCATCTGCAATGAAAATTGACGAGATTGTATTTTTTGACACCTCAAGTGGTAAACCAAGTGTACCCAATAATCCTTGAGCGAAAAAATATGAATCGGCGATGGAGTGTATAAGTTTGATGTCATCACCCTGCATAATTTGAAGTTCTTTATCAGTCCGAAACACTATTTTCAACTCACTTCCAAGGTAAGCAGGTTCTGAAAGGTGATCAAAGTCATAAGAGTAATGCAAACCCTGTCAATATAACAGTGATGAACCATTTTTGATCACACGACAACCTCGGCCGTCATATCTTGCAAACGATCTCCGTATTTCGCTCATACACATTCTTCAAATCCGAGTTTTGCAACCTTGGGATGAGGATCTTGAAGTTCTCAAGAGAAGTAATCGAGTACATTAAAGTACCGTCAACCGAGGTAACTTTGGAACAAAAATCGCATTTTTTTCCTTAAATCTCGCGAAACTTGTACACCTTGCATCAGAAGCGCATGGTATCTGTGGTCAAACGAAAGATCACAATTTCAGCTTTCGATTGCGGTGTTCATAAGGTCCATTTGGACATCTCTGGTTGGGACTATGAGTGTTGAAAGTCGTGTTCCAACGCCAAACATGGACTGGGGTAACTTTGGAAGAGGAATTGTTATTGATATTGATTCGTCAATTAATTCATAAACTATATCACGCAATCAATTTTCACCATCGGTAATCAAAAGCTGAGTGTCTTAGCTTTCCATTGACCTATAGTAAAGGTCCATTTGGTTGGATTAAAGTTGGACAATCGGGCATAGACACCTTCAGCATACCTCACTGTCTGCATCACGGCTGAGTCTCGAGGGGAACAATACCTTCACAGTCGGTTTCCGACAAAAACTGCCATAACTCGGCTTCCGTGGGTCAAGATGAGACGTTCTTTGGCTCATTTTGAAGCTCTTGTCAAGGGCTACTCAAGTAATTAGAAACCGACTATGATATAGATCTTGGGGAATGATTCCGAGCACATGAACAGATGTTCCAAAGTTACCCCAGTTTCTGAAAAAAACTACGAACTCGTCAGTTTTTACTCTACAAAATTGAAACCTCGTGAAAATACTCCATTATAACAATGGATTCGTCTAGGTATGTGTACAGACAAGTGAAATCTAGCTTTGCTCCCATGGATTCGACCTGCTAAAGTCGGAAATACACCACTTTTTCCGAGAGACTGTTTGCTAGGTCGAAAACATACTTCTGAAGAAGTCAGATTATAAATGGATTAAGGAGATGTAGTACCCTCGTGGGTTATCAGGTAGGCTCGTGCTAGTTGGCTTATTCTAAGTATAGATGGGGACGCTTAGAATGAGCACCTCGTTTGTGATTTTCCATTGTTGGCAGCACTGAGGTCTTGCCACGAGTTCCCAACCAAGACGAGTTGCTCGAACAAAAGTCTGCGCTCAAAAGCTGAGACAATATATGTTGATACACGTAGCAATCAACATTGCAACATGATCAAGTGATAAAGTCACGCTCAGAAGCGTGAACTATTATAGTTATGATCCACTCGAGCTTCGACGGGTATTCGGTCGAGTTTCGACTGATTCTCGCCGGTCAATTTGCCGCGGGTCTAAAGTCAGTCGATTTCGATCGAAACGCCCCAAAATTCAGTCGAACTACAGTGGCTCAACAGTCGAGGCTTCGACAGGCAAAGTCGGTCGGAAAGATTTGGAGAGTGAATAATATCAAACTCTCTTCATAAAGAGAAGGTATTTGCAATCAATACATTCACGCTCACAAACGTGCGTATAAGTAACTTGATAATACTCCTCAAAAGGAGCCATCTTTTTCCAAGTTGGGATGAATTCAGAAATTCATGTTTGCATGAAATAGTATGTTCACATTCAGAGATGGATAGTTTTGGAATACTCTTCAAAAAGACTCAGATTTTTTTCAATCAAAACGAATTCACAAATTCTTGCCTTTACATTGAATATATTCACTTCAAAAAGAGTCAAATTTTTCCAAATCAAGATGAATTCATAAATTATCTCCTTGCTGTTCGGTATAAATTTCACGCTCAGAAACGTGGATAATTTGGAAACACTCTTCAATAAGAGTGAATCAGTACTGGAGTAAATTTTTCCTAGCCATTATGAATTCAAAAATCCATGTCGACTGCAAAAGTATCAACCAGACATTCTTCAACAAGAACACGATCTTCATTTACACTGTCTCAAAACTTCTGATCACAACCAGAAAGTCATCATTCTTTGAGATTTGCCATTGGACAGTTTTGAAGTTAATGTTCAAAAATAATAACAGGCCTTGCGCTCTCTTGGAAACCAGGTTAGTTCGCATCAATAGATGACCATCTGCCCCCATATTCATCAATATGTACTAATTTATTCTTTGAATAGTTATGTAAAAGCAATAAATTCACATCTAACTAATCAGAACTAATCAAACTCGCAGTCCAAGTACTTACGTTAACCATTAGTGGGGAAAAGTGGATCATTCTATGAAACAGAACCAACAAAATAGAGCTATCAAAGACATCTCGACTCGTTCCTAGGAACCTTAGAAACTACTGAGAATTCAAACTCTCTCTATGATTCTTCGCCATGAGTGCATACTCATCTTTCATTCACACTTGGGAAGTCTAAGAATGGTAAATCGAATCTCCAAGATTTGCAAATGCATAAAAGGGGATGATCAAATTGACGCCTCTTACGAAGATAAACACCTATTTTCTTGTGACTGACGAAGATTGACGTTTATTCGTTGTGAACACGAATATTAACGGATTCTTCTTAGGTCCACGAAAACTAACACTTACTCCTTAGGGACACGAAGATTAACGCATTCTCGTTAAGTCCACGAAGACTAACACTTACTCCTTAGGGGCACGAAGACTAACACTAACTCCTTAGGGCCACGAAGACACTTACTTACTGCACAACGGCCCATGAAACTAGCACTCACTCTTGAACGGTATGAAGACTATAACACACTTGCACACGTCCTCGTCCAAAGGGACGGAGACCAAGTATTTCGTCTTAGGGCCACGAAAAAAAACACATTCTCATTAGCGGCACAAAAATTAAGACTTCATTCATAGAGGGACGGAGACAATAAGTATTTCGTCTTAAGTCCACGAAAAGTAACACATTTTTCTCTACGCCACGAAGACTAACACATTCATCTCGATGGAATGAAAAACAACACATTCTCTTTGACGTGAGGATGAACGGTAAGTGATTGTGTTAGCCTTCGTTCCGCTAAGAAGAATATGTTACTTTTCGTGGGCTTAAGACGAAGTACTTATAATCTCCGTCCCTTCAAGAATGGAGTCTACGAATGTGTTAGTCTTCGTGGCGTAAAGGAAAATGTGTTACTTTTCGTGGCCTTAAGACGGAATACTTATAGTCTTCGTCCCGTCAAGAAAAAAAATGCGCGAATGTGTTAATCTTCGTGCAGTTTGAGGAGTAAGTGTTACTCTTCGTGGTCTTAAGCAGTAAGAGATGATCTTCGTGGCGCTGAGGCATAAGTGTTGTTCTTCGTGGCGTAAACAGTAAGTGTTAATCTTCGTGGCCGTAACAAAGCAAATGCTAATCTTCGGCTACCGTGTTTTTCTTCGTGGGCGTTAGCGGATGTGTTTATCTTCGTAAAAGGCGTCGAAATACTCAGACACCAAGAGTAAAGACAGAGACAAAGTTCGAGGTTGATATCACTTGCGGATATTAAAGAACAATAATCAGCAACACCACTATAATAGTTTCTAGATGGCGATTCCAGTTTGCAATCCATAGAGCATAATTTTTACAATATTTTGAATCCAAAAGAGCCGTCAATGCGTCCCTGTTTGAATATTTGGGTGGGTATTTCTAGACTGACACAAGGAAGTCCATACCATAATATAGGGAAAAAATGCAGTATTGCAACGTCACCCACGCCATCAGGATACAACCAGAAAGCTCCACTTAGGTCTTACTAGCTTCTAAGAGGACGTGCACCCCTCCGGCATGATGAATTTTCAGAATCTAGACTATACTTTTGTTATTCTGGTGAATAACAAAGTTGTGCTTGGAAAAGGCCGGGGCGTTTCGTAGAGACCTGTTTTCCTCCATGACGCTGCCCGTTCGCGAGGGAACCTGCAGCACATCTCGGGCGCACACACAATACCCAACACTCACTCATGCACTCTTGCACGACCACAACACTCTTATTTTCCACCGGGAAGTCACGATTCTTTCACGATACGCCGGCTACGAGGCACTTGTGGCATGCGGGGATGCGGGAGAGCCGCAGTCTGTCTGCTAGCAGCCGACGGCCCATGCAAAGTTCACCCGCAGTCCGCAGTGCTGCCAACCGATGAAGTACAATTCTCGAATTTGGAATGTGAAATATTTGTGCTTGTACTACCAAAACCGTAGTCCCAGAACTACGCCTCCAAAATTCATCGGATTGATTCGAGATTTTGGCCAGAGATAGATCAAACCTGTAGAATTGTGGAAAAGTCCTTTTCAAGGCAACCCAGCATCTAGAATACTTACATGTAGAGTATTATCGTGGACTAACCTCAAAAGCTTTCTGCTTTTGAGACAGTCTGTGGAATTTAGAGATCGTTCTGAAGCAAATCACTGACTTTCCCACAATCCTACGGGTTTCTATTATTTCTGGCAGGAATTTGGAGTCAATTTGATAAAATTTGAGCCCGTAGTTTTGGGACTACGGTTTTGCCGGAATTTAGCAGACGAATTCCGGCCAGTATTCGCCATCCTCTGAAAAGCTGTTGGAAGCCTTCGCGCCGGTGCAAAACGTTGTTTTTGCGTGCCACAAGTAGGAAAAATCGGTATCAAAGTTTCAGGATCATCTGCCTAGCCAACTGTGCGTAATAACCACTCTTACATGTGTTGTTCCAAAGTTACCCCCCGTGTTCCAAAGTTATCCCGGTTGACGGTACGTCAAGGTATGTGGAACCAAACTCTGGGTGAACTTAGAGTAGGTGCAGATTGTGTCCAATTTTTCTCATTTTGAAAGATGATGCAGAAACACATACTCGATACCCCCTGAGATTCACTGAAACGACATCTTTGGGGTGATTTTATGGGCTGATATTGTGACTGCATCAAAACTTATTCCCTATCTCACATCAAAATAAAATGATAACCTGAATGAAAAAGAACCTTTGTCAAGGTAATCAACGCAAATTCAGAATATCAAAGGCGACCAAAATTCGTGAGCATGCTCAGATCAACATTTATCCACAAGTGAAAGCAAGGCATTCGAATCGCATCCACAATATCTCATAACCCTAGGAAAAAGCTCAACCAGAGCTAGAAGACTCCCTATGTGAATCTGACAAGAGTGAACTACAGTGGTTCCTCAAGAGGCAAAACCAAGCCAAAGCCCCATTGATTTTTTACGGTGGATACAGGCTTGAAAAAATTCTTGGTGCTCGTCCAAGCGCTGACTCGAGGCTATCCGAAGAGTATAGCTACTCCTATCTATCCATGTGCCAGGGAAAAAGGATCTGAGAAAACCCTGAGCCATTCCCTCGTCGCGCTAGCATAAATTTCACTACTCTACGAGCTGCTCAACCATTTTTTGACCAACCCACGTGGTTTTTCATGGCCGTTATACCCCATGTACCGCACTGCGCTACAACCCAAAGCCACGTACGAATTGTAGGAAGTACAACAGGGATAGTCGTCTGCAGTGGTATGAAAAAATTATCCGGCTGGTAATATTTGAAACCGGTTTGTCTCTTGTGTAACATCTATTCACATAGTCTACAAGACAGCTACGTCTTCCCTACCTTTCTCTTGCCTTCCTTATTTGACCCTAGTGATACATGTATAATCATTAGTGATGTGAGGGGAAGATTGGAGCTCATATTGATTCTGTACAAGGGAAGAGGGTTTGTTTTGGCTTGGTGTGGCTT
The DNA here is from genome assembly GCA_029851415.1 of Eretmocerus hayati. NCBI lineage: Eukaryota > Metazoa > Arthropoda > Insecta > Hymenoptera > Aphelinidae > Eretmocerus > Eretmocerus hayati. The sequence goes on from CM056741.1 coordinate 27,846,044, forward strand.
AGATCTATGCTTGAGGAGGTAAATTTTGTTCGACTTGAGCTCGTCTTTCTCTTGACGATTTCCCCAATGGCAACGTGGATTCAGGTTTCAGGGGGACGGACTATGTATGGGTGATTCCGCAGGAAGTGAGTTTTATTGGGACCAAAATCGTCGCCACTAGTGATTTCGGTGAAAAAAAAATTATTTCAGCCCCAGACGAGTTTTGGTGGCTCGTAGAATTTGATTTCCACTTGTTTTGGCACAAGATAGAAGTGCCTAGAGCTACGTAGCTCAAAATTGAAGCCAGACAAAGATATGTCGAGTTGAAGGGGTCGCAGAGGGGGCCGAAAAGGACATTTCGCCTCTAAAATTATTCCACGGCTCGAGAACCAATCGTAGACTCTTTTTCGCATAGATTTCATGTAATTCAACCAAATACTTCAAGAAAATGTTTCTCACGAAGCGGTATAGCGCGCCAGGGAAAAGCACAACATCGGGGCAGAATTGATCGAAAACTGTGTACGCCACTTTGAAAACACGTTCATATGGTGCATTCGGCTTCGGATTCGAGAATTTGGCTAATCTAGAAACCTCATTGGTTGGAGAGGCGTAATGGACAATTGGGGACTTTGCCGACCCAATGAGTGCTGTGTAAGCCAGTTATGGTGCAAACTGATCTTCAAAATGTTGGATGGCTGTGCGCTAGCTGAGGGCTCAATTTTGAGTCCCAAACTGGTGAATTACATCGGAGTGCCTAGCCACATATAGAGGTTTTTGACTCTGCGTATGCAGAGTCGAAATCCTCGAGTCGAAATTCCAGAGTCGAAATTCGACTCGCATCGTAATGAATTCAAAAGTCGAAGTTGGGTTCCCTTTTCAAAGATCTACAAAATACGAGGACGTCAGAATCTCTCCAAAAACTATTTACATAGTTGCGCACGAATGAAATACACTCTAAAGAATTAATTTCTATAACGCACATTCCAACCCTTGGAAACTCGGGGGAACTTAGAACACGAAAAATCTCACTTTCGACGAGATACTGATATATATACACACACGCGCACTCGATAGGAATTCAAATAATTTAGCTTAGGCAATGTTTCATTAAAAAGCATTCGCAGATAAATTCATCAATAGTAATTACTGTTGATCTTTTATGATTATTAGGACTCTCAAAGAAAGAAAGGTACGAGACAAGTATGGGGAATCCTCCTGAAAAATGTCTTCTTCAATTTCCCACTCCTTTAAGAGCAGTTATACTGAACCCATGAGAGCACTCAAATCCTAGAGAGAGGGGCAAGTAAAATCCAAGGTTGGATTCATTCGTCAATATTTGACTAATATTAGTATTGACCGATTCCATATGAGACTAGGCAGTGGAAAAGGTTTAAATAACGGATCGTTCCGGTGATGAAATGTATGATTCTGTGCTCAAAATGAAGAGACACGTATTCACGTGTCTTGCCCAGAATCGCCTCCCCTCAGAGATGTACAAAACTTTTTGTCAGAGGTCGCAAATCGAGGATGGAGTTCATAAAATCAGGAAGAACGCAATGACTCTGGAGCCAGTCAACGTAACCACTTGAGCCTCATTTATTTCTTTCAGTTATACAATACCACATCAGAAAAAATGTCTAATGAGTCGAAATCATCAGGAGTGGAAGAAGGAATTCGTTTTTCATGCAAAATGAGCAAAACTAAATATCTCAAAAAGGTCGCCTACTTTTGGCTGAAAATTCTTGTGAGAGTAGTTTTGAGCATCAGGAAAATGACAAAATTAGTCCGGCTAGCCCTTTGTGCCTCAAGATGGATCAAGAGATTTTTTCATACAAAATCAGCAATTTTCTCCTAGAGTGGTGAAAAATTGAAGAAGATATCTTTTGAGAGGATCTCTTATACGTGCCTGGTGCCTCCCTTCGTTTGTTCCTTAGTACTAGAGTAAACTAAACACTTCCATACTCTCTGACTATGTGATTCCCCATTTTCTGGTGATTACCAAGGGTTTGGGACTGATTCTACGGGTGTGAAGAGATTCCACGTGAACACTTGGATCAGTAACGAAATTAGAAGCTCGTAAGATCCATATGAACTGTAAGAAGGAACTCTCGAAAACAGACTGATCGTCTAAAAATTAACATAACAAGGTTGAAGGATCTTTTGTAATCCAGTAAGATTCTTATCTGACTTTGAAATTTTCTTTTCCTTTAGTGTAGATCTTTACTTCTGCGTACATTCGCTAGAACTGGGTAGATCTTTCCATGAGCTCAAAGTTTTGGGAATATTTCAACCGGGGGAATATGTCAACCTCTAGATTAGCGACTCAAAACGAGTGATAGATCATCTGAGCACTTGATTGTGTAAACCCTTTTCGCAAGGGTTCACTCCCTCATGTTTAGGATATCAAATTTCTCACATCAAAAGCTAGATTCATTTTTCTCATCCATACTCAATTTTCTCCTTTCTCCTTAATCGAGTAAACCCCCTTAAATTCAATCTCAACGTGATCCTCAAAAAGTATATAACCTGCCGTAAAATAGCCAAGTATTTGGTAATTTGCCACTGGATTTCCCTCCTTACGGTTGCTATACTATACTTCTACCTCTTCTTTTTTCACCGCTTCCGCGTGGCTGAACGAGCAAGGCTCGAAGGATATGAAAGAGGCAGCAGGGATTTAGAGGGTTGAGGTGGAGAAAAAAAGTCGAGCGTTATCTCGTGACCGAGGTGCAATGCAGCGCGAAGGCTGACGAAACGTTTACGCTCAACTTATCGAATTTTCAATATTGATTCAGTTGGCTCTAAGCTCTTTTGGGGCCTCCACTTTTCTTTACTCCAAAGTCCTCACCTTTTTACACTGTTACTTTCCTACTTCTTTTTTCCAAGGACGTTTGCTAACTAAAAAAAAGGTTGGTGAGAGTAAAGGAGCGTAAATTCGACAGTAAGCATTCACAGATACGAACCAAAAATTCCACAATGGATTTGCAAATTGAATGTATGTGATTGATGATTAATCCGGTTGTCTGGTCTTTAATACTCTATTGGCTTCTGGATTCAGGAATGCGTGGAATTTGACGTAAAATTTGGGCTCTGTTCAATATATTGAGGCTGTTCGGTACACCCAGCGTGAGTTGCATAATCCCAGAAATGCTTCCCGTGTTTCCAGAGAGTACATCATCGTTCGTAAAAAAGATTGAATTCCATGGATCCCTGATTCAATCAAGAGCTCAATGTACGAGATAATTGTATGGGCATTAGTGTACCCGAATGAAATCTCTGGTCTCTGTACTCTGAGAGGGACTACTTTGAAATTGAACGAATGGACTGTTCGGCGAAGAGTATACTTTGAAACCGAGGTGGATTTTCCATCCGGCATACCACATTGAAGCCTGTTATTGATACTTCTGAATTTTCAACTGCATTCTGCGATAGAATCACAGAATTTGATATCTGTTATTGATAAGTGATGGAGGACGAGAGTCATGAAATTTTTTTCTCAGTAGACGGGGAAAGGATCAAAGTGAATTCTAAATCTCGATGTGGAATCAATACCATATCGGGCATTGGACTCGAACTGCATCCTGCATCCATATGCCTCTCGATTAAATCGATGGAACACACATATCAATCATGAATTTTCCATTTTTTATCAAAGTTGTACTGTACTGACAATTTTGGGAGCTATTACCCGATTCCATGGTCACGTTTGCGAATTGAGTGACTGGAATTGGAAAGAGGGATGAACAACTACAGCTTATACCATGCAACCGGAAGAGACTCTTCATTTTTTCCATCTAATGAAATTGCTTCCTGCAACACTTCCTCAGGCGCACCACGTTAATCGAAAACCGCTAAGAGTCCAAGTGCAAAGTGAAACGAGGAACTGCAGTAGCCATGATGAGGTTAAGGGAAAAGGATGGGTACAGAATTTCTCGTAATCATTTTCTGATAAACGTGATATTTCACGGGAAAAAATGAGAGGAGAGTGTCAAGAGGGAAACTTGCAGCGAAAATGGGATCTGCAAAATGAGAAACGCCATGGATTGCTCGATAGAGGCCATCCATCGTTTTTAAAACCAATATCCTATCTGTGCATCCTCGCGGTTTATTAGATTCTTGAAGGGACCTTAAAGAGTTTCTTGCCATACCAACCACGACGAGACCTTCTTTTTTTCCTTACGTTTATTCAGTTCCCCGGTAGAGAGCATTTTGAGAGAATGTGATGGATGATTTGAAGAACTTGATGATCTCTGAAAGTTCGCGTTCATTCAATGATGTTGTCTGATTTTCATGGATGCTATTTTTTAGTGTGGTCCAGCATCTGGCTAGAAGAATGACTGACGGGAATGAGAACAAAACCGATTGAGGTGGATGGACCAAAAATGTCATTCGATTTGAGTTATGCTAATTGTCACTGTAAGTATTAAGTCGAAAGAAAAATTCATGAGACGGCCAATGACTCTCTTACTAGGCAATGATGGAAAACCTACGATAAGTGAGTTCCAGATAGATTCAGTCTTGGAATAATTTGCTTTGCCTGAAAATCTTTTTGGACGAATGGTAATGGAATATTTCGACTCTTTCAAATTCAGAAATCAAGTAGAAACATGCTCTAGTAGAATGAAGCCTTCCAAAATGACTCTCCACGAGAGTAAGGAATTCAATGAAACAACTCAATATCAAGGTGTTTTACTTTTTGCAATTACTATCATTGTGAGACTTCTCAGATATTCCCGTGAAATTCATCCAGGGAACTGTGACAATGATAATCAACAGTATGGTGAAACACGAATGACCAGATAAGAGTATGTAGACCCTTCCGAAGCGTGGGTCAGAAAAATGAGGTTTGCATTCCGAATAGTTGGGTTCGACAGTTGTATTTTCAAAGGTAAAACGATTTCAGTCAGGCCATCTTGGACTGGACAAATTTTTGCAGTGGCTTTGCGATGTCTGCCTTAGTTTCTCAATGTACTGATAATTGACAAAATGACGATGTTTAGTACTTTTCAGTTTGCTGGAATGACGATAGTTTCACTTCCGTGAATTGCGACTTTTCAACATCCTCTCAAAAAATAGTATATTACGCAACAAGTGCAAGAAGGTCAATTTCCGCACAAGTTGCCAAACGAGTACGTGAATGTTACTTCTCGCGCGAGTTGGCAACGTGTGCGGAAACTTCTCGCACGTGTTGCGTATAATATTTTCCGCATTACTTCTCGCACTGTAAATAATAAAGAGAAGTCTCACTTTTTCACAAGTTTGCGAACACAGTTGCGAAGTAATATGTTTTGCCCCAAGTTCATCAGGTTGTAGCTCGCTTCTAAGCGATTGATTTTTGCCCGAGCCGCAGGCGAGGGTCGAAATATTCGCTCGGGAGCGGGGAATTTCAAGAACGAGGTGCAAATACTATTTTATGCAATTTTACGAGCACCCAAACATCGGAGAATTGCATAAAAGAATTTTACAGTACCAATCTTACGATCTTGGGATGTATTACTACGATCTGGGTTCTTCGAAGCGATTCTAATAGTCTCAGAATTTTCCCGTGCATATTGATGACTCATCATCATTCCAACAGTCTATAATCAAAATACAACATCGATTGTAACGATACCTACTCAGAACGATAGATATGGTCAATTATATCATCATCCACCCAGGTTTGATGCTTGCACAAGTTCTGGCAAATCGGTTTCGCTATTCAAATTGGAGAAATTCTACCAAGTTAGAGAGGTTCCAATTCCCACACCGGACCCAATACTGTCGCTTTTGCTGAAAAAACTGGGTACAGATTATGAGAGGAAGAAACCTTCCGACTCATAAGTCACGTATTATTCGACAAAATCAACAATAGCGCAAACGAGTGACATACAAGATATTCAAAAGATAAAAAGGAGTCTAAATCAAACACATGAGCAGATTTTATACCTGATCCACGTGTAATAATGAAAGCAGAAAAACTCAGTATTCGTGAGCAGAGTTGACTTAACGGCACGAACATATCCTGACATTTTCGTACGCATTTCGAAGTAGGGCTTCTGGGAAGCTTGCGATGTGCAAAAGTTTACCTTGCACTTCGTCTGGATTTCTGTGAAAAGCATGCATAGGAAAGATCCAAGGCAGGATAGGCTTACGACGGGTACTTTACTTGGGTCATGCTTACGATAAACCAACACTAGGTACTTTACAGCGAAGTATGGTTTGCAAGTGGCTACTGGCTGCTGAGACATTACAAACTTGCAAGCTCTCCGGAATAGCTATGCGTGGAGATATTGTCATTTCATACTTCACCTCATTTCTTTTGTTTTGAATTTGAGATTTGCCAGTTCATGCATGTGTCACCCGATTCATCTTGGTTCGAGATCGACTTGAGCAAACATTGGCCCTGATGTATCGACATTTCTGCGAAAATCAATGATTTGGTCATTGCAGATATGGGGGTTTGACGTGATTCGAGATTTTCATAGTTTTCGTTTATCGACAAGGATTCTAATTTCACGGTTACTATAATTGAATACTTCTATCAGACAATCATTTATAGTTTCAGGATCGGTTCGAAAATATTTGAAGATTCCTAAGAGTCAAACTGGGTGGGAATTATACAGAAGGTGAGATTATGAGTATTGCTATTACGGATACTTGTATGAATCCAATGTCATTCTGACTGATTCTGTTCATGTTGAAATGAGGAATTTCAGAAATTATTCGGAATGACTATAGGCAATAGTGAGTGGAATTGAATTCCTGTTAGAATTTTGGTCAACACCTTCATCGGGATGGACTCCACCGGTGGGGCCCACGCAACAACTTTGTGTGTGGTGGTGATCAAAATCTCATCAAATGGGAGCCACCGATGGGCCTCATCGCACACAGGACCAGAACGCGATTTTCACCGTCGCAGTGAATTCATTGAAGTGAACTATTGGGCATTCTTCTTGTATCAATGCAGAAATTGACATGGAACAGCAGATATCCCTTCCAAAATTTTCTCAAGTTTCCTTCACATTTATGGAACGTGAGCAAGATACAAAAAACTAACAGTGATAATTGAGAGGCATAGTTATCAATGGTTTCTCGCATGATTCCAACTCCAGAAGTCATCACAATCCAGAAACTAACCTTTCGATACAGAACCAAACTCAGAAACCACCCACGTCGTTATAAAATGCCGATCATCAATGCCGATATATACCCGTAAATACAAGGTAAGCTGGCTCAGGTGTTACAAACACCAAGCTATATCGTTTTTGTGGTCAATATCGAAGTTACAGGTCGTAACAACGAGACACGGACGCATCACTAAATGCCCTACTACAAATTTAACAAGCCTATAAGAAATTATGTTCTACTCTGGAAGCTTGGTACTTCGATACTCTGACAGCCAAGTATCAACACTATACGCTGCTTCGCAGCAGGTAATTAGTAATTAATTTCAAAGAGCCTGTAGGATTAGCGGGAGGATGTTCTCGGCCAAGTCGTACACGAGGTGATGTTGCGCGAATTGGGTGGTCTTGAGAGTAGTTTTGTAAGATGCAAGGGGGGAATGAAAGAGGGGAAGAGAAAGTATGAGAGGAGGATAATCTGACCCAGAGAAGGTGAATGTAGTTCCAGACTTGTGAGTTCTTAAAGCATGCCAAGTTGTAGAATAATCCGAGCTTCTGTAAAAGTTTGAAATGTCACCCTCTCCTTAAGCCTAATCCCCACCCTGTTCACCTAGTCTCGCGTTATATCAGGCTCACCTATATTCTGTGAATTTCCAAGGATCAACGTCGAATCGTAATTACTCTCCTTTCCTTTCGCCGTATCTTAGAAGTGTTTATGGTACCAATATTTATATGGGTGATTCCGCCGAAAGTGGAATTCTCCGTGTTCTAAGTTTCGGTGGGTTTCGAAGGGTTGGAATGTGCACTGTAGTCATTTTCTGGGGTGTATACTGTTGGTGCGGAACTATGTTAATAGTTTTTGAGACAATCCTACCATCCCAGCATTTTGTAGTGAACGATGAAGGATCGGAAAGTCCGTTCCGGCCCTGGGGGCCTCATTCCGAATGCGAACAGAGTCGCGTGAGACGTAATTCGATCACAGTTTACCATGCATAAGCAAGGGGGCGCTAGTGTAGGAGATTGCAGCGCCCCCTCGCTTATGCATGGTAAACTGTGATCGAACTACGTCTCACGCGACTCCGTTCGCATTCGGAATGAGGCCCCTAGGGCCGGAACGGACTTTCCGATCCTTCATCGTTCACTACAAAATGCTGGGATGGTAGGATCGTTTCAAAAACTATTAACATAGTTGCGCACCAACAGAATACACCCCAGAAAATGACTACAGCTAGTGTAGGAGATTGCAGCGCCCCTTCGCTTATGCATGGTGGACTGTGATCGAACTACGTCTCACGCGACTCCGTTTGCATTTGGAATGAGGCCCCTGTAGTGAACCGAACTCCGACTTCCACCTTCTGCGATGCATATACGAAGTCAAATACCCTTATGTAGTATAACCCACTACTTTGCGAGTCGGAATTGAAGTCTCAGCTCGAACACGATTATCCGACGTTTTGAAGACGGATATCCGCCAAAACTGCTTGCACAGCACTAATGAGCTCTGTGGAGTCCCCAATTATCCATTGAACCTTTCTTACCAATGCGGTTGTCACCTAGCGACATTAGCCAACAACTCAAATCTACAACCAAGCGCAACATAATTTTCTGTCCTCCCCGTCTACATATTGTCCTCCCTGGCATATCGAATCACTCTATGAAATGAGGAGAGTGTGCCTAATATGCTCCCACTACTTTTGTTCTGCTCATAGTTTCAGATTATCTCAATATCTTCCAACGTGTCTCAACTCATGTTCAAGCTTGTTCTAAGGCCTTCAAAATGAGTTGAAGTACGTTTGATTCTAAGGGACTGTAGCCGAGCTATTCTAATTTTCGCAAAAGAAAATTTTCTGCGAGTTTTTGACAGTGTGTTCCTGATTCACCCCCACTTGGAAAAGAGTCCAATTTCCAGGAGAATATACGGGTTTCTCATAGAATCGGGATATTTCGGCTTCCAGACCTCCAAATGAGACGTACATTAGCTTATGTTGTAGCTTTTCTCGCCCCTTCTTAAACTCGTGAATTGGTGGAATGAAATTGATGTATCTTAATGGAGTGAAGAGAACGAGTTTGAAAAAAGACTATGGGGATAAATTAGGAACACTGCATTTTTCTAGTAAGATGCGCGTAGTATTGGTTGGACATTGAATTTTGCAATTCTGCAAGAAACATTTCGAACTTGAGAAAAAAAAAAATGAGCCAAGGTGCGTTATGATTGATTGCACAAATTTTCTTCGGCGTAACTATTGCTGACTCAACAAAAGAATCGATAGTATCGAAAACTAGATTTTCCGTTCTCAGAAAAACGGGGGTCTTTGGATGAGTACATTCAAGAACTTGAGTGGGGGCGAATCAGGGAATGCGGGTAAGTTAGGCACCTTTGCATTGGACCAAATCCATGCAAGAAAGAGTTTACGATCAGTTCCCGGACCGTGCGAATATTTTGGAGGCGAAATGTCCTTTACCGACCATGTCAATTCCTTCATCCTCTGCGACCCCTCAAACTCGATATGTCTTCGTCTGGTTACAATTTCAGAATATGAAGCTCTAGATACTTTTCTTTTGTGCTCAAACAATTGGAAATAATTGCAACAACCCACTGGGACTCGTCGGGAGTTAAATGAGTTTTTGACCTAAATTACTTTGCGTGGCGATTTTGGCCCAAAAAATTCCACTTGCGTCGGAATCACCCATGCATGGAACAAATGATGAATTTGATTCCCTAGCTGCGTCGAGATATAGCATGATTCATAGGTACTTAGCTTAGTAATCCTTAGTGGAAGTAACTCTTGAAGCTGATTAAATTTTCTAGGTGGGAAACTTTGTCTCCATATCGGTGTGCTCGGATCGAGACCCAGGGTGAGAATTTCTCCTCAACTCCCATTCATGATTACTGTAACCTCAAATCCCTGAATTCATTGAGCTCCGGATGTTCAAGGGGAATTATGATTGACGCGTTAAAAGATGTTTCTTCCATTCGACGATTTTTCCATCAGAAGGTGGTCATTAAAATTGATATACCGTTCAGTGGAGCCACTTTCGAACACTATTGTGACCTCGGAAACGGCCATAGCAAGATAACTCGCATATTCAGTTTGAGATTTCGAATCTATTTTTCTCTATACGTCGTAGACGAAAACAAATTCCCTCGACCAAGAGAGCAGATTTTAGATATTTGGTCAATTTCAAGTCAATTACACCTGAAAGATATTCCGATAATAAATTTTCAGTCTTCAACTTTTTTCTACGACATAGATCACAGATATCATATGCGAAGGATGATTTTTTCACGGCTACTGGAGCACGTACTCCAAGCACGCAACCGGAAACCAAATATTTCCATGACAACCGATTGAGTATGACTGTCGATTGCCCGATATAGCAAACTCATGAGAAACAGGAAGCCAAAAACATTGCCCCAGGAAAAAAATAAGAGCTAGGGCGGAAGCGAAATAGAATGAGAGCATTTGAAAAGAGCCTCATTATGAGTCTTAGCTATCTCTCACAAGCCTTCCCCCCTCCCCCAGTAGAGCCAGAGGTTTACAGTTTTAGCTCTGCCCGAAGTCAGCTTGAGACGAAGTTACCACGCCAAGGCTCTACCAGAGATCATCCGAAATCTTGGACTCTCACCGCCGCTTGGTGCTCAGTTTAATTGAGTACTATCAATTTGTACGATGTTGGTTCATATTCCAAAGTACAATCGACTTTAAACCATAACAGCTTATAGATTTTTCTGCGAACTTGGGAGATACCATTGATCCGTGTGGTTGCCCTGTAGTTCAATGCTGACAAGCCCTATCACTATAATAGAATTGGATCGATGTCATCTCTCAAATCATAAACTCAACTCTCTCCAACGTTGATCATCTTGTAAATCACGCCACAATCTCTCAAGGATTCTCAAATTCATTGTGAAATTGTGAGATGAATCTACATTTTCTGAAGCCACTACATACAGAGCATAGACGGCAGCAGTCATCACCAAACACGTCATCTAATGAATTTATTACAACCTGATCCATCAGAGACCGATGTTCGTCCCAGTTTGCAAAATTAGTCAGACCACGCAGCAAAAGCCATACGACGGGCGCGACCAACGCACCAGATTCCGAACACATCGCCGAAGAAATTACGTGGCTTCCTGCACGTGATAAATTACACTAGGATAAAGTGACACCACTACCAACTCTACCTCTAAGTATACATAGATATATGCCATTCCATCCCTGAAATAGTCTCAAAGTTCTTATCACAGTTCAGTCGCGAGTGGCCATAGAAATTCCATCATGCTGAGCTTCGCAACTGGCAAAACTCGCTTGTCTGTATATACGGTAGCAAAATACACCCATAGTCTGTACTTTCCATGAATTTCGCAGAATAGATACGGAACTCTGAACTCTGAAGGCTACTGCACTTCTATATGCTTCTTTTCCCTCTCTTTTCCACTCGACAAAGGTATAAAAGTTGAGTGACGGCATCTGGCAGCTGCTCGTGGTGGAATATTGTTTTTCTCTCCGACGTTTTGCGCAACGACATAGTCGTACAAGAGAGCCGCATCAGCGTCACCTATACACTGGAAACCATCTTCCACCAGCTTGTTAAACAGAGGGCAGGAGTAGAAGGAGACCAGGAAATTGGATTCTTCGAGCTATGAGGAAGGAGAAAAGTTTGATGCCGTACTAATATTACATCCTCGACAAAATTCATATCCGCGGGGCTAAAGGTTTTTACGCTTATGTGCTAGTTAGATTCTCGAGTTGGGATGTAACGTTGTTTATGCTCAATTTATGTTTATAGAGATGATAGTTTGGAAGTATGGTAACGAACACCTATGCTATGAGTGCAAAAGGCAAGACTCTATTGAGGATAAGTGAAATGGGGTATGATACTCTCTCAACATGAATCAGCTAGTTTAGCTGATTTGCAGCTAACGTGGACGGATTTTCACTGAAAATCAGCTACAATAGCTGAAAATCAGCTAAAATAGCTGATCCTCAGTCCAAATCCGTTTGTGTTAGCTGATTCATGTTGAGAGAATACTTTGGGCATGCTTGTGCCCGACACTGCTGAGTGATTTTTCGCCTCAAAAGTCATCCTATGGATCATTGAGTAGTTGGAAAATCACATACATTGACATCATAATTGATGCGAGTAAAGAGAAGCACATGACTCATGGGTGTATGTGGATGACAATACTACTGAGAGAAACGGAACATGTTGGAAGTTCGATGTACAATCTATAGAGTCTCAGGGAGACCTGCACTTTCAGAGTTCAAGGAGAGATTTCACCTCTGTGTTTGTGCATCAAATGTTCAGAACGAAACAGTTGAGGAACAACAATAACCTCAAAATATCCTATGGTTACCTCGGTTTTGACCTTGGAGGTCACTTCCAAGGCTGATTTTTATTAAAAGGTCAACTCGATTCTGCTCAATTAATGGAAACTCTTATTTTCGACCTCGGCTTACGAAAAAACGGATAAATTTGTGGAACAATTGTATGAAAAATTCTTCCATGTAGCTTGACCTTGGTGGGACGAAAGGAGGTCAATACCGATGAAGGTCAGCCACTGGCAGGAGCTTACTTCAATGACTAAGCGTTTCATTGAAAAATGTTTGAGATGACAACTATTTGAATATAGTCGAATTTCGAAATTTGAGCCAAGATAAAAAAGCGATCTTGAGGATCATTCTGAAGATCATTCGAGGGGGGTCATTAGGTGTATTGAAATATAAAAACTTGTTTCAGATCTCGGACTTTGAATTCGTGGAAAATTGTGGAAATCTCATATGTCAAAACATTCTTGTAAAAAATTCCCGTCACTATTTATATACTCCAATATCCGAAGTGAGTAGCAGGAATTCCTATTAAACATGAGTTAAATCTCGCTAACCCCAGAAACGAACTCCAGGGCCAAATTCAAGATCATTACATCATGCTTCATTCGAATACAAACGAGTTCCATCTCAAATATTCTCCAAAATGAGACATACTTATTGACTCCCCTTCATCTTGCCAAGAGCGAGTCCACCCAAAAATTGTTTTATACGAAATATTCAGGATTATTTTCATTCTTCCAGAATCCGAAGTCAAATAGTATATTATGATACCAGGGCGCAAAGGATGGTTTTCGCACTTCAAGTGACTCTTTTAGGCCCGAGCCGCAGGTGAGGGTCTGAATAGTCACGAGAAAGCGAAAACCGTTGCGCCCGAGTATCATACTATGTTTTTTGATCTTCTGTGAACGAATGAAAAGCGACAAACAGTGTGCGAATCACTCATTTGCGCACGGACGATCAAAAGGTAAGATTTTGTGTTCAGAAAAATATATCCCACCGTCAAATGATCTTGAAATCGACTTTTACAGACAAAACTAAGGTCACCCTCGGATGCTCTCCTAGAAAAAAGAAAGTGCGTGCTTCTGGGTTTTTCATTGTTTCCGACCCTTTCCAAAGTAGCAGAGAGAGAGAACGCACTTCATGGGTAGCCTGTATGGATATCAATATCTCAAATCGACGATTCAAGTTTGCCACAAAAGGAAAATTTAATTCGTAAATCAATTACACTCTCAACCTCGTTATCTATGTTAATAGTGGAAAAAAGAATTGTGCTTCTGTTCAGGAACACTTGAGCGAATCATTCATACAAGACTATTTCTAATGATGCCTTCAGCGATTCTTACATTCTACAGAGATTCACAATTTTGGAGGAATCTCAGAAATGGTTCATGAATCTGATTGAGTCTGGCGGCACGTATGGAATTATTAAGACTGCAGCGACTAATCATGAGCTCATTTCTATACGGAAGTGAATCTCCAGAATCATGTTATCTCTTAGCTCCAGGCTAGGTGGTCCTCAGAGTGTATTGCCATATTCTCCAGATGATAGGGTGATCTATGTTCTCCACAACCTACTTGGGGAAAGAAGGGGGGGACTTGGAATTTTTAACTCATCGAGAATTCGAGCTCATGTGCAGCTCGCTGGGTTCGAAAATTCTCCAGTTGTGTAAAAAGGCTCACATAGGCTCACTACGGAATAAACGCGACATTGTTTTTATGTCCTGACAAATTCCAAACATTTTTGTTTCACTAGTGAAACTGTTTGCATAATTTTGCTCAAAAATTACATTTAGCAGATCCACGCTCATCATGCAGCCGCAAATAGACTGCACGTTCTGGGTTGTACTCGTTTACAATTACAGGCTCTCTACTTTTTGCGTGTGACAGTATTTCTATGAGAATTTTTTGCTTCACTCTGCTGTATTTGCTGCCAAAAATTCAGCTCCTGGAGCTTGTTAGTATCCCATCTATTTTGTTTGGATAATCTGCGGGAAACTCAAAGAGTGTGATGAATTTTCTGAACGGGTTCTGATAATTGAAAATGAAGAATAGCTCCGCTGAGAGATGAATACAACATAAAAATGGCGTTGTTTTCATTCAATAGCTATTTTCCATTCAGTGCAAGGCAGGTTGAGACAATGTTGCAATCAACAATCTATTTGGATGACTGATCTCAGCAAACGCCAGCGATGGATTATTGCCATTTAACAATTCCATCAGATTGAAATTCCAAAACCACACTAATCAAAACATTTTTCCGTCCCAAACTGACATGGAATAACATGACTTTGGAAGAAGTATTCAACGTATAAATTTCGCGGTGGAAAGCACAGTGAATCATATCTCTCGAATCCTATAGGGAGAAACCTGATCAACCGGTACTTCTACAAACATTGACAGATTAGAATCTTGTTCGAGTATCGACCATCAGAAATCATGGAGTAATGAATCATTGCGTACATCAAGGGTCTTCTGATGAGATCCACACCTCAAGTACTGCTCCAAACAGTCTGAAGGAGTTACTTCTCGACTCTCACACTCATCTAGTCTAGAGTGATTTCATCGTATCAATCGGGTCAAATGTTTCCGAAAAATCTCATTCTCTCAATCACCATCATCGTCTAGCCTGACTCTATTCTCACCGTGTGACGCAGACAGAGGCGTTTAATATCCCGACGATAAGGCCAACGAAGGGGTCTCCATTTCACAGTCTCCGATATCGTATCCAAGCGAAATTGGCTTTCATCGACATCTCATCATGGCTTTGCATCACTACAGAGGGTCGCATAAATTTCCCTAGAATGCTCACCAATCTCAACCAACCTCCTCCTTCGGCCCTCTTCTATCTACATCCCAAGAGGATCAAACCAATTCGGTAGCCATTTATTCACTAGATGAGCTATACACGCTTGATGATGCAACCAAGTGATCTCTCGAGGTGAGATTATCGATGTATTGAGGTTTGATTTCATGGAGAGTTGTATGGTGTACTTACTGGTAGCGCTGACCGCCGGTCCAATTAGCGAGTTCCTGCCTGCAGCGAGACTCGCTTGATTGTTTGACGCTGCCATCCTATCGGCTTCTGGAACACATTATTAGAACATAATGGTGATCGTCTGCTCTCATTTGATCGAGTCTTGATAGCTTACTCGGGAAATTCAAGTCAGCTGTGATGATATGTGTTCTCTTAGCGTCGAATCATCCTTGGTAGGTTATATCTTCGAACAACTCATCATATAATTTAGATTCAACTTCACTTACAGGTAAATTCGTTTAATCTGCAATCATATTTCGTTCGTTGTTCAAAGGTATAATTTGTAGATGTTCAGAGTCTCTGCTTCCACAGGGCCCTCATCCCACATTATTCATTCTCATGAAATATGAATTATACACTTGCATTATGTTGAACAACTTCATCCAAGCTATTGAGGTTTCAACATGTGTGGACAATAATAAATACAAGGCTGGTTCTCATACATATTCTATTACAGTGTCAACGAAGGAGGATGTAGTGAGATGGTTTCCGATCTCACTTCAAGTTTTGATTCATAGCTCAGTACATGCCTTACATCTCTTAACATGATATACGTATTGGCATCAATAGCTACACACTATTTTACTGAAGATGGATTCCATTCAAAAACGACACATGAAAAATGATGATGTCTCCGATCGGTTTGTCGTGATTTTGATTCGATTCTGTAGTCCAAAATATAAAGTTTCCACCCACTGGGAGATCCCGAAAAAATTTTGGAGCCGCCTGTAGAGCTATTTCTGTTTCGCTTTTCGGTTCCACCAAAGCATCAAAATCATGATCTATTTTACTAAATTTAATATATCTCGAGCTTGGCTCAAGATAATGCAACGCGGTTTGCGCCATCCGGAAGATCTTGAAATAACTTATCAAGAATGACCTTGAAAACTTTTTCTTAGCCTTTTGAGACCCTGATCAGGCAAAATCCGGAAAATCAGGATAACCTGATTATCTCAAAAAGCAGTTTTTTTAATTTTCCAAAAATATGATTTCTCATGCGGAATTGCACGATCTCTGCGATGGAACTAGTCCGATGTAGTTTTATACGGTTTTATGCGTTTTTGGGTCAATTTTCCAATTTTTCATTCTCCGACCAATCAGAAAACAGAGATTTCTGCGCATGCGCATGGTTTATCGGATGTTGAAGTAGTTCCGTAGGCTGAGGAAATTTCCTTCAGAATGACCTGTTGCAGAACTCCATTTGATTGACTGGAACTGAGGGTACACGATTGTTTAGAAATGAAGATTACTAACACCACTGACATCATGTTTGCAAGAGAAGGTCTCAAGGCTCTGGTTCACGATAGATAGGTCATTTCGCTCTGGCCATCCTTCTTTTCCAATGAAGGTGCCGTAGATACTGAGTGGGAGCATTTAATTGACTTTTGCACAGGGTGATTTTGAAGTAATTCTCCTTAGCTTTTGATTGAAGCTACTTTGAAATCCGGTAAACCACGCGCATGCGCAGAAATCTCTGTTTTCTGATTGGTCGGAGGATGAAAAGTCGGGAAATTGACCAGAAAACGCATAAAACCGCAAAAAAAAACAAATTTGAACGAGTTCCATCGCAAAGATCGAGCAATTTTGCATGAGAAATCATATTTTTGAAAAATTCAAAAAATTGCTTTTTGAGATAATTAGGTTAGCCTGATTTTTCCGGATTTTGCCTGATCAGGGCCTGCAAAGGCTGGACACAAAGTTTCAAGGTCATTTTTATTGGTTTCTTTAAGATCTTCTGAATGGCGCAAACCGCGTTGCAATGGCTTGAGCCAAACTCGAGATATATTTAATTTTGTAAAAAAGATCATGATTTTGATGCTTTAGTGGAATCGAAAAGCAAAACAGAAATAGCTCCGCAGGCGACTCCGAAAATTTTTTTGGGCCTCCCAGGGGGTGGAAACTTGATATTTTGGACTACAGAATCGAATGAAAACTACGAGAAACCGATCCGAGACATCACTATTTTTCATGTGTCGTTTTTAAATGCAATCCGGTGAATAGGAACATGAGTTTGAATCCTCCACTCACATACCCTAAATAAACCTCTCAAATTATGTCTGTCTGTTGACTGAACTTTTTTCTTCAAGGTGAGTAAAGATTTGTTCTCATTTTCCTAAGTAAACTGCTTCGGCAAGGCTTTGGTCTGCTATCTTAACAGGTCTGTTATAGAATTTTGCAAAAAACTGGAGAATGTTTAGACCAGCCTGCTGCGTCTTTGATAGATTCCAAGGCTAGACCATTCTTAGCAGCTATGGATGTTGTTGCATTTTTAATGCTATAAGCTGTGAATTGAGAATCTACTCCAGCTTCTCTTAAAACTCTTTCCGCTTACTCAAAGTCTGTGTACACACTAATTTGTGTGGTTTCCCATATGAAATCAGGAGATAACTCTGCTCTGACCGCAAGTCTTGAGTACTGTGTAAGTACCACTGAACTGTTTTGGCTATACATAGATCTTCTCAAATTGGAAACCAAGGTTGCCCAGTCGACATTGGGAAAACTTTAATCTCTGTAGACCTTTCTTTTCTTACTTCTCTCAGGATTCTTGGCATAAGAGCAAAAGGTGGGAACGCGTACCAAAAATCTTTGTCCCAGCTAATCGTACAATTATTTATTCCACATGCATCTGGGTCTCTTTGTCCAATCCCAGGCGAGGTGCAAATTCGATGAAGAGATTCAGAAGTGAGGCAGTCTCCTAGATCTCCTAGAGCTCCAATAGATGCTTTGGTCATAACAGCCTAAATAGTACTAGATTGCGATTCGATATCTCAGGTGAAACGATTATGATGAATTTCCATCGTGTTATAATGAGAAACGTGAATAAGTTCCAGCCGGTTTGATATGAATGTAAAGAGGTGACGCAAGCAAATAGTAGCTCATTCATAAACATATTCATTCTATCTAGCCTGACACATTACAACATCCATCAGGAATGCTCTTAGAGTTTTGGTCCCTTTTGACTGAATATGGAAGCTTAGAGTTACCCATTCTGTAGTTATGAATAGTCATACTTCAATATGAGAACTGGCGAATACATCATAATAAATATAGGTCTCAATGGATCACAAATATTTCAAACAGAATCTGAGACTTGAAATAAAGATGGACGAGTACATTTCCGTTTTCCGATGCAGTTTCTGCCTCGTCACTTTATATATAATCTTTGATGGTAGGGTTTTTGATATCCATCTACATCATTTGGTTCGTGATGGAGTTTTTGGTTCTTCATGAACAGGCTTGGAAACAGGTTACAAGTGAATTGAATTTCGTGTGTGCTGCGCCTTTTGGTTGGGCTCATTCATGGATGAGTGTAAAATCCAAAATTCCATTGGTTTTTCAATATGACCGCCTGACAGGGTCAACTGATGATAGTCGACGAAACCTTACAAGAATATAACCTCACAACCAGCCATCGAGGATGTCTTTTGATTCTCTCGAAATGGCCCTCCAAGATCAGAAAAAATACCTACCACGATTCCGTAGAAAAATTCCTCAATGACTATTGAATAGCAATCACAAGGAGAGTCCGGAGTCTCCGGGTCCTGAAATCTCACCAAAATTTTTTTACAGTTTCGTACCACCTAGAATATGAAGAATCTAAAACAACTCTGTCAAATGAGCCTCTTGTTCAGAGCTACAGCCTACGACATTAGCATTGCCCATATAGGCCCGTGTTAAAAAGTGATGCATATAGATATACTAGCAATGTTGACGTTTTTGGCTGTAGCTCAGAACAGAAGGCCCATTTGACAGAGTTGCTTTGGGTTCTTCATATTCTAGGTGGTACGAAACTGGAAAAAAATTTTGGTGAGATTTCAGGACCCGGAGACTCCGGACTCCCCTTGTCAGTTAATTCTGACCTTCAACTACTCAATCTATGATGAATGAAGAGTAACTGAGATAGAAAATTTGAAGTCCCCAAATCGTATGAACCTGAACCTAGAAAGACGATAAGTAACTATAGAAATATAGTCCTTTGACCCCTCAAGAAAAATCTAAAGTTGAAGCAAAACCAACGTTATATGTATATACATCACGATCTGGATCAATTTTAGAAAACAACTCCAAGCTTCTCGTAACGAAAAACCTTTCCGATGATAGGGCACTAGAACAGTTACGAGTCCATAGCAATTCCATCGCTCACGCAGCATCCAATTCAAACTCCTAAAATTCTCTAAAGAGCCATTCGATATCCTCTTGCTAAACCAAACTCTCCTATCGATGCTTACACCAATTTTGTATACATACCAATACATTCTGAGCCTTTTCCCTGCAGCAAACTGTATTTTATACCAACGTATTTTCCGAAACTCTTACACAGGGCAATCGTACAACTATCCAAACCACTCGTGAATGTATAAATTTTCCCAGAAATTTAATATCCTATAACCTCTATCAGTGCATCATTATTGGTATCTCATTTCTTACCAAGAATACCAATCTCGAGTGTATAACAATTGATGCAATATACCATACCGTTGAATACAAGCGTGACCCAGATAGTCTCGTTTATCTAGGGAATATATCCGGAAACTTGGTAAATCTGTGAGGTATTCGAGATGTGAAGGACCATACATATACCTAGCTAAGGGAATTTCCAACTGCCACGGGGCAATATAATTACAAGCAAGACGGCTGTTGTAGCTACAGTGGCTTGGATATAGATATAGCATGGCATAGACCAATTCTGGTTGAACATGTGTGGAGGGTGTACCAGTTGCGGAGAGAGCTTGCAAGCTCTTGTCGTCACGTTGAACCACAACAATTGATGGGTGCCACTTCTACGCTTCGAAAGTGACATTGACTATACAGTCCAAGATTGGTTCATTCGATTGTCGAAAGTGTGGAGCATAGTCGGCCGTTTGCCAAGTTTCAGTCTATCTCTGTAAATCACTGACACCGATGAAGAACTGGGGCGAACATTTGAAATATTCCATTCTGCAATACGAGCAATGAGTTTCACAGCATTAATGAGCTAGCGATGCGTTCGATGGTTCAATCCTAAAGCGCCAGGATATCAAAATCATTAATTGCTCAACAATATGTATTTTTTGAAAAAATCCATCTCGTCATAAAGAATTTGGAGGATTTGTCTCAAAAGACCAATACAAAATTCTTCACTCCAATAATCTTAAAATATTCCGTTTCTTCCACAACTGAGGCTCACAACTATTTATGCTCAGTACTGAGCCTATAATTCATGGCCTAATAAAGTAAGACTTTTTTTCATGAGTCGAAGTACACTAACTCGAAAGTCGCGTCAGCTCGAAGTATATGCCTGGGATTTTGGATTCATCCCTGGAAACTCAAAACTTTTACTCAAACTCATATGGAGCTCGCTAAGTCAAAGTCTCCAGTGTGTCATGAATCGTGACGGAGAGCAGTGAACAGGAGTGGAAAATATTTTCAGGATTCGATGAAGTGAAAGTGATCCAAGCCGTGAAGGAGAATGTCAAAACAAAGATTGAAATTGGCTGAAGAAGTTGGTACTGCGTCTACTCCTTCAACTGTTCTTGAAAATGAGGATGAAACCCTCGGACGATTTGAGTTTCCTGCTGGGATCTTGAATCAAAGTGAGAACACCGAAACTGGCTTGCACATATGTATGTTATTAGCGTCATATTGAACGAGACGAGAAAAAATTGCTACATAAGCCATTAGACATGTCTGCATAGTTGGGTGCACACTAAAACCTGATGAAGCGTGGGATCAACCTGTGGGTCCCGCCGCACACAAAGAAGGACGCCCAGGACCCACGGATGGGTCCCGCCGCAGCGAACGTATTGATGGCAGGAAACATAATATTGCGGCTTCTTTCTGTGCATGGAATTCCATATACTCCTCGAGCCAGTATCTTGAGAGACCATAGCTTCCATACATGTTGTGACGCCCCTGTTGATGATGATGTAGCTGAGAGTGGTGAAATGACTGACACAGAATTTTTGGAGAGTATGAAAAACTCGAATGTCACTTTAGTTGGCGTGGATGATGAAGAATATGGTTGTATCGATGAGCAAGTGCGTCAATATGTATCTCGTCGTGGAGTGAAAAATTTTCTGAACGTGATCAAGTCTTTCTTCGGAAGATTTGATGCGAATTCCGAGGATCTCTATCGAGCGATCGTGGAATTAGAAGATACTATGGACAAATGTGTTGCTCGGAATCTAATCTATCGGAGAATCACTGACTATTCTTTTAAACCATACACTGTAAAAAATTTGTGGGAAAAACTGCAACCAGTGGTTGCAGTTTTTCCCTCAACCACTGGTTTATCCCAAAAATCAACCAGCTGGTTTATAATCAACCAGCTGGTTGATTTTTGGCACAAACCAGTGGTTGACTACCTATCCAACCACTGGTTGACTTTTTCCCACAACGAATATATAAGAACTCCGGTTGACACTTTTGATTCGGAAAAACAAGTTTATTCGGAAAAACAAGTTTCGTCATTTTTTTTCACGAACAAAGAGGGATAAACATTAGCCCCGGTCGCGTATGGACGACAAAGCGGGTTGCCTGTCATGCAGGAGTCGAATACACGTCGTAAGGCTGGAGGGATGGATAGATGGACGGATGTGGTGGGAGGGTAGATGGGATGGATGGATGGATGGATGGAACGGACCGGAATGGTGCAAAATGGAACGGGCGGGGCAGAACGGAACGGACTCAAATTGGATGGAGGGGAACGGAACTGGCCGGATGGGGCAAAATGGAACGGAATTGAATTGGGTGGAATCGACCGGAACGAAATGGAATTGAATTATATGGATGGGAGACATCCATACAATTCAGTTCCATTTCGTTCCATATCATTTCGTTCCATTCCGTTCCGTTCCGGTCCGGTCCGGTCCATTCCGTTCAATTTCACTCCGTTCCATTCCGGTCCGTTCCGTTCTCTTTCGGTCCGGTCCATTCCGTTCCATTCCATCCATCCATCCATCCATCGATCCATCCATCCCATCTACCCTCCCACCCCATCCGTCCATCTATCCATCCCTCCAGTCTTACGACGTGTATTCGACTCCTGCAGGACAGGCAACCCGCTTTGTCGTCCATACGCGACCGGGGCTGATGTTTATCCCTCTTTGTTTGTGAAAAAAAATGACGAAACTTGTTTTTCCGAATCAAAAGTGTCAACCGGAGACCACCATCGACCAATATCGTGGGCGCCGCATTCATCCTTATATATTCGCTGTGGGGACAAAGTCAACCAGTGGTTGAATTCCAACCAGTGGTTGAATTCCAACCAGCTGGTTGATTTCGACAACCAACCACTGGTTGACGATTTTGGTGGAAAGTCAACCAATTTTTTACAGTGTACTCATTATCAATGTGACTTAAATTCTTGGATGTTGATGGTGAATATGATTTGCATTGAATAGGTACCGATTCGTGAGTGGAATAATATTTTTTGAATTAAACTTCTTCAGCTCTAAGGCCTCTTTTGATAACTCAAATTTTCACTAACTTGAATATTCGCTAGCTCGAAGTTTTTTCTCGTGGATTAAGGAGCTTTGACTCATCGAAGT
The DNA here is from genome assembly GCA_029851415.1 of Eretmocerus hayati. Taxonomy (NCBI): domain Eukaryota; kingdom Metazoa; phylum Arthropoda; class Insecta; order Hymenoptera; family Aphelinidae; genus Eretmocerus; species Eretmocerus hayati. The sequence goes on from CM056741.1 coordinate 27,869,022, forward strand.
TTTGTTGTACTCAACATCATGAGGTAACCATATTTCATCTCAAAGTACCTTGTGATTTTGTTAGCTTCGAAATAGTATCGCGTGCGCTAATCATGAGCCATCTATTCCATCAAAATGATGACAATTGAAGGGGTGGTTGGAATAAGGGCGTAACTGCAAAACGTTCATTTTGAGAAAATCAATAGAAACTTAATGAAAACCGACAGAGGCGTACTTGGACGAGTTGACCTGACTGACTTATTGCGAAGAAGATGGCATTCTCGTTTCGGCCTAATCCGAGCCGAATGATGAAATTTGATTTTGAGCTTCTTTTGGCAATTTCAGAAAATGCAGTTCCCCCTTTTTCCACCCACCCCCTCAATTGAGATCGTAAGAATGAATCCCCTTGCCATAGTGAATACGATTGACTCATTCTGACGCCCAAACTTCTATGATTGCGATTCTAGGGTACAAATACGAAACGTTGGATATCGATCATGTCGGATTGACAATCCGGCATCTAAGACAGTAGTAACGTGAACTCCTGAGCCCGTGTATCCAAGAATATTCAGCATAATTATACGTTGGCCAATCAAATCATCGCTCTCTTAAATTTTTCCGAATACTTGGAGAATACCCATACACTTCACCAAGTTTATTCATGTTTGTAAGGATGGTGAATGTGCCGATGGATTTAGGATGTATGAGAACTTAAAGCAGGATTTACAAAAGAATCTATGTGACAAATGCTCCATTCGGAAGTGAGCACACCACAATTACACTGACTCAGAATGTCTTCCAACTATTCTCATCATAATATGAAGTGAGCGTGATCGAAATCAATACATAAAGCTCCTAAATGAGCCAATAGATTTTTCTTCATAAGGATCTCCACAGAAGTTCAATGGTCGAAGCATATTCAATTACAAATACAAGATGAAAGTCCTTTTGAATCATAACTCCCCATGATATTCCTTCGGAAGGCGTTCATAGATTCGGATGAATCTGATCGACGACGCTCTGATTCCTGTACGACTATTTAAGAGAGAATCGTGATTTTAATGTATGCCTCCAATTGACAATGTATTTCCTTGGGAAATGAAGGACTCCAATCTATGATCGATTATGGTTACAGTTTAAAGAGTAAGCACATGTTTTCACCATCAGAGTCCCAGAATACTCACAGGGAGCTTTTCCACGTGGAGAGAGCCGAGAGAGAGCTTACATACGCATATTCCGAAAAAGAATGAAATCTGAATTCCATGAATCCCAAAATGTGATAAGGGTCATCCTTTCAACCTTATCAAATGTAGTTCAGGACTAGATTGCAGGGTGTAGGGACCAGCCACCGATACTCTGACCGACTGTTTCTCTGTTTTCTACCTTACCACCTCTTCCAAAGTTCCATACGTTGCTACACTACCATTCAATATCTACCTTATCGGCCACCACTCCTACTCAAGACTAATATCGCTCGTCTTTAAAATTTTTGTTAGAATTTTTCTGCCAAAAATATTGCCCAAATATCGAAAATGGACGCTTTATGAATCGTGGACGATAGATATCATCAAAGAGTAATCAATTACGATGTGTACAAAAGTTTCAACAATTGAAATAGTTAAAATAATTTGATCTCAAGGTTCGAGTAGAATTTTCAAAAATTCTGAAAACTTGTGAAGATTCAGAGTACTCTGGCTCCACTCATATATCGATGGTTGAATTTTCTCGTATCTGTCTCAGAAATTCGGAACCAGAGTGTAGAAAGAGTTGAGCTAAAATCATGCGGACCCTCGGTGGTCACAATACATGCTTAGAAACGGTCAGAATCAGAGTTATGAAGTACTTAACAGATGTATCAGTGCAATTAGAACAGATTCCGCATAAAAGGTATGTGACTGGCATCTCATTCTTGACGATTATTTCATACTTGAGATCGTCTGATGATGAGAGGAATACATTAGCTGAGATTGATTTTTTTCACTTAGACTATATCTAATCCAGACATTGCGTAGATTTATTCACTTGCGAAGAATTGACCAGCTAACCTACACTTACATCAACTCAAATCCATCACTCCATTACACTTAAACACATTGTATTCGATCATGATCACTTTCCTATTCAACTCGATTGAAAAAAATCAGTCCAAAGATTTTTGTTTGTGAAAACTCACCTGGCACATGGTGATCCTCAATCGGTTGAAACTGATACTTGGCCTTAAAACCCTGTCCATGCCATTGAGAATTGGCAACAAAATCAACGAGCATCTCAGATCCGGTGCTCAACACCTCAGCTTCCGAATCTTCGTTACAAAGCATTGCTATCGCCGGCTTCGAAGTGTCGCTGCCATCGTAAACCTTTATCAGATCAGCTCGATTCAGGCAACTGAAAAGTAAATCACAGAGTGAGATATGAAAGAAATCATTTGGGGCTGGGAATACAAGAAGTCATAAATTTAGTAATATGGTATTGCATAGTTATGTGGGATTTTCATTGGAAGAGCTGTTATTCAAATTAGTAATACGACCGAGGTGGTTGCATTTTATCGCGCAAGATGAAGGGATGCGGGGAGTTCTTTCCATTGATCAAATTTTAACTTCGGTTGGTGTATTTTTGCGAATTACAGACCATACTCGTGGATTTGTATTTCGACGGGAAAGTATCTCATCCAAATCGTTTAGTAGATGTTTTCAAGACGACTAGACCTGGGTACATTTGGATAGTATTCACACTCTATTCGATAGCCGCATCTTCCAAAATTCTGTGACGAGTGCTGTCAGGAATACTCAGTAGATCTTTGGAAAAAGTCCGAGAAACATCTTGATCACCTGAATGTCATCCTTGATATTCGTCTTCGACAAATTTTTTTTCGACAATTTCATTTCCTGTCAACTAAATTTCAGAAATTTAGTTGACAGGCAATCAATACACACAATTTTTTTGGAACAAACCACTCCTAATCTACAATAAACTACTAGTCATGCGTCAATCTCTCGAGCGGAGAACTTTTATGAAGAAGAAAATTAGATTATGAAAATTCTTGCATATTATGTAAGCCGGAACTTCATCAATATCGATCTCTAATGACATTGTGTTTAGATTACGAAGATTAACTTGAATTTAATCCGTCTTTCAAGAGTATCCATAAAAATTCATCTCTCTGATAATTCATGGCCAGTCAAACGAACAATTTCCGTGGCGCGATGTACTCTGTCATCATTATTACTCTCGGAGAGATTTCGTATGTTTAAATCGACAATATAATTTATTATCAATTAATTTTGTGAGCAAGTTCATTCCCCACAGGTACGAGTTGATTGCATTAACAAAATTGAATATTGACAGAAGCCGATTGATTTCACTCAATTTAGCTCTCAAATTTGCCCAAATGATCCAATACTGCATGATAATTATATAATGCAAAAGTTATCGAGTATACACCTCACGCGCCAATCATCAATATTATAGAGTATGTAGAGTCAACAGAATATCCATTCTCTCTACATTATCACACTGACCAAAATTTCACTCAACTCGTTCATATAATTAACACGTTCGCTGCAGATACTGACATCGATGATCTTCCCTGAGGTGCGGCGGGGCCCACCGGTGGGCCCCACTCAATGTTATTCCCTATAAGGCCAAAATGCTCAGCACTAGGTAAAAAGACACACGGGCCCTATCGGTGGGCCACGCCGCAGTGAACGTGTTAAAATTCCCAAAGGTAAACTTGATTTATACTTGTGTAATTTATATTGATGACTGCAAAATACATCTCAGAAAAATGTCAATTCCACAAACTGTTGAAATCACAGAATATGGTTCGTCAAAGGAATCGATATAAGAAGGTCGTGATTCGAAGCACGCATTCGAATTTCAAAAGCTCCCACGTCATTTTCCGCTTGAGCAAGTACTGCAGCTCCGAGCATATGCTACATACACATCGGCATCGACATCGAATATCCCTTTCAGTGACATTTCTCGCTCCAATTCAAGAATATCCCCATCTCTCAAGCTAACCCCAATACATCCATTGTAATGAAAAACGGACATTACATTCATTGTGATGAGGAAACAATCCAGCGGAGCTCGAAATTTTCAAGAATTTCTTCATTACTGACTCATATTGAAGTAATTCTGCAGAAACTTTGAGATACTGGTGAGTCAACCATAGATCTGTACATGGAGCCAACAGATTCAAACTCGAAACCTAAAATAGCCCGGTGGGTCCTGTGGGTCCCATTAACGAAATTCTGAGTCTCGGGCATCCGGGGCAATATTTGATGACTTTGGCGGGTATATTAGTTTATTTTGAGTCCTGCCTAACTACTCCATATCGTACTTCAGGTCTTCTGGCAGACTGTGAGTTTCCAGATTACTTGCGAAACATCGTACGCGTAAAGCAGTAAGGTGGCCCAAATGCTGAAAATGATCCGCCGTTGTACTAATCCTGTTTTACGAATTTTGAGTTTTAGATCAGATTTTACGGAGTATCTTGCGTGTCATTATCAGATTCTACGGAGTTTCTTGCGTGATATGGATGAGACTTCTTTGACTAAAATTATTCTTCCAAAATATTCATAAATATTCAAAATGATAAGAAATCTCAGCTAGACGCTCTAAAGGTCCATGACTGGTCGAGAAAGTGATATTTGTGGATAATTCAGGAGATTTCACGTACATTCCGATAGGCAGAATCCTCAGAAGTTATCAAAGATAAGAGATGAAACTGGCAGATTCATGTGTTGTGGCTTCCCTCTTTTTGGTCTTTGAGAGTCAAAAATGCTTCAATGGGACTTGTTTGATCTTCGTTTGGATTAAAGTGGAATCATAAGATATTGAACATCAAATTTTACAATTACAGAAACCAAGATACTACACTTGTGCACGATGAGCTCGTAAACTCTGTGGTGCAATTTTGCCATTAACTGCCTTAATTTCGTTGTCTTCGATAAATGAGGATTTGCCTTGGCTGAGGCCTCTCCACTCCAGTTTTTTTTCACTTTGTGAAGTACTTTTGGATAAGTATCTATTTCCGGCTACATATTTTGATCAAATCCATTCCATACCGGCGCGACCTTTAGATGCGACAAAAGTCCAAGTCAGTTGTTTTACATCAGCTGATGGCTCAGTTGAAATTCCAAAGCCTCAAGATTGTAAATATTCAGCCATAAGATCAATTTCAGTGGCAAACATCAAGTTTTTGTCATGTATCATCTCTATGGGTACTGATCAGTGGTAACAAATACATCTACGCGCGAGCTAATTGAAACGGGAGTAGAGCGGAATTGGGCGGATTTTGCAGTATGACTATCTGGCGATACTTGGGACTAGGCGCGCTATGGGACTTTGAAGTTCAACTATTAAATAGATTGTAAAAAAATTTTCAGACCCGTAGGTCACCGCTTTCATATACTGTTCCTTCAAAGTTGAATAAGAAAAATTTGTCCAGATTTTCCCCGCGCTTGGGGGCACTTTCGACAAGTTTTGCGGGCAATTTGGATGGACTATTATACCGATTATACTCAAGTCATACGGCAATATTTCTCATCTGGATTGCGTTGCAAATGCACACAAAACACGTGGTAATAACCCAAAATCAATGAGGAAACCCGACCGTGACTTTCACATGCTCTAACATCAACAGCGAGCAAGACATTTTAATGTAATTTTTCGCCATAATCGCAATGGGCGCTTCGTCAATTTTGTCTTCAGCAGTCAACGATCGAGTTGCAGCTCCAAAGAATCGATGTTTTTTCGTGATCCTGAGCTTATGATTGACCTCCAAATCGTTACCAATGATAAGGTGTAGCGAAGAAGCCTGAATCAGTGAATGCGAGAGCGAAAATGCATAAAATGGGCATTCACCTCGAACACGTCAAGAGCGAATTCTCACCTCTAATCTGAGCTGTAAATCGGATTTTTCACATTGTAACTTCAATTTCTCAACCATTTTCAATCACCTAACTCATTCGCACTCCTCGCGCAGTGCTACAAGTTCGGTCCCACGCATACTCGCGCATTTCCTCGCAAAAACACGGATACGCACCCGATCGGCCGATTTAACGTAGGACTTTTCTCTATCCAAATTTGCTCCCATCAATCCATCTAAAAATACCCCCAGGAATTTTTCGCAGATTATTTGGGTCCAAGTGAACCGATTTTGGCCCACAACGACTGAAAATCTTTGTTTTGTAATGTCGTTTTTGGCCCCCAAACGGCAATTAAGCTCGTCCACTTTTGCAGGAGACGCGTAAACTCTTGCATATAAACCGAGTGGTGACCTCAAAAGGCAGAGTACAGGCTCCGAGTATCGTTTCCGGAGGTCTTACCGCCATAAAAACCATTGTCTTTGATGCTGTTGAAAACTTATGTACGCAGCGGAAGCCTAGAATCTATTTTGACCTAGCTACTTCACTTATCCAATTTTGCTCCCATCCAAATTTGCCCCACTCTTCCCTATATATCCAGAGAGGTTGGTGAAATTTCGAGAGAAAAAACCCTTCCAGATCGTCCCTCACTTTCAATCATCAGATTTTCTGTGGGGCTGTTGATTGAGCGATTCACTCAAGAATTCACTCCTTGACTGTCTATTCGGCTTGAGAATGAGCAGCATCCACTTTGTAAAGTAATACCGAATATTTGAAGGACTGTCTAACTAGGAGACGTGTTACTACTATCCTCTCACTCTGAGTCTCTTCACTACAAAAAGGATTTCCTGAAACGAGAAATCAAATTTCTAAACACGAGTACGTGCAAACTTGAGAAACGTTGAGTTTCTCGTTCAAGAATTTTTTCGAATCAAGAAATAGAATGTCACTCTCTGAGAAATCCCGTGTCTTGGCGAGGAAAATATTTTTCTCGCGGCCAAGAAGCGACTAACCTATAAAAAATCGCATTGTTGCATTTGATTTTGAATATTCATATCCCCGAAATTCCCTCGCCATGATGGAATCCAAAACTTCTGTTCGTAATGTTTCTTTGTTCAACTCTTACATACTATAACTTTGGAAATTCTATCCTCAAAATTTCAGATTAACATCCATCTCACACTCACTTCTGTAAGGATAAAGAGTCCTAAACGTTTAATAGAAGGATGAGAGCTGTGAGATTTTTCTATTCTCTGAATTGAGCTAGCGCTTTAAAAATCCCAAGCATAGTGAGTAATTAATTTTCACAGAGAAAAAATAAGATACAAAGCCTCACTTTAGTCCCACCGCTGCCTACAACAATAAAATTTGACATTTGGCCATTCTTTGTGGGGAGATGGATTCTGAGGGTAAATCTCGTTTTGAAGCTCAAACGCAAGTAGAATGAACTCGAATCGGACTCTAAATTCAACACGGGTATTCTTATCAATAGATAAATCGCACAGGTTACTCTTTTCACTCACTCTCCGACACAGCACAACACGACAAATTTTATCGAGCTCATACTTCGAGTAGCAAGAAATTTTGAGCAAAAAAATCAGATTTCATACGAGTTCCAAATTTGAATGATTCAAACTTTAGGTCGGCATCGAGTAGATAAGTTCAGATAGATCGTTCACCGTTTGCTGTTGCAGTGGTCTAAGCGCAAGCACCTGGTAATCATAACCCATCAACTAGGCTACGAAGTTTGTAAACAAATGGGTTAGAGGTTTGAGTAACTTTTTACTTGCGTACGAGACATTATTGTCTTCGATTTGAGAACCGTTTCTTCGAGAAGTTTAATTTTTTCTCATGTCCAAGTTGAACATTTGGTCTCGTCGATCTTGAAGGACGGTGGGGAACTAAATAAATTCCCAAAATTTCATGATGGAAATTTTGGGAATTTATTTAGTTCCCCACCGTCCTTCAAGATCGACGAGACCAAATATTCAACTCGTATATTAACCATCAAGGACGAAAAAATCTACCAAAATCACTTATGATATTTTTCTCATGTCGTCTTCCTGAGCACAAGTTTTTCTCAAACTTCGAGAAAATTTTCTCATTTAAAGAATCTAGTTCTCGATTGTAGAAAACTGACGTTAATTTCATTCTCCTCTCGAGCAAATCAGCTGTGAGAAATGAAACAATTTTGAGAAATCCTTTTTATAGTGTTGAACACGATTCTTATCCTCATTAAATTGTTCAATTTGTACACCACTACGATCGTCACCGCTCAAATCAGGAATAACACTCACTCCCTAAGAAAAACATCATCAGAGAGTATTTCACCATAAATTATAATCGCAAGTGAGCTTCTCTTACTGTTTCGTAAAAAGCTTGCCAGCAAATTTGATCTGGAAACCACGAAAGTATAACCTCTATTATATTTGTACGTCATCGTTTTACTTCCACTTCCAACGTATATTACATCAAATAAACCGTGATTCTTTCAGGCATATTTCGCTCTTGGATAAATTTCTACTTCCAAGCAAAATTTGAAATACACTCACTATACTATCTCAAACCAAATGTGACATACGGTTTGAGAGTGTTACGTATATACGTATCTTGATCTCGAAGAAGAGACTCCATACAAGAAACACGAGAGACATTCGCATGACGGAAAACTGACATTTCCACATCTAGGCTTGAATATATCTTTCGAGCTTCAGACAAGTTAGTAGCAAAAACTGGGCGGAAGACGACTCTTGACAGAGATTCTCGAGTGCACAGAACTCCGATATAAGCCGGTTGTGTTGTGGCTGGTATATAGCTCGAAGAATCGCTGTATCTTGTATAATGGAGTAAAAAATTCACACCCGTCGCGTGGGACCGCTATGCATACACACATATATATTTCTGACTCACTATATTTTGCAGTCGGTTGGTATATAGAAAACAGGGATACTTAAGATTCTGCACACAAGACGAGCAGGGTGACCTTTTTTGAAGGGAAAAAGGCATTTTGTTGCTAACAAAAGTGAATTGAGAACAATTTCAGTCGTCTTGGCAAACCTATATGGAGTTTCCACGTCAAGTTATACGGGCGAAATGAAGGTAGTATATCAAGTTGACAGTAGCGGTAAATTCAAATGTTGTTATATGCGCGTGTGTGCATGTGTGTGTGAGAGTGTGTGATCGACGATATAAAACGATGGAAAGTTTGAGATATAATGGAAAGTCTGGTTGGTTGATAAAAGGTATACGGTTTGGTCTAAGGAACGATATCCATCATCATAAGGAGGTTATGAAAAGAGTTTGTCGATTCGGAGATGTGGAATTCATTTCCTGTGATATTTTGTGATTTTTGAAACGTATAGAGGGGAAAATGAGATTGAATGAGTTTGGATGACTAAAGACTCGGAAAGTATTCTCAATTTACACATGATGAATTTTGAGCTGAAATGAATTCAGAAAGTGAATCTCAGATTTTCTTTAATACGCGTTGACCACTTTTCCTCCAAAACATGACGTTGACCTCACATGATGTCATTGAGGTCATATACCGAAAATCATCCATCATTGTTCAACAAATAGATGTACATAGAATAGAACATTCGATTTAGTGGCCAATAACGCCACAGGTATAGTTTTAAACGTTTTTGGTTCAAATTCAACTTTTGAAAATGTTCTGGGGTCCAAGTGATTCCTGTTGTCGTCAACGGATTGAGAAATGTAATTTTTCGATCACCATACGTTATCGTTTGCTGCATTTGCAGACCATATTCATTATATTCCATGTAACTTTTATAAGAATGCTCATTTCTTTATGGCGGCTCTCTGATGAAAATTCAAAGTTGTAAGACTGGTAACATTAATTCTTAGGTAATAGTCATCCATTCTCTATGACTTTAATCTGGTAAAATTCATATAATTTGTCATAAAAAAGTCAAGATAAGAATGGAATCAGAACGATTGATACTGCAATATATTCTGAAGGTTCATTTAGAAGGTTGATGTTTTGACCACTCAAACATGCTCCCCATGTTATGGTTCATTTTCCTCGGCATGTTCCTATTCGAAAAATATTCATCACCCAAGAACATCAAGAGACTAAGAAGACAAGAATGGTTAGTTTAGAATAAACGTCACTATCTACTACTGAAAGAAAATAATACGCAACGTCTGCCATAGTGCAAAAATCTATGACGAGCATTGCGGTAGATGAGTCAGTACCACAGATATCCGAGTAAACGGAAATTGTGAGAGCTGTTTGAATGTCTGACAGAAAGTGATCACAACTCTATTGAAGTCATTCTGCTCTTCGTTTTCATTTTTTTATATCGACTATCCTTATGCTGACTTTTCTTAATTCCCGTACATGGCAGAGGAAGAATATCTGATACTCTGAACAACTATATCTATATGTGATGTGAGATAAATGTGCCTACAGTTTGCCTTCATTTCCTGATTTGACCCCACTCAAGATCTCGAATAAGAGTCATCCATTGAAATCTCCCTGAAAACCAGTAACTTTTCATTGATTCATCCAGTCCAGGTTCATCCCCTAGGTGACCAATGAAATTGACTGGTTCAAACCAGTGGAAAACTACCGCTTACCGGTTCCCCGGTACGTAGGATCCTCGAAAACCAGTGATTGAACCAGTACTTCTTGGCGACTGTTTATAGCGTATGGGGGGGGGGCTGTCGATAGCCAATATAGCTACGCGAAATTCTAAAATTCCGTAGATTTGATCGGTCATTCAATAATTAGGACATATGTTACAGATGATCTCGTGATAGAATAATTCCATTCGTAAATTAGTGGAACATGATGGCTAATCTGAGCCATATCCATCATTCCAAGAAGTAATAAATCATGTGGATTAACGCCCAATGTAACAGTTGAACAATAGGTTCAAAGGACTCCAAACTATATCAATTTGCATGATAGCCGACAGTAATACCCGCAAAGTAGCTTCAACTTCTGTATTCACAAACTCTAAGCTATTTTTGTCCTCTTTTCGTAATTGACAAGAATGTTGAACAATTTTTCTCAGCCCCAGTCTTAGACCAAGACCCAAATCCAGCCCCAGTCCCAGTACAGCCTTAGCTCCAGCCTCAGCCTCAGCGTTAGCTCCAATCTCACCCTCGGTCATGCTCCAGCTTAGCCTCAGCCCTAACATTGACCCCAGCCCCAGCCTGAGCCTTAGCTTCGGCCTCAGCCCCAGCCTTAGCCCCAGCCTCAGCCCCAGCCTCAGCCCCAGCTCCAGTCCGAAACACAGCTTCAGCCACGCCCCATCCACGGCCCCAGTCCCACTCCCCGCCACAGATCCAGGCTCAGTCCCAGTCACAACCTCAGCCTCAGTCCATCCTCAGCTTCGGTCCGGCCTCAGACTCAGCCTTAGCCACGGCCCCAGACTCAGCTTCAGCCCCACCCTCACCCCAAGCCACAGGCTTTGCCTCATCCCTAGCCACTGGCCCAACCTTAGCCCCAGTCCCAGCCACAGCCCAGGCTCATCCCAAGCTATAGGCCCAGCCCCATCCCTAGCCACAGGACCAGCTTCAGCCTCAGCCATAGCGGTAGTCCCAGCCACAGACCAGCTTCAGTCTCAGACCCAGCCTCAGCATCAGCCCCAGCCCAAGCCACAGCCCCAGACCCAACCTCAGTCCCAGCATGAGCTCAGCCACAGACCCAGCCTCAGCTCCACCCGTAGCCCTAGACTCCGCCTCGATCCCAGCGGCAGCCCCAGCAAAAGCCTAAGCTCCAGCCCCTGCCCCAGCCTCGACCCCAGCCACAGCCCATCCATCCAAAAAGAAAGTTTTCACTGATTGGATCTTAGAATAACTGATCGGACCATCAAATCAACTAAGTAGCCCAATATGTACGGATAAATCAAAAGCCATCACCAGCAACATCAACACGGACCCACCGAACCCACCAATCCACCGGACGTGCCGACCCACCAACAGCACCTGCGGCGCCACCACGATACGAAGCAAACGGACGGAGAAAATTGGATAGGCGCGTAATTAATTTAATTTGTTAGAAGGATATTGAGAAATCTACGATTATTTACCTCGTGAATCCTATCCCACATATAATCTGGATCTATTAGATAAAAAAATAATCACTAAGGATATTTCTCTCCTGGGCAATGAATAACATCTATACCCTTATTACCCATCTCGTTTGACTCAATCAATACACTAATTTCGAAATAACTATTCACATCCAGAGATGCAATTATACTGAAACAGACAACCATTAGAATCCAATAGACAGTGAAAACTTGAGTGACTTTCACTGAAACTTTAGAGACTCTCACTGAAATTTTCACTGGAATTTCAGCGATTTTCGCTGGAATTTTAGTGAAATTTTAGTGGAATTTCAAGTGGAATTGTTGTGAAATTTCACTAAAACTAGCGATTTTCACTGAGATTCATGAAACGTATCACTTGAACTTTGGTGAACACTGTAATCACTCAAGTTCAAGTGCATCCATCCATCCACCAACCAACCCTCCTGACCACTAACCCCCACCCACCCACCAACCTACCCTCCCATCTACCCACCCATGCCCCAACCATGACCCATACGGCCACCCATCGCCCTTCAGCCCCTCCCGATAGGCAACCCGATACGCGGGATGCTGACGGACAAATTTTGGCTGGGCTTTTAATTATTTGAATTATTTTGATCCTGACGAGGATGAGGAAATTTCGCGTCTTCTTTAACCCGAGATCTCAATCAGGCACGTTAAAAACGAACATCGATGATAGATAAATACTCGGTGTATCGATTAGCTGTTGTAAGTCTCTGTCAAAAAGAAGCTCATCACCGAAAGAGCCATTGAGTAATTGATATTTTAAGAAGGATTTACTAAGAACTTGGCAGATGGAGTGACGGGATACTTTTCTTGTCTTGAAGAAGGTCCTCTCTCTATCTGAAACTAGACCAATATATCAGGCTAGCAATACACATTTCACAAGTAACGTAGATATACCAAATGAGTCACGTCCATTCCAGTTTATGAAGAATGATAAATTCAAAATATGTCTGGAGTGATTGAGGGATAGAATTTCACGTCTGCATATATTCGATTCCATGATGGATGAGTCATTATATTCATGACAATATTTCAAACGTGAGAAAGATGTTATGCAGAACCGTGAATTGATCGTGATAAGTGAGTCATATTAAAAGCCACGTTGGAGATATTTCAGTTCCAATCAGCAATCAAATGCTCATATGATTTCGGATCTGACTCTCTGCTAAAATTTATTAATCTCTGTCAGGAGTATGGAAATCAGAACGAAACCAATATAAACAATAATTTCAGTTCTAAAAAGGATCCATTTGAGAGTCAGACGGTTTCGAATGCGAAATGAATTGAAATTCAGTGAAACTGTATTGATCACATGATTTGAAATTCAGCGGAATTGTATCTGGATTTGGGACGAATTCTAAAATTTAGCAACAAGACTGCCTAAGTTTTCGGTAGTCATTGAAGAGTCTACCTTTGTGAATTTTGCAATGGTAAATAGGTGGAGGTAATTACTGAGTGAAGTAAATTAATGACAAATTAAACAACCTCTTTACACCTACTCCGATGTGAGATGAAAGCATTGATTTTCATCAATATTGAGCTCGACGTCAATGGAATAAAATTTGATCTACCGGAATGAGCAATGTATATTTCAGAAGTTCAAATAGCTTGGACTAATTTGATGACTGAAAATTACTTCCAGAATAATTTAATTGAAGAATTCAAGTGAGTTGTGGGGGGCCGTGCATGGATCACATACCCACTTTGGTGGTGAGGGGCGACGGGGTGAAGTATGTCGGTCGGTGCTACCGTACACGTTCGCTAGATGGAGGAGATAGCCATCCGGTGAGGGGAACGGGTGGTCAAAAATTTCTGGAAGTTGGGCTCTGTAGTTTATGTACAGCCCTTAGTAAGAGATATCAAGATTCCCTTACAGTGGAAGAATGAGAATTCCATCAGACCTTGCATATGGTTTCTGAGTCAAAGCAACCAAATATTAGTTCACTTTTATGGAAAAATACTAATTTTCGGACAAAGAGAAGGAGGACAACGAAATGAATTTACACAATTAATATCAATCTTAAGCAGGTTCACTTGACAGCAGAGCCAATCCTCCATCAATCATACACTAACAAATACAATCTCAACTTCAGATCGTACATAACCCCTAAAAATCTCCGAACCTCGACGTAATCAGCTATACGACACTGATTAATTGTCGGCAAAGACTAATCTTGCATCACCCAAAACTACATCACAAAGGCATTCTTAGCAAAAAATCACTCTTCCATGGTGTTAGTTTTATATCCGCTACCAGAATTCGCTCAACCACAAGCTATCCGCAATCTTCCATTGCCATCTATCTATCTATGTATATTACCTACGTCCCTAAGGTATCAGACAGAGTCAGACGACACTTTGTCTCGGGGTTGCCAGTCTGCGCGATTAAGCATTCTAGCGTCGACGAAGAAAGATAGGGGCAGCCACACCGGAGACAGTAGAACAGTTTGCGAGGTACAACTGAGAGGTAAAAGTAGCTATATCTAAAGAAAAGTAGAGATGTAGAGAGTCGAGGGATGAAACGGTTTCCCTCTAATCCTTTGATAAATCCTGAAGCAAGTCTGGGTGGTATCACTGGGTCTGGTATCTGTTTCAGCTTTCCGTGTTGTAATTTTCTTCAGGGTGTCGTTGTATTTAGCATTACGGACACGCTAGTTGAGCATGATTATAGTTAATCTAAGTTTCTGAATCCTTCATCTTTTTCCCATCAACACGGGAATATTTCTGAGGATGATTTATAGGAATATTCCGAGAATCTTGCGAGCAGGTTGCAGTGAATGTTTAAGAAAATTCCGTAAAAAAATCTTAATGAAGCTTTTTTGGGAGTCTGCAAAAATGTTTTAAAAGATTTCGATCCATGATTTTTCTGTAATCTTGCTCTGAAATATTATTGGGAGGATTGAAGAAGTCTTCGGAGAAAAATATTTTAAAACCAATCAATCAGAGATGTATTTCGTAAGTCTCATCCCGAAGATGTTTCACCGATGAATGGTTCAAAGAATCCACGAAATCTCTCCGAAGTGCTTCAGCTCAATATCGGGAACACCATGGTGAATTTCTGGCATATTTTTCAGCTATCCTCCCAAATTCTTGTAGGAAGTGGCTAAGATGAAACCACCTCTGCTTAGAAGAAATTTCAGTGAAGACATCAGAGGAAATTGACTCATTTGGATGGAGGCTTTTAGACAGATTTGTTCAAGAGTTTTCTTCTGCACAGGCAAATTGTGCTCATCTCTGTGATTAGATCCCCCCCCCCTCCGTCATTGGCTGCCCCTTCCTTTGAAGAATTGGGGCATCGGATGAGGGTCCCAGCTCAATTCGAGGTTAGGCTCCTACATTACAATGACGCCGAGATCATTCAGTAATCTTTCAAATATCTTTTACCATGATACTCTGCTCAGTTTTTCAAAAGTTATCTACAAGCTCTTTGACATTAGTGAAGAGATCAAATATGAAGCCTTACCTAACATCACCTTTCTCGAGTGACAGCTCCTCGAAAACCACTCGTATTCTCTCTTTCGATCTGCAGAAACAAAAGAAATTATCTCCATTACAAAGTATCTTTTATGGAGAAACAGGAAATTGTGGCATAGATGAGGACGATGGAATGAGTACGACAAGTAATAGAAAATGTAATGAGTATCGAGAAGGGAGGATGTGGTAAAGAGATGTCCACAGAAAGATAGAAGAGTATATAAAGCGTGGAAGAGAAGAGAGAGAAGGAATTAATAAAACACTTTGGTAGATTATACATTCAAGTTGAAGTTAATCGAGAAAGTTTTCGTAGAATTTACATAAATTTCGAGGGATGATTTAAAATGATTCATATCTCCGCAAATGAGTTTCATAGCGACTGCAGAATGATGTAAAGTGCATAAAAACTTTTCTCCACTCTGCTAATATTGAATTATCATTCAAAGTTGGAAACTCATCGAAAGTGAAGGATTTGGAATTCAGAATCATGTGGTGCTATGAAATTCATCAATTATATCTTCGAGTGTACTTATATTTTCTCTTTGACTCTTTGATGCTACTCCCTTGATATCTAGATCAATGAGATGGAATATATGATCATCGAAGTATTCATGGAAGGTTAGAATTTTTCGAGAAAATAAGGACTAAGTTGGATCTTGATCCTTCATCACAACACTTTTGGAATAGAGTCATATCTTTTCTGACTCTTCCCCACAGAAAATTACATTGAGTCATAAGCAAATCGAATAACTTTTGTTCTGAAATTCATGGGTATCATTCTTCCTGTAAAATAAAAACGATCATAAGTGAAAAACAATGAAAATTAGATTGACTAGTAACTTTTCTTCAAACCTTCTTCGAATATTTAATAACACCCCCTTTTCTGTGTCACCAAGAATATTAATCCTCTTGACCCTACAAAAATACTGCTCGATTCGCTTAGATGTAAGATGCTCTACCTTTGAATTAAAATTGAAACAGATCTAGTAGTGTATTTCTGGTACATCGCCATACATTTCCTTTGAGCATAAAGTTCGCATTGAGCAAGGACTTCGTACACTTCGTGTTTCAAAGACAGCGAGTAAACCTTTAAAATAGACCAAATACTGAGGAGAGAAGATATTGTTTCTCCCTTGAGCAATTCAAGAATTTCGAGTTCGACACTGAATACGCATGAGGTTTACTTTCAAGTTACCACTGCCGATATTGGCGGGTAAGACTGATAAATTTAATCCATGAATAATTCATATCGCGAGACTGAACATCTGGTCCAAAATCTCATCAGACTACTCGAAAAGGGTTCACATATCCCTGTAAAACCTATAATTTGAATTGCATCAATGAATCTCCAGCGGAAGATTGAAGAGCTTTCCAAGAGTTCTCAAAATTTCGAATCGTGAATCTCGTTGAGCTAAAAAAAAACTCACATGCCAGAGCAGAATACCAGACCAATTGAATCAGGTCTCTGATCTAATTTCCCGACCACTTATATCATTAACCAACCCACGAAACACTCGTTCCAGATCGTAGTCTCACTCATAACCTACATCGATGCCTTCCAGACGAAATTTCTTGCCTTCCCCGCCCCAATCCTCTTCAACCTTCAAAATCTCGGTTACCGTTAAGAGCGTTGCAACACTCAATACATATTACACCTTATCCACTTTACCTCTTGATATGCATAATCTACACGTGACTCTCAAAATTTTGCGTTAACTCAGATAAGGATACATATAATGTGTATGCTTATTTGAGTAAATAAGTATGTGCCAGAATTAATGAGAATACTTACCTAGCTCGAAACTGGTAAGAGCAGCGAATATTAGGAGGGTAGTTTGCCGGATAGTGAGGTGAAAAGAATCGGCCGTGCTGAGGTGTGAATTGTGAGCTCACAAAACGATAGTCACACATTTTGTGAGGCTCCAGTTGTCCGTCCGTCTCGAACATTCCTGGAAAATTAAAGAGTTCATTCATCAGATTAATCACACTGAGTGACAGTTCTGAATGAATGCTTAGTATAGTTATATTTTGAAGATACTGGAGGATGACAATGTTCTGGATATTTTGTTGAGTGGTCTTGCAGTTTGTTTGAAACTTTTGGCGGGTATACAGGTTTGATAAGCAAAACGGGTGAGATAGCCCACAGGGTCTTGAAAAATTTTCGCTTCAGTGATACTTGTGAACTTCTTAATTAGCTCGATTCTCCATTTTCTGCATCTACAAGATGCCTTAAGGCCAGTCCGTAGTGCTTACACTTGCTCACTACTCCATAGATGGCGCCACGGTGATTTGCATAGCGTAATTCCAACAATATTTAATTTCTAAATAGTTGCAAACACTTTTTGGACCAAATCATTGAGTCAGCGCGCTTCCCAATAAAATTTCCAATCATTTGAGCTTGGTCGCGTCTCAAAACTCGCGGTATATTTTGCGAGATTTGGAAAATGGCAAAGTGCATGCCAGCGTGGTTCCTACGATGCGGCAGCGACAGCTCAAGATTACGGTTTTCCAAATCCTGCAAAATATACCACGAGTTTTGAGACGCAACAAAGCTCAAATGATTGGAAATTTTATTGGGAAGCGCGCTGACTCAATGATTTTATCCAAAAAGTGTTTGCAATTATTCAAAAATTAGATATTGTTTGAAAACCTGCATGCACTCCGGTGCGTGTCTGGTTGCAGTATTGCGGGGACTACGGACTGGCCTTAAGGGGCTGAACATGATGAATTTCAGCTTTCAAGATCCTGATCTTGATTTCGAGTTTCTTGCGTTGAGACATATCTATGATCTCAATATATTGGGTTAGTTTTCTTCAAAATGCAATCAATACCGTAGTTGTTGCTCCACTCGCTACCGCTCGTTCACTTTGTAAATGTTCTTGATTAGTCAGAAACGTCTGAACCGGTTTTGCAGCTCATGAATGATATATTTGTAAAATAATGAGTGATGACCGATTGATGATATAAAAAAGAGGTTCTTTATGAAGTTCAGAGAGGTGGCATATTGTCAATCAGTGAATTGATCAGTCAATCCCATCCATAACCCACTCAGCCAGGTAATATATTTCAGCCAGGCCAGATCGCATTAGACCGAAGTAGACTGCATTAGGTCGAAGTAGATCAAACTAGACCGAACTAGACCGAACTAGACCGTACTAGACCAAACTAGACCAAATTAGACCAAATTAGACCAAACCAAACCGAATCAGACCTAACCAATTAGACCGGACCGAACTAGACCATTTTACCATCCACTGGACAGGATTAGGCAAAGTAAGGTTTACTTTGCCTAATCCGGTTGAATAACAAGGAGCATCGAGGTATTGCGGGCCACGAACTTGTCTGAAGTTATGGAGATAGTCACCTTTTACCACCAAAAGATGAAACCCAGAACGACACTTTGAAATGCCCAACCGTTTTCAAGCTATAGCCTATAACATTAGTATTGCCCATTTGTATAGGCCCATGCTTAAGAAAGATAAGGGTATACAGATATACTCGTAATGCTAATTTTATCAGATGCAGCTCAAAAACGGTTGGGCATTCGCAAGTGCGGCTCTGGGTTTCATCTTTTGGGAATGGAAAGAGACTATCCTGGGAGCATCAGTCAAATCCGTGTTCCGCAACGCCTGGGTATTCCTCGTAAGCCAAACTGGACCAAAACTAGACCGCATCAAACCGGTACTAGACAAAATTTAACGGAACCAGACCGCACTTAGACCATAGTACGGTGATTCTAGTGAGTCAATATTGCGTGCCTAGTGGACCTGTGAGGGAGCTCTTGTGACCCTAGCAGTACTTTACTGCGGTCCCAGCTGTCGTTCCAGCTGTCTTAACGGTACTATGGTGATCCTAGTGTGGTCCTACCAGTACTAGTACCGAACTAGACGACCGAAACAGACTAGACCGACCATCCATCCATTTCACCATCCACAAACCCACCCATCAACCACTTATCGACCCATTCATCTACCCACCAACCACCTACCCACCAAACACCCACCAACCACTCATCGATGCACTCACCCTCCGACCACTCATTGATTTACCATTTACCCATGAACCCATGATCTCCCGTACGGCCACCCATTACACTTTACCCCCTCAACGTAGGCAACCCGATTCGCGATATCCGGAGGGACAAATTTTGGACTCGCGTTCAAGTATCACTTCATGAGTGGATTCAATATCTTATGAATTTGTTACTATAACCCATACACATGGAACATGATTCATTTGAACTTTCATCCATTTGTGAACTGCATGTGCACTCTGTCGTGAAAATTCTTCTCATCGTCCTCAAGAGTTGATCCTAAAGTATCTCCATGGAGATTGCTCTTCACCCAAAATTGAAATGAGTCTACTGAATTTGACCATGTTAGTTCACCTCAGCAATGAATAGACAAGATTGAAAATTCTCATGAGCATGGGTACTCAGCTTCTTTAGAAATCATTGGAATCCCGGATGAAATGCGTCAAAATTCAATTGCGTAATGGCTAAAGTCACACCTGCACGAAAACAGGCAGATGTAGCCATCCAAAGAAGAAGAAGAAGAAGAAGAAGAAGAAGAAGTCAAAATTCAAGTCATGCATCGCTATGGAATCATCCTGGAAAGTCCAAAGAACAATAGTTTTTCAGTTAACATAGGCTAACCGATATCAGATTTAAATTCAGAATGGTAACTATTTCGATTGTTTCCCCATGAAGTTGATCAAATTTCTATCCAAAATCCTCTTGAGAATCCATCATGGAATTCTGAACGCACCCATCGTATCACAGATCCCCAAGCCGCAAATGGCTACAAAAAAACATCATCTGCGAGGTAATTTGTTCCATCCCATTCCATCGTAGAACTTTTACGAAAGCTCATCGTTCATCTCCAACAATGCCTCCCACAAAGCTAAAAATCCTCATCGTATCTCACTCAGCACCAAGCTCTACCACCCCACGAAAGCTCAACTTTCAATCAGGCCTTCAAAGAGCATAAAATTGATCGGTTCGCGCTTCCCTCGCATACCCGATAAGCTAACTCTATCCTTCCCAACCTCTTCCATCCCCCCTCCCTTTCAACCCAGCATCCTGAAATTTTCCATTAAGATCAAATCTGACCTCAAAAATCCCATCCTCAAGTCCATATCAAGTTTTCTAGCTTCCAGATTTTACAATCCTACCCCACAGATTGATGAATCTGCATAAACATCTTACACTATCAAGTTTCTCTTCCTTTACCTTTATAACCCACAAGAATACCGCATAAAGACTTGAGAAAGACACAGTAAAGGATTTACCGTGCAGAGTGCTGCTGAGCACATGCATGAGCCCTTTACCCTTTTGCGACGTAATCCTATTTTATTGGCCTAATAAAGCTGCGCGAAGAAGACTGTCTGTGCATAATAGAGAGAAAAGGACATGAAAAAAAAGAAGAATGATATATATATATATATATATATATATAATATATATATATATATAATATATATATATATATATATATATATATATATAGAAAGTAAAAGACTGCAACTCGCGGATATAGAGAGACACGATTACCTAACCTCCCACAGAGTCTCAAGCTTTTCCAGTATACTACGCTACTGCATGGCATAGGTATTTTGAATACTTATATGTATAGAGATCTAGTACTAGAGCAATGCGGCAAAGCGGAGGGTTGTCTCCAAAAGCCCGCACTGTGCATCTCGCGACGAGGGATTTGGCTGGGCAATCTTTTCCCTGCCTCGCAAACTCTGCGGACTTACTTTACGTATAGTGTGTAGTTCATATATATGATACCCTTTTCTCGTCCTCTATACTTGGGCATATTTGCCTCCCTTGAGAATGTACACAGAGCACCGGAGTGAGCGTCTGCCAATTTTTTGCGTCTCACTTATAATATAAAGTACTGTATAGTGTATCGTGTAAGTGTGTGCATTCTTGAGTTTGCTAGAGTTGACGTTTGAGATGCAGAGCTTTGATCTCGTTACTACAAAACGAGTCTGAGGCCCGCCGCGCCGGCTCATTATCTAACGCATTTCGTGGATAGTGTGAGTGAATTGTTTTGAGTCAGAGTAGGTTACAGAAAGTGATTCTACAATCTTGTGGATCATGATTCCTTTCGAGCGTTGGAAATTCATTTGTGATTATTGATTTGATGCGATGGAGTCAATTCAAATTAAACATTGCAGATATCTGTGAATTGAGATTATAAGCACAATCCTCAGGATTGATGGTGAATCTAAAAGAATGAGAGCTGGAATCATTTTAGATTCTTAGATTACCAAGCTGGTGTTCAGATGATGTTCAATCTAATTTCCCAGTAGCTCTTCTCTGATGAGGCAAATTCGTAAGCAAAATTCTTGCAAAAATATCTATCGATGATCGGAGAGTAGTGATTGATGATCATTTCAAGGTGTTGGGAAAGAAGTTTCTTATGAAATCGCAATGGTGATATTATCTTGAACTACACCTGGTAATAGATATATTTTCAGGAAATTCAGATTAACTGATCTTGAATGTCGAAATGGCCGAGTTGGATATATCAAGTTCCTGAACGATTGAGGAATTATTTCATGGTCTTGTACTCATTACACAGAACTTAACGGAACTAGATCGAACTAGACTGATTTGAACCAAACTAGATCAAACTAGACCAAACGAGACCTAATTAGACCAGACTAGACTAAATTAGATAGAGATGGGCCAAACTAGGCCTGATGACACCGAACTAGACTGAATTAGACCGATTCAGGTCGAGTTAGACCGAACTAGACGGTATTGGGACAGTACTTCCCATCTCCACCTACACCCCTATCTCCATTCCCATGATGGTATGAGACACATGATGCACGACGCACAACGCAAAATGCATGACACACCATCAGTCATCGAATTGTGCAATCGATAAATCAATCAGTCAATCTATGGACCAAACCGGATTAGACCTAACTAGACCAGGGCAGACCAAACGTGAACAAATTAGATGAGACCAGACTCAACTAGACCAAACTAGACCCAACCAGACCGTTCCTGACAGCCTTAGACTGAAGTAGACCAAATTAGATCGGATTACACCGAATTAGACCGATTCAAATCGATTCTGAACAAGATAGATCGAATCAGACTGACCAAGACCGAAGTAGGCCAAACTTGACCGAAATCGACTGATTCTGGCCGGATTCCACAAAACTAAACCTCGTTCTACCGAACTAGACCAAACTAGACCGAACTAAACCGAATTAGGTACGATAATCCTGGGACTTTTACTTCCACCCCCAGATCTCCCAATCCTATCTCTCAGATTTCCCAGATGCCCTTCGAGAAGATCTCTCAGATCGTGCAAAAGAGATCTTCTGGACGATTCCAGGTCTCCCAGACTTTTAGGAGATTCTCTAGATCTCCCAGAAATCCTCCCAGATCTTCTAGAAAGTCCCCAAAAAAATTCCCCATACCCCCCCCCTCAGAAGCACTTTCAGATTTCCCATAAGATCTCCCACGTTTCTCAGAGATCTTTCAAATTAGGATTTCCCAGATCTCTCAGAAGATCTCCTAAATCTCCTGGCAGACATCTTAGATCTGCCATAATCTCTCATATCTTTCAGATCTCCCAGAAGGTTTCCCATTCCCATTCCTAAACATCCATCTACCAACTGACATACCCATCCACGCACATCCGGCCACCTATGACTTTTTAGTCCTACCCCATAGGCAACTCGATACGTGGGATGTGTATGGAGTAATCTCTGTCGGACGTTAAATTATCACGATATACTAGTTGCCAAAGTCTAATCACGTCTGGAAATCTTCAATATTTTTTCTGTCAGGATGAGCAAATCTTTGATCTCTTGAAAATCAAGTCAAATCCTCAAAGCTACTGAACCAAATGGTTACCTACCGTGGAAGAACTTGGTCCATTATGCAAATGTATCATTCAACCCGGAATATATCTACTTAACTGAGTAAAATCTGTTGAGCTAGGTTCACTTCTAAATTCATGGACTTGCGAAAAACCAGAGCGATTAAGCAAAAGTCAGAGGAGACTCAACCCTCCACATTCATAGGTGTCCATGTATCGTAAAAATGACGACTTGTGGGCGATGGCCTCAGAATATGGTCTCATTTTCCATTGCAACAACTGGTAGCGAATTCCCAAATCCCTTGGCAAGTGCATAATCAGCTGAATTACCATTTTTCTCAACTAACCGTGAGTCCATTTCGAGGGAATAACGGAAATTGGCTCGAAAATCTATCTTTCTGATCCAACAAGGTTATTGATCCGGTCAGAGTGTTGTGGTGTCTATAAAAAATATCTCCACCATCAGTGATGAACAAGTCAACATCTCGAAGCAAAACTTAAAAGTGGACTTACAATCAGTAATCCCATTGAATGATCAAATATCGACGATATTCCACGATTTTAATCAACTAAGGATATGTCGAAGAGAAGAATTCTAGGTACTCCGAAGCCATACATGACCTCTTTTAAAGACTACCCAGAGATTTTATACAGCTCTTTTTATATGGCTTGCAGAGACTTGGATAGATGAGAGGCCATTATGTGTCGATTGGATAATTGAAAATGTATATATAGAAGTATTAGGTTGACTCTAGACCCAGGAATCGAGTCTCACAGTAATTCAATTCAACTTGGAACACGATTCATTGAGAGACTGAGAGAGAATCTCTGACTCTGACTCTCTCTCTCTCTCTCTACCTCAATAGTTCAAGGGATGATTGTCGGAAAGGAAGAGGAGGGTGTTATCGATGAATAGAAGGGTGCGGCCGAAGGCTCATTGTTCGTTGGCAAGAGAAATTCTCAGATCAAGAGCTGCGGTGGCAAGAGGTTAGGTACCGAGGACTTGGTGCTCTGTGAATGAGGAATGGCAACGAGGTGGCACGACGACAATGAAGCTGGACGTTAAAATTTAACGACCAGAGGATGATCGAGCTAATGATAATGCGAGCAAAATTCACAAGCGAGTACGAGGAAGATGATAGCAGTCTTGGATTAAAACTATCTAAAAGATCGTAATATTTTTTATTCGAAGTGACTTGCAGAATGTTTTATGATGTTAGAAGAGAAGTCGTGAATCAGAAAGTGCGAATGGGACATTCTTTGCATTTCATTCGGAGTCTTTAGTAGATGGAAAGATTTTATTCAGAAGTTAAATGGAAACTGACGTGAATCTGGAGTTTTTATTCTCAACTAGATTGGTTTTCCTCAATCATTCTTAGTTATGTGAATTTGAGTGCTCCGATTTCGTGACCGTAGGTAAGGACCGATAATCTTGAATTTATTATCAAAGGAATGTAAGTATGTACAGCATAATGAATTCAACCTACTGTCTGTGGGATGAATATTGTCATTCGACGCTACCATATCCATGATAAACGATAGAATCTGGTGGAAATACACCGAGGAGTAAGGTGAATGGAAATTATTGAAGAGCTACAATTTCACTTGCTCTCATAGGTTTTGGCACCTTAACCTACGAGTGCGAGCAAGGCAGTGGATGTTAAACCATTGTATCTCATCTTGTTCCCCAGTGTACCTTTTGATCTACAGCTGATAATCATTATCATACCAAAGATACCGTATCTGGATTACCAGATTTCAAATATATTGATGAATATACTCCGTCAAGGAATCGTGAATTGTATTCCAAATTCCATAAAGATTACACAAAACCTAGAAATACTTGTCCCACCTCAATATATCAGAAAGAAGTCGTCGTTACAATCCTTATTTCATTAAGCTAGTAGCTACTAGGGGTTTGCTCCGTTTTGTTTATTCACTGAATAACGTACGCTTGTTTTGATTTTATCCCATGTAGCTCGTAAACATTTTATACAGTTCGGTGAAATCTACTTCTTAATTGGTGGTTTCTTGTGGAGTATTGTTACCAATACAGAATACTGATGGATATGAGTGGTTCACCGGGGATGATATTGAAAAGATTTCTATGTGATTCTGGGTACAAAACATCTCTGAAAAATGGGTTGTGCCTGAACACCGGTAGATGAATAGATTGTTGGTAGCAGAAAATTAATTCTGTGCGGAATTTTCACGATACTGTAGGAGAAACTCTTTCTTTTCTAAGGGCGGGATGCAGGGTGTAATACGAGATCCAAATGGCAGTGGATATCCGCAGTCGTCCGGTGTGGAAACCGTGTATCTTATACCCGGTGCCCGTAGTTCCGAATTTTGGTATTTTTTGCGTGGCGAATTTTGATTTGCGTTAAAACACTAAACCATCCCTCGAGTGCTCCGATCGCGAAAATTATCGAACTCCAGACTTGTGGGCACCGTGCATAAGGCATACGGATTCCACACGGTATGACTGCGGATACCCACTTCCGATCCAAATATATCAGTGATGCGTACAGAATATACCATGATTCTTGGAAGAATTTCGAATAACCAATTTGTATTTTTGTGATCATGTGACAATGCAGCTGTTGAAGCTTTCAGTAATGAAGTATTCCGTCTTGTGATGAGTTGGAGGGACTATTCCTGAGCGGTTAGCGCCTGTTTGAATGAATCATTTTCGATCAATCTTAGCAAGCACCATAGTGTTTCTGGTGGTGTTCTTATTATAGAATCCTCAATGAAACAAATCAATCGAATCAATTTTCCATGAATTGGTTAGATGATACAACAGAGTATATGACAGAGTATACACTTCCCATAGTATAACCTCTTATCTGAGATCAATTTCAAGTACTAAACGATACCCCCTGTCTTGCTCAAAATTGGCCATCAAAGGCCTATCATGAATCCGTACTCATTCCTAGATGAACTTGAGATCGATTAAAATGGGAATTTTTGAATTCCTTCCAACCTTCTTGACTGAAAATATCTTCAAACTTTTCATTACAAAATCATGTATCAAAATATTGCTTAGAACACATCGTTACTCTCTAAACTCGTTGGAGTGAAATTTCACTCCCTTGGAGTGAAATTTGACTAAAAGCTATGAGTCAGTTTCGTGCGCACCGAATTGGAGTAATTTACCACTCCAAGCTGGAGACAAATTCCACTCCAAAATGAGTCAATCATCACTCTCAGGATTGAGTCAAATGATTCAAAACCAAACTTTTTAACATTCTAGATATTGCAATAAAAAAATTAATTCACGGCGTGCACACACATTTCAATTGATTTCCTGGTCATTCTAATCATTAATAATCTATAAAAAATGTATTTGACGATAATTTTGGTAGTTGTGTTAGAGTCGATGGGGATTTGAACACGCACCCTCTTGATTACCCTCTTGATTGCCAGGCAAGTGTCTCAACCATTAGACCAAATGAAACTTTGTCATTTTATGGTTGAGGAAGCCTATGTATGGTTAGGAGTAGTCGATAATAGAGTTTTTAAATACACTTGAGAAGTGTTTCGAAGGGAAGCTCGGAATACAGCAGAATCATACTCAACACTTCAAAAGTCCTCTACTTTCTTCATGAAAGTCTCGCAAATCATTCTGGGATTATACCCTAACCTATAAAAATCTGTTTCACTGAATGTGAGGAGTCAATTTTCACTCTTCTTGGAGTGAAAATTGACTCAAGCTTGGAGCGAATGTAATATTTCTCTGGTTTCACTCCATATGAGTCATTCTGAGAATCACTCCAAGCTTTGAGTCAAAATTTCACTCCAACACTTTTAGAGAGTATCACTTCACTATATCATAGACCTTATCCTCACCTCTGTGCTGAATCCTAAAATTAACTCAATAAACAATACCCCCATCACCACAGTACTTCACTTCACAAAGGATCGCTCTCAAAGCGTAAATTCGTCATCTCAGCTCAAAATTTGCGAACACACCGCTCGCAGATCCCCGAATTCCCGTGAGAGTCATACTTTATAGAGAATGAACCACGTAGACTCTACTTCTATAATTTTCGAAAGTTTGCAATTCTCGCGGGCGCTTGCCAGCCAGTATCGAGGTAAAAGTGCACAGTCGACGTTCTAGATAGATAGATAGATATAAGTATAATATACTGAGTATATCTCTCGATGAACACAGGTAACTTGAGAGCAACTCTATATCCAAAGTAAATTAAGCCCACAAAGACTAATATTATACTGCTACCAACGAGAAGTAGTAGTAGTAGCTAGATCATGTTGGTATATATATAGAGCTTTAAAGCTACAGGATATAATATATGTATGATGACCGGACTGTCCGTTTCTCGACTGAAGGCATTGTGGCATCAGAGTGAAGCTCTCACACCCTGACCCGGCTTCATATAAATGCGTTACACGCATTATGCATGCAGGCAAATGTTATCGTGCGAAGCTTTAGGCTATAGGTATATCTAGTGGATTTTAGTATAGGGTTGGTAACACTTGCTCGAGTGCCACTTGACATTTGCTCGCTTACATGTCATGTACACATACATTGACCGAGAAGAGAAATACTTGGGATGCATACATTCTTTAAATGTTTTTTGCTAAAATGTGTGAATTCTTTTACTTTTGCCTTGAATGGGGGAGCTGGATCAGGATGTTTTGAGAGAATTTAGTAGTGAAAATATAGATAGGGTTGTGATGGAACGATTTTATTGGCAAAGTTTGAGGGAGTGACCTGTTGCCAGATTAAACTCAAATAAAATAGCTCTACATTGCAGTCTGGTCACTCATATCTATGTTCGATGTTTGGGATGTTTCTCAATCAATTTTTAGGAGTTATTCGACTAATAAAAATCGATCCCTGACTTCAAAATTCTTTTAGAATTACTGGGTTATTGGAGCTGAGTTACAATTCGGAAACTATAGACTCGTGGAGTGGTCCCAAATGGAAATCTTGAACTCGCATGGATAGGATAACCACGACCGAATATTTTTTTCGAAAAATTCTGAATCACTGAATCAATTTTTCGGTTATAACGTCCACGTGCATAAATTTTATCGAATCTGGATGAGAATTCACCAGATTACTGAAGAATTTTTTGGCGCCAGTTACTGATCACATACTTCTTGATTGGTAATACTGTATTTTCCATTGCACCAAGTATCTATATTTGGGTCAGTAAACATCCCAAATTTACGATAGCGTATGTGTATAGAGGAGTTTCGATCATTCCTTTTCACTTTCTGAAAATGACTCACTCCTGGACTTCCCAGCAAAATGTATTTCCTTTCAATTATCATCCTATTGACCAACCCGTATGTTTAATGATCAAGATGAACTTGAAACATTTATAGATTAAGTAATGTTCAAGAACCCATGGATAATGTGGCAAGATTGCTGATTCATGAAGGAACAGGATATTTATTCAATCTGAATATCGGAATGATTTACTCATGTTTCACGTGATTTAGTAGTATCAACCTAAGCGCATGAGAATCGATTTCAAAAATGTCTCCAATACACTCGCGACATCACGCTCAAGTATGGTGTGAGGAATCGAGTCTACTTGGACTGATGACTATTTAAGGATACGCTGAAAAAAGGCCCAAAATAGGTCTCTTATGAGCCTTAGGGCCCATGAAGGGTATTGAAAAAACTTGAAAAAAAGATCTTGCATTAATTGAACATACAAGGGGAGCACTTGACTTCCGGATCACCAATCTTCACCAAAATTTTTTTACAGTTTGGTATCACCTAGAGTATGAAGAATCCAGAGTAACTCCGTCAAATGGGCCTTCTGTCCAGAGCTACAAGCAAGAATTTCAGCGTTGCCAGTATATCTATATATATCACTCTTTAACATGGGCTTATATGGGCAATGCTAATATCATAGGCTGTAAATTTGGACAGGGGACCCATTTGACAGAGTTACTCTGGATTCTTCATGTTCTAGGTGATACCAAATCATAAAAAAATTTTGGGAAAGATTGGCGACCCGGAAGTTAAGTGCTCCCCTTGATAGTCTCAACAGAATAAGCAGACGTCCAGCATGGTTTTCGTGGAGAACAAAGTTTTCGTCACGAGACGCGTATGCTATTTTATCGGTCTGTGCGTAAAAACAATGCGTTTCCACGTGCAGGCCGATAAAATTCATTAGAATTCCCTCCAGATCGTCCTGGTGACGGAATCTGTCGGAATACTCGGAAATGACTACCGTATTTACCCGTGTATAAGACGCCTAAAAAAATCAGTTTTAAGTACTCCTAAACAGGGGTGCGTCTTATCTATGAGTGCGCCTTATCTACAGGTTCTTATTATTTTCCGATCCCCCCCCCCCCAAAAGTGGGGTGCATCTTATCTATGAGTGCGTCTTATACAAGGATAAATACGGTATGTGTTTCTCGGTATTGGTTTCTTGACAGGTTTTTCGTATAACATTTTTTCAATTTGAAGACTCCATGAATACATTGGCACTTGTAGATGAGAAGGCGTCAGAATGAAAGTTCAATGGTTTTTCAAAGACGCTTGCTGCGGTTTTTTTGTAGCAGGAGAACGAGCGAATGGCACTGCAGCCGATGGGAGAGGTCCATGCTCACCTTACCTCACTCGGATGGCCCACTCTGCCTCATTACGAGCTTTTTTGGGATGGCAACTGTAATTATTGTGGTGCGTCAATCAAGATTTCTACGCGTGGGACAATGGAGATGAAAGACTGAACTTTCTTATAAGCTCATTTGTGAAACTGAAATAACTGAAATGGTTCGTACTCTACAAGTTTCAGTTTCAGCTCGCAAAAATCGCGGTGGAATTGGGAATCATAGGCCAAAGTTACGATGTTTTTTTCCTCAGAGATTCCAGCAAATTCCAGCTTTTTGCTTCTCTTAAAAGTTCGAGTATAAGAAGGACTTTTGATTGAAATTCAATTCATATTCTTACCTAGCACCGAATTATTTGAATCACAGTAGCCCCCTTGAGCCGCATGGCTCACTTCATCCCCATTCTCCCCTACGACGACTCGTCATGGACGTGGATTGGAAACAGTTACAGCTATCTTTGATGGACCGGAACGATTAACGAGAATTCACGAAATGATGAAAGAAAATTTGCGATTCGATAGTTTCGATGCATTTGCGGAGTTTAGTATACTCGCGAAGGCATCTGCAGAACGTATATTATGAATCCAAGATTATGAGACTTTGATTATAGATATTTGATTCAGGGCCGTGTATCATTGGTACAAAATATGATGAAACCTGGCAAGAAGGACATGTTTTCTTATACAAGTTGAACCTTTGGTCTCGTCGATCTTGAAGGACGGTGGGCAACTAAATAAATTCCCAAAATTTCATGATGGAAATTTTATTGCAACGTTTCGTCCACTAGGTTTCACGGACCTCATCAGGCTTCAGGTTTGTTATTCTTTAGATCGTCATGATATTTTGGACGATCTTGTAATAGAGCACAGACATAACTCCTAGCTCCTGTCAATACAAGTAAACAGAGTGAGTCATCGGTCTCATTTTTCACTCATGTTTATATTAGCGCGATCGCAGTATACAGTAGGTGACATATATATGAAAAGTAGTGCATGTGGGAGAGAGAAAGAGAGCGGGGGGTCAACGAGCTTTGTCAGCCGTTGCCCACAACGGGTTATATATTTGACTGAGATTTTGAATATCGTCTTTTCTATTGATGCAATTCTCATCGAATTTTATATGGATCATTTCAGAAATCAACCGTTTTTTCCAATTTTTCTCTGTGTCTAAAATTTTGGTTCGATCCCAATGGAAATCGTGTTTATCATTTAGTCTGTGAACAGAAACTACGGACTTTTTATCTTTGTTTATAACATGATCATTAGACGATATTCAAAATCTCAGTCGAATATATAACCCGTTGTGGGCAACGGCTGACAAAGCTCGTTGACCACCCGCTCTCTTTCTCTCTCCCACATGCACTACTTTTCATATATACATGTCACCTACACTGTAAAAAATTTTTATGTAAAATTACAAGTCTCAGAGAGGGTAATAGTTGGATACCGCGCTAGGACGTGTAAATTTACAAGCGGCTTGTAAATTTCATTTACCGGCTGACGGTAAATTTCAGACCTGAAGAAATCTTGTTCAACTGAAGCGTACGGGCTACTCAGGGGCTTTTTCTAATGAAATGGAGTCTTGGAATGGAGCATCTTAATCCACGATAATTTTGAAAAGGGTAAAAAACCCGTGCGAGTCGAAAACCCGAGTAGAAAAAGTTTACGGAGCGCCGTGTACTATGATACGCCCCGTGTACGGAAAGTGCCCGGCGAGTCTCAGGAAGACTTGACGGAAAGTGAACGGATGCAAACGGCTAGCGTATACGCGCCGTTCACGCGATCTATACGGCCGTATACGGCGGTATACTTTCCGTATACTTTCCTGAAGCTTCAGAGGGATTGACATAAGATTCGTCACCATAACCTATCTCTTGCTGTCAATAAGTTTTGCGTACTCGCGCAGTAGTTTCGAGTAGATAAACTATGTTCCTTCGAACACAACTGTGTTCGAAGGAACATAGCACTTTGAGCACTGTGTTCGAAGGAACATAGCACTTTGAGCACAGTGTTCGAAGGAACATAGCACTTTGAGCACAGTGTTCGAAGGAACATAGCACTTTGAGCACAGTGTTCGAAGGAACATAGCACTTTGAGCACAGTGTTCGAAGGAACATAGCACTTTGAGCACAGTGTTCGAAGGAACATAGCACTTTCAGCACAGTGTTCGAAGGAACATAGCACTTTCAGCACACCACCCTCAACACAATTGCAAAAACTCACATGTGTTGGGAGTTAGATGTGCTGGAAATCTACTAATTTTAGAATTAAGCATATCAGTGGGTTTCGTATGGAACTTCTGATACAACTCATATCAAAGAAAGATTAGTCCGTATACCACGTGCTCCCCCCTTTCTCGCACTTCTTGCAGTTCTTCACTTTATCATACTTATAGTTGGGGTAAGACTTTTGGGTGGATGGTTTTTCCGACTTCTCTTTCCACGCAGATGGTCCATTTTTCTTTTGTTCTTCATCTAGGAGTAGACTTCGCTCCTGAGAGCTGTTGCTGCTTCCGTTTCCCATGATGGAATGGAAGAGTGTAGCGATACATCGACAATTTATAGCTTCAATCACAAACGTCGTACTCCTCGCCATTTTCTCCATATTGACGACGATAAGGATGTTTCGGTCGAGGTATAGAGGATGCTTCAAAACGTTTGGTATACTCGCGAAGACGAATTTCCAACTCATCTTTCGAGAGCTTGCGCTCCTTGACCTTACTCGGACCGCACCCCATCATGAAATGAGAGAAATATTCAGCTCACTCACTATTTATGGTTTCCCACTCCATCTCCTCGATCCAGTCATCGGAATGATCATTAATGAATTTTTTGATGAGTTGGACGTTGTGAATGGCACAAACAGCTTTCTGAGATCTCGGGTGATGCGTGCACACTGTGACGTGTTTTTGCTTGTACAAAGCATCCAATGATAAATATCCAGACTCCGTAATATCACGAACTTTGAAACCAAAGCGCTCTAACCATTTCTTATTGATTGAACCTTTGACGATGATGAACTCTGTATTTTGTAGAACTTCTCTGAGAACTTGACCCACTTGAGTGTACGGGATGTCTCCGGAACACCAAGGAATGCCATGATAATTCCTTTCAAGCCATGAGTTCTGTCTCACATATTTTTGTGACAATCTCTTCAGAGGAAAAGGCTCTTGGAAGAGGAAGACAAGAGGCTCGCAATCAATACTGAGAGGAGCTATTGCAAGCTCTTTCAAAACAAAGTCGTTGACAGGCTGTTTGAAGCCTTGCATGTCCACGACGTACGACATCTCGAGAGATACTGAGAAGTAGGTTGTTAGGGTTCCGCTCATTAATTAAGATAAGCAAGTTCACAATCGGAATCATGCTCGAATACGCCAATACCTCTGAGATAGAAACCCCGCCATTTCAAAGTTTGAACTTTGTAATGATTAGGACAGCGGGTGTCATGAGATTCGAATCTTCTATCTCGATTATGCTCATTAGATATTCCAAAGCGTATGTGACAGATATCGTTGTCAAGGATGATTTTCAAGAGATCTGCTACTGCAATATCAGAATAGACTTTCTCATTCCAGAAGTCACAAGATTCACGATGAGGTTTGAGACATTTAGGGTCGTTGCAGATCTTCGAAGAATACTCTAGCGGCTCGAAGCAAATTTTTCTTCTATAATAACCTAGAAGAGTAACGTAGAATCTGAGAGTCGTAGTGCCTTTCAGCAGATCGATCACGCGCATCATCTCCTCGAGGTAGTCCGATTCATATTCAGAATGATCTCGTTCTCTGAACTGTATAATCATTTGAATGATTCGTTGCCATGCCAGACCCTCGAGTGATTTTTTGAAGTTAGGATAAAAATGACAATCTGGATGTTGACAGTTGGTTTCCCTACAGCAGAGACCTTTCTTCCTCGACATCTCGAGAGCATTTGGCTCTAGATCACTTTGCGCACATCTCCGCTCATTGGATTATACTCAATTATTCGATCATGTATAATCAAACAATAAGCTGACGTATTGTTTGGAAAATTTTCTCTAGCTTCGATTTCTAAGCGAACATCGACTGGTGCATTCTTCAGAGTCTCACTTTGTTTGGAGCAGTCTAAAACGATGAGAGGGACATTCGCAATGAATTGCTTCTTATTCAATATAGGTTCTGGATCTCTACCATAGTACGCACTTTGAAAGTAAACGTACATATCGTAAAGTATCGCATACTGATTCTTCGTGATATCCAAATTGAGATTACCGTAAGGATAATATTGAGAATTGAGGAAAAGTTTCACATCGCTGATATTACAATGATCGAAGAGACTCGCGTTTTTGTCTTTTCTATTTTTCCTAGCAGTTTGGAATCCGAGGACGATGAAACGTGGTTTTTCTAATTGATTCGAAGTTTTTACAGTCCACACGTGTTTTGATGTGGCTGGAAGAGTAGGATACTCAAAGAGTTCCCAGGATCTAAAACTCATCGCGATTGGCTTGCTCCTCTGAAGTTGGTTGAGCATTTTGATTCTGAGTTGGTTGGACGGTGTAACATATGGCATGAGCCACTCTATTTTGATCAATTCAACCTGCCATTGATCCCACGTTACCACCGGAGGTGTTCCGGTATCATAGGATGTTGATAGCACAGCATTGATATCAGTGTTGGATCTTTGCAGGATCAACTCATGCTTGGCATTAACGACTACTTTTCGATAGTCTTCTGCAAAACCTAGGATTTTATTCAAAGGAATGTTGACATCGAAACATCCTTGATCATCAATGATGCTTTTAGTTTCTTCAATATCCAACTATCCAGCATTCTCCATATCTTGTCGAGGATTGAGGGATATCCATCCTTTCATCAAACTCGTGATACCAACGTTCCTACATCGATCTATCTCTATCGCGTTAATTTCATAACGGACATTAGAAAAGAGATGACACGGAGCATTGTTCACGAACTTGGTATGTGATGCTGTGGTTCCAGACGTTACATTCAATCGACCAACTATATGGAGAGAGCTCTTGGAAGGTAAAAGACAAAGATCTTGATGTTGAATCGATATGCGAATTTCATCATTATTAGCATGATTAGCTCCTGTGTAAGGTTGATGGGCATGAACTTCGTAGTGAGAAATATCATCGTCGAAAACGACGGGTGAGTGAATGTCTAGGATGTCTTCCATTCTTCTTGAAACAACAAATGAAAATGCAAGTTAATTTCCACCAGGCTTTACGCGGAAACCGTGACTTTTGAGGAACTGAACGTTTTGCCGTGTTAGCGCTTTGAGAGCTCGACGACGACTGACCGTTGAATGACATGATGTAGTGGATTTATATCCTTTCCCGTGATAAGCGATACCCATCACTGAAGTGCTTTAATGTGAAGTCTAATTGTGATTTCTTCTCCTTGAAAATCGACTAATTCTCCGTCTTGATCAATTACCGCAACCTGAATATCAGTGATCTCTTTTTTAGGAATTAATGGTAAGTAAATCTTCTGAGTCGGGACTTCGATGATTTTATAGCCTGGAGGCACTGCGGGGAAGAACTGGTGGAGAGAGTGAACTCTCTGATTGTTCAGATAGCTACCAGTGATGATGCTACACTCAATTCTCAATGCGTTTATTTTAAGAATCCTGATTGGTAAATTAGAAATATGTTCCCTACCAGCCTCTAAAATACGCGGTGTGAATCCAAGCAATCGTCCAATTGATCCTTCAACTATGAAATTAACAGGTTTACTACACTTGATTACACTACGGAGAGTGTTATTGTTTGGTTTTAAACTGAAAGTTATCCCAGTCTCAAATAGTTCTCCTTGAATGTATTTCTCGATATTATCGATCTCGTAACAACCTGTAGGTATTGTTATCTTTCGATCTCCAATGATAATATTATTCCTCCCCTCGTGAATGTTAGGGAATGAATGATAAGAGAGAAAATCAATCAAAGCGCACTCGTAGTTTTTATGCGGATTCAATTCGATCGAGGGAGTGAAGTGAGCTTCGAGAATTGAAGAGGTTCCCGATAGGATTAGAGTATTTGATTCCATGACTCTTCAAAACAGAATGAGAGAGAGTCGAGCGAATCACCCTCTTATATACCCTCGAGCTCGTTGCATAAGAATTTGAGACACAGATGACCGCAATTGAAACTTCCGAACTTTTGATATCTCTTGGGATTGTACTTAACACTATCGACCCCAAGATATAACATGAGATCTAATGGTGGTTGAAGGTCACCGAAGCTGTCAAAATACACTACATCATTCCCTCTCTTGCGGTAAGCCACCCAGTGCGTCCCAGGTCCACTCGCATCATCAAGATTAACTACTGCTGATTCTCGATAACGAGGTCCATTAGATGGTAAAGCATTTCGCATAAAAACCCCGCGAAAATTGGGAATTCCCCTCTTCTTTGCGTACTCGAGTATATCATAATTGGACAATGCTCTGTTAGGTAAACTTATTTCGATCTTTTTTTTTTTTTTAAACCATCACCCATATATGGACTCAAATAGAGTCCAAAGCCTTTTTTATACGTTTTCAAATAGAGACCTTTTCCAAGAGCGATAGCTTCCATCGTCTTATTATGTCGTTGACTCTCTTCCAACTGACGTTTTGCCGTCTTAGCTTGATACATAGCCTTAGCTACTCCAGCAGCCCCACCAGCTAGAGCACCAGTTGCACTCAGTCCAGCAAAGAGAGGAATGAGATATGGTAGGAACCCACCAATTTTCGTAGAGACTGGTAAGACTCGAGGGACTTTCACTCGAATTCTCCCACCAATCTTTCTAATTGCAGCTCGCGCACCTTTCATTGCGGAGCTTATCACTTTTCTTGCTGATTTATTATGAACCGTTGACTTGGCAGCAGCCTTGATGATTGCACTCAGAGAAGTCGTTTTTCTTTTCTTACTCACTTTCCTCCTCGAATTCTTCCTTTTTGTAGCGACCTTCTTCTTCCTCTTAACAGCTCGAGTCTTCTTTCTCTTAAGAGTCCTCTGCTTCTTAAAACCCATACCTGCCTTCGTCTTCAATTTCATTGCAGTAGTGACAGCCAAAGCTGCTGCTCTTTCTCTGACACTTGCGTCCTTGGCACGTACTCGATTCCAAGCTTTTTCAGCTAAAACTCGGTCTGCAGCGTGTCTCGCTTCAATATTCTCTCGATTTTGAGAATATGCTATATCGTGCTCCTTGCAAGCGGAATCGAGTGAATCAATCCCAGGATCACCTCGAGCCAACCGCTTCTCTAATTTGGTCCCTGGTCCACAGTATTGATAACCAGGTAAGTGGAGCTCTACGGGGAGTCGATTGATGAAGTTGTTAACTAGACCGCGGCCCCGTTTTCTCTTGTGAGATCTTTTATGAATGATCATCACTCTTTAAAAGTCTGTGAGTGACTGAGCAGGAGGCTATATAAGCCTGGTATTTATACCCATAGCCTCAGTTTGATCGACGAATCCGAGCAGTCACAATGGATTTCTCAGAGACCTCGAAGAAATTGCCAGTGATGAACTTTGACGTTCTCGTGAAAGATGAGAAGAAGGTTAAACGACACGGTGACCTACTCCCTGACACTATCAGAGCAATTTTCTGCGGTCCATCTAATTGTGGCAAGACGAATAGCTTATTAGCTCTCTTGATACATCCGAACGGGTTGAGATATGAAAACGTATATTTATACTCTAAATCACTCAATCAACCGAAGTACCAGTTCTTGAAGGACGTTTTAGAACCGATTGAAGGGCTAAACTATTTCCCTTTCAGTGATAATGAAGAGGTCATATCACCAGACAAGGCTCTATCGAATTCTATCATGATTTTTGATGATGTTGCTTGTGATAAGAATCAAGATCATCTACGTAATTTTTTCTGCATGGGGAGACACAAAGGGATAGATTCTTTCTATCTCTGCCAATCATACGCCCAAGTGCCTAAGCTTCTTGTGAGGGACAACGTTAATTTATTGGTATTATTCAAGCAAGATCAAAAAAATCAGAAACATGTTTATGACAATCACGTGAATACTGACATGTCATTTCAGGCATTTCGAGATCTATGCTCAGCTTGTTGGAATGATTCTCACGGGTTCCTCGTTATCGATAAAGATAGAGAAATCAACAATGGTCGGTATAGAAAAGGTTTCGATTGTTTTGCTACAAATATATCGTACTAGAGGAGCTCGCATTCAGTCTATCACGAGACATCATTGAGTGAACATGACTGAATTGGAAAGGGAGAAAAATATATTGCAACAACTCGTGAAAGCGAGGGATGCTGTCAGACGGAAATATGATCTGCTCAAATATGAGAAAGATAATGTGGATAAAGCTTTGGGTGAAACGTTCGAACCAATAATCGAACCGCTAGAAAAAATTGTTTCACAAACGAAAAATACTCTTCCATCTAAAACTGACTCGCGAAATATTCCTCTCAAAGCAAAGAAGAGACCCAAACTCTTGAAAAGTTTCCAATTGAAAAGCTCGGACGAATCTGAAAGCACGTTAGCAGCTGATGATGATGAGTCGGGTCATGAGACATCTTTCTTTGACGCGCCAGAGGTTGGGAGCGACTATAAGAGTCCACTCAAACATCCTTCTCATGATGTAAAAGGTGACGATTTACTCTATGGAGTGTATCAAAAAGGTGGTAAAATGATGCTTGGAAACTCGGAAATTCTTTTCGGAGATAACATTGAAGTAAATAAAGTCTCTTATCCTCCGACGCCTGGACTCCTACAACTAATACTGATGAAACGGCCAAATATGAAAATTGTCACTGAAAAGGATACATCTCTGTATCGTCAAATTCTAGAAACCACGAGCGCTCATCGAAAGAAACACGATCCCCGGGAGACTCTCCGAGCGTCTGCAACGAGTAAAAAATTTAATGAAATTATAAAACCTCTGTTTGCGGAAGACGATGTGAGTTCTGCTGAAATTTATGGCTCAGGTTTACTACCACGGTACAAAGTCGCTCGAGTTAACTCAAGAATGGATTATATATATTGGGATGATCCAAACGAATTAGTTGATCGTCTCCGATTGCTCTTAGCGGAACGGACCGCGGGCAATCGGAATCATGATAATGAGATTCACTCAATAATCGACGAATTGAGAGAAGCTGGCTATATATTGAACTGATTCCAATCATCTGCATCAGTATCAAGATGAGCGTCGATCTGTTCGGACGTGCCTTGAAGCGAAAAAGGATTGAGGAGGGACTCCGTGGTCCGCCGGGAATTGGGTATAAATTCACGTACGATGGTCAATTTGATGCAGAAAGTAAACGACTCTGTAACCTAGCACCACCGGTGGATCCTAGTGACGCAGTAAATTTCCAAACTTTGAAGGATTTTTTCCACTCCGAAATTCAAAGTATACGTGAAATTACGTTAAAACTGAGGAGTGATATAGACGACGTGAACGTTATTCTAGCTGCGGACGAAGATACGTTCAAAAAAGATACAAAGTACTTGATAGATCTTGTCGAAGCACACAGGGACGAGATTGATCAGCAGATTCTTACTTTGAATGCTAAATTACACGAGTTGGAAAGCGCATTCGAAGCTAAGAATAATAAACGAAGAAAACGATGAATCAGAAACGCGTAGTCGTTGAAGAGCTGCATAAGCCAGCTCGACGCAATTATCCGCGGAGGCAAGTTGACATTCGAGGACTGGATGAAAGCTGGCAAGCTGATCTTGTAGAGATGCCACCTTATTCGAAAGAAAATAAAGGTTTTCGATATTTATTGACTGTCATTGATGTATTCTCCAAGTATGCTTGGGCAGTCCCAGTAAAATCTAAGGACGGAAAAGATGTCACAGCTGTAATGGAATCAATTTTGAAGCAAGGTAGAGTTCCAAAAAACTTGCAAACTGATAGAGGTAAAGAATTCTATAATAAGACTTTCCAGAGTCTGATGAGGAAGTATAATATCAATCTTTACTCAACGTACAGTGAAATGAAAGCGTCTATTTGTGAACGTCTGAATCGCACATTGAAGAATAAAATGTGGACTCGATTTAGTTTACAAGGCAATCATAAATGGTTAGGATTCTTACCTGATCTGCTCGAAGAATATAATGATACAAAACATAGCAAAATAAAAATGAAACCGAAAGATGTGAATGCTGAGAATGAAGCTCAAGTTCTTCGATGCTTTCCAGTAGATAATCGAATCGTGAAAAAACCAAAGTTCAAAGTGAATGATAAGGTTAGAGTGAGCCGGATCAAAGGCGTGTTTGACAAAGCATACTGGCCTAATTGGTCTACAGAAATCTTTACTATTGAAAAGATTCGTAAAAGTAAGCCAGTTACCTATCATTTGAAGGACTACCAGGATGAGGCTGTGTCCGGTTGTTTCTATGAAGAAGAACTTTTAAAAGTCAAGTATCCAGATGTCTATTTAGTTGAAAAAATTATCAAAAAACGTGGCAATCAAATTTATGTAAAGTGGTTAGGCTTTGATAGCAGTCATAACAGTTGGATAAGTAAAGATCAACTATGAAAATTTTTTTTTTATTGAGAAAGGGAGAGGGCCCCCGCCTGCGCCCTCTACCAGTAGAGAACAGCCTGTAGAATATCCCATCAAATTCATATGGATATGAGCTTGATGAGTTATTCAATTTCTCTTCCTCCAAAGCTTTCTCATTTTTTTTTTATTTCATTTCTCTATTCATACAATGTACATGATTACACGAACTTAAACTTACTATTACCCAAATTCAAAATACTGAGTTGAAGCTTGTTTGCTTGTGCACTAAGATAATCAAACATTTCTTCATCATCGTATAAAGCATTAGAAACACGAGAAGGAGCGAAAATCTGAAATGTTTCTTTCAATTCTTCAATGATGAAGACCATGCGCTTGCCAAATTTCGTATTAACCTTTTTTATCTCGATGACAACATATGATCTATTCTTCTCCAAATCATTCCATGTTTTCTTGGAGGGGAAGCCGTCGTTAGAGGCAAGGTTATTCAGACATTCAAAATCCATGATTCTCTGAAATTAAATGTGAATACTATAAATTAAGCAATGATCTTCCAAACAAAAACAAGAGTCTATGAGCAATACTCACAATGACAAATTTTTTTACTTGGAGAAACTCCACTTTCCAAGTTATCTATTGGACGATCGTGCTGTTGCCTTGTCGGCCTCTGTTGCTGGAGCAAGTTATCTGTTCCAAAATCGATTTCGAACTCTTTCAATAAATCTTCGTCGAAGAGTAGCTCCAAGAATTCGTCGTCGAATATTTGATCTCCAGGAGTCGATTCTTCTTCTTGGAATCTGGCCTGGGGGTTCTCGTCTAGTAGAAGGTCCTGCACTAGAGGTCTGTTCTGTGGCTCAACGATTAGTGGACTGAGTTCTACTCCAGACGTCGGCTCTATATGTAGGACTTCCCCCTCTTCTATACTTTCGCTTGGAATATCCTTATGTCCCCAAGGTAAAGTATCCGTTTGATTGCTAATCAAAAATCGTTTATTGTCAAATGGACTCAGGCCAACTTTTCCTTGTCTCTCTGTGCATACGTTGTGGTTTCTCGAACGGATAGTATTTTGAAAGCATCTCAAAATGTTACCATTGAAAAGACAATCTCTATAGTTTTCAAATGTCAGAGTTCTCTTGACAACACCGGTCTTGACTCCTTTAGCCTTCATGACTGGTGCTTGATGCTGAATCAAAAAGCTATACATTTTACTCCGTAAACCAATGAATTCTGTCATTATCTCACCGTTGCACTCATCTTTGAAGAGACCGACAACCTTTTTATTTCTTCTTTCTAAGCCAAAAGGGTTCGAATCTTTGTAATCAGAAGTATCGAAGAAATCTATATGTCTTTTCATGATTTCATAGATGTCTATACCCCGAATTTCATAGATGAAGCTATCTGTATCTGTGTACAGCAATTTACAGCTGGAACCAACCCACGTCTTCATTTTCGAATAGTGGAAGTCATACATAAGAGTCTTTAAAATATCAAGAACACTCAATCCAACATAAATTGGCTTTCTGATGGATACTTCTGTGCGAAGTAGCTGAATCGCGGCTAAGTCTTCGCCAATCACTGACACGCTATGAAAATCTGGACTTGCTATGTACTCTTCTGCTCCATACCGATTTTTCCACCTAGTCACGAGTTTCACAGTGATTCTCTTGCGCTCGTTCTCCATTGTCTTACCATATACGGCATTTATTAGGAGTTTGAAGAAATTTTTCTCGAATTCATTAGTTGCATTAGTTCGTTTCTGCGTATTATATGCAACGTATGGCTCTAGCCATGGTTTTTGATTGAATTGCACAGCTCGATGAATCTTTTTGACGATGAGACCATGTTGGCGAGCCTGCTTTAAAGCCCTATAGTGGAGAACATAACGATTTTTGTCATAAAGAGTAGTGAGAAGCTTCTTTTGCTTGGCTCCAGGTGGCGCCATATGTTCTGGACAGAAAGGGAGGTCTTGATGTTGCTGATGAAGATTTTCTGGATATTCAATGTCAACTTCTAGTATATAGCCAATCTCATTATCATCGGGCACCATGTAAAACTCCGAATCGTCCACAATCTCGACCCATTTGAAATCGGAGCATGGTAGATGTTGCGTCATTGCCCACCCATAGAGATTATTAGCGTCCAAATAGATTAAATACTTCTCTTCTTGAGTGGGATTAAAGCCAGTCTCCATATATCTATTATTAGCTTTTGCATAACGGTTAGAGCACTGACTAATACCTCCTCTGATCCCTTACTCTATGAA
The DNA here is from genome assembly GCA_029851415.1 of Eretmocerus hayati. Lineage (NCBI taxonomy): Eukaryota > Metazoa > Arthropoda > Insecta > Hymenoptera > Aphelinidae > Eretmocerus > Eretmocerus hayati. The sequence goes on from CM056741.1 coordinate 27,911,634, forward strand.
TAGGAGCATATCGATGTCTGAAATTAAATCAAGCTCTACCATAGTTTGTTTGAGCATAGCATCCCAGGTTAAACCGGGAGTTGTGTAATAGTGAGCTGGATCCAAACCATATGCTTCGATACAAGTTGAGCGAAAATTTTCGAAAACATCAGCTAAAAGTAAGACGTCACTTTTCAAGTATATGTCTGAATATTCACCAAGAGTTCGGATGTTCATTTCTCTCCATACCGTTCTTGCATGCTCATACTCTTCATCGCTAATTTCACGCTCATTCAGTTTGCTGTAGAAATCATCTCTAGTAGGAAGAGAAGTATCATTCAATCTTTCGAGGCAACTCGTATAGTCATAGGGATAGACGCCCTTTTTCGTAAGTAGCTTGATTTGATCATTAGTATATCCATCACGTTGAAAGAATGAGCTTGTAATGGTATGAGAAGGGAGATAGCTAGCTAGTTTGTCCAAAGATGATGCCATGAATCTCATTGAATCTAGGAATCGAAAATTGATAATGCTTCCCTCAATGAATTTCGTGAAAGATATGTAGCGATCTTTGTTTTCGGCCAGAATAGCAGTTCGTCCTTTCAAGATTCTGTCAGATGCTAGCTCTCTAATTAAGAAATGGGCGTCGTATCCTGAGAGGTTATGAAAGATAACCGGAATGAATCTAGAGTCTCTATAGTTTAAGTTACATTGGCTGTGAGCCGCTGATCTAAATCTACCCGTTAAGTGACAGTGATCTCGGACTTTCTGAGCGCCTTCTTTAAACTCTCCACCACAAATATGACAGACCTGAGCTTTTTCAAAATTTTCCCTATCTTCGTCTGAGAAAATCATCGGTTTTGGCTTTTTATAAAGTCGATCTAATTCTCAACTTATTGATTTGAGTTCCCAGACGAACCATTCAGCGGGAGATTGAATGTCTACCACTCCATCTTTCTCTTTTCGTCGATAACTCCGGTACTTGGACTTACTCTCATCAAAGCTGTTCTTCAAAAAGTAGCCTACACTGAATTCACGATGCTGCTGAAAAGCGCGGCCTTCCTCGATTGGTTCAAGCAGACATTCCATGTCTGCATAGATGACAAACGGCACCATCTCTTTATTTTTGAAATTTTTGAAAGAAAGCTTACTATTCTCAGGCGGTAACTCAACTTTACATCTATTCAATTGCATACAATCCACAAGATGCGCTTGCAATTTAGCCGGAGTGGAGAAGTAGTGCAAACATCTATCACAAATGTGAATCTTCGACCTATGAGCCGTTAATTGACTTTTTACTAATCGAGAAAGATCCTTAATCCATACATAATGGAATCTTGGTGGACAATACTGTGAATTTTGAACCTCTTGGTTATTCTCTTCATTATCTGCATAGTGGTCTTGGATGAGAAGTAAATTCACATGCTTCCGCTTATACGAACTTGTAACATGAGCTGTACAAACTGTGTAGGATTCACCTTTCTTTTTAAGAAGAAAGATATTGATAGAAACATCATTCTGTTTCTCAAACTTCTTAATCTGTTTCAACGATACTGGAAAAATTATATCATTGAAATTGAGTTCATTTGCATATTGAAGATACCAGCTTATGCGATCTGGATTGTGAGGAGCTGGATGAAGAGCAGATAGAATAGCCCATTTGAAACACTGATCATCTTGATTCCGCACATTCACGCAAGCGTACTTATTTTGTATCGACAGTGGTAAAGGAATGTACGAGCTGCCCTGCAGTGGCTGGTACTGATTCATGTTGACTATTAAACTCAGAACCTGTTTCAAACTCCACCCAGAGCCTTTACCCTCAAAATCTTCTATCTGATAGAGTATAGGCTGAATCACATACTCATCATACCATTCTTTCAAATTAGTAGTAGCAAAAATTGGATGATTCGATGTATTGAAGTACTTTATATCAACAGTCTCAGCATCATTCTTCAGAACCACATACTCTGCTGACAATTCCACGTGAACTTTCAGTGCAGTAAAAGAAGTAAGGGCGTCAGTAATTTTCATTTCAAATAATTTTCTTGCATCTCGCAAGAATGAGCCAATCTCTTTATGCAACAGATTCGTAATAACGCCGGAGCTGATGCGGTTTTGAAAAATAGATGGTAAGTCGTCCCATCGAAGTGCTGATTCATCTTGATCGACATTTTGAGACGCTGCGGACGGATTGAGTTCTCCACCAATTTTCACAGTAGACTCACTAAGCGGTTTTTGATGTTGATTACTCTCGATAAATAAGTCTGACATTTCTGTTTTTGATGTCTAGAGAGGTCAACTGAAGTTAATAGCTCCTCTATACTTGCTATTATTATTGAAGCAATGTTCAAACAAATTTGACAATCTCCGTCTGATTCCACTTCTTTCAAAGATTGCTCAAGAGATAGGAAGTCTGACTCTATGTTTTCTAATGTAGCCATCTGGATGGAAAAAAAAAATCCAAGAATTAGCGAAATTCTATAATAAAAGTGAATGCTCTGAATGAAATATACCACTGAATACTTCAAAGCTCACTTGGGGTGAACTGAAAGCAGTCGAACACCTTCTCCGAGGTTGATAACTCTAACCTGAGACATGGAGTTGAGCTCTAGCACGTGGATGAGCTCTTCCAGGTACAGCTCGAGGTGATATACTAATCGCACAGCTCAGCTCGAGCTGCTCTTATATACTCTTTTTAATTCAAGTCGTTCCGAGATTTGACTTGTTTCAAGAAAAATTTCAAAATTCTTAGAAAATCTCAAATTCGTTGAACAATACTGTGAGAGAGTCTATAAAGGCAGCTAGCGCTGAGCTAGAGCGTTAGTTGAGTCTTTATCCGTTGAACCAGGGGGAGCTCCACCAGGTCAAATACCCAGGGCATCATGGAGTTCGTTCTCGATTTACAAGGCTTTCGAAGATCGAGCAATTTATTTCAATTGAAAGAACTGTCAATTGTCCCTTTAGAGGGTTTGAATTTACCAACTATATGCCTCTTCAAAGCTCCTTGCAAATGGTCTAAATTATTGCGAGAAGAGCAGGATGCGAACCGTTGGCTAGAAGAGAATTTTCATGGGATTCCGTGGAACTCAGGTTCAATTCCTCTAAATGCTCATGTGAGAATACTCCAAGATTTTCTAGACGGTGCTTCTAGGATCTATGTTAAAGGACTTGAAAAGAAACGGTGGCTCGAAGAGATTTTACCTGGAAAGTGAGTATTCTCCAAAAAAAAAAAAAAAAAAAAAAAAAAAAAAAAAATGAATTTCGTGACAGAGATATTGACTGAGAGTGGATTATTCTAGATTCATTATTGATTTGGATGAGCTGCGATGTCCATCTTTGAGAAAATTGGAGAAAAATAAAAGACTCTACTGTCCACATCATCCACTTCGACGGCACGGAGTGTGCGCAGTTAAAAACGCTCACGCACTGAAGCTTTGGCTGTTGAAACGGAAACAAGCTCAAACTTTAGAAGGATGCGATGAAGTTGACTATAATCATCAAGTAGAGCAAACACCTTCATATACATCTCAAAGTCCTGCAGAGCTAGATTATACTATTCTTTCTATGTACAATTAATTGAGAATAAATTATTTACTTTGAGAGAGAGCTGAGGAGGAGAAAGTTGTGGAAATGTTCCTCGTTATACTCTAATGGTTGTTCTCCACAGGCAACGGCGTGTTTTGGGGCCTTGCCACTCTCTCTCAAATAAAATTGAAATAGCATACAAATTCTTGAGTGAATGAAAATATTCGATTGAGAAGGTATCCATTGAGTGATATTCATGATTCTCAAAAATTCGTTAAAGTATACAACTCTATACTCTTCAAGTCAGAAATAAAAATACTCACAAGCAAGTAATAGAATATTAACGAGTGATATTGAAGCTCTTTAAATGAAATTCATTCAAATGTAGGCTTTTGACTCTTTGATGGATGTAAATACTCAATTAGGGTACATATGGAATAAATCAAATGAAGTAATAGAACATTTGCATACACAGAAATTTAGCTGAGCTCTCTCAAATAAATTGATGATCATAGTGTGAAGTTGGAATACTTTTCAGCGAATGAAAGAACTCAACTTCGAAACATAGAAAATTATCTATCAAATAATATTCATGATTGCAATTCTTCAATTAATCTCATTCCTCAATTGGAACAGTTATAATACTGATAGGGTGTTCAAATTATTAGAGAGTGATTTAGAAAAATCGAGTTTATTTTGTATGAAAAATACTGTCAAGTACAAAAATATTCCTTTTCATCATTATCAATATAAAGATTCATGCTTGTTCATGTTACAGATGAGATAATTACGGACTTTATCTACATTCACAAACTTCTTGCTTCATGGCGAAGTTGGTTTGAAATCAGAGAAATAGGATTTTAAAGAACCGTTCTTCGCATTTTCCACTGCAAGCGCTGACGTACCTTGAGGAGGTGTTTTGGAGTTGACAGCTGATGATTGTGCTTCGAGTTTTTCCCTCTTCGCGATTTCTCTTTCTTCTGCCAATTTCTTCCGAAACTCACGAACTCTCTGCTCTTCTGCTTGTTTCTCTTCTCGACGTCTCACTCTTTCTAATCGCTTCCGTTCTTTCTCACGCGCCTCAGCTTCTTTCCTTTTTTGTCTTTCTTCCCGATTCTTCTGCTTTCTCAGCTTCTCTGCTGCAGCCCTCTCTTTTTTCTCTTTCCTTTCTTGCGCCTTTTTCACCGACTCAGCACGTCGTCGATCTCTTTCTTCTTTTTTCCTCTGCTTTTCTTCCAACTCAAAGATCTTACTTTTAGCGTGTGATACTCTTCTTCTCATTTCTTCATACTCAGATTTAGATCCAGCGAACATTTGCCACGGTTTTCCACGGGAACGATAGCAGTATAATTTAGAGGGCGATTGAATAGTAGGCTCACTCAATGAAGAAGGTGATGATGCTGGCGATCGTCTCGATGATGTGGAGAGAGGTGATGGTGGCATCGGAGGATTAAAACGTTCGGTAATCGGAGAAGACGAAGAGTTTGACTGTGTTGACGTAGACGATTTGGAAGAATAGAATTGCATAGCTGACGATGTTGAAGCTGGTGAATTAGACGACTCGGAAGATGATTGAATAGCTGACGAAGTTGACGGTGCTGGACTAATAGACTCAGAGACTGACGATGGAGGTGACGATGAATTTTCAGAGTGGACTGACGAATACAATGGTGGTTGTGAAGTAGCCAGTGGCCGTGCTGGTGGTGGTGGCGGCGGTGGTGGCATAGATTTTGATGGTGAAGAAGAAGTTGTGTGTGAGGGTGACTGAGATGGAGAACTTGGCAGAGGTGATGGATTGCGTGGCATCGGAATAATTTCTGGATCACGCGGTGTTGTAGGTCGCTCAGAGTTCACATTTGCATTTCCATTCTGTAACAAACGAGAAAATCGGTTTCGTGAGTTATTGAGTCATGCTAGCAGTTGAGTGAGAGAATATTGAATATTCAATTAAGTTAAATACGGAATATGTGATTCAGAAAAGTTCAATGAAAATTCAAAAAGAATATTATACAATTTCATCAGAGAGAGAGAGAACTTACCAATAACTTTAGGTTGTCATCCAGCATTGCATCAACGTCTACAGAATCATGAATCAATGAATTCTCCATATTTTGTTCAAGTTGATGATTCATAGCATCGTGGTTTAATTCGTGTGGAGCTGCATCAGTTTCAACATCCATGTGATTCTGTGGTAATGTCGCTGGAGTATTCTCAGAATCATGAATCAATGAACTCTCCATATTTTGTTCAAGTTGATCATTCATAGCATCATGGTTTGATTCGTCTAGAACTGCATCAATTTCAACATCCATGTGGTTCTGTGGTGATGTCGCTGGAGTATTCTGAACCATGCTACTTATTACTGGCATATTCACTTCTATTGTTATGGTTTTACGAGGTGGCCAATGAATTACTTCATCATCTGTATGATCTGAATCCTGCGAGAAATAATATAAAAAGTCAATTTCATAATAGTACAAGAGAGAAGAATGAGCTGTACAGATAAAGTCTTACCACTCCAACTGCAACAATACTCCCGCCGTTCCAAATTTTCTTCTCCTCTTCACTTTTAAGACGGCAACGCATGACCTGAAAGCAGAAAATAGCGAAACTTGAAGTTTGAATTTGATTTACTCGAATCATCAAAAAATTCTCATTCATAATACTTACGTTTCAAGATTTTCAAAATTTCAACTTTTTTGCAACCGATTCTCCACTAGAGTTCTGCCTCAGAAGAGGACTTCTAGGTGTTGGACTATAGTCAATGCTAGAACCTATAAAAACATAAACTCTCATTTGAACACTTTCATGATATCAGGAAAAATCGTTAAAATTGGAATAATATGGAAATTTCATTTCTTAAAACCCTTGGGATGAAATTATGGAATAACGAAGTGGGAAGAATTCAAAATAAACTCACCAGAAACTGGAGGAGAATAATGAGTGCTGGCGCTGCTGACAGTTATCACGCTATCGGGACTATGGGGAGTTTCTGATCCGTGGATAGCTGAGATAGTACTTGTCGGTGAAGCAGATCGAACAGACGATGAAGCAGATCGAACAGATGGTGAAGCAGATCGAACAGACGGTGAAGCAGGTTGGATAGAAGGTGTCGTTGATGATGTTGGTGAAGTTGAACGACTGTACGGAGACGGAGGTACAATCTCGACCAGGAGTGGTGGTGTGAATCGGAAAAGATATGCAACTTCGTCAGTTGCGAGATTGTGGAATCGTAGTTCGTCGTGCGATAACCTGATAAGTTCTACATTCACTGGTAAGCCGCTCATTTCAACAACACTGAAACATGGGAATGATATGTTCTATCGTAGAAATATTCAAATGACTAATGGTATGAAAATCAACAATGTGCTTACAGCAATGAGGAGAATATGTGAGTCTGGAATTTTGAAAAGTTGAAAAAATCATCTGCTAATGTGATTGCATATACTGAATCCGCAAAATTGAAACATTCAAATTCCTACAGTTGACCAGCAGAAGCCTTGAGAAGTGAAAAGAGTGAGAAAGCATTTCGAATGATGCTCAAAAACGCATCAAAAATTCAAGATTGATCGCTTCAATTAATAAAATAAATCATCTTGAGTTGTTTCCACAACTCTATCTGAAAGGTGGTATAGGGTAGTTAGAGTCTAGTCTACTAAAAATCAAAAATCAGCGAGCCAACATAGTCATATTTTGTTAAAGCGCACATTCAGAATCTTCAAAGCCTTATAATTGAATAGCAGGAGCCTTTCAAGGTGGAAAGAGAGAAAAATATCTTGAATGATTCTCAAAATTCAAGATTGGTCACTTCAATAATTAATAAAAATCATCTTGAGTTGATTTCACAACTCTATCTGAAAGATGGTAGAGGACAGTTAGAGCCTAGTCAACTAAAAATCAAGAAATCCGAGAGCCAACATAGTCATATTTTATCAAGAGCGCACATTCAGAACCTTCAAAGTCTGATACTTGGATAGCAGGAACCTTCAAGAAGTGAAAAGAGAGGAAAGTATCTCAAAAGATTCTCAAACCCCATGAAACTTCAAGATTGGTCACTTCAATAATGGATAAAAATCATCTTGATTTGATTTCACAACTCTATCTAAAAGATGGTAGGAGAGAGTTAGTGTCTAGTCTCCTAAAAACTGAAATCCGAGACTTGACCCAGTCATATTCCATCAAAAGCGCACAATCAGAACCTTCAAATCCTCAAACTTGATCAGTAGAAGCTTCAAAAAGTGGCAAAGAGAGGAAAAAGTATCTTGATTAACTTTAAAAGCTGACAAAGTTCAAGATTTATCACTTCAATAATGGTAAAGCATCATCTTGAGTTGATTCTACATCACATACTGGAAGACGGTATAAAAAAGCTGGAGTGTAGACTTGTGAAAACTAAAATCCGAGAACTGACACAATCACATTTTATGAAAAGCGCACATTCAAGAACTTCAAATTCTTATACTTCATCAAACAGAGCCTCCAAAAGTGGAAAAGAGAGAAGAAAGTATCTTGATTAACTTTGAAAGCTGTCAAAGTTCAAGATTCATCACTTCAGTAATAGAAAAGAATCATCTTGAGATGATTCTATATCATATTCTGAAAGACGGTATATGAAAGCTGGAGTCTAGACTTGTAAAAACTAAAATCCAAGAACTGACACAATCACATTTTATGAAAAGCGCACATTCAAAAACTTCAAATTCTTATACTTGATCAAACAGAGACTCCTAAAGTGGAAAAGAGAGAAAAAAGTATCTTGATTAATTTTGAAAGCTGTCAAAGTTCAAGATTCATCACTTCAGTAATAGAAAAGAATTATCTTGAGATGATTCTATATCATATTCTGAAAGACGGTATATGAAAGCTGGAGTCTAGACTTGTCAAAACTAAAATCCAAGAACTGACACAATCACATTTTATGAAAAGCGCACATTCAAAAACTTCAAATTCTTATACTTGATCAAACAGAGACTCCTAAAGTGTTACATTTTATGAAAAGCGCACATTCAAAATCTTCAAATTCTCATACTTCATCAAACAGAGCCTCCTAAAGTGGAAAAGAGAGAAAAAAGTATCTTGATTAACTTTGAAAGCTGTCAAAGTTCAAGATTCATCACTTCAGTAATGGTAAAGAATCATCTTGAGTTGATTCTACTTCATATTCTGAAAGACGGTATATAAAAACTGGAGTCTAGACTTGTCAAAACTAAAATCCGAGAACTGACACAATTACATTTTATGAAAAGCGCACATTCAAAATCTTCAAATTCTCATACTTCATCAAACAGAGCCTCCTAAAGTGGAAGAGAGAGAAACAAGTAGCTTGAGTGACTTTGAAAGCTATCAAAATGTGAGATTCATCATTCCAATAATCAGAAGAATCATCTTGACTTGATTCCACATCCCAATTTAAAAGAGAATATCAGGAAAATGGAGTCTAGACTTGTGAAAACTGAAAATCCGAGAGCTGACACAGTCCCATTTCATTGAAAGCATACATTCAGAAACTTCAAATTCCTATAGTGGATCAGTATTATCCTCAAGAAATGAAATTGGAGAAAAAGTATCTTGAATGATTCTTAGAAGCTGTTGAAATTCAAAAATTGACTGTCTCAATCATTAAAAGAATTATCTTGAGTTGATTCTACATTACAAGCTGGGAAAAAGATCTGAGAGTTCCAGACTCTTTGAGAAGCTTTTAGAAAACACAGAAAGTCAAAAAAGGCATCTTGAGAATGATAGCATCTATCACAAAGAGAGAGAGAGAGTATGAAAAAAAAAAGTCAATTTGGATATTCATCAAAATGGCTGAGTGCAATGAAGATCTGAATGGAATGCGAGACAGTCTATAATTTTATCTCTGTCTGCTCCAAACTTTGAACAAAATGCCACGAGGACTCACCAGGACCTTCATCTGGAGCTGCAGGGCTGCTGCTGCTAAAACGTCTCCTTGGCTGACACAGATTCGGCTCTACGTATATGACTGGGCTGCTTCAAATGGGGAAATGCAGCGATTAGCCAGCTCTTTTGTAGCCTGTGGGTATGCTAATACTACGAAACTCATTGTTTCTTAGAATTAGAGTTGGAAAAACAGATTTCAAACAGGTTGAAACGTGAATTTTGATAATCTACACTTTCACGTTTTATACAAATGTAACTTCTCAGCAACAGATTCCCTTCATCAGCCGCACTTACTATTTAGAGCTGCACTCACGCACAATCACCACCTTATTTTACTAGAAGATGCTGCAGCAGCACCCTGGACAGTCATCACCCTGGTCCGTGCGAGCAGAAGGTCTACTCGAAGCGATGCTGAGCTGAGTCGGCTGTCGATCACTCACAACCACTCGCGGGCGGGCGTTATCCGGAGGAAACATCGAGACCGCGCCGCCGTCGAGGAGGCGAGTGCTCACCACCTCGATGACGAGGGTTCACCGCGTGGATGGTGATTCGCTCGCGATTTCTAAGAATTCATTCGCGCGCAAAACGTGGGCTCGACGGATGATGTCGTCTGCTAGCTCGCGAGCCGTCTGGTGGCGCCCTCGCGTAGCTGATAGAATAAGTTGCGGGAGATTTAAAAAGTGCTATGAGCACTGTGCTCAAAGTGCTATGTTCCTTCGAACACTGTGCTTAAAGTGCTATGTTCCTTCGAACACTGTGCTTAAAGTGCTATGTTCCTTCGAACACTGTGCTCAAAGTGCTATGTTCCTTCGAACACAGTTGTGTTCGAAGGAACATAGTTTATCTACTGTTTCGTTCCGACCACAAGATACTAATATGTTCTTTTGTATGATTGGAACAGGCAAAAATCGTAATGTTTGCAGCTCATTAACGAATTTATAAATAAAACATACAATTGATGTGTGAATGAGACGCAATCAGAGCCAGTGTAAAATCGGCAATGGATTGTTTTGTTCGTGTTGTTGAATGAAATGGGTAAGAGTATGATCGCGGATGGACAACCCTGCTGAAAATAATTCCGTGGGACCCATGAGTCCCACGGGGTCAGGTCCTATGAGGCTTTTGGGGTCCTGGCCCTGGAAAAATTTTTAATCGTAATATTTGCGAAATTTGGCGTTGGAGACGTGCAGCATGCGAATTTCGAACAAATTCGACACTTATCGGAGGAATAATGGCCAAAATTTGTATGCTGCACGTCTTTGATGCCAAAATTTGTAAATATCAAGATTAAAATTCCCCAGGGCTAGGTCCCACAAAGCCCCATGGGGTCCCACGAAATGATTCTCAGCTGGGAATGAGCGGTCGGTTCTTTTGAGAAATTGCAAATGCACCTGCTTTTTATCATAGATAATTAAAAGAAAGCGCGGTTTAACCTAACAAGATTTATGGTTTCACCATCCTGTGTTCGTACAATATTTTCAGACGTTAAAATCCGTCTACGAATCAAATCGCTTCCAAATAATGTGACGAGCCATCGTCCTACGACCACCGTGTACTTTCCGTGCAGTTGCCGGGAAGCTCCCGGGGACGAGTATACGGGAAGTTCACGCCAGCCGTTTGCTGCCGTGCACGCGGCGTATACGGATCCGTATACGCAGCGTATACGCAGTATACGGACGCGTGTACGGGGCGTATGTTCTCCGTAAACTTTTTTCTACTCGGGAATTCATCGCTCGAGACATAAATACTCGACCGCGGAGGAGCTTTTTAGGTTAGTTGTGCGTGGGCCCAGCAGTCAGCAGACCAAACTTAGATCCGCGCATGCTCGGTTGAGCTGAATTTTACAAGCCTGAGCGAGGGAATATTACAGAAAATTTTACCAGTCTGAGACTGGTATCCAACTATTACCCCCTCTGAGACTAGTAAATTTACAAGCGTTTGTAAAGTTACAAGAAATGGGATGAAACTCACAACTCCCAGAGTTGTATTTTTACTAAGCTAGATGGTGAATTTCATTCAACATTTTTTACAGTGTACTGTATACTGCGATCGCGCTAATATGAATATGAGTGAAAAAAAAATGAGACCGATGAGTCACTCTATTTACTTGTATTGACAGGAGCTAGGAGTTATGTCTGTGCTCTATTACAAGATCGTTCAAAAAATATCATGACGATCTAAAGAATAACGTAGGTAAGTTGCGCATCTGGAATATTTATACATCCATCATTCGTAAAAAATTTTCATATTTTCTATCTTTATACATATGTCGAAACAGAAACCTGAAGTCTGATGAGGTCCACAAAACCTAGTGGATGAAACGTAGCAATAAAATTTCTTTCATGAAATTTTGGGAATTTATTTAGTTCCCCACCGTCCTTCAAGATCGACGAGACCAAATATTCAACTCGTATATTAACCATCAAGGACGAAAAAATCTACCAAAATCACTTATGATACATGTTTTCTTCTTCCTCAAGATATCTACTGGTAATTGTGCTTGATCTACTGGTATGGTTTTTTAAAACCTTGATGACGTTCGTTGTGGGTTGGTCAGGCATACAGTCTATAATACTTATATTTTGCCTATAAAAAATACGTGGGCCCAGTCATGGCAAGTATGGAAGTGTCCAAATTTTCTACTTTAGTAAGAATTTCATGAGGAGTTGAGTGGTACCAAAGATACAGGCAACAATACTGTTCAGCACATGGTGGTATTCACGTTATCTGTGCTTCCATGCCATGCCATGGTATATGACTGCGCACGGGTGGAGTGTAAATTATTTGACCAATAACTGTAACCAATCCTCAAAAACTTGGTCTTCTTTTTTAAATGATTTGAGCGATTTCATGGATTTGATATCAAAGATATTGACAGAAAGGATAAGGATGAGATTACTCTATACATTTCAACTTCTTCAGTGCTCCCTCATAAAAATTATCCTTCAGAAAATGATACGATAGATTTTGTACTTGGTTGCAGTTTGAGATGGAATTCTTCATCAAATTTATATTCTTATTTGGATACTTCCTCGTCTATTGGCAGACATGGATGTCATTACGGATTCCTCAAAGTCTGAAATCCCACATTCCCAAATACTTCTGGGGATAAACCATCAGATAATGAATGATGCAACGGTGGTTCGGCAACCAGGGATCACTCATTCTAAAAGTACGCATGTTCTGCAATGGATGCTCAAATGTACCGAAAATGTTCGTTCAGCTCATAGACTGTGACGACTCTAGAATCAATCCGCTTACGCATGACGTTTTAATTTACGTTTGTCAAATCTTGTCCGATATGTGGAGATGGAAGGTTTGAGGCGATCATGCGTGAATCATGACACACGCTCACTGTTGTTATACTTGGATCCATAACACACTCATATCAATCCACGTATCCATAGATCCAAACAAGAGGTTGTGATAAAATATGCATTCCAACGCGTGCTCGGGCATTTTCTTGCCGCCTCGAACTCACACCACGTGTCTCCAGAGTAATGAGTAATCAGGCTCTCGAATTTGGAGAGGGTAAAAAACGCCAAGCTCCACCCACGCCCCCTCTTTACAAGATCTGAATTGACCAATCAGAAACTATATTGTCAAAATGGCAATGACGAATGACCGAAAGCTGTTTATGACGATATTCGCATTTACGCTGGAGAGGGCGTTCACTCCCTTGCCCAAGTCGACAGTATAAAAAGCCTGAACGAGCCACGAGCTTTACAGTATTGTGCTGAATCTGAGTTGTTCACAGGTGAGACCACGTGCAGGCTTACTTCGAACGATCTACCGACGACCTTGTGGACCCTCAATTACTCACAAGATCTTTCTTTCATCCGAAATTGCAGATTTGCTGAGACGGTCCCGGTCTTTGATCTTCAAAAAATCAACGAAAAAGTAAGTGCTGAATGAAGTTTGTTCATTTTCACAATTTGCTTATCCCAGCGCACATCAACAATCGATTCTAAGAGCTCTTATTTGACTCTCCAAATTTCTTATTTTGATATTAAGAAAATCTGCACACCTCGCTTCAAGGTATGATAGGTATCATGGAGATGTTTCCAAAATTTGCGAACGAAGAACTTTCCGGAAGCTCTCATACATTGAGAATCCATTTCAAACTAAATCGATATTGTATTGGTTCATCTATCAAAATTGGGGGTGAAATGATTATCTTCTATATAATTTCATAGCGCAAGATAAAAACACAAATTATTCCGTGAAATACCATTATTCCTCTAGAACTCGAAAATAATCATCCATAATTTTAGATAATGCTTTTCAGACATTCTTCGAATAATACTTATGGGTCTATCGCGAACTACACAGCAATTTTGTTTAAACCTTTTAAATTTTGCAGTATTCTCATCATATTTGATACACTCTATAATTTACATTCCTAGCGTGTATCAGATAGATCTGGAAATATTTATATCGTCCTCTCATTGGTACATGAAATTGCGGTTAACATCCTTTCAATCGATCTTGGAGAACTAGGATTGTGTAGATGGACAAAACACTCACTTGTCACACACCTGATGTGAAGGTAGAATGTATTTGTTCTACCGATCAAATATTAATTATGTCACAAATTCGTAAAAATTGGCATTGATGCCGGGAGAGGTGTCAGTGAATTACACCGCACGAAACGTCGAAAACACATGAAGAAATTTGCAGAACATGTGTTTTGTCGATTTACACAACCCTAGTCCTCCAAGAACGATTGAAAGGATTTTATAAAATTTCTAGCGTGTGTTTTTTGGGGTTTCACGAATATGCTGGAGATTTAAAACATAAAAGATGATACATAGAGAAAACATTGCAGAACTCAGAGCATTTAGACAAGAATTCCTTACGACTCAAAATGAGCGCATCATGAAATAAATGTCCAGAGACTGTTTTTGTAGATCTTGAAAAGCCTTAATACAGAGAGTTACTCCCTAAATGTTCTGATAGAATGAATGAAAAACCTTCTAGTGATGAAGGAATAATGGTTTCCTATGGACGAATTGGTGTTTATAAGCCTGGTTGTTTCTTTTCCCATATCAATAATATAGGAAAAATCAATTTTACTCGTCATTTTTATATGAACCGATTCGTTTGGACTGAAACGGACTGGCGGATTTCTCACTGTGTGAGGGCTTTCAAAGAACACCCTATAGACAGATTTTGGAGCCATCTTCATGACACCCATCATACCTTGAAAGGCGATATATCTTCCTTAAATTCATGATTCGCTGAGATATTCATTCGCAAATGTGCAGATTTTAGAAATTGACCAATCAGTGATTGTGAAAGGAATATTCACCTCAATGACAACGTAATTAGATATTATTGTTATGAAACCTCCCTCAAAATTATTGGAAGAGTTTTGAATGGAGCTTCTTTAGATTTCTGAAGTTTTCGTTTATACATTTGAAATTGGATTTGAATATATTATCTTATGACAACTCGAGAAGCTTTGAGTGAAAATATAAGGAGGGCCGGTTGGGTTCGTCCGTAGATAAAGGACGTCCACGGAAGTCAAATTAATAATTTTTAACCGAATGTAGATTTTTCACATATTTTCCCAAAAATGCATGCCAGAATAACATTTCTTGGGAAAAAGTTTTTCACTGTGTCAAAATTTCCTCAGAAACTAGTCGAATTCATTGCGATGGGTTCTATTGGTGGTGGCATCACATCACACAGGAACAAAACCGCGATTTTTGCCATCGCAAAATGTGTTGCAAGGAGAGAAAATTTTTGCCACCAGTGTCAAAATACCCTTTTGATCGTGTACTTTTTGTCTCAAATTTCTGCAAGGATTCAAGAGTATTTTCATCGGAAGCTGTAAATTTCATCAATAATTCCTTTATAATAGTTGTAATTTCAATATTATCTGCAATCCATAATCCACACAAGTTGATTTTCCATCAGATTCCATTATCTCAGATCTCTCTTCAAGATACTGAAAATCATTCTAAAAATCGTTGCTTCACGAATACTTGTGATACCTATGAAGAGTAGCTTCCCCTATGGGACGTCAGGAAGTTTTCATTTCATTCTACCTCGGACTCTACAATAATTCGCAAGTTGAAGATTTGAATTTTGAATACATGTTATAACCTCTCATCCTTTGCACTCCAGTGGTACTCGTTTATTCGTGAAATAACCTCTTTTGCAAAGTTTATCTTGTCATTTCACATGATGTACACGTAATACATCAATCCGACCTGATATTTTAGTGCGTTTCAAATATTGTTAAAAAATTCACGACTAAAATATTTTTCTCTAGTTGAGGGTATTCGTACGATATCAATCATATTTCACTGATTTTACGTTTGAGCATCAATTTGCTGATCATAAATGTCTGACTGAATACTTTTGAGATAATTTTATCAACGATGACCACTTCATACCAAAAGAACAGTACTATCTGGAGAGAGTTCAAACTTTGGATAATAACCTATGCAGCAAAATCATCCAAATTACACTCGTTTTGTGGTAGAAATCAGTCTATAAAGTTGAAACTCCAGACGAAATCATTTTTGAGAAAACCAAAGCATCATTTTATGGAGAATGCATGCAAAGATGATTACTTCTTCGATTCCTGTTGGTCCATCAAAAGTGACTAGATCTCCCGTTTGACACATTTTTAGAATTTGACCTTTCCATTCGGTCTATCCGAGAAGATTTACAAATACTAGGTGGAATGCTGATGATGGAGAGATTCAATTCATGAGAGTCAACATCTTGGTGTTTGGCGGCTCATGCTACCCTATTTTTTCAGCTTAAAATGCGTCGACTTCTCATCCGATGCGGATAAAGAATTGGTTACTCCCGTCACTGAAATTGGGATATGCAGGTGGTTCCGATACGAGGAACTTTTTGTTTCTCTTGGGTTGTGGACGTTTCAAGTCTACGGGTATATCCGGGGAAAAAAATGTCTTGTTGAAAGTCTTGCTAAAAGTCTTGCAAAAGTCTTGCTCGAAGTCTTGTATGTAAGACTCTCCAAGACTTTCAACAAGACTTTTATTGATAATCTTGAAGTCACTATAAAGTCTTGTAGGAAGTCTTGCAGAGAGTCTTGGAGAAAGTCTTGAAGAAAGTCTTGGAAGTAATCTTGGTAAAAGTCTAGGGAAAAAGTCTAGGAAAAAGTCTCACTAAATCCATGATAACTTCGAATCCCTCCATCATATGGAAATTTTAGAGAAAGGATCTGGAAGATCACGAAAAAATCTATCAATTCATGTGTTTCAAATATTTTTCAAGTGCTTTTTGAGTGCCCGTAATCGACATTGAAAATCTAAAAAAATTCTTCTTTAGTGGATCACCTACATTTATGACGGGAAAGATCGAATCCCAAAAATTCTTACGGGATCTTGTAGATCGTTTGAAAATCTAAAAATTTGGTCCCCTGTAAAATTTCCGTACGACCCTTCCCGTCTGACTTACAAGCTCCGAAAGAAAACTTTGTATTAACATAAGCTGCTCATGGAGATCCCAAGGCTGGCACCTGTTTAGTTCCATCTTGCTCTATTCTAGTACAAAAATTCACCAAAACAATATCACGCCACATGATTTTGATGTAAAATGATCTCATCTTTCAGAATGTTCTATCAGATTTCGTCTCAAATATAATATGGACGGCCAAAACATGAAATAAATCAATTTTCACAACAAAACTCGAAAAATTGTTGACAATGTGCCCGATTCTCCTACACATTCTCCAAGACTTTTTCCTAGACTTATTCCCTAAACTTTTTCCAATATTTCCTCCAAGACTTTCTTCAAGACTTCCTCCAAGACTTTCTGCAAGACTTCCTACAAGACTTTCAACAAGACATTTTTTTTCTCCATTTATTATATAATATGAAATGGAACAATACTGGAATTGCTTCATTTATAATCCTTCATGTATTGACGTTGAATTCGATCTCGTAACCTATAACTATTTTTGTACAATTAGATTAATGATCATTTTTTTGGTAGCATAATGATTTTTCATATCATTCATCATTCGCCTGGTTCATCCGAATATTGATTCTCTTCGCCAGATTGAGATGCCAAATAATGATTTGGAATGATTACCATTCACTTTTTCTACAATGTTTTATTAGTATCCAGGAATTTCTCGGAAAATTGATGCATCGATGGCCGAGATCGAATAGAATCTCGTTCTTCGTTCAAATATGTTAATTTCACTCAAGCCGTTCAAACATTCACTCAAGAGCCAACTGTTTCGTGTGAGTTGGTTTCAGCCAGCTCTTTTTTCCTCAACAACAAAGTATTCGATATCCTCTCGAGAGATAACAATTATATTCTGAAATTATACAGTAAATAGTTTCGCTATTATTAGTTATCCCTCCAAAAATTTTTAGCTGCGTTGGAATAGTATTGATAATAATAAGTGAGATGTACAGCTCGTATTTATCCAATCTTCTTTTATCACTTCCAGATGGACCAAAAACAAAGGGACCATCATGCAAACCAAAAAAATCCCAATGCAGAGGCGTTTAAAAAACACCAAAATCATCAAGCGGATCGTCAGAATCCGAATAACCAACAATTCCAAGATGCCCGAAATAATGACGCAAACCAAAACAACCCTAATTGGGGGAAAAATCAGAAAAAATGAAGAAAGTATATCATGTATCTATACGAATCTTACGAATTCTCATGTTTTATGATACGGTCGAAGTTTTGAGTATCTATTAGCAATAAACTTCTGAATATTATTCACATGTTACTCCCTGTGAATTCTATCCCTTTGCCGCTTTCCCTTTCTTCCTCCCCACAGACTCTTCTCTGAATATCCATAAATATCGTATGAAAGTTGTTGGAAAATTTGAGCTGAAGTTAGAAAGATTGCACATTGCCGATCTGGACAAGAAGATGACTATTAAATCTTGCTTCCAAGGTTTCATTCCTAATATCGCTCAATTAGAATGATTATTGGTACCATGAAATTTGACCAATGAAAAGTATCTCTATCACTGGATGGAATTCACGAATGTATCTAACTTTTCCATTGTAGATACATTATCCGACTTTTTTGAGATCGGCAATGCAATGATTGCGTCTGTCTGATCTTAATTTCTGGCGGGTATCGCAGAACAATAATGTAATAACATAATTCCACGAGAGAAATGACATCTTCATGAAAATAACCAACTTTGTTAATCTGACTCAATACCCATATAAATTGACAACCAGTGATTCTTGCGTAGTCATATGTTGGAATACAATAGCTGCATTTAGTATAGCCAAACTCGTGTATCTAGCCAGTGAAGTATACGGCAAGGTCATTGATCGCCGCGTTCGTTGTTGGTCATTGCTGCGGTGTTGAAATGAAAGCTTTCCGAAGCGCGACGAAGCGAGAGTTTCGATCTGCACTCTCCATCAGTACATCGCATTGTAATGCGCGAGCTTGCAAGCTCGAATGAAGAATCAGAGGAGTGGAAACATCGGTCCGATCGAGTTTTTCTGGTTCTGGAACTCTTGGGCCTCTTGGCTTGCTCTTGGAATAACGAGCCCATAAGGTTCGCCTAGTCACACACACCATCATAGAAAAGCTGTCATCGAGCACACGGACTCATTACGCTGGTGATGAGATTGAGTTTGGGTGTGAGTGAGACGGTGTATGAGCTTTTGGCTCGTGCATTCGCGTTACATTCTGGGGCGATGGTCGGGGAGCTCTAGATGAGTAATGTCTGCATGGAAAAACGTGAGCTTCCCGGAGCGTGTTTGCGGGGGCCTCTGATGGTAGAGATTTCTTGCTGATGGTGACGCTTCGGATGGTGGGGTTCCGGTTACCGTTTCACTCATACCGTCCTATCTCACCTCTTAAAACCAGCTGCAAGCTCTTGGACCGTTTACGTGGATAGATCTTACAAACTGCGACATGGGTAATCACATAAAATTAAAGGGTCGTCAAGCTACTGGATTAATGGAGTGAAGGGATATCTTTTCATTTTCCAGTTAAAAAAAATCTCATCAGTCTTGCAAGACATTGGGTCATAAATGAGTTCATTCATGAAAGATTGATTAAAAATTTGGTCATAGATAAAGTTCAATTATTATCAAAGATTCCCAAGTCATTGGCATTGATTTCTATTGGGAGTGTGATATCCCAGAATTGAACTAGAGATAACAGATTTCATCTAGCGAGAAATATTGCTGGATTTCTAGAGCCTGTATAAATGATGTTTCTGATTTCATTCCTGATTGCCTGGGCTATTATTATTCTACAGGGAAGTTTCGTGGAGCTTCGTTACATTTGGTTCCCTCCATTTTTGATACATCGTCACCTCAATAGTCGCTTCTCCAAGACCATTGCTATTGTGTTCACAAGCTCCGAGTACAATTATGAAACAGTATAATTGATCGTCTTTTACTTTCGTATCATTTTGATGACTTCCAGAGCTGAAAATCACCCACTGTGAAACTGGACGTGTCCCACAATCATCCGCCAAGACTGTGGCTGAATT
This sequence comes from Eretmocerus hayati, assembly GCA_029851415.1. Taxonomy (NCBI): domain Eukaryota; kingdom Metazoa; phylum Arthropoda; class Insecta; order Hymenoptera; family Aphelinidae; genus Eretmocerus; species Eretmocerus hayati. The sequence continues at coordinate 27,931,517 of CM056741.1, forward strand.
TTGCGGATCCTGTTCGTTACTGTTACCTTTGTACACCGACGCAAAGATATTTTATCTCACGAGGGGGACCCACGACGTGCGGGCTCCAAATCTTACTAAACTTTTTTCACTGTCTCGTACTACTTAGAATATGAAGAGTCCAGAGTAACTCCGTCAAATGGCCCTTGTGTTCAGAACTACAAATAGAAACGTTAGCATTCACGGTATATCTATATATACCACTTTTTAACATGGGTCTATATGGGCTAATATCATGGGCTGTAACTTTGAACAGGAGGCCCGTTTGACGGTGATATGCTAGATTCTTGATATTGTAGGTAGTAAGAGTGAACTGTGAAAAAAGTTTGGTGAGATTTGGTGACCCGCACTTCGTGGGCCCTCCTTGTCAATGCGGAATTTTTCATATTTGTGGAAAATTCGTAACAATACCTTCTTGCTCGTGCAAATGTCGTACGAGAAATCTTCGGTCTTGAATTTGATCTCTCGAAAAAGGAAAAGACCTATTAGTTCGACAACAATGTACAAATTTGCTTCTCGAATCATTTTCCTCCGTGCACAGAATTGCGGAATAGGCATTTTACAATTTAGACCAACTCAGAAATAAAATGAATACCTTTTAATTCATGTTGAGATCTTTACCGACTGTAGATGCGTATAGAAAAGAGAATATCTCATTATCAGAAGCTCAGACTCGATCATGCGTTGATGAAATTTTTTACCACGCCAGTAAACCACAGCATGCCGATCTTTGAATACTATCTTTTTCTAACTTCATGGTATCAAGCAAATGTGACACAAAAAGATAAGCACAGACCCTACTAGCTTAATTTCGAGGGTTCTATTCGCAATTTCTTGCATGGCATATCAAGAACTTCCTACATATTAGTGAGTTATGAGACATTTAGCACTATACGATTGGGCCAAATTCATCATAGACTTTCTGAGCTTATTCTCGAGATGTTTTATCCTAGCTTGCACATAGCGAACTGCTATAAAACTGAGCTTTCTCCAACAGAAGATTTCCCTTGAATTGATTTCCATGTTTCAGGTAGCGCTTAGAATTTTGATAAGTTGATTACTGATAAGTTCACTCCAAAATAATTGTCTAGTCGTTTTCTGGATGAAAATGTTTGGTCTTGTAGTGAAATATCTAATAATGTACTACGTTCATGAACCCACATCTGGATGGTTCCGGACCAAAACCTCGACGAAACCGATCGGTATCAGTCCATTTCAGATCTTCAAAATATCATTCTGGTATTTTTGAGAGAAAATTTGTTGGTCATCGTTGTCTGAAAGGAATTTTAGGTACGTCAGTGGAAATAAGAATCATTTTATACGATACAGAATTAATTTTTCTAAAAAGTTATGACCAATAACAACTGTCAGAACCCAAAGCGGTTATTTGAGAATCTGTGACGGACTCGTGCCATTCTGGTTTGGATATCTACTGGGCTCCTTCATGGATTACAACGGATGATTGAGATCAATTCATAGATTGAGGGAATATCCAAAGGATTCCCCCATCACATGTGACCCAGACTGAGGGTTCGAATTAAGCCAGTATATTATTCCTACTCAACACCTCATCACCCTTTCCATCACGCACTCAACTGCCATTCATTAAATCATCTCTCAGCATCAAAAAATTCACAGAAATATTGTGAAAGCTTGTACAATAATGTATAAAACGTTTCCTCGTCAATTTTTAAATGCAAGCGATGAGCTATGGGTAATTAATCCATCGAGAAAGAGGCAATATCAGCGATGCGGAAATAAAAGCGAAAAGAGCACTCTGATCCAATCCGATGATCATCAATGTGCAAGCTTATTCTGGACGGTACTCAAGAGGGGCGACAGAGAAAGAGCAAACGAAATGCAGCGCGAGTGCCAAGCAAAGCGGACGATTGATGAAGAGGTAATGAACGGATGGCGCGATAGATAAGCAGATAATGCAGCCAAGCTCGTGAATAGCTTCTCACGCTTTAGTCCTTTATTTTACGGAAAAGGTAAACGTTGAAGAGGGTTGATGGTGCGAGTGTTTTCGTGATGCTTGGATTTTAGTGAGAACAAAGGCACAGATTTTGTAAAGATAGTATTGCAGGTTTACATGGAGGTAGACACGCGTTTATTGAACAATGCATTGTATGGAAATTGAGAGATCAAAATGAAGTAGAGAATAACGAAGATTCGCCAGGTGGTTTAGTCAGAGTTTGATGATAGGATAACACCTGAGATTTTGAGAAGCTTTCATCACATGTGTTGTATTTTTCGTCTTTGTTGTTGTTAGCTAAGTCACTCAATTTTTCCCATACACGTTAATTTTTCCATTATTGGTGAGCTCTGAGACTCAATTTTGATTTCTAATTTCAAATATCTTGTATGATTGCCAGTCACAGGTAATTGAATGATATCCAGAGATTAACAGACTCGCTGGGAAATGTCCAAAGATCAAAGATCAAACTTTTTACTGACGCTATATCAAAATTGAAATGAATTTTGCCAGTTCATCTTCCTGTTCCCCCGTGTAGGTCATATCGGATCCTCATCATTCGTAACTATCCTGTTAAAATTCATTGAAAATATACATTCCGATACAAGGGTGTAAAATAGTAACATTCTCGCCCGGTTTCGGACACGAGTATTTTTTAACAACAATTCTTATTAATATCACTTATTGGATGTGCCACCTATCGTATGAGCCCAAAATCGTCCTGCCGTATAAAGTTTAGTCACTCTCTCTCATTACAAGTGCCTATTCGAAGGTGAGTCAACCAACTATATTCCCGTTTCAGGACTAGAGTCGTCATTTGTCATATCACGGGTAGTCCCGAAACATTCGAAAGGTTTATTATCCGAATTTCCCTGTCATATTGACGGCAAACTTTCAGTATTGAAAGAGTTGCTTTCCTCACAAATATCGCCGATCAATAAAATTTATAAATCATAAATATTCAAGTCAACTAAAAGTCATCTTGGTAGAGACCCATTTCCGATTCCAAAATGATGCCCTCATTGCCATTCATACCTTCTGTCCCTTTCAAAACTCCATCCTCACAAAATTCAATCTCAGAACTCTACTCACACGCATACTCCCCAAACCTTATAACCAAACTTTGCACACGAAAAGTGATCCAAGAATCAATCCGCTCTACCGCAACCAAATGAACATTATATATCCCTCGCCCTTTTCCATCCTTTGCTCACCAAAGCACGTGCTCGAGCAAATTGTTAAATTCCACCGTGCACAAACGCGTTCAGGATTTTAATGAGAACTCGGTATATCCCAAACACGTACCACCACCACCACCACCACCACCATCATCTGCACCAGTCTCAACAGAGCTTCACTCTATCCTTCTGGGACATCCGAAACGTTTATCGAGTCTCAGAGGGTCCAACCATAGTATTACCACCACCTGCATTATGATAGACATATGCCACTTTGTCGAGAAATATACTAGCAACACATAACCTATACATAGATAGACTTCCAATCAAGGTATCCCTAGTCAGACCACCAATGTTACACTAGTGGTGTCACGTGTATCTGACACAGAGGGCGCTAATTGGATATCCTGGTCCCTGGGATTCAATTAGCAAGTTTCGCCGATATCGGCAGTTTCCGGCTTGGTCAATCTGCCAAAGAGAGAGGACAAGTGGCGGTGGTGGCGTCTGATCCGGGTATTTACACCGAAGGCTATGCTGTATAAGAGGCTGTTGTTACGGAGTTTTACAAGGATTGGGAATCGTGTTTGTCGCGTTGAGCAAAGTGTGGGGGGTATGGTTATTTTGGGATCGATTTATTCGAAAGATTTGTTCTAGGGTTTGTTATCGTGCGGCGGAGGGGGCGCCAAGTGCGACCAAGATGTCAAATTTTCTGGAATCTCAAGAATTTTTCTGGGATATTCTGGATGTTCATGACATATTCAGGCGAACCATTCACATGTATGGTGAAGAATAGGGGAAACGTTTCCCAAGTGACAGAGATTTGCAATGGTTCATACAATTTTACTGACAATGACTTCTGGAAAATTTTTTATATTCCTGCACCGTCGAAAATTATGTCGTGCGAATCGAATCACATCCAGAACGTCAATTTCATGCACAAGGATGACAAAGTAAGGAAAAGCCGGCTGCCCAGGATGATAATCGTACTTTGACAAACTTAAATTTATGTTTTTGTGGTCAAAGGATCATGCCTTCAAAATCCTAACCTTAGCTGATGGAAAATTTTATCCCCATCAAAGATAAGATGCTAACTTCCCTGCGGGGAAGTTATCCATGTTATCCCAGTGATATAGCATAATGTACAGGCTGCAGCCTATAAACTGACGGTAAATTTAACACGGGTTTCACTGGGCTTTACAGCTAACTTACAGCCACTGTAGTCACTGCTTTGGCTTAACTCATAACCTCGTACTTTTGTATCGAAGATCAATTTTTGTTCAGACAGAGAGTCCTCAACAAACATTGAATAAATCTGCGATATTTGACATTTTTTTCGAGTTCCGAAGTCTCAAAGATAGATTAATTGATCAAAGTCAATTTTTTACGGAATTTTTGTTTTCATTTCTTTTTTGTCAACTAAGACGATGTCGTAATTTCTTCAGCGATGATTTTGAGCTGATCATCGAATAATTTTCATCAAAACATGTCATGGATTTCAACTCATCAGCATGTAACTCTATTTTAATCAAATATAGGCTGATGCAATTTTTGATGAGTTCGATTGAAAGAGGCAAAGTTGTTTGTTTTTTTTTTTTAGTTGAGAGGACTTCTTTGATGCTCAATCAAAATTAAAAAACCGATCCATGCATGCGAGAGATCCTTACTCTGTGGTGCTCTTTGTTCTTTGTTTACTTCTAGGTTAACCTCTTGCAGATGTATAGACAAATCTCCATCAAGGTCATGGGATTTGATCCAACCAGTGTAATGTCACAGGAAAGATTATGAATTTCAAATTTCTCATTGAACTGAGAATCGTTTTCTGGTTGGAATATAAGGGTTGCCAAATATAGTGGGACACGGTTGTAGCGAGCTTGAAGGGACCCGGAAAAAAAGCTCGTTACAACCGAGCTCGCTATAACCGAGTTCTACTGTATATAGGTATATTCTGAACAGGTGTTAGAATTGCAGCTGTGGGCTGTGGGTTAGCTATAACTACAATTAACTTGCCCACAGGGTTCGGATACGTTTTTTCAAAAGAATCTCCACAGGGTGTGATTTTCATAATATCCTCAGCTCAATCTGTGCGACTTTAGTCAATAAATACGTTCCTCAAATGAGTTGTATCGTTCTCCCGAAGAAGGAAAACAATTTTCCATTGTATTCCCATTGCATCTTCGAATGGAGATGTATTTTTCTTCGTCAGGGGTAACGATATCATCAATTCAAATATTAAGGAAAGTTCACAGATTTAAATCATATTCATCACTCTGTTGTACGCGAAAATTAAGAGATAAAATTTGCTATCGGGGAAAAGAAAAAGTTTTTTCGAGAGATGAATATTGATGATTGTATTCCTGGAATCGGTATGTAAATGAGTCAAAGAATGCAGGAAGTTATGTAAAATAGTATCGTTGGGTTGGTAGTAGATGAGATTATTATTATCTTGATCAAACGCTTTGAGAGGGAAGGGTAGTTTCTTGGTTGCGAAGTAATGAGTGAACTTTTGAGAATGCTAAGCAAAAAAGTTCATTACTAACGAGGCAGATGAGGAAAAGAAGGAGATAGGAATAGGGTTTGGAAGATGAAGTTTGTTTGTTGGTAATTGGATAACTTTGCAGCTGATTGATTTTGGTACAGCGACAAAGTTACAATCTTAACAAGTTCAACAATGCGTGACGAGAGCTCGGTATAGATTGAAAGCTAGACAGTGTAACGGTGCGCAACTGTGTAAGTGAGATATTCGATAAAATCGATACACTCGAGTGAAGGATGCTTTTAACTTTTCAAGCGGTTTTCAATGAGCTTTGGTAGTTTGAACGTTGACCAGTCTCGATTTTGCCAATACCGAGACAAGAGGAAAAGTTTGACAGAAGTAAAAGGATGAGTTCCAAAAGAGCATTCGATGTTGTCCATATTGCATTCTGAATTGTACTGTAGAGTTGTTTTGAAATACGATATTGGATTATCGGTCTGAGAATCTTGGCACTTCCAACAAACTTCGTGGAAAATGTTTCTCAATCTTTTAGTTCAATCATCATTTTGGAATGTCACGGGTATTTGATCCTTTTTGCAATCAGTTAGGCTTGAGATGATTTTATTCTCCAAAGACTTGAGCATAAACAGAAGAAAATGCGGTTTCGTATTGAGAAATTGTCCCCCAAAAAGTGAAGTGAAGAATTGGCATATCTACATCTGTGTTCTGCTCGTGTATGAAAGCATCCCTGCTGAAAATATTTCCATGGGACTCCATGGGATCCCATGAGATCCAATAGGACTTCGTGGTACCTGACCCTGGAAAAATTTCCAATCTTCTTCTTTACAAAATTCAGCGTTGGAGACATGTAGAATACGAATTTCAACCATAATCAACTGAAATGGCCAAAAATTGTATACCACACGTCTGCAGTGCCAAATTTCTCAAGTATAAAGATTAAACATTTTTCCAGGGCCTGGTCCCGCGAAGTCTCATGATATCCCTCGGAATTATTTTCAGCTGGGATATTCCATCCCAAAAGTTTACCGTGTCTTGACCAGAGCACACACATCTTACTCAATTGTGTTGACTTGAAACGGAGTTGCACGTCAAATGATCCCTTAAAAATCATGGCAGAGTCAAATTCCTCATGTGTAGGGTCGTTATTCATCGTATGCAGCAATGTCGTCATCGACTTGAGCCGACCCCATTGATTTGGTCAAGACTTGCTAACATATTGAAAAAGAAATACACGATTTGATAAAACTCTAAATTCCATCAAAATCATGCATCGGACATAGATGGAATTATCCACAAATCGCAGAGGCAATATCAAATAAATCCAGAATTCAATACAGAATTAATTCTTCAAACCTGTTATCATGCAGGCATTGCTCATCGAGATACATGACAAGAACAATATTTCAAATAAAGGAATTCGCCAACTAACTTTCACAATCCACTCAATCCACATCAATCCGGTCAATCTCCTTGATCACCCATCGCATTATTCAATCATTTCATGAACACACACAATCGGCAAAAAATACGTCACGCAAGTATTCACCCCATACCTACCGTAAAATACCATAACAATTTGAAACAATCTGCCGACACTAAACCCATCCCCAAAAACTGAATCCCCCATTTCCCCACATTTCACATACACAGAGAATTCTACTGAATCGATCGGATATGACTATAACATCTGGAACGTCGATTGTAGCAAAATCCATGTATGAATTCTCAGTCTGCTACTACAGGAATGTATTCTATCCTCTGCACTGCGTATGAGATAAAAGTTTCGCGTTTTTGCAAAATTGCATTGACCACATGGAGCGGGATAAAAAAAGCTTCGGTAGTGCGATTGATGAAACTAATACCAGATACACGTGGCGAATAATGGAGACGCACAGCTTTTTCACAATTGCATCTCTTCCTATACATACAGAGTGCATAGACTCTATAATAGAGAAAAGTATTGTATATATCGGTTGATACGACGACGTACATATAGACGGGAGCTCCCCCGAAGCAGTTTCGAATTCTTCTTTCCGCTTCATTATATGAATTCTGGTGAAGCTCAAAACTTTTGCTAGCCTCGTGACTTGATATTACAGTTCGGATGGGTTGGTTTTGTGGGTTTCGAGATATAGGTATAGATAGTTGGGATACGGTGATTTTGGAGGATATTGAGCTCATTGAAGATGGTCTTTGGAAACTCTGTAGGGATATTGTGGAAAGTAAAGGGAGAAGAGAATCAGAAGAATGGATTCATTGATGATCGTTTCTGCTCTCTATTGTGATGGTATTGATTTTGTGTGGGAAGCTGTGGTGAGCTGATTTCCGGTATTCCAGTTGATAATTTATAAAAACTTATATGGTACTGATTTTTGATGTGAAGGTTTTCCTTGAGCTCAAGGATGAGTAGGTGAGAGCTCTCCTCAATGCTGCTCATTCCCTTCTTCCTTTAATCGAGATATCTTGAATATTTTCAAATCAAAGCAAGACGGATTCGGACAGAACTCAAATTACAGTGTTGCCAGCATATTGATTAAGTCTGGATACTTGTTCTGTAATTCTGTATGAATCTATCCATTATTTGGGACCTTACCAAATCTCTGACATTAATTTTTGAGGGTGGTGGAAATCACTCAGTTTTTTTAGTAGTTCTCACTCATCAGCTTGATATTTGAAGAAAACATTGTTGGGGCGTTTGAATGAGTACTGTAAATCATTTCACTCCCTTGTCTCCTGTCGAACCCTGACAAAAGTCCTGTTCTAGTATCACCAGTTTGGCGACCGTATGACCCTCCATCGTTTGTAATTCTGAAGGGGTCGAGAATTCATTAACCTGAACCCTGGTGTTTCTGGGGCCATAAGTCAGGGTATTTGCCATTTCATGACTAACTCTGATGGGGTTAGAGTGACATTTTTACTACAGCATTTGAGTAATATGGTGTAGCCGATTTGCTTGTGTTTCTATTGTGAAGAAATGCTTGTATCGAGCAAGGTATGAAATACTCACGTCTATTGACGAAACGGAAGGTTCCAGAGAATCCGGTTGCGTTGTGCGCAGGCGTTGATCCCGAATGAAATTCCAGGACCAAATTGGGTCCAGAACTGTACAGGATACGAGAAATGTTATCAAGGCTGCCACAGAGTACCTCGGACCAGGGCGTATACTCCGAGACGCCTCTTACTCCTGGTTCCAAGTGAAGGAATGCCTTGATGAAGTCACCCCGAGTGCAGCTGAAAAAGAATGTTGTATTGTAAGTTGAAGTCAGTTTCAAGAGTTATTATAATCGAAATTCTTATTCGTTCCAGATTTCTTCTGATTATAACGAAGACGCTGAAGTATTGATATTTTGCAACAAACACGAGAACTACAATGAAACTACTAGAATCGTCACAGTTAGGATTATTATCTTGGTGATAGAATCAAATGGGTCCAACCAGATACCTCGAACCGTAAGAATTGGAAGAATGTACTAAAAAATGTGAGGAATCGTGGAAGGGGTGAATTATTCAGTCGAGATTTGGGGGATTTATTAATGCACATCCCCAGCCGTACCTCCACAAGGAAATTTCGAGTTCTTCCATACTGTCAGTTAGGGTTGTGATATTGCCCTACTCCTACACTCAAAATAACTTCTCTCTTCCATCCAAAAAAATAACCACATCTCATAACACATCATCCAATGAAACTGACTATTACGCAAATAATCATGATGGAATAATATGCATGATGAGGATATGACTCACCCAATCCGAAGCATTATAACCTAATTCCCTGAAGGAAAAATTTTTTGTTGAATCGTTTACTTCAACTTAACTCCTAGCGCCTTAAGGGGATGTCGGAGTCTCGCGCGGAACGAGAAAACACTTTATGTAATCTTTTTTACACCGATTGAGATGAGGGTGGTCGCAAAAGATTCGGAATTACTTCAGAAATCGGTCTCTGGTGCGAATGATGAGAACGATCGTCTCCATCTGTCATAAGAATCGATCTAAGGTGCAAAGTCGCGATCTCTGAGAATCATACTCGCAATATCGCGCATTCCCTGGTTCACTCCAAGAGCGAGGGAAACTTTTATTTCCATAGGTTGTACCAGAGGCCAATTCTTGAAGAAATTCCGAATCATTTGCGACCACCCTCGTCTTAATTGATGTAGAAACCATTGCGTAAAGTGTTTTTTCGTTAATGCCGTGAGACTCCGACATCCCCTTAAGGGGACGTCGGAGCCCTATCAATATTGTACAGTTACCGACATGATCGAGTTTTGAAATTTCTCGATGAATTTTTGAGACATCAAAAAACTAAAAAGTAACGCCGATTCTGTGAGCCATACAGAATCGGTGTTACTTAGTAAAATCCCGATGCCTCGAAAATTCATCGAGAAATCCGAAAACTCGACAATGTCCGTATCCGGCATCCTCTTAAGGTCTTTGTGGGGCCCACATTCGAAATTGATATTGCCAAATCTCCAGGGCAATATTCCGATAATTTTGCACAGTAGTTACTCCCTTCCAGGCCAAAACTAACTGTTCGTGACGATCCGCCTGTAAGCGATTGAATATGGCATCCAATTTCAGATTTCGGAAGACAAATTCCACTGGGTTTTCGTCAAACGGAATGTTTTCTTTTCCACCTGAACCAACAACTTGGGTCTCTGTAATCAAACTCTGCAAACTCGAAATTTCTGTTAAGACTCGTTCTATAGAATTCAATGACGATACCGTGTCAAACCCTCGCCGATTCCCAACTTCCCTAACTCTCGAGGATTCTGTGAGTCAGCGAGTGTGATAATTCCTCTATGTGGCCCGGTAATGGGTCATAGCACGGATATCGCGTGAGGTTTCTATGGAGATAAGCTGTCTACATCTAATACTGCTTCGACCATGGGTCATCTATTCAGATCCTCGTTCGATTCCTTCGAGATATCCTTATATGGATTATGCCGAAGACGTCGGGTGGGATTCTAGTGAGGATATCCTGCTATCTTGCTTACTCCTTGAATCTCTCTGACAACGCATCGTTTAACCAGATCCGAATGGGATTCTTGCCTGGAGTCCTTGGATGGATTTTGCCTCACGGGACTCATGTAGGGAGTCCCTGAGTATTGATGCCTGCTCATTACACCCAATGAGCTCCTGAGCTCCTTAAGACTCACCCAGGAGCATGATGAATCCGGCTATGTTAAGAAAATTGCCGTGAGTGACCCTTATCTACACGCACAGAATTTTTCGATAACAATTACCAGACTAGTTAAGGAAAAATTACCCTACATGCCGGCAATCATGGGACGCGCCACCTAGGAGCGCCAGTTTTTACGGGCATGTAGGGTAATTTTTCCCTGTACCAAGGAGATGATTTCTGTCATGCCATTCAGCAGTGATGTTGCTCTGATCAATATTCATATCACCAGGAGTAAGAATGAAGATGATTCAGCAAGTTTCAAATGGTTTTATCAATTTGTATGCTTCGACCTCGGATCAAAATCCAGGCATCTCCATCAGAACGAGTCAAATAATGTACTTCTACACTAAAATGTTTGTGAGGTTAGGTGAGATGTCGAGTTCCGGGGCTCGCGGCGCGCGCAGGTGCACCCAGCTCTTTCTTTCTGGTCCGGTAAAAATTACCCTACAAGGGCCCGCAAAATTTACCTAAATTCACTGCACTTTTTCAGCAAATTCGATACAACTTTTGACCTGAAATAAAATTTACCTTACAGATAGGTAATTTTTCTCGACACTCATCCACAATAAGTAGGCTGAAATGTCGGACGTCCCACGATTACCCTAACTGTGCCCGTAATTTTTATCGAAAAATTCTGTGCGTGTAGGAGTCGAATAGAGAAGTTTCAAGTTAAAGAAAAAAATGATCTGTCACACCACCATCAAGCCACGAATTATTGTTTAGTATCAGGAAAAGTATTATATGAATCACTCTTGAAACTCAGTTTTCCAGTTTAAGGGAAATATTTAATTACATACTTGCATTATCATTCTATGATTCAATCATCTATACAACAGAAAAGAGATGTAATTGTCGAAACAGGTAGCAGCTCTATGAGATACATACAACTTCTCATCAGAATCGACTAGAATAGATCGTTGAAAGCTCACGAGTAAACAATACAAGTGAAGCGAAGAAAATGCGACCCAGAAACAAAAAAACTGTAAGAACAGCTTGAAACTCTCTGTAGATGCCTCGAAACTGGGACACACAAACCGATTCCCATGGGTATTCTTCTTATCCATTTTTCGCGTTGCCAATTCCTTTTCTCGACCCCGCTCAGCTGTTATCATCGGTAGGAAAGTACAGTCTAACCGTTTGAGAGCTTGCGAAGAAAACAAAACCAGACGAGAGAGAATCCAATCCCAAAGATGACTCTTCGCACTCTTGTACTCACATCTATAGGCTTTCTAAATGCACTTGTAGCCCTCGAATCTGAGGATATCGGTTTTCTCATCCCAATCTCGAGCCACTACTTGCGTAAGCACTCAATTTCAGCCACACAGGTATCGCATTTTTCCATCAGCCGGTTTTTGAAGTTCTTTGATCCGCTCCAACTTGGAATCGTGTCAGTTTCTGACAGATCGATCACCACACATTTCTTTCGGATAAAGTTATTTGAAAAAAATTTAATCGCTGGGAATTTAAAAGTTCTTCAAACCACAAAATTACATAAGAATCGAATAGGCCGATAATCTGAAGCCATTTCTACTTCATCCCAATGTAAAGTTGACCAATGTAGATGCACGATGTAACAAATATGGTTTTTTCGTCCTTATGTTGCGGGTCGCCACGGTGGAGCTTGTTCAAGATTTCGGGGTGCAAACACATCAATAATTGTCATGATATTTTCATACAATTTCCACAATTGGGATAACCGACGGATCACTCTTTGTGTGAGGGGTGAGCACACACAATTTGTGGAGCAATTTCACCCTTCTTCCTGTAATGATCGATTTTTGACAAAGTTTTCAATTGGGTGCATGTCTCACTAGTGAGGCCTTTGAATGCAAAACTAGAATAGTCTCGGACAGCTTTTCTCGAAGTATTTGATAGCCAAATCAAAACCCCAAAAATCAAGAATGTTGCTCAAATCATTTGGCTGTGAGATGGATTTTAGTGGCAAGTGCCAAGTCCTTGTCACGGTACTGTGTCTTATCTTTCCTAGTATCTATGAGTTTTCACAAATGTGTTAGTGCTCGAGCTGAGTTGTTTCATATGTTCGAGAAGTCAGAAGATCGAATTCAAAATCCTCGGAACTAAGGTTTAACGTTGGGTGTGCTGACGCTTACATGATGACCAGACACTGACTGGATAAAATAGCCAACTCCATTGCGAGATTGCTGGAGCTGTGATTGTCTTCGTTGACTCAAAAGAAATCGAGTGAAGCCACCCCGAAATTTTCTGAGGTATTTTTGCGGATTGTTTGACTCCGTCTATAATGCGGGATGGCCGGATTTCCATGATACTCACCATCAAAATGATGTCAGTGTTTAAAACGCGTTATCGTTCATTCGTTTATAAACAATTTTGAGGTTAGAAAACCTCCCTATTGACGATCTTACACATTATGAAATTACTTAACTCAAGAAATTCAACATCAATTCTGATTGTCAATAATCGATATTCATGAATTGTCTCAGTTAGTACCGTCAAATTGGGTCATTTTGGTACCGTTTCGGTACTTTTTATCTTGTTTGGCTCGGCATTTCAACAGATCTTGACAGAACTCACCCCAAGTCAATGCTTACAGTCTGAGCTTTCAATCGAAGGGCTTCAAAGTTGAATTTGATGTATCTAAGCAGGAGCTATTAGCAGTTTTGTAAGTGTACCAAAGTTAGACCCCAAACAAGCAATTTTGGTACACTTACAAAATATTTCAATTTCACCCACCACCATGCGATTGAATCAATTTCAATCGTTCAGAAACCTTGTTTTCAGCCGTTTGGAACACTTTATAACCTCATGGACCGTCGTAGATTCACGATAAGTCAAAGAGGAGCTGCCATACAGAACTGAACCAAAGTTACCCTGCCGTGATGCTTTTTACCCACTGTGGGGTATTTTCGGTACTTTTTATTCGCTTTTATTGCACTCGGGCGCGCGGAGACAAGATTTCTGTCGGGGAACTTTGTGTGAGGCGTGTCATTGACACACTTTTGGTATAGTTGTGTTGGTGTCGAGGCTCTGAATGCTCTGATGCGCGATTTTACATTGTGTAAACGCAAACGCGGCTTTGTGCGCAGATCGAGGGGAGAGCATGTAGAGAACAGTAGAGAAAGAATCTATGAGGTGTCACAACCAGTGTTCCTATCTCGTCCAGGTAAAACTTTTTGGCGGAGAGCGTGCGCAGTTGCGCGAGTCGCTCATTGGCTCTCTATAAGCGCGCTGTTCAAAGGCCGCGCTAGCGTGAGTCGCCTATACGGAGGCTCGCCGACTTTTAACTGTGATTTCTAGGACTTAAAAAACGTTATAAAAATAATGCAAAACATCATTATCGATGTATTTTTTCACGCAGATGACGAATTCGTCGACTATTCTTGTGTACGGATCGATGTACGCCCGCAAATTGCGAATTTTGGGGAAGAATACATTATAAATTAAATTTATAAAGAAATTGATGAATACTGCAGCTGAATATTACGGTACATTTGATCATGCGTCTAATTCTTCAAGGTAGAATTTGCAGAATTTTTTTTTTTACAAAAATTCATCATCAACAAGAATCATCCAAAATGTTATATTGCGAGCCTCCAAATAATAAATTCTCATTCATCATCCTCGAAAATTGAGGAATGTATAAAGCAATGAATTTGGATAGTGATAAACCCATAACAACAATGCTGAAACACAGGCCCCCTCAGGGGCCCGATGAACATGTGCAACTTTTAGTCGATGATCTGTAAGCAGTTCAGTAGCCGAGTGGTACGCGCTCCGCCTGCGACGCAGGAGGTCAGGGTTCAAATCCCGTCATGGAAATTTTTTTTCTCATCTTAATTTTTTTTTTCCTTGCATGTTTCAAATCACTTTCAATTTTACTACCTCTTTTTCAATAACGTTTCTCATTGTTAATAAAAAATTTTAACAAAAGTTGAAAATTTATAATTTTTATGATAAAATTAATATTTATTACAGATAAATATTGTTGTAAGTTCTACTAGGCGTTTCATTCCCCATGCATGGAGTGATTGTTGGAATTTTTTTCATTTCCCAAATGCAAATCTAAAAAAAATTTATCTTGAAAATTTCATTGTATGCTTCCCAACAGTGAATTTCGGCTTATCGTCCTCGAGAATTGACGATGGTATAAATGCGATAAATTGGGATGCAGTACTTACTGGTGGTATGGTGATAAGCCCGTAATAAAGATATTTAAACCCAAGCCCCCGCAGGGGGCCCGAGAACATGTGTAACGTTTAGTGTATCACTTGTAAGTAGCTAAGTGGTCGAGTGGTACGCGCTCCGACTGTGACCCGGGAGGCTGGGGTTCGTACCCCTTAAGAGACCTTTTTTTTCTCATCTGAATTTTTTTCCCTTTGCATGTTTCAAATCTCTTTCAGATTTTTTTACTCTTTTTCAATAACGTTTATCAATATTAATAAAAATGTTAACAAAAGAAGAGAGTTTCTAATTTCAATTACAAAGTTGATATTTATTACAGATAAATAGGGGAGAGTGGGGCGAATTAGGACAGGTTTTGCAGTGGGGCGATCTGGCGATACTTGGGGATAGGCGCGCTACGGGACTTGAAAGTTCAACTATTGAATATATTGTAAAAAAATTTTCAGACCTCCAGGTCACTGCTTTCATAATTTTTTTTGAAGTTTGAGTAAAAAAATCTGTCCTAATTCGCCCCGCGTTTGGGGGCACTTTAGGACAGTTTTGGGGGCAAATTAGGACAGCCTTTGAAGATCGAGGTATAATGCAATATTCCTCAACTATTAGAGTCGAGTTTGCTCACCAAAACACGTAGTAGTAACCCTAAATACAGAGGGAAACTCGCCCGCGACCTTTATATCCTTCTTAGAGCCTCAGAAAGCGAGCCATTTTTGTGTCATTTTTTAACATTATTGAATTAGGCGGTTTATTGGCGCACTGCCGTCTTTAGCAACCGGCAATCGTTTCGCAGCCTCTAAGAGTCTACTTTCATTAGTTTTTCTTCATTTTGGAGGTATTCATACTTGCCCTAAGTCAACGATCCGAATGATAGAGTGCGACAATCAACCCAATATCAGCGAATGCGAGAGTGAAAATACTTAAATCGAGGGCTATCTTGGAACACGTTGAAAGCGACTTCTGACCTCTAATCTGACTCCTAAGACCGTCATTAGACATCGTAACTTCATTTTCTCACCCATTTTCAATCATCCAACTATCCCTGAACCTCCCGCGCCTCGAAAAACGCCCGATATGCATCATTCATATATAATATACCCAATACCCAATATACATCATGTATATATTGTATAATATATAATATACATGATATGTATCAATATACAATATACATCATATTATATCTATATAATATATATAGATACGGGTAATTATCATCGAGAAACACGGACTCGCGACCGTTCGACCGATTTTATATGGGATTTAGCATTGTCCTAATTCGCCCCGTCCAGTTTGTCCTAATATGCCCCCAAGCGTTTTTTTCGCAAAATTGCGATTACTTGAGTTCAAGTGGGCCGATTTTGACCCACGATGGCTAAAAATCTTTGTTTTGTAATGTAGTTTTTGACCTTCAAATGGCGATGAAGTCCGTCCAGTTATGCAGGAGCAGCGTAAACTCTTGCATTTCCAAAATAAACCGCGTGAGGCCCCCAAAAAGCACCCCTACGTCAGCGAGGACCCCCAGTGTCGTTTCGAAAGGTCTAACCTGGATAAAAACCATTGTCTGTGATAGTATTGAAAATGTTTTTATGCGGCGGAAGCCTAGACTCACCCACAACCGAGCTATTTTGCTTGTCCTAATTCGCCCCTGTCCTAATTCGCCCCACTCTCCCCTATTGTTGTGAAGTTTACTAGCCGTTTCATTCGCAATTGAGGACTTTTTCGCACTGAATAACCAACCACAAATTGATGTCATAAATGTGGCTTCTTGGGCGCACTTGGTTCAAGTTTTCCTAAAAAATTTTCCACAGTGTACATTAATTGAAAAAAAAAAATCTGAAATGAATTTGATATATAGTCCAAGTAGCAGCTGATCGGGAGCATCCATTATACTGAGAAAACTTGAAGAAGTTCTACTCAAGTTATAGGCAGATTTCCACACAACCCTTGAGGTACTGCCTTGGCGTTTCTCAGTGTTCAGAAAGAAAATGGTGCGAGATTGCATGAATGCTATATTGATAGTCTTGTCATGATATACTGTACGCCCATAAACTTTCAGAACGCAAAAGAAACTTGTGCGTTGGAACTTTTTTTTCTTCATATCTGTAGTCTAATGCCTGAAGTGAGGGTAGGGAACAGTGCGTTCATAATCATTACTTCATAAGAATTTTTTTCAATCAACAAATACTAAATTATCGACCACAATTATCAGGACATTAGAACACAGGTATGATCGCGGGTTCCATCGCCAGTAGCCCTACGACCGCGTGTCCCAGATGAGAATCAGATATATATATACAGTCCCTACTATAAATAATGGAACACGTAGGGTCTCACTCAAACAGTGACATTTCCAATTTGATTAGTCGTACGGGAATTCTGAAAAAGGGTGTTGAAGAACACAACATAATCTATCAATTCATGGGTTTTGATCATTTTTTACGTGCTTTTTAAGTGCCCGTACACGTGGTTGAAAATCAGAAGATAATTCTCCCTCAATCAATCACCTACAATTTCGACGGGAGTGACCCGATCACAAAAATACTAACAGGATCTTGTAGATCTTTCAAAAATCTAAACATTTGGTCCTCTGTGAAATTTCCTTACGACCCTTCCCGTCTGACTCACGAACTCCGAAATAAAACTTCGTATAAACACAGGGTGCTTATGGAGATACCGAGCTTGGCACCCGTTTAATTGTCTCTCGCTCTATTCTGGGGCAAAATTGGATTTACAAAAAATCATGGCACAGGGTTTCGACGTAAAACGATCTCATCTTTCAGAATATTTCATTTGATTTTGTCTAAGATGTGAGGTAGCAACGATTTATCGAAATGCAAATCGCGTACCGTGAACCGGGGTTACTTTGAACAGACGGGTTAACTTTGAACACTCGAGGCATAAGTTTTTAATTTTCGAAATCAGCAAATTAGGGATGCTCAACGGTTCTAGAAGTAATTTGCTTGATAGTGGCAGGTATACTTGTACAACTTTTTGCACCGGCGTGGGGGTCTCTATCAGCTGTAAGAGAGTTTTCAACAAAATTTTTGGATGCCATTATATATTTAGGAGCAAAAAAGAGCTGCTCCAAACAAGTGATCTCGTTTGAGTAATTCCAGGGTGAATCCAAGTCCCTGGCGCTAGATTTCATTGACCCTTACCGATATCTTGGAGAGTCCGTCGTTCTAATAAACTCGACTCTAATAGTTGAGGAATATTGCATTATACCTCGATCTTCAAAGGCTGTCCTAATTTGCCCCCAAAACTGTCCTAAAGTGCCCCCAAACGCGGGGCGAATTAGGACAGATTTTTTTACTCAAACTTCAAAAAAAATTATGAAAGCAGTGACCTGGAGGTCTGAAAATTTTTTTACAATATATTCAATAGTTGAACTTTCAAGTCCCGTAGCGCGCCTATCCCCAAGTATCGCCAGATCGCCCCACTGCAAAACCTGTCCTAATTCGCCCCACTCTCCCCTATTTATCTGTAATAAATATCAACTTTGTAATTGAAATTAGAAACTCTCTTCTTTTGTTAACATTTTTATTAATATTGATAAACGTTATTGAAAAAGAGTAAAAAAATCTGAAAGAGATTTGAAACATGCAAAGGGAAAAAAATTCAGATGAGAAAAAAAAGGTCTCTTAAGGGGTACGAACCCCAGCCTCCCGGGTCACAGTCGGAGCGCGTACCACTCGACCACTTAGCTACTTACAAGTGATACACTAAACGTTACACATGTTCTCGGGCCCCCTGCGGGGGCTTGGGTTTAAATATCTTTATTACGGGCTTATCACCATACCACCAGTAAGTACTGCATCCCAATTTATCGCATTTATACCATCGTCAATTCTCGAGGACGATAAGCCGAAATTCACTGTTGGGAAGCATACAATGAAATTTTCAAGATAAATTTTTTTTAGATTTGCATTTGGGAAATGAAAAAAATTCCAACAATCACTCCATGCATGGGGAATGAAACGCCTAGTAGAACTTACAACAATATTTATCTGTAATAAATATTAATTTTATCATAAAAATTATAAATTTTCAACTTTTGTTAAAATTTTTTATTAACAATGAGAAACGTTATTGAAAAAGAGGTAGTAAAATTGAAAGTGATTTGAAACATGCAAGGAAAAAAAAAATTAAGGTGAGAATAAAAAATTTCCATGACGGGATCGAACCCTGACCTCCTGCATTGCAGGCGGAGCGCGTACCACTCGACTACTGAGCTGCTTATGCAGATCATCGACTAAAAGTTGCACATGTTCATCGGGCCCCTGAGGGGGCTTGTGTTTCAGCTTTGTTGTTATGGGTTTATCACTATCCAAATTCATTGCTTTATACATTCCTCAATTTCCGAGGATGATGAATGAGAATTTATTATTTGGAGGCTCGCAATATAACATTTTGGATGATTCTTGTTGATGATGAATTTTTGTAAAAAAAAAAAATTCTGCAAATTCTACCTTGAAGAAATAGACGCATGATCAAATGTACCGTAATATTCAGCTGCAGTATTCATCAATTTCTTTATAAATTTAATTTATAATGTATTCTTCCCCAAAATTCGCAATTTGCGGGCGTACATCAATCCGTACACAAAAATAGTCGACGAATTCGTGATCTGCGTGAAAAAATACATCGATAAGGATGTTTTGCATTATTTTTATAACGTTTTTTAAGTCCTAGAAATCACAGTTAAAAGTCGGCGAGCCTCCGTATAGGCGACTCACGCTAGCGCGGCTTTTGAACAGCGCGCTTATAGAGAGCCAATGAGCGACTCGCGCAACTGCGCACGCTCTCCGCCAAAAAGTTTTACCTGGACGAGATAGGAACACTGGTCACAACTCACAGCTGTGAGCAGAGCACATATATAGCACATCAGCCGATCAGCCGGAGATGCTGAGAGATCCTCGCTATCTCTCTAATTTGCGCATGATGAGTACGTAATAGTACTTCAATAAATGATCATCAGTGATTATCGTGATTACGGTATAAAGGGCCATAAAGCAATGCTCTCGCCCGCCGGCCTGCGAAAATTACTAACACCCATAACCTCTACGATTCTTCAACTGCGTTGTGATGCTGTTGCAGATTGCAGCTCAGTGCAGATATTTTGTGTTATGAAGTGATTTCATTAATGTGTTTCAGTTCTTGATCTATCCTGCGATGAATCTCATCTTCATCAATTTGTAGATAAATTTGTGAACAGTGTCAAAGCAATTGAGAAGAGTATTAGAAACAAATGTTCAGACCAGTAGAATTACTGACAGGTGATTGATGGTTCTATATTTTGTCATATAGCTGTGAGGAGCTAAATTTTCTAGTACGCAATCAAGTTTTGTATACAGTGGAAAAATCAAGCGATAGTTTTGATCAAGTGCTAAAAGAGTGATGAATTGTATTTCATGAGACACTGTGTGTCACTTGATTAGTACCTGACATCAATCTCTCTCCTAAATGTTAATTAAGTATGCCATTGTTCAGAACTCCAGATTAGTGATCGAATAGACCATTTATGTTGTGAACAGTTGCAATAGTTCCATGCGTATCAAGTGCTGGTTCGTTTACACTCCTGAGGATGCTTTCTACGATTGACACATCCATTACAAAAATTTAGCAGTCATTTTCAACTAAATTCCACCACTCCAATGCTTTCTGTGTAGATGTTTACAATTCTGCAACACTAATACCAAAGTATTAGTGTGGTATCAGCATAGAGGGCTCAAGGATCATTCAGTTTCTCACAAGTATGAAGCATCGCTCGACTGATTAGAATTAGCAGATATCCCTATTCATGATTGAGCTCTGACTTGTAAAATATTATGGAATATTAATTGATAGAGATATCCTGATGTTGTCAATAAGCTATATACAGCCTCCTGAATTTGATTTGCCAATAACTTGGCATTCATTACAAACCGGTTTGCTGTACATGACAAGAAGCATAATTTGGGATCAACCATGGCTGATCGCTTTACTCCTTACTGATCCATTTGTACTCTACAGCCCTTCTTATCCCAATACTTATGCAGAAATGAACACATCTCTTCATTATAATCAGCCAGAGAAATTTCAAAGATTATCCAAAGCTTTTGCCTGATATTGAATTTTTGGAATCATGGTCCATTTTAAATGATTAGATATGAACTAAAAATATGAAAATAAAATAATTTTAAAAAAGTAATTTTAAAAATTCGCTTTTATGAACATAATAGCAACGCAAAATGTGAAAATAATCTTGAATCTCCTTTCTGCATCTGTAGCATAGATGTTGGCTAAGTTTACTGACTTACATGCTCCAAGATATTCATGATTTTAGGAATAAATATGATAAAAGCGTGGGTTACATCATGAAGACTAGTGTTGATGAATCCAGTTGATAACCCACGCTTGCATCATATTTATTCCTAAAATCATGAATATCTTGGAGCATGTAAGTCAGTAAACTTAGCCAACATCTATGCTACAGATGCAGAAAGGAGATTCAAGATTATTTTCACATTCTGCGTTGCTATTATGTTCATAAAAGCGAATTTTTAAAATTACTTTTTTTAAATTATTTTTTCATGGTTTCTTTCCTGCTTTTCATTCATGAAAATTCCAAATACTGTATATACTCCAATGTAACGAGGTTTCTTCAATATGGTGACACACGTCGTCGAAATGTAGCATTATCGAACCGTACTTCGTCCTGGAACAATTCTTGCCAGGAACACTAACTAGACCAATCGCCCATTGCTGCTAAATCAGCCGTTTTGTATAAAAGCTCCAATAATCAACCACAATCATTCACGCAAGATTTACGTTAGTTCGGCACATTGCTCATGTACGTATCAGGTGGGGGAAACAGGTTTCAGAGCGATAGGATTATTTAGTTTGCGAACGTTGCTTTGAAAATCATCTTCCAGGGATGTACCAAAATTGCACTCACTGTACCATAATTACCCAATTTGACGGTATAAGAAATATTTAGATTCCCATCGAATTATCCATATTTCTTCTCAATCGCTCAGATCTCCCTCTCTTTCACGAGAGCCTCTCTATCAAAGATTTTTATCTCAAAATTGTGAGATTTTTTTTGATGAGATGTCGATTTCTTTCTTGTTAATGGGATCTTCCAACTTCAGAAGCTGTCTCTGCTAAGGGCCGAAAGACTACACGTTCTATAACATATGTGTATATACCCC
This sequence comes from Eretmocerus hayati, assembly GCA_029851415.1. Classification (NCBI taxonomy): domain Eukaryota; kingdom Metazoa; phylum Arthropoda; class Insecta; order Hymenoptera; family Aphelinidae; genus Eretmocerus; species Eretmocerus hayati. Next base: position 27,953,712 of record CM056741.1, read on the forward strand.
GAGCCTGATAGCGATTAGCATGGAAATCTAGCGGAATCAGAAAAATCCAAGATGAGGAAACCACGAGATAATCCTCATGTGTATACTCGAGCTCATTTTGGTCAACAAAGTAATGAAGTTTCATTAAACTGACCAACAGCCCAGGGTGTCCATAGTCAGTCCCCGTTCATCAAAAGCATCAGCATACTGGTAAGTCCCTGATCAGTCAAAAATACTGATTCAACTGATCAGTGTCTGATGAAGTGCAGTCACCCCAGTAAAAATGCAAAATTATTTGGGCACGCAACGCCGCGCCTACGCAAGTATAGGAAAAAACGAGTGACTGTACAATACATACTTTGAATTCGCCGACCCTAGCCGTGTACCATCGGGTGTGTGGAATCGAGCGATTGTATGGGAATCAGTTTATCCGAGATGTCATTCGCGTTGCTACTCAGGCTCACTAGGATCCTCGGTGCTACGCTGATTTTCGTAACGGTTGTCGGGAACCCCCCGCTGTTGAGTGTCGAATGGTTCGGGAATAGTGCTTCCGCTGTACAATCACAACTTCATGTTTCAGTCCCTAATTTTCACGCACAACACTTCTCATGCATGAATTTTGCAGGTGAGTATCGTTTTTCAACGACTACGTGCTGAATATGACGTCAGAAAAAACAACCGTTTGGCCGCTCACGTGCATGCGCATGCTGGTTTCCATGCTCAACGTCACAATCGGTGTACGTGTTAAAACATTGCCACCATGTTTTGGACCATAGAAGAATGAAAATGACGTGCTCTTTCACGACTCTACCATTCAGGACAGATATCATTTTCTACGTCATTTTGAGATGACGAAGAATGCAATTCGACGCTAATTGACTTTTTTCATAGAATCGAGCGCTTATAGATTTTTAATCATATAACATGCAAATCGCGTATCGACTCGTTCAGGCGATATCTCACTTTGGTCCTCTGGCAAATAGCCACCAGGTTTACACGAGTGCAGGTGTCTCAATCTATCATCTCGATTTGTCAGCGAGTGCAACTAATACTACTGAAATCAAGCCTGACGTTCAGTTTTGCGGCTTGAGTCTTCGTCTCTACCGATCCTATTCAGCATTATTTTCTCAAGGTTAGAACACTGAAACCAACCCTACGCAGAGTTTCCAATATTTAATGTTGTGATTCGATCCCATGTAATATCTGTCAAGCTCTTGTGTATTCCCATATCGTCTTTAATTCAATCAATGGTCATTGATAACATGGGCAAAAATCAGTAGGCATCTGAAGAATGAAAATCGCGACATCGTTTTCAAGTTCATGGCATACATCTGATTCATTGATTGATACGAGGAACTATGAGTGAAATTATCAACACGAGCGAACGAAATAGTCTGAGTCTTTCAGATCTCCTCTAGAAATTACGGTACCGAGGTGAAGTTTATCTCAAAATTCTTATACGGCTAATCGTGTAGCAGTTTTACGACGTACTATCTTAGAAGCAAGTGGATCAAGTAAAATTTCAAGCTCATTCAATCTAGTTTCTGATAACGCTTAGTATCTTACAATGAATTATAATTCACATCCCACTTCATTAAGAGTGGGCTCCATTTAACATTGTTGGACCACCCAATCAATTATTGATGGACCGTCCAGTAAGCAATCTCGTGCTAACTCACACATTTTCGTCCTAGAAATCCAGAGGATGAAAATCAAGCTTCTGCACGCTTATATGCCAACTTCTTCACTTCATTTTTGCATATAGGGATTGGACATGGTTGTCGGGTTGCCTGCAAACAGGCGCACAATGGCTACCATTTAGTATAACTTTAGCATTAGTAGGGTTAGGACTTTTGTATTATTCGAGTCATGGTTCACTCAGTCTGACACGAAACACTTATGCTTGAACCTGGTCTACCCGCTCTGGCCTTTGAAGGATGACCAATGACCGGGAAGAGTAAAAAACACATTTAGGAAGTTGGCACCCAGGGTCAAAACCATGCAAAACTAATTACACCAAAATATTGCCCGATCGGAACTGAAAAAAAGATCACGTATGCAATTTAATTGCCCGTCGCTTCGTTCTCGACTTATTTGCAAAAAACTTTTGATCCTAGCGCCCGGGTGGAAAATCGCGATTAACTTGCAAAAACGCAGTCTAGAGATATTCTGAGAAGACAAATCATCTGCAAATGATTTGCCCGTTCAGCACCCGTTAAGAAACTTGCCAAAAGTTGCGAACTTTTAGTACAGAACTTAATTGATGCGATCTCGATCTCAAGTAGTCGTATATGTAGTGAAAAGTAATGCCGCGTCTCCACTACACTATATCCACAGCTTTGTTTCACGCGTCGGCTGCTCGTATTTTGAAGAAACAAGTGCAAGAGCCGGCGAGAAGGGAATTTAGGGGATTGCACCACTACGTTCACCCGAAACCACTTGTTTATCAATCAAACTCTTGACCAATTTTCCGTCATCTCCTCGGCGGTCATCTCCCACGGGGGATGGTTTAGTGTTTGAACGCAGAACCACTGTCGAAGCAAGCTACTGTCATCTCTTCGGCGGTCATCTCCCACGAGGGATGGTTTAGTGTTTGAACGCGAAAACACTGTCCAGCAAAGTTCTGTCCACCATCCCCTTGACATGGCACATTCTGAAGTCCGAGCAGCCGATGCCCGAGACAAGACTGTGCTAATCATGGTGGAAAGGAGATAAGGTGTGCTCGTCCGGAGGACGAGCACCGACCCGTTCTGCGTAGCGCCCACCGGCAGCCATCTTGACTGTTTACTTTATTGGGAATAATCAACTCTCGGCTTCCAAAATTTGTTCGGTTTGAACTTTTTTGAGATTTCTAGGGTCAAACATGCCTTGCTGTCGCGTAAATTCGATTACAGCCCGACGTGGGAGTAAGATTGAAATTCATCGGGGTTGTGTTTGAAACTCACAATTACTCCCGCTTGAATTTGATTGGCTAAAGAATAGACATGGCTTCCAATCGGGCGCAAAAGCTGATTGGCCAGGAGTGCTCGTGCTGCGCACGAGCACACCTTATCTCCTTTCCACCATAGTGCTAATAGTGGAGATGCAGCATTACGTTACGATCAGTCACGCGAGTACCCACTAATTCCAGGTTTTGCAGGAAATTCGCGATATTTGTCCAGTTTCTTTACGGGTTCTGAACGGGCAAATTATTTGCATACGATTTGTCTTTTCAGAATCTTCCTAGACTGCGTTTTCGCGAGTTTATCGCAATTTGACGCTCGGGCGCCAGGATCAAACGTTTTTTGCAAATAAGTCGAAAACGAAGCGACATGCAAAAAAATTGCATACGTGATTGATTGTTCAGTTTTGCACGGGCAATATTTTTTTGGGATTAGTTTTGCATGGTTTTGACCGTGGGCGCCAACTTCCTGGAGGTGTAAGAAACACAAGCTAGATCCATACCCAACGGCAGCCATCTTTGGAGAATAAGCGCCTGCATGATGGCAACCCGACAAGGATGTCCAATCCCTATACAATGATGATTCAGCAAGGAACGCGTGGAGAAGTTTAATCTCATTTTTTGTGTGAATTAGCCCTGTTGATCATCTCAGGAAACAGCTTTTGAGTACATGAACCTGACATTCTGCTCATAAAATCGATAGCAAAAAAAATAGAGTCGACGTACGAACTTTACCTCGTGGATTCATTCATTCATTCATTCTCGTTACAGGTACTTCAGAAAAATTGTTTCCACCAGCATATATTAAATTTTAGTTGGGCAAGATGGTGTCCACGAAATTTACATAAATTGATAACATGGCTAATTTTTGGATGCAAATGTTTGAGCAGCACTCAAGGTCTCAATTCTGGGTCTTTCCTCGCGCTGGCATTCGATCGTTTCACACGTTTCCTTAAAATTCCATCCAGGAAGAAGTGATCTAGGTGAATTTAGGATTCATTGTAGGCATTTTTCGAAAGCTCTCATTCTTAGTGAAAATCCCATTGCAAGAAATAGGCACATAGATGGAGGTCTAATCTGGGAATTCTGATGGACAAAACATATGGGAAATAGTTAGGTCAACATCGTTTTTGGAGGAAAAAATTTGGGTGAAACCACTACATTGATTACCCCAACGCTAGCGCTAAGAGCCTGCGTGGAACTTCAATTATTACAGTACATGGGCTTGACATTTTGACCCTTCATAATCCTTGAAAATAAAAAACTTGTGGACTGATTGGCCTGAAACTCTTGTATCAAGCGTGTTCTAATAGAATACATGGAGGAAAATTCGGATGGAGTGATTTGAAGCTCATAGCTCGTAGAAATAGAAATTCATAAAACGTTTTGTATAAGTTCTCACCATAATATCCACATACCTACATGCCAGATGGAATACCTAAGCGATGAGTTTGCGATATAACTGAGGAAATTCAGACAACTTATTTCCAAATAATCATCGAACAAACTGGATTTGAAATCCGGTTATATTAAGTAACAATAGATACAAGCTATAGAAGCGAAGGATCATCTTTGCTTTTCCTTTGTCTCTACCAGGAGACACAGTGAGAAAAACACGAAAAACTGCCAACTTGGAGGAATGAAACTCAATGGAGCTGGTTTAGTGCCATAGTTGTCATTCTAAACGGGATAGGAAAGATATAAAGCCAAAGTTCTCTAGCATATTTCAATCCAGAAAATTCCATTTTGGTGAAGAAGGTCTCTTGCATCATCCTAAGTCAAAATTCTTCTCGATATGAGCCCACCACTAAATATATCATTCATCATACTCTATCTGTATTGATATGACGCACTATTTGGAATGAATCCCCTCTGTTATTCCAAATGAGAAAAAAGAACAATATAGCCGGATCTCAAATGTTTCCCGTAAGAATAAAATGGAGTCAAGATTAGAACACTCATCGCATGTTTAATCCCAATATCACAAAAGTTTTGAGCTCTTGGTGGTAAGACTTTCCATTTCTCTGAAACGACTATGAGTGTAAGATGGTAGAGTTGAGTATATGAAAGCTAATATTGGATGGCTTCTTCAAAATTTGAATGAATGTGTCAATAAAACATTTTTTGTATATGATGGTGCAGGTTTTGTGAGTTATTCCGTCATCTAGATCTTACCCAATGCACACTTCTGAAAAGTCATTAATTCTCTTGTAAGACGCCATTGTTTTTCTCAAAAAATATCCAAATTACCTTTAGTTCACACGTTGACCTATAGCATACCTCACAAAGCTATGAATAACAACGAATTCGATGAACTATGATAGGGTATTGCGACAAACTCATCAGTACCAGCTGAATCATGCTATTCCAACCATTCATAACCGTCTTGATCTATTCTAGCATTTTTGGTAAGATAAAATGGAATTCAAAAAACGATATGGAATTAATCAATAAATATAATCTTTTAGGGTGCCAGATAAAGTATTCTGAAGCATATCCACTCATAGGCGTCAATGTCAAACGAAAAGAAACAAATGAGTTTCCTCATGTTGTCCCAATTGTCGAAAATCCCTTCTCAAATCGCAACTTATGCATAGACGATGACCATTTCTGTATCGGAACACTTATATCTCTCCGACATGTCTTAACGGCGGCGCATTGTTTCAGGACACGAAATAATATGAAATTTATCAAAATCCTAGTAGCATCTTTAAATCTTGAGACATGTGCAGAGTATCCAGTGAAAAAATTGGTCAGATACAGGGATTGGGCATTAAGTAGACAAAAAACGGCGGAAGTTGCCGATGATGACATCGCCATCCACATAGTAAGTATCATGCAAATAATATTTTACGTACACAAATATCAATACGTGGAGCTTACAAGGAGGGGGCCAGGCCTTCGGATCACGGATTCGCCTGAAACTTTGGGAATAGTCTTCTTTTGGTACAGAAAGAAGATATTCAAAACCGCGCGTGCCAACGCTCAAGCGTTTTTGAGCTATAGGCTAAAACATATGCATTAAAGTATATCTATATATACCATTTTTTGTCAATATAGGTATACTGTAATGCATGGGGCGTATGCTGTAGCTCAGAAACGCTTGAGCGTTGGCAAGCGCGGTTTTGGATATCTTCTTTTTGTACCAAAATAAGGCTATTCCCGAAGTTTCAGGCGAATCCGTGATCCGAAGGCCTGACTCCCTCCTTGTTAGTCGATTTTAACATCTGTGGCAATGCGTAAAAATCTCAAGCAAAGTCGCAGATTTGTTATGAGAGAATGAATGTTTCCAGTTCATGTGTTCAAGAATGTGGAAAACCAGAAATTACGTGTGAACTCACTTTACATCCAAATGAACATATTATTATATTGAAATTTATCGCCAATAAACATTATATTGAAATTTAGCATATTAGAGTTTCAATGAGATATACTCTGATTAGAGATGACACTGTCAAAAGAGAAAGGACGATAACTTGCAAAATATACACGACTTGCAAGCCGGACATACAACCTGCAAACGTGAGAAACTTGGTCAGTAGATAGGCAATGCCGGTTCTGCGACAGCGACGCAGATTTCTGCGACATTTCTGCGACGCGGATTTGGAGTATGGTATTAGGAGAGCCGAGAGACCTGGGTGAGCGACCACCCGAACTCTCAGTTCCCCTGAAACCATTCACCGCCACCGCCGCCGCTCGAGTTACCAATTTTAGGAGCATGTTGCTTGATCTCTGTCGTATCTACTTCTTCTAAATTCAACCTTACAATTCGTGTATAATGTCTCACAATTGGATATGTTGATATCCTCCAACTCGTGCTACCTGTGAACATGAGGAAATATTCATTAGAAAAAGTATTGATATAGATACCGCCGACGTTGGTATTAACCAGGGTACACCACGAGGAGGTGTCGGTCGGATTTTGTACCCCAACCATCACCATTACCCTTATTTCTTAACATGCTTGAAGCGTTAGAGATGTATGATATTAATCATGCTTACCATATTCGTGAATTGAGATAGCTTCTGCCTCACATGAAATGATTCCTCCTTGTTACCTGTGAACATCCAGAAGAGTGTATTAGAATAAGATGAACTAGCATAAAGATACCGCCGACGTTGGTGTTAACCAGGGTATACCACGAGGAGGTGTCGGTCGGATTTTATACCCCATCACCATGGCTCTCCTACAACAGCATCAGTGTATGATCCCCAGAGTTACCTGTGAACATTGAAAACAGATTTTCCAGATGAGAAGATGTAGCGAAGAAGTCGAATCAAAAATAGGTGATCAGTTTATCACTAAATCCACTTAGTGGATGTTTCATCATACATTCAATCATCATCAGAATAGTTATTCTCATTATTAAGACTAAAATATATCATCACAATGATCATTTGATTATCCTAGCTTATTACTAAGGTCACCGCCGACGTTGGTATTAACCAGGGTACACCACGAGGAGGTGTCGGTCGGATTTTGTACCCCATGTCCGCGTCCGTCAGTCAGTCAATCAGTCAGGTAGTTAGTCTATCTTCTACTCGAAATGTTTCATGGGTTTAATAATGAAATCTCCATCCTCGTATTTTCTCGTAACACTCCATGAGTATATTACATACTACATGTATACCGTCTCCATCAATGAAGAGAACGATGAATCTAGGTCTCTTCCTACAACATACTCGTAGGTCATAATATGCTCCGCGAAATGATTGAGCTTCCTTCCCCCGTCGATCCTTTGGGTATTTCATGTGTAGTTCATTGAGAGATTTGTTAGGAATAAATTCACAAAGCCTGTAATGATCCGGCCAACACAAAATACTGAAAGCATAGAATTGAACTCTCATCAACACTGGTGAAAGGATTCTAACTGGGTATTGCCTCCTACGGCGGAAGCGTAACATGTAATTGAAAACTGTCTCTAAACGAGTTTGTCGGGTATGATTTTCATCCTTACTGAGTCCAATATCCTGAAACGGGTTTCTCTCCTTGAGTAATGCCATCTCTTTGTGGACAACTGGTTATCACCTACAAGAATGGAGAAATGAAGAACACATCAACTCTAAATATGGAGTAATAATAGGCGGGTTAGGATACGAGAAGAGACATTCTAGTATCGTGCTTCGACAACTTTATTGAATAAAGTCAATATATCAAGATATACGAATCCATGTAGAGATATATGGATACATGTAAAGATATATGTATATAAGAATATAGAAAAGTGTGTATGAGGGTCTACATGTATTAAGTGTGAGTGCGCGTAAAAAGTGTGTGGGTATCTACAGATTTACTGTAAGTAGAAGTGTCATATATGATTATTGGTAGTGGACAATTGATCTGGAAATTTTGAGTTTGAACTGAATTTAGTCGCTCAATTCAAGATCACTTCCGCTATCATCCTTTTCCACTTCAGATTCATCTTTTTCAGCTTCTTTCGCTTCAAGATCTATGAATTTATTCTTTGCAATCTTCTTACTGATTTTCTTGGGTGGAGTTTTCTTCTTCCTAATAAATAAAACATCATGAGTTGAGAATATCAGGGTCTAATTTTCTCAAGGGATGATTTGACTTACCCTCCTTTCTTGATTTCAACCTCATCATCACTTTCAATTATTTTCGCAATCTTCCTCTTATTTCTTTTTACAGGTGCTGGCTTTTTCGTCAAACCAGCTTCAAATTTCAATTTTGTATTTCCTACGTGAGTAACTAAGGTTCCTCCCTTATTGAAAATATCCAACCAGTGGTTACTATTTTTCAATATAACATCGTTGAGCGCTTTAGGAATGTAAATAGTAAACTCCTTCCCATCGTCTCCTTTCAATTCGAGAACGATCTTCATCCCAAACTTAGTCTTGATCAAGTTTCCTCCTTTTACCCTATAGGGATGATCAACTTCCAGTTCCGAAACTTTTCTTGTTTCGGGATAAGGCGTTACTCCATTAATATCCGCAAACATTGTTGTAATTTGTATCGACGATAGAGAGAATCTATAACTGATAAAAATGAGAGTGAGGTATAGAATATTACATTAAGAATGATATCCTTTGTTGGAACACTTTTAATTTTCTTCAAGTTTATAATGACCCCATGGAAGGGTATGTATATGATCATCATGACACCATCTCTTATCATCATTTCGTCGAAGAGCTATCTTATTTTCTCTAGTAGTAAAGATACAGTGAGACTTATTCCTAATTGACTTTTGTTCGCATCGCAAGGTCTGTCCTTCAAACAGACACTTATAATAGTCATTAAAAGTGATCACGTTCCTCAAAACATTCCGCGATACCCCTTTCGCAATTTTTTTCTCTACTTCATCATCATCCTGATTCACGATGAGAGCATACATTTTTGCTCCTATACCAATGAATTTCTGCAGTATTTTACCTCCCAATTCATCTGTAAAGTATCCTAATTGTTTACGATTAACCAATGGCATTGCGAATGGATTATTTGAATCATAGTTCGAGGTATCGAACACCGTCTTGCAATCTCTTCTTATCACTTCTTTGTATAAATCATTACAGTGAATTTCATATATTAGACTATCAGTATCTGTATAAAGAAGATCGCATCGTTTGAATCCTTTTTTCTTTATGTAATCGTAATGGAAGGCATACATCAACATTTTTGATAGGTCGAGAATACTCATACCAACGTAAAGTGGTTTATCATATGTGATTTCTGTTCGATTCATCTCAACAGAAACTAGATTGGGATTAAAGATCACCATTCGTTTGAAATTGGGATTGGAGATGTAGCTATTGACTCCAAACCGCCCATCCCATCTACGCAGTATTTTTATGTCTCTACGTTTCCTCAAACTCTCGATCGATTTACCAAATACTGCGTTGTTCATTAATTTATAGAGATTCCGTTCTGAATCATTGGATGCATTAGTTCGCAATTGAGTATTTAACTCTATATATCCTCTCATCCAATCATCTTGATGGAACTGTAAAATCCTATGTATTCTAGTTAATCGCAAACCATTTCGAATGGCTTGTTTCAGGTATCTGTAATGTATAACATATTTCTCCTTATCATATAACGTTCCCAATAATTTTTTCTGTTTCCCAATTTTTGTGATTGGCGATGGTAAATGTTCCGGACAAAACGGATAATCCGAATGAGTATCGTGACATTCTTTCGGATACTGTAAATCAACTTCAAGAATATAACCAGTTGATGAGTTATCATCAATTTGCATGACATCAAAACAAGAACAATCGCTCACCCATTTGAAATTCTTCTGTGGTAATTTCAATAACATTGCGGTTCCATATAAATTATTCATGTCCAGATATATTAAATATTTATCTTCTTTCAACTCATCAAAATTCTCACCCATATATTTATTGTTTGCTTCGGCATAGTGCTTTGAGCATTGAACAAATCCACCACGAATACCTCTTTCAACGAAAAGAACCATGTCGATATCATTAAGCAGTTCTAACTCCACCTGGGTATAATGTAACATTACATCCCATGCGAAACCAGGTAAGGTGAGATAATGGGCTGGATCGAGAGAATAACTGAGTAAGCAAGTATTACGAAAATTCTCAAAAATATCTGCCAACAAAAGTACATCTGTTTTAAGATACAAATCCGAGTAATCTCCTAAATCTTTGCACCTGAATGTACTCCATACTAATCGCGCATGCTCGTATGACTCTTCACTAATATTGGAGTCTGTGAGTTCATTGTAGAAATCTTCTATTGGAGGTAAGCGTTTTTCTTTGAGCCTGCTCCATTTACAAACGTAATCATAGGGGAAGACGCCTTTCTTGGTGAGCAATCCAAGACCGACTGATTCCGAGACGCCCACTTGAAGAATTAACTCAGAAAAGTTTTTCCTGACTATCTTTTTACAATCAAGAGGTAGATATGAGGCAAGAACGTCAAGACTAGAACTGAGGAACTTGAAAGAATCTATGAAAGTGAACCGGATCTTTGTACCTTCAACATATTTAATAATAGTGAGGTAAGTCTCTGTATTCTGTGCTATTACTTTTAAATTTCCGGGGAAACCATTCGCAATTTCATTTATAAGAAAGTGAGCGTCGTATCGGGAGAGGTTATGTAGGACAACTGGGATATTGTGTTGTTCCTTATAGTTTAAATTACAGGAATTATGAGCCGCCCCCCTGAATCGTCCATCAGCTCTATGAAGATGATCGCGAACTTTCGTTTCATCTCCATCGAAATCCCCCTCACAAATATGACACATTGTTGACGATTGGAAATTCTCTTCGTCTTCAATACTCATGTCGAGAGGTGGGAAATTTTCTATTTCCTGTAAGATGAAAACTTGCATGAGATTATATCCTGAGTTCATATAGAAATTCTGATTTCCTACTCACTGACTGTACTCTCTCAGCAATTTTTCTGAGTTCTTGTGCAAATGACATGGTACAATCTCTGCCACGAAAAGATGTGTAGTAAGATTTCTCTTCTTCGTATCGGTCATGATAATAAAGTCCAACACTGTATGGTATGTGACGTTGGAAGGTGTTCTCAATGAGCTTTGATTTCTTGAAATTGAAACGTTTAGACTTTTGCAAATCAGGATCTTCTGAATCGATAACCTCTTTCTGGAGTTTATCATTGTCTTTCCTGTCATCATCATCTTCTTCGTAGATGTTATTCAACTCAAAAAAATCATCATTGATCTCGTCATAGTTATAGTGTCTTAAAATACATTCTATATCAGCGAAAACAATACACGGTAAAGCTTCTTTCTTATGATAGTTTTTGAATTTTAAAATCTTATCTTCCTCAGCAGGTAGGATTATAGGACAGTTGTTAATCTTTCCACAATCTTGACTATGTCTTTGCAATTTTTCCCGTGTATTGAAACAATGGAAACATGTTTTACACGTGTATGTCACATGCTCGTGACGGTTTACTTGGCTTGAAATCAGCCTAGACAAGTTCCGAATGTAACAATAATGGGATGTCTCTCCATCGTGCAGGAGAAGTAGATCTACATGCTGAGCTTTTTCTGTTAATGTTTTATAGACAGGATAGATTTTTTTATCTTCCGATATTTGATAAACACTCACTGATATATTACCATTGAGTGCTTCGAATCTAGGTATATCAATCAATCTAACAGGGAAATTAATATCTCCGAATTCAACACCACTCTTTTCATATGCGATATAACTATTACGCTTGTTCTGTCTCGGACTTCCTTTTTTAAGAGGAAAGAGATGAGCCATGATGCAAACTGCAAAACAATCGTTCTCAAGCTCTGAACATTCGATATTTATGACAGCTTTTTTGTCACTGATGAATTTAGGTAGTTTGATATATGAGGCTCCATTCAGAAGATCTGATTTGGCAATAATCACTTTCAGTGAGATGATTTCTTCCAAACTCCAACCACTTCCAACACCTTCAAATTCTACCATTTGATCAATGAGATCATTTACGTTCTCTTCATACCATTTATTCAAATCATTGGAAACGAGAATAATTTCGTACTGAGATTTGAAGTATTTCATCTCAGTTTTTTCTCCTTTCAGATTGAAGTATCCAGTGAAGATCAGATTTGCTTTCATTGAATTGAGATCTTTGAGACAGACTTGAATGAACGATATGATACGATCTTTGGATTCTTCGAAGAACTCAATGGGATCAACATGATGAATGTTTCCAACTATCCCTGTTCTAATGCGTCTCTGGAATGCCGTTTCACCTTCAAAGAAGATTATATTTTTTTTACTTCGATCCACCCGGTATCTTTTCAAAATTAGTAAAATCCTTCTCAATCGATCAGCTCTCGTTTCCAACGCTTCTTTCGTCCCACTTCTTTGTAAAAATTTCAATTTTCCCTCCTTCAAAATATTTAATATGACTCTATACCATCTTTTGGTGTCCCTCTCGAAGGAAAGTAGAGAATTTTTTGATTTCTGTGAAATGATAGGAAGAATATGACGGAATTCCTCTGATATTCGACTTTCTTCTGCTTCCAATTGTTTGAAAAGCATCAAACTTGTTTGTTTAGAATCCATCCTATGAAGAATTGCTTAAGTTAGTTATTCCAACCAAGGATATTTTGAAGAATTGCTTAAGTTAGTTATTCCAACTAAGGATATTTTGAATTGGGTTGTATTTTCCGAACACAGAGTATTGGTTATGATATATTTAGATCTGATTCAATCACCTCAAAGGATATTATCACTTCTTATCCAGGAGTTGCTGTCGCTACCAAGACCTAACCACTTAACAAGTACCTCGTTTCCTCGTCGTTTCAAAACTTTCTCTACGAGGAAGATGTTTGGGTCCTTAACACTCAACAATTCTTGTTCGTAAAATCCCCCCAGAATTTTGCTACCATTATGATCTTGGAGATTATATGTAACTGGTGTGGTTTTTTTTACTTCTCTGATCTGAAATACTTCAGTGCTCCAGTTTCGGGTATGTCCTTTTTCAAACAAAGTTTTGAATTTAGAGATCCGAACGAAGTCTCCCACTTTGAATTTTGGATTGGTTTGAGAGTTTGAGTTGCGATAAACAGTGTTTGCAAGGTGAGAAATGATCCGATTCTGTGATTTCGATTTCTCCCAAACTTGTCTCGGTTTCATTCCAATGGTTCGATGTTTGGAATCGTTGTATTCATCCAGTATGGGTTGCAAGGAATCAATCCATCTATAATTACCGTTAAGAGAGAAAATTTTGAACATTCTTTCTTTCAAAGTTCTATTGAAACGTTCACAAACACTGGCTTTCATTACAGATTGAGTTGAATAGAAATTAATCCTTTTTTGTTCCATGAGTTTGAGGAAGTGAGTGTTGTAGAATTCTTTCCCCTTATCAGTTTGTAAATTTCGAGGATAGTTCTCTACACCAACTCCCTCGAGAATTTTCTTGAAAGCTTGTGTGACTTCAAGACCTGTTTTATTTTTGACTGGGATCGCCCATGCATACTTAGAGAACACATCAATTACCGTTAATATATATTTGAAATTCTTATTAAATTTACTCAAATTCATCAATACGGCTAAGTCGGCTTGCCATAAATCATTCACAGATTTAACAAGAACTTTTCTACGCGGAAAAATTCTGCGGGCTGGAGAATGCAGTTCGTTCACGAGCTGAATCTTTTCCAGACTATGGTGTGATTTCTTTTTCATTCTTCTTACGTAATTTAACTTTCAACGACTCTCGGAAGTCTTCTTCGAATGCTCGAGCTGATGCTATATGACTAGTCAAATTTTTTTCGTGTCTCTGTACTTCCTCTTTTAGCAACTCAATTTGTTGTGCCACCGAGTGAGTGATGCTCGATAAATGACTTTGGTGTGAATTCAATTCCTTTATCTGATTGGTTATACCCTCCACTGATGACTCCAACTTCTCAATCCGATTAGAAACACTATTCACTCGCCGTTCTGTTACCCCACTGAATTCAAGGGAGCCCTGTTCTACTTTTCGAATCGAAGCATGTATCCCATCGATAACAGGTCTTAAAGAGTCAAAATTTTGTTGAAGTTCTTTAATCGGTTTCTCAAATTTTTCCTCCAAGATTCTATACGTTGAATGAATTTGCTCAATTTGAGATGTTAAGGACTCAAACCTTCTCTTATCCTCGAATTCCAGATTTTTCAAGTGAGCTCTCACTTCTCTCACTGAAGAATCAATATTTTGTATTTGGGACGAGGATGAATGATACTTCTCTTGTAGGTCACTGTTAATCGAACCTAGTCTCCATTTCAGAGATGAAGATGCGTTCTCATTAAAGACACCAATTTCACTAGAAGAATTTCTCAAGCTACTACCGAATTTGTCAACACTCATAGTGATACTGACTGCTTTCTCATGTGTATGATCGTTTATATGGGATGGAATTCGAATGCTGACATCCAGCATGGTGGGGAAATTTCAACACTGAGACTTGGATTGAGAGCTATGTCTAATTTATTCGTGAGAAAATGAATGATCTTTCAGAAATTTGATACACAATTGTCCACAATTTTCCTGTGAATAAGTTTGCTCCTGTGATCGATTATAAATTATCTCATATTTTGAACCTAAGTATTGGAGAAACTCAGTGGGTGGACGGAGGTTGCCGAAACTATTGAAGTAATGGACTTGCTCCCCTCGTTTCAACCAACAACACCAGTGAGTACCCATTGAGGACTCATCACATAGATTGAAGATTCCACATTCATCTGTTTCCGGCTCACCGAGTAATGGAAGTTGTGTCCTAATGAACACGCCTTTGAAATTAGGTATGTATCGTGCCGCGAGCATCAACTGTTTCCCTGTAGTAACACCATCCATCAACGTTTTTTTTTACCCTTATTCCTGCTTGATTTCTTCTTCTCATTCTTCTTCGAAGGTAAAGATCCCCCCTTCTTTCTCTTGTAAGGATTAAGGAACATCCCTCTACCCTCCATCGCTTTATTATGTCTGATGATTTCATTCAATTTCTTGCGATTATCTCTCATCTCACTAATATTCTTAGCGACATTCGTCACACCACCCGCTAGTCCAGACAAGGCTCCGAGAACACCTAAAGCCGGGATAACTGCTGGTAGAAATCCCCCACGCTTGGCTAGTAAAATTTCTCTAAGATCGCGCGTTTTGCGTTTCTTGACTCTGCGAGTGTTTCTCTTAGTCTTCGTTTTCCGTGGTGGTAATCCCATACCCAATTTTCGTTTCACTTTCATCGCACCGGTAACCCCTAGTGCAGCTATTTTCTCACCAATAGAAGCGTTCCTTGCCTTGATACGTTTTCTAGCTATCTCTTGCAGTTCTTTGTCAGCTAAATGACGTTTTTCCAATTCTTTATCCTGATTGTATGCAATATCGTGTCTTTTGCACGCTTCGTCTAACTCATTAATACCTGGATCACCACGACTCAATCTCTGATGCAACTTCGTCCCAGGTCCACAATAGTTATACCCAGGTAAGTGGATTTCGAATGGGAGATTATTGATCACTCTATTCAGAAGTCCTTTCCCTTCTTTTTGAATGAGATGCGCACCCATTGATCGCTCAGGAGGAACTGAATGGTTCTTCTTTAAAGTGTGATGTTTAAAACGATTGATTTAGTAGTATCGTTGAAATCACACCATGAAGGTTGTTCGTCTGGTGAAAGGGATACAGATTATAGATTTAGACCAATGCTTGAAACATGAAGACGGATCTCTGAGTAGTGCCAAACGCCACGGCGAGACTCTCCCTAATACCATACGATCAATTGTTTGTGGACCATCTAACTGTGGCAAGACGAATGCGGTGATAAACCTTGTGATTAATCCATACGGTCTGGTTTTCGATAACCTCTATGTTTACTCAAAGTCTCTCCATCAACCGAAATATCGTTTCCTCGAGACAATAATGAAGAGTCTGGAAGACGATGGGATTGGGTATCATACTTTCTCGAATAACGCTGAGATCGTAGAACCGGATGAGGTTAAGCCTAATTCAGTATTCATTTTTGATGATATAGCATGCTGTAGACAAAACATTATTGCATCGTACTATTCAATGGGACGACACTCAAAAGTGGACTGTTTTTATCTCTGTCAGTCATATGCAAGAATACCCAAACATTTAATCCGTGACAATGCTAATTTTATAATATTATTCAATCAAGACGATGGTAATTTGAAACATATCTACAATAATCACGTCAATAACGATATGTCGTTTGAGAAATTCAAAAGGATATGTCTCGAGTGTTGGAGTGATAAATATGGGTTTCTGAGTATTGATAAAGATAGCCCCCTAAATCGAGGCAGGTATAGAAGAGGATTTAATGATCACATACAAGTAGAATGATGTCAGTACTGATCAATCTCTCATCATGAGTGGAAGGAAGAATAAGATTGTTGCTAGTAAGAAGAAAGGGAAGAATGTGAAGAATAGTGTAAAACCCAAGAGAATTCGTCGCAAACCGAATCAGGGTAATAATACTAACAACGATGAATCGATCAAACACCAGATAGAAAAAGCGAGTGATGTCATAAGAAAGAAACATAGAGCGTTGAAAATTGCTAAGATGGATCAAGAACTGTCAAATATAGAATCACTCCAACCTGTTGTGGAACCACTTCGGAAGATATTAATTGATGAAAAACGTCCATCAGGCGTGAAAAATGAGTTAAAAATTGAATTACCTGTGAATCAATTATCCAACGATGAGTATAGATCGGATGGAATTTCTGTTCCTCAACCGACAAAGGATAAATCGTTTCGTTTTACCCCATATTCAACACATTTGAAGAGGAAAGTTATGGATACTTCTCTCATACCATCACCGCGTAGATTAGTTGATCCAGTCAAAAAGTCACGAGAAGAAGAGGAGAGTGAAGATGGAGTAGCAGGAGCATCATCCATATTCTCAGATTCTATCATGGAGATCGATGGGGTCGCAAACGAGAGTATAAACAATAGTGATATCATTCAAGGATCATCAGCTTCCGCAAACACTTTCCAAAACTATTTAGGCTCCAAATTAGGTCCTCTGTCGCAGCTTTATTTGAAAGACTTTTTCGAAGATGGTCGAGACATTGATACTTCTTACGGTCCTTATATAAATGATGAAGATACACTCATGTTGGGGTGTAAAATCCTCAATTTTATTCCGGGAACGAATAATTTCTGGGTTGGAAAGAATTTTCGAATCCAGGGAACTAAGGGAATATTTGAACTGATATTCAGGAAGCATCCAAAACACTACGATGAGAATGACTTGAAAAGGTATAAGCAGATATTACTTGTTACATGTAGTCATCGACAATCGAACCACCCTTTGGGAAGAATAAAAAGTAATCAAAGTGAGAAGTATTTGAGTATAATCAAACCATTATTCCATGGAAGAGCTTCTCAAAATGTATCTGAAGTAAGTGGGGAAGGTTTGGATGACTTTTTGACAACTCTTGTTGATTCGAAGAAGAGGAAGAATCGTGTAATGACTCTGCATAATAATACTTCTGTAGATTATGTGTATTGGGACTCTCCAAATGAATTAGTTGATCGCCTCGAATTACTCATTAGATCGATGCAAGCAGGTAATACCGGATTAGAGAATGAAGTATTGGAGATTATAGAAGAGTTGGAGGAGGGAGGTTACATATCATGATTGAGTGTATGAGTTGAATATCAAAAATGAGTTGGTCATGCAGTATAAATTCGATGTTGGAGTGGTACAAGCGTCAGTTTGCTGCGAGAGTTCTTAGTAGACATTCGTCGACATCATCGTTGTAACCATGAGCTCGTCAAAGGATAGTTCGAATGGAGAACCAAAAGATAGTTCGTCTGCTACATCTATGGATTCGTTCGAGGCTCCTCAAGGTTCGAATTCACGTTCTGATCCTCAAGATCAGTATCCACAAAATGAAAGGAATTCAACAGGAACGGTTACAAAAAAAGAAGAAATGCCCGATTCTTTGAATAAAAAGAAGAATTTGTTGGAGAAAGCCAGAGTTTTAATTCAAGCAGTTGTATCAACAGCTTTTCTACGAAGCAAAGCAGAAAGCATGCTAACTCTACCAATTGAAGATCAAATGGAGAAGAGTATTGCTTATGACTTTTTGGAAGGTCTTGATGAACGTGAGTGGAAGATGATTGGTAAGATGGGTGAAATGCTTACTATCTGGATGAATCATATTGAGGCATTCATTACTACAGTGTTCGAAGACGTGCAAGCTCGGACCACTATGATGAATGAAGGTATGTATCGATTCAAGAGAGATTTTCAATCGCTCTATGGGGCTGTGAATCAACGTGTTGCATCATTGAAAGATCTGGAGAAGAAGATTGATAGAGAAGAAAAAGAGTCGAAGGTAATCTCGGATAAGATTGATAGGATGGAATCGAACTATGTTATCATGAGAGAAACATTCTCGAACCTGGCTTCGTTGTTACAAGAGCACAGTAATGATTCTATAATGAATTTCAATTCTATAAAGGTAAGAATTGAGGAATTGAGCAGGATGAAGGAAGATTTTTACTATAATTATAATAATTTGAAGACTAGTATTGAAAACAATAAACAAGAACTGTTGAATACAAAAATACGTCTCGAAAAAGAATTTGACTCGAGCGTGATGTCCTCAACTGCACAAATATTTGATATGAATGAGAAATTGAAGAACTTCACAACTAAGTTCGAGAACCAGATCCTAGGTCTAGAAGCTTCCTCTCAAGATATACGAGCATTCCTCGATGAGCTCATGCTTCGAACGATGGAGATACGAGTTCAAGATAGTGAAGGCAGAATGATTCTAGAAGAGAAAGATGAAGCTATCAACAGTACATTGACTGATCTATCTAAACAGATTCAGAGCATGGAAGCAGTGGTTCATTCCATCACACAAAACGATAAGGATACGACTCGACCTTCAGAAATTGACATCAAATCAAATGAAGATAGAATAAAGAAGCTTGAGGAGAGATTTACTAGACATTAAGAGAGGGGAAAATTGAAGAGTGAATGGGACAAAATAAGATCTTGAAGATGAGCTTCAGATTCATATAAAATGTTGTGTCGAATTAATTCCGGGATCAGTTATGTCTCAACCATTCACACTCTCGGGTAGGTCATCAATTCTTGAGTGTGATATCTTTCCCACCTTAGACCTTTCATTACACAACAAACAATTTGAGATTGGTCTCATTGGCTTCTCCAGTTACAACTCCATTCCGAATATTTACCCTCCAAACAACAAATTCTATTACGGGGAGAAATCCATAGAAATCCCCACAGGTTCGTATGAGTTATCCGATTTGGAAGATTATTTAGTGAAGAACATTCAGTTCAACGAAAATCTTTCTCCGGAAGGGAAGTACCAACCTCTAAAATTACATGGTAATCTCAATACTCTCAAGTGTGAATTGTTCTGTGATTATCCCATCGACTTCACGAAACCAGGGAACATCGGATCAATATTGGGATTTTCAGACAAGGAAATCCTTGAATCCAAAGTCTGGCATCACTCACCTCAACCTGTGAATATCATTCAAATTGACATAGTTCGAATCGAATGTGATATTGCATCAGGAGCCTACATTAATGGTCAACAAAGTCACGCTATTTACGAATTCTTCCCAAACGTATCAGCTGGTTTCAAAATAAACATAGTGCCAAATCACGTTATCTACCTGCCTGTGTACGCCCGATCAATTAATCATTTAACATTGAGAGTTTGTGATCAAAACGGAGAGCTCGTTGATTTCCGAGGAGAAACTATTATAATCCGTCTGAATCTAAGAGAGAAGAGGGAATGATCATATATAGTGGGGAACAAACTATCTCGGGTAGCACTAGTCCTCAAGACAGTATCAAGTCAACATCGAACCAGAGAAGATCATTTAGAGAACCATTAACAGCGAGAAATATTCAGTTCCTCCGCTCACTTGGATTCAAAGTGCGCAAACATGGCTCAAGATCCCCTATCCGTTCTAAGTGAACCTATAAGGGACGAAAGGATCATCAAGAAAGATGTAAGATCTTATTCTCCTTACAATCTCAACAATCTATCGAATAGTGATGAAGTTCGTATTGTTATCAACCCCAACGACCTTTATCATCTCCCTTGCGAGAGTTGGTTATACATTGAAGGAGTGGTAACTTTCACTGGTGAAAACCGCATTTATCTATCTAATAACAGTGGTGCTTTTTTGTTCGAAGAATTACGTTTGGAATTGAACGGTGTTGAAATCGACCAGACGAAGAATGTTGGGATTACCACAACACTGAAAAACTATCTTTCTTCAGCATCATCCACCGAACTGGGGATGGTCAATGCTGGTTGGCATACTGAGCACTTCCCCATAGCTAATAATGGTGTTTTCAATTTCTGCATACCTTTGAACAAGTTATTAGGATTTTGCGAGGACTACAAAAAAGTTATTTTGAATGCTAAACAAGAATTGGTTCTCATTAGAGCGAAATCTGATTCAAATTGTTTCGTAGTGACGCAAGATGCAACAAATCCTAAGATCACTCTCAATAAAATACAATGGTGGATGCCTCATGTCCTCATAAATGATAGAGTTAAATTAGATTTCCTACGAATCATGCAGAAGAATATTTTCCTACCGATTTCATTCAGAAATTGGGAACTGCTTGAATACCCTCTATTACAAGAAACAGATAGACATGTTTGGTCAGTAAAATCCACGACGCAATTGGAAAAACCAAGGTATATCATTCTCGCTTTTCAAACCAACAGGAAAAACAACAAAAAAGTACATGCATCACTGTTTGATAAATGTGGGATCTCCAATGTTAGAGTATATTTGAACTCGGATATTTATCCCTATGAGAATCTCAACATTGACTTTACATCTGGAAAGAACACAACCTTACTCTACCAAATGTTCAAATCGTTCCAGAAATCCTACTACCACGAAAAATATAAAGAAGAAATCGCATCTAGAAATACCCACGATTTCTTGGAAAAGTGTCCTATGTTTGTAATAGATTGTTCTTATCAAAACGAATCGATAAAGAGTTCAACTGTCGACGTTCGCATAGAATTTGAAGCTAAAAATAACATTGCCGCTGACACTTGCGCCTATTGTCTAATATTACACGATAGATTCATTCAATATAACCCTATGACAAATATCATTCATAAGATTGTCTGAATGGTGTTTCCAGGAACAATCTCCAACACTACTATTCATTGATATGCAAGGTTTCAAGTTTGCGAACAACAATGAATTTATAGTGAAAGAAGCAGTTCTTGCTCGTGAAGAGCTGGACAAAAAGTACCACTGGCTTTTTGACCCACCATGTTCTAAAGATAATCTGGACTTCGCAGACTGGACAACAGTCAATTGGTTGCAGTCCAACCACCATGGGTTGAGTTGGAATGATGGATCGATTCCATATGCTGGAGTATCCGATCATTTCGAGCACACGCTTATTCGAGAAACAGAGATTGAGCGACCTACGAAGATACTTGTGATGGGAAGTGAGAAAAAACAGTGGTTGAAAGCCTTAGCCCCGAAATTTTTCTCAACCCGTACCAATATAGAAATAATTGATCTTTACAATGAATATGATATAGATTCGAGTGATTACGATGATACGATATACTTGTCACCGTGGGAGACTTGCCCCCATCATGATGTATATGTATACAGATGTGCATTGAGAACTGTCTTTTTCATGCATTTTATACATAGAACTATGTATACGAAGCATGAAATGTCTATGATAGAATTGTGAGAAATATGTATCAAGTTTACTGAGACAAGATGTGTAATCACTAATGATGAATAAAATTTTCTGAAAACTCATCATACGTTGTTATATTTCATTCCATCAAATCCTACACCATAGATAACTGTCAACATCCCCATTCATCCAGTATATCAATTAGCGAAAAACTCATTGTATTATCCCATCCACCTCCAAGATCACTTTCTATGATTTCAAATCAATCACGAACTCAACACCTCAACACCTGTTTCAATCCTGATACGGAACAAGTACGGGTCGGATGAAGGCCATCGTTGAGAAAGGTTTCTCCTGCATGATCTCATGCAAAGAATTTTCTTGATCATAGAAATTCATATTGTTCAGATTAAAACTGAGCACGATTCGTTCCAATCGGGTTCGTTTGAGCAATTCGGTGAAAACGATCATTCTGGCTGCACAGCATTCTTGGTAGATAATTGAATTTATCTCAAGAAAGGGAGATCCCCGAGCATTTTTCAATAAATCTAATCGTTTATGAACAATTTTGGAATGAAAAATGAATGAATAGATAAAATATAACCGCGAATTACGGGAATATCCATTCACTAAATCGTCCTCTACATAATTCAATATCACCAATCAATGTTTCCAAGCCTAAATTCCCTCCACGCACAGTTCTCAACGGTGTTTGTATTGATTTTATATGGGTTACTCTATTCAGAGGGACGTTTCGTGAATCTGAATCATCACGTAGTTGATTCTCAATCGTTTGAGCATAGGAAAGTACCTAGAGTTGCGAATCTCAGAATTGAAATCAGACTGAGATATATCAAGTTTGACGGGTTGGACAGGGACCTTATTCTAATCAATCACTCATTCCTTCGGGAGCTGAAAGAGAAGAGCAAAAGTCATCTTATCTGCTCACTGACATACCCTTTTGATTGTGGTTTGAATATTACTCAATTTCGTGTTGAGATGATTCTCGCAACAATCACTGGATAGTATGGTTATAACAGAATATTGGGTCAGATGGAATATGGCACAATGTATGGTTGAGCAATATTCCATGTGGTAATGAG
This sequence comes from Eretmocerus hayati, assembly GCA_029851415.1. Classification (NCBI taxonomy): domain Eukaryota; kingdom Metazoa; phylum Arthropoda; class Insecta; order Hymenoptera; family Aphelinidae; genus Eretmocerus; species Eretmocerus hayati. The sequence goes on from CM056741.1 coordinate 27,976,883, forward strand.
ATTCACGAGATAGTTTGCTCTCTAGATGTAAACCAACTGGAGATGGGATTTACTGAGTTTCTGTTAACACCTCCACTGGAAAAATATTTCAAATGAGGACTTAAGGCATACAGCAGATATTACACCTCAGAAAATATTCCAATGGCTCGCCAACTAATCGTGGACTTATTTCCACGTGAATACAGTCGAATGATAATGAACACTACAAAACGCTTTATTTTACGCGATACAACCCATCAGGGAGAGGCTCAACGTGGGGGGGGGGCGGAAACAACCGAAAATCTCGTGCGCTAATCCAAAAAAAACATTCATATGGTGCGCTAGAAAGAGGTCTCAAGCATTCACCTAATGCCGCGCATACATCAGGTACATTCAGATACCTCAATGGAAATATGATTAATTAGAACGTCTCCATGAGTTTTTGAGAGCTTTTCCAGGCTCATGAGTGTTGTGCAAGCAGTTCTGGTGTGAAACTGACTGAAAATTTTGTGTGGGATTCTGGGAACTCATTCATATGGTGTGCTTGGTTGCATATCCAATTTTATGCTGTTGTCATCGATGGATTGGGTATATTTGGACATCTACATAACAACATCATTGGTGTAAGAAAGACTCGTAGATGATTGGGGACTCTACCGAGCTCGTCTGTGCTGTGCAATAACAGTTATAGTGAAAATCCGTATTCAAAATGTGGTGTAACCGTGCGCAAGGTGAGGGCTCAAATTTGACTCGCAACATGTTAAATTATGTTATTTGGAGCCACACAATCAGGAATACATAGCTACAAATAGAGATATTCAACTCCGCGTATGCAGTATAGTGAATTCAAATGTTTGGTTGATTGCTGGGAACGGAATCGCAATTTAAAGCTTTTAGCGAGCAGTACAAAATACGTAAGATTGAGATCGTTCCAAAAATTTCAAACATAGTCACACATCAGTAGAATACACCCCAGGAGATTGCTGTGAAGTACATTCCAAACAGTAAGAATTTGGAGGAGATCGGGATACGGGGAATCCTGTTCCCGGTGGGATCATCCTCAAATCGATTGGATGTATATAGAACCACACTGCTGCTACTTAGAACGGTGTATTATGAATTTCAAGGGAACCAGAGGTTTCGTCCGGAAAATATTGATTGATGAAAACTCCCGAGTCTTGGTAATCGTGATCGCGTGTTGAGTTGATAATTCCCTACCTGATTATATATCTCGGGAATTTTTTCTCCACATATATGAGTCAGTAAGAATTGGAAACTCGAAAATTGAGTGCTTTATAGAAGGCTTGATGATATTTCCCAGAACTCCGGGTGGACTTTCAGGATGATTGAATCAGATCATTATCAATAAGAAATTATAGAAACAACATGGGAATGACTTACTTGAATCTAGAAACTTGTGCGGCTCTCTAATCTGTTATACTCACAGATTTTTCAAATGTTAATATGAATCCAAAATGATTTTCTTAATCAAACCAGAGTCACAATTTCTTCAAAAATATAGAATTCTCGATATGATATTGACAATCACACCAGAGAGACAAACACTTCTCACTAGCAGAACGACTGAGCTGCCTCAAATCGACTGTGGCGGGAACCGAGAGCACACGTGGTATTTATCCTCGTTACCCATCCATGGTAAGGATGCAAAGAAGGGATATCATCCACTCTTTGTTAGATCATGATCAAAAAATGCGGCGCACCATCATCTGATTGCTTAAAGTATCAAAAATAGAAACTCGCTATTACAAAATAGCTAGCGTTTTTCCTAAAGGAGTTGGTAAAATGACTGATGAAATTTTTTTATGTAACCATGAGTAGAGAAATGATCACGTAAACTATGAAGTTTCCGGATCGCATGACCCTGAATGTGAAATCGACTTTTTCTCAATGCTCGCATGGAACGCGTCATTGAATTTTGATAGTCATCTATTACTAGATATTCCTCAAACCACTCTCTTGAATATTCTGAGGCCCTCATTACGACACTGTACAAAGAAATAGAAGCTTCCGAGTTTCAAAATTTTGAATGCGAGATTAGTCCAACGCCACTGCGTTTCTAATTTCAATGTCATACGCAATCAGATGATGAAGCGTCGAATTTTTAGATCATGACCTAATCGAGTAAGCAATCACTGAAAGGTAATACAAGCTTTCCGAGTTTCGAAATGTTGGATGTCAGATTGATCACATTATTCACTCTGGCTTTTTCCACTGCCTCGCGATTCAAAGCACATCGGAGTTAAACCCTGTGTTATTCAAATAAGTGTTGAAAAAACACAGTGGGAGTCCAAACCATCACCAGGTGTAACCCATGAGTTTCACTCAAAATTTCGTTTGGTATAGTTGCGTACCTATTTATTCCCCGAATATCACACCAAATTTACTAAACCCAAATTTACTACACTAATAAAACACAGTGAGCTGATCGACGCTTTAAACAAGACTGAGAGAGAGTTTTCGGAGTTATCCCTACAACGCATGATGTTTCGTATGCTATCGTATGAGGATACTCAAAGAGCGATGAGAAAAAATTTCAGATGCCCCAGATGCAGACCATTATCTGATATAACTTTCCTAATCATTGTTGGGCTACCTTTTTTAGAGAGCGCGGTGGACGAGGCTGAAACATACATTGGTGCGTCATCCGTAATGCAGCATCAGGTTCTCACACGTCTTACTTTAGAAAACCACTCTCACTGCGCATGAAAATGTACTCGAATGAGAAACACCGTTACAAATTGGAAATGACCCGCCTTGAAACGCTGTGTAAGTCTGGGACCAATACCTGCAGCATCCAATGCTGCACATCAATCAGATTAGATCTCAATACCCAGCTCACCGTTCTCACTTATTTTGACAGAGAGACCTCTGAATTTTCCATCACTCCAACGATTCGGGCGGCGGCGGCGAATGGTGTCAGGGGAACTGAGAGTTCGGGTGGTCGCTCACCCAGGTCTCTCGGCTCTCCTAATACCATACTCCAAATCCGCGTCGCAGAAATGTCGCAGAAATCTGCGTCGCTGTCGCAGAACCGGCATTGCCTATCTACTTTGGTCATATCCTCAATTCTGTAATTGAGGCATGAAAATCGATATCGACACTCACGAAAAAATTATTGATGATCAATTCGACACCAAGGAGGTATTAGAGGTTCCTATGGTGTCTATATTGATATATAAAGAGATGTTGACACGTCAAGAATAATTTTTTGAAATGTTGAGGTTACAGTGACCGATTCTCCTTCCGAAGTCAGCTCAGCAACAAAATCAATTTGTAGGCCATACGTGGGATTGTCATCTGTCAATGAAATTCATTTTACTAATTCTGTTTTAGCTAGATGAAAAGGTACGAGAAACATATGTGAAACCTGCAAAACTATCAACAATCGACAATACTGCCATTCAGGGTGAAAAAGTTATTATTGTGGGTTGGGGGAGCCCGGAAGATACAATGATTTCCAAAAACATCGAAATCGGTTTAGTGAAAGTTCTGACTGTCAAAGAGTGTACGAAGGAAATTAAGCGGGCATCGGGGATTAAAATATCGATTGATGATACACATCTTTGCACTGCTTCCAGCCCGTATCTCCTCACAGTACCTGTGAGTCGACTCATTTCTAGATATCAACTATCATCATTATCTGTCATAGATTATTAAAGAATCAGTCTATTTCGAATCATGGTGCAAAATGAATGATCTATAGTGAAGGTTATCACATTTCAGGGTGACAGTGGAGGGCCAATTTTGTACTATGGAATGATCTTAGGTGTTAATGTGGGTATATGTCCCATCCCAGTCTCCGAAACAACATGTATACCAAAGACTTTTCAAGTTAACATACACATGAGTGTCTATCACCACAGAGAATTCATAGTCGATGTTATGGAAAATTAATTCAATGAGTGCGAACATCATTATTTAACTCTATGATAGATTAACCTTTAATTACTAACGTGAAATGAAGTTACACTCCAACTAACGTGGTAGACTTTTGGCACATCCTTCTGAATTCATTAAATTTTCAAAAGCTAGTGCAGTTAGTGACATGAAAAAATTATTTCTTTGAAGCTCAACTATCTTAGAAACAGTATACACATTTTCCGACCGGTGGAAAGTTCCTGGATTTTCCGGAAAAATTCTTCATTAAAGTCAATATTTGAGGTTATGCTGATGAGTATTTTCACAATTTGTTAAAAAAACCATGTCAAAACTAACAAAAATTACTTTCAAAATGATTTTGTTATAACAAATAGACCTTAAATGAACAATTGTAGCAAAATTTGGGTAAATATCCTTAAAAATCGCCATTTTCACTTTTTCCGATGATGGAATTTTGGCACTTAATTCATTTATAACTAAACAAGAAATTGTTCCAAAAATTTTGCAAAGGTTACATCTGTAAGAGCACGTCATGAAATGAATTTACATCTAAGTCCCGAATCGCGATACGAAATTTTCAACGTTTCAGAAGCTAAAGAAAATTCGAGTGTGCCAAAAGTCTACCACGTTAGTAACTAAGGTAAAGGCGCCAGTAGTGGAACACGGCTAATTGGGCGCCTATAGTGGAACACCCAATTCACATGGATTTTTAATCGCCAAAAGTCGATTCATCATCAGAGTAAAAATTACACGGTATTCTTTGATATTGTATATTTCAAATCGATGCCCTCCAACACCCGTGAAAGATTCATAAACTAAGAAAAAAAATCATGAAAAGTATATGCTCATAACCGACCTTTAGAGGGTGTTCCACTGTAGGAGCCTTCTTCAAAAATGGAGCCAATAGTGGAACAAGAGTGTGCCCTCAACTGGAACAGGTTTTATATTTTCACTGTATTGAAAAACCTTCCGGGAATCGATTTTTTCCGGTCGCGCGTCAATTATTCCATACAGATCAGCACAAACAAACTATTAATTATCTACCAAATATTTTCAGAATGACTCCAAAGCGCTGTTCCACTATAGGAGACTTTTCGCGTTCCACTGAGGGCACCGAGCTCAGGATTGGTTGTTCCACTACAGGAGACAACGGATCCTTTCGGGAACATTCAATTACTCTTATTGTATACAAGTAATCAACTTGTACCTTTTTTCAAAATATGCAGAAAGAGTTTATCTGTAAGATGCGTTACTTCCCATTCGCGAGAAACTCAGATATCATTCAAAATGTGTAAATTACTGACTAGGGCTCATTTTTGTTCCACTACTGGCGACTTTACCTTAAGGGTTAAAGCGAGAATACGCTGGTTGAAATCTCCTCGTTGCATTTGCGTGAATTCTATATTTATTCCCGAATCATTCCGATCAGGAAACTTCACTACCTTGACAATATTGTATAAAATTTTTCTCGGAGCGGACCGATTCCATGTAAAATCATGCAGTGATAAGGGATATAAAGTCTCGGATCCTTCTGTCGATGGATTATGTGATAGTAGAAAAATTTTCTATCGAATCTTTCATAAAGAGTGTTGTGTCTGATTTGCAACATGATACTATCCGTCATAACAGTTTGAACTGTCAAAACGTCTGTGTTAGTATAGGAACAGTGATAGGTAAAGGGATGAGAGTGGTACTGCAGACTTTTGCCGCATATAAGCTTGAGAATGCTCGTGCTTACCTTAGAAAGTCACAGATATCGTGTTCTGACAATTTCGTTGTTGGTACATCATTACAGGTACCTATACCAAAATATTCCACGGAAACTCTTTTTTTTTTTTCTATAATGCATGATCTCGTTCGAATCCAGATTCAAGACCGACTTCGTGGCTAGACTCATGGACATCATCAACCAAATTCATCGACAGACAGGTAATACATGAACCATGACAAGCAAAGCGATGAAAAAATCTTGAATTTAAAATTTCCAATTTTTGCATTCCTATTGCGTGAGATATTTCACTCTAATTTTGGAAAGAAATACCAGTACACTTTCCTTCACTCCTGTAAACCTGAATTGTAATAATCTGATCCACACCGTAAGATTGAGGAAAGACCATTTGTGTGAATTAGAGAGATCTGAAATTGATCGTCATAATATAAATGTCGAGATTGCAAGAGGAAGTACGTAGTTAGTAATACTAGCTATGTAGTTCCTCTAGTTTTTTTGCTTGTGCCAACGTATACTAACCTCATATACATTGGCAAATGCAAAAAAAAAACTAAAATAAGCAAGAGCTCAGAAGAGTTTTTAAGATGCGTTCTTATGAATTGCGCTAATAGTGGTTTGTAGAATTTGTTATGGTAGATTGAATTTTGTAATGAAAAGATCAACTTGAGAAAAATTGCTTAATACACAATACATTTTTGTGACTAAAAATGATGTTCAGAAATGGGATAAGAAAAAAAATTCAAAGACAGAATATGGGATAGATAGTGCTAGTGGAACCAATGTTATGCATAGAGCATTGAAATTCTTGAGTATCCGAGCCAAAAAGTACTTGGGGAGAGTATAGCACGCTCAAAAGATACCGAAGACTCTTCTCTTTGCTATCCGGCGAGTCTTGGCTCGCTCTTTTATCTCGACGCAAGTAATTGCTTTTTCGAGAACTTTTTAACGTGCTAATGTACGACCAAAGAGGAAGAATAAGATGTATACAGCAGAAACGGAGGATAATGAGATAGAAATGCCGAGGAATGAGCGAATTATTCATCAACCTTGCTACGAGACATCGCGTTGATGGATTTCAAATTGGATCTTCTCTTTAAGGGGATATCGGAGTCCTATCAATATTGTACAGTTACCGACATGGTCGAGTTTTCGGATTTCTCGATGCATTTTTTAGATACCAAAAATCGAACAAGTAACGCCGATTCTGTGAGCCATACAGAATCGGCGTTACTTAGTAGAATCCCCATATCTCGAAAATTCATCGAGAAATCCGAAAACTCGACAATGTCGGTATCCGACGTCCTCTGAAAGGTACAATGCATGCGATCATTTCAGAATCATGAAACATCCAAACCAAAATTTGGGTCATACCTCAGAAATTGTACGAGTCGTTCCTTGGAAACTTTGAAATAATATGCCTGCTGATAAAGACCCTTGAAACGCTTGAGGAAATAATCGTATATCGACGTATTATTTGGTGCTCCGCTCGGTGCAATCATTAATTTTCTGATCTAGGGCTAGCTAAGAGGATTGGAATCGAAAAAGGGATCAAAATGTCACTTCCGTGTCCTGTCCCTTTTTTTCAGCATTTGCGAGTGTGAAGTGCCGCAGAAGGGCTCGTTCGGAATTCTGGCGGGCAGATACATCAAACATTATCGTCATAAGCATCGAATCCCCTACTAGCTGCAAGAGCCAAAAATAGTATATTACGCACCTGCGTCCGCGAGGGGCCGAAAGTGACACATTGCGGCCCGGGTGAGTTGCCGCACGAGCCGGTAGGCGAGGGCGGCATACCCGTGGCCGCAATGGGTTGCTTTCGTCCCGAGGTGCGTATAGTGCTTTTCAGTACACTTTCATCGAGATTCTATGGTTTCCGACACGATTTCGGGGCAAAATCCCGCACCGCCGCACAGGTGAGAAAACGTCGGAGCATGCATTGTAGCAGACCGAGGGCGCAGCCCGAGGTCTGATGCGCATGCTCAGTCGTTTTCTACCCTGGGCGGCAATGCGGGATTTTCCGCCCCGGCATCGAGGCGGAAACCACAGGCTTTCGATGCAAGTGTACTGAAAAGTTCTTTTTAGTGCATGGCGAACACATACATTCTGTCGCGCAAACCTAACAAAAATTCTACCCCCTCATTTTTTTTCCTCTTTAAAAGTGAATTTGCCCCATTCCAGGTTTTTTTCCAGTTCTGTTCAATGCTCATTGTCAGGCACAACTTTTACATACCCTGAGGCATCGAAACGATTGATTTTCACGCTCTCGGGAGTACCTTACTGCGAAAATCTACTCTTGCTCAACTTTTTCCCGTATCGTGCCCTTCTGGTGGGACCCATAAATGCGAGACCAGGGGGGGAGGGTCCAAGTCATTTCCCCTCAAAGATACTGAAGGCCAAATGAGAACCCGAAGCCCTCAAGACTGTAGCTTGAATCGTTTGGCCATGAGATCAATTTTGGTGGTAAATATCAAAATTTTCACAGTACATTTTTCTAGTGAATATGTAGACAACGCCAACGTTTCTAGACCAGTGATTAGACGGTTGATCAAAAACTTTTATTCGCCCGAAAACAAAATTTGAAAAACAGTCGCATATGAAACATATGTCATTAGCACGTAATAAGAGTCTAACATTTATATAAATTTGTCTTTTCGGTGAAGAATATTTCAATTATCACAGGAAGTGAATCGTCAATTTGCAGTATCAGAGATGCATGAAAGTCAAACAAAAATTACATTTTCAAATATACTAACAGTTTCAACGAAGGAGAGCAAAATTAAAGAAGACATTCCTGCATATGAAAGGACATAAGCCCGTAAAAGCATCACAGCTGTCTCACAATGAACGGCTTAGTAAAATGTTCCAATATTGTACTATGGGTACTCGTGATTTCCAGATGCAACCAAATAAATTCATCGAAAAATCCATAATTCTCTTCATATAATTTCACAAGAGTTTTTCAAGTCAATACGGATATTCAATTGCTCTCCTAATAACTGAGAATGTAACAATGATACTGGAATGACATGAACAAGAACTCAATAATCTGTAATTTTCATATGAATTGTATGCAAAGTGAATGTAAAATCCACCTTATACATATGAAGCTCAAAAAAGTCAAGCTCCGTGAGTTAGTCATTGCTTTGCGTCATCTTGCCGGTCAATACATTTCCCATCTATTCCATTTCTTTTTTCTAGTACCTCTCAAATGATGGCAAACGTGGAACTTTGATTCGATCCACTTTATCGGATGCTCGCCAAGCTCCGCGCTCTTCCCAATTGAATTCTCGAAAGGGCGCGTGCCGGAACGCGGATTCATCTTCTATCTATATGTGGGGGTCAGCAATTTGTCGAGACTCATTGGAATGCGCGACGACGACGGCGTGATTTCTCTGTGGAGTCCCCACGTACATACAATGACGGGCAGTTCCAAGCTTGGCAGTATGGAAACATTGGACAATTGTTCAGATTGCAGTTGATAATAATAAATTTCATGAGACCAAGTTTGCGAAGCGCGCTTGCGAGTGAACAGTTTGAGCTTATTTGAAGACAAAGCTCGAGACAAAGTCGATAAGATGTAAGAAGGGTTGTTATTGTAAAAATGCATAACTGAGACAAATTAGTTGGTTATTCTGCGTTTTCCATACCATCTGGTGATGAAATTCTACCACGCAGTGCTCGATGTTCCATCATAGTAATTTCCATATGAAAAAATGTGGGAGAAGAGATACAACTAAGAATCTTTTAATTGAGGTCGCATATTAATCACCGATATATTGAGTGCCTGCCTGCGTAATGAAAACTCTGAATCTTTATGACTCCTTCCACAATAACGTCAACTGAGGTGACTCAAGCGGAGTGCAATTTTTTTCTATTACAAGAACCCTAAATCCGCATTCAAACGTGGCATTATCAGGTTAGAGTGATGAAAACTCTATTTTGATATTCTTTACACCAACTGTGTTAAAATTTTGCCTCGATCGGATGGTATATCTCGCCCGAAATACCCTTCGAATAGAAGATCTGAATTCCTCTAATAGGCAATATCGTAAGAATAACTCGAAATATGAGAACAAAATTTCATTTGAATTCCATTTTTTGCCCTTCCCTTCTTCTATAACTGATCTGTCCATCTTTCAATGAACTAGAGAAATACTTTCTCAGCATTCTACATCAATTAGTTGAGACCAAGTTGGATTGAACTACGTTTGAACGTGATCAAAATTCAATTTTTCTTCTAAAGATCAAAGTTTCCTCCAAAAACTTCATTTTGATCATCTATCCCCTTGTAGAAATGTGCCCAATTTTTTTGGCCACCCATGCAATATATAGATATAGGGACAATGCAATCAGGTTAGACTTGGCCAGTTCTTGGTCAAAAATTGCTCACAATTTCCACCAGGGTCAATCAAAACTGTATCAAAACTCCGCCTCAACCAAACTATAGACTTTGCCAAGAATACCTCAGTTTTGGTTCCTCGATTCCCCCTTATAAATTTCGCGCAATAAGTTCACGAGTCCACCGACAATTCCAACATAACCAAAATTTGCCCATCAACCCCATCAAAAAATTGTTATTTCCAATCAACTTCACAAATTAAAACCCACTTCCATACAACAAATCCTCGGAACGGAGTAGATTCCAGAACTGTGAAAAGAAAAATTTTCAAGTTTCCATCGTCGTCGGATCCCACTATGCTCTTGCACCCCAGCGAACAACCAAAACTCAAGCTCGCCCAAGCGAGTCGCATGCAAGCTCACAACGCTCGAGGATGCATGTATAATCTGAAAATGATCCCAACGACAAAGTTTCCATTGTGTTATATGTATGTACGCGTGTGCACTCTCAAATCCCTCGTGTTGGATTCAGCCTATCTCACTTTTGACTCTGTACCTCGATTAATAGACATGCACCCACACAAGCTCTCACATGAACTCCTACCAAAACCCACATGCAAATTCCATTAACCATCAGAATAGTATTATAGAAAATTTGAAAAATTTGTCCCACAGACCTTCAATTCTGGCCTAACCTCTAAATCTTGCTACGAACAAAATATCTTCCTGGGTGAAAACGAGTGAGCTTGGAAAATGCTCATACTACGAGGCATCCAACGTTTTGGTCATCCGACGACTACGACGACAACGACGACGGTCGAGCTGCGTTTGGTATAATGTCACAGGTCGGAAGTGTGATGAAGTCGCGGGAAAACGTGCGAGGTTAGAATGGGTGATGGTGCGAGACTGGAATTCTAAAATTTGCACGTGCAAAGTGCCCCTATAGTCCAAAAACGAGAAATGAGAGAACGTGGGTTCAGTGAAGTTTCTATGGAATTGTAACGTTGAGGCAGAGTGACCATTTCTTCTTATTCATATATCAAATTTCCGACTCTTGACTTCGTGCGAGAAGGGAGCTTTACAATAATGTGTGAGCTGGGTTGATGGAATGAGTAGTTACATTCTCTCTTTTGGGCCAAAAAGTCGGGGAGATTCGAATTGAGTGATCCTTCGAGGTCGCTGGTTCCATTGTATAGTAATAAATCATCTTTTTGATGGTGCCCAAGCAGTTTTGGTCATTTTTTATGGACAAATTCTACCGCTCGAATCAACAAAAATAGATTCCAAACATCTGGTCTTACTGATATCAAATCTAATGGAATTCCGCTGACCTGTAGTGAAATTCCGTTCTGAATTCTGAGCAATTACACCGGTTTAGGGTCAAATTTCATCGATTTGTGCGGAGAGAGTAGAAATTTCACGGAGATTCCAAAATCTTACCTTCTCGAAGACTACGCATTTTAGTTTTCGATTGCTATTGACTTGCCTCAACTCCAGATTGACGTGAACGCATTCGATTCCTCAAAGAATTCTGATGTCTTGGCGGGGTTAAATGATGAATTAACACGTTCGCTGTGGAGGCTGAAATCGGTGATCTTTCCGCAGGTGCGGCGAGGCCCACCGGTGGGCCCCACCGCAGCGAAAGTGTCAAGGTAAGTGTACCCAACTTGCCTGTGTACCCAACTTGACCCCATATGGCGATCTCGGGAATGGGCACTCGTGGACCTTCCCGCATATTTTTTTTACGTTTGTTACGTTGAAATATGAGAAAGTACGTAGTTTGCATTAACCCCAGATCATTTCTGCGTTCTCCAGAAAATTTAAAGTGATTTTCCCATTTTTCTGTTTGCACGGCTAGGAAATCACCGAAGAAATCGCGTTCACTAAAACCGGTGCAAATTTGTTTTCTTTTGAACAATCTCTACGTACTTTGGCGCATTCAATTTCTTGTCTCGAGACCTTTGAAATCCATTCTTCAGAGTTGCCAAACTCTGATTTGGAGCGATATTATGTACACTCGACAGTCATTGTATCTGCCCGAATCTGAAAAAGCTTTTCGTTCCTACGCTGCTGTTTTAATCCAGATCAGACAGTTCGTGGTGTCAAGTTGATCGTAACTGTATACTTAATCTATCAGAATTGGAAGCCGATCACAAAGATTTCACATAGCAGCTCAGGGACAAGCAAGCTTCAGATTCGGGCAGATATAATGTCCGCCGAGTGTACGAATCACGGAGATGATTTGAGAATCAAGAAAGCCGATATCGGAGTGTACCCAACATGCCCCCATATGGTTATCTCAAAAGAGCGTGCAGAACGACTTTTTTACTACTCAGAACGTGTTCGTCTCATCAAAATAAGTCGGAAACAGTGTCTGGTAGGATGCTAGGGCAAAATGATAGGGGCAAGTTGGGGACACACTTTTGTGAACTCTCAAAAATCACTTTTTGGGAGAATTGGAACAGCTTGGCTCCAGTTGGTTCAAATTGAATGTACTTTAACTCATTGTCAAGGTCTTAAGACAAGTTTTAAATTGAGTTGAAGTACGTTGAAAAATATGGAGTTGGGCCATACTTATTAAGAAAATGGCTTAACGGAGGCAAGTTGGGTACACTTACCTTATGTAAAATGTCCCTAAAACACATCCTCGCATGAACACTGATCTAAACATCCGCAGCGAAGGCACGGTGCTCTTGAAATACGTTTACATTCCGCTGACGACCACCAACGGGATTGTTGTGGGATATGTTCCTGGGGCCTTTAGAGCTCATTTTTTTACAAGAATCAAAATCGGCCCTTGGGCCGTTTTCTATGAAAGTCCAAAAAACGTGGTTTTTATCCTTCTTTCAATCTTTCTCCTCGGATAACTCGAAAAGATCACGCTTTAACCGAGAATGTGTGAAGAGATCTTTTGTAGATCTTGAAAAATTGTATAAAAAAGGTTCATACACTCGAATCCGTGAAACGCACTCCGTTCGAGATATTTTGAGATTCTTATTCGTAATCATAAATTTTCCGGAAAATCGTTTCTGATGCTCACCCATTACTAAATTAGGAAAATATCAAAGAATCCTGGATAACTCGCCATTTTCAAGCACTACAACTCATATTTACACAATTTTCGATGAAACGAGCTTCTTTAGAGCCACAGAGTTGAGATTTTCCGGAAAGTTTATCATTACGGAATGGAAATCTCAAAATATCTCGAACGGAGTGCGTTTTACGGATTCAAAAAGTAGAAACCTTTTTCATGCAATTTTTCAAGATCTACAAAAGATGTCTCTACACATTTTCGGTGAAAGTGTGATCTCTTCGAGTTATCCGAGGAGAAAGATTGGAAAGACGATAAAAAAAAACACATTTTTTGTACTTTTATAAAAAACGGCCCAAGGGCTGATTTTGATTCTTATCAGAAAATGAGCTCCAAGGGCCCCAGAAACATATCCCACAACAATCCCGTTGGTGGTCGTCAGCGGAATGTAAACGTATTTCAAGAGCACCGTGAACGTGTTGATGATATAGTTTGCAATATTGACAAAACCCTAATTATCATGATTCTATCGCCGATTTGATTCATGAAAAAGTTAAATGACTTTGAGTTGACATCAATCTCAGACATTTGCGATTACTTTGCGTCTCGCGAGTGGTGAATGAAAATTCGTAACTGTTAGATTAAAAGCTGTGAAGCATTATTCGTAGAATTTTCGGCTCACTTCTCGTTCTATTGGCTGATTTTCAAATTCAAATTATCCAAAAATATTGGACCCAAACTAAGGCTCAGCGCGTCTTGTAGAACTCCAAAACTCGATCAAAAGAAGGGATATTTCGAGCCACTGTATGCGTAGATCGATCGATCGAACCTGAACTGATCTAAACAAGTCATGACGAGATTCCAATAATTGTGATTCATCCATGTAAACGAGAAAACAGAAGTATGGTATCGTGTCGACAGAGACTAACTCTGGCTTTATCGTGAAAAGATTGTAACAACATTTTGCTGAGTCTGCGTATAATCGAGACCGAAATCATCTTATGATTCATACGACTCACTCAATATCCACGCTGAGATATAAAAAGAGCAACTTGAAAAATAATACCAGCGAGACATATTATGTTTTATTTCGTCAAATCATTGATAAACGACTGATTCATAACTTCAAATGTGGACTTTATTCTACACTAATTCGCTTGAGCGCCCACCGATGCTCCCGTGGCCACTTCCATTTCCCCGTAAAATGTTTACATCATTTTATGTATTTTGACAAACTGAATCGATTTTTTGGGGTTACTCCCCCAAATCCCAACTACTTTCTTGATATCAATTTTCTGTGCAAAATTATGATTGCCAGCTGAAATCTCAGGAAATATGCATTTTCACGCTAAATCTTTCCAGACCGGAGTTGTAGGATGTACAATTTCCTACAAAAAAAGTCCTCTCAAATTTCCCGGGAAACCCAAGCCTGGGCATTCTGCGCGTTTAACATGGGTTCAAGTCGGGCGGCTGATGCAACGCTAATGACCTTACTGCCAATTTGACAGTTGTCAATTGCAGAGCTACTGGGTGACGAAATGCATCTTGAGGATGAGATTCCCTTCAAAGTGGTACAGGTCGTATCTCACTGAGAACAAAACCCTACGAGCATGGCTCAGAAGGAAGAGAAATTAATGTGCCAAAACGCTATTTTCTCAGCAAAACTGCCGCAGAATCTGCTCGGAATCTGCGATTTTTCACTTCCCCTCGCTCCACAATAGAAAAGTTTCGTTTTCCAGTTTGCCTTCCATTAGAAGAGGATTTCATCTTCTTCAAGGTGCATTCGGTCACTTTGCCAGGAAAAGACGACTGTCAAAATGGCAGCGCATCTAACAACGCAAAGTTGACGGTCGCGTTAAAACGCATGTTTACCGCGCCGAGCGATTTTCGCGCACTTTCGACTCGGGTTTTCATTTCCCAGAAAATTTGTAAGGACCCTTCCTGTGAGAAATTTCATGATCTACGAATTGAACCTGAAGTGTTTGTTCGAGGGAATTGAGAGAACTCAAAATTTCGACAAAAAAACCATAATTTTGCACACAAAATTGTTAATAACAAGAAGAGTAAGGAACATTATGGAGAGTGACCTCGAAAAATCAATTCAGCGCGTCAAAATACATTGAATCACGTGAAGTTATTCCGGGGAAATCAAAGTGGCCACGGGAGCACCCAGATTAAGTGGGTGGATTGGTGGGCGCCCAGACTAAGTCATGTATACGTTAAATTCCAAATTTCTGTGAGAGCGCGAAAAAGTTACGAGTGTACTCGATCCCGAAAAAATTTTCAACATGGCATAGAGTCATCCCCCCCAAACGTCTCTCGGTTCTCTGTTTACATTAAAATTTAGCATCCTCTTCGCCAATTTTTCTCTCACGTTTTTTCAATAAAATGCAAACCGCAACGACCAAAACATCAGTTTACCGTCCAAATCTAAATATTGCACACACAGAAAATTCGGTTTGATGTAATTTTTTTACTTTTTCACGACACACTATACATGCTATCCGGATTTACAAAACTCACCTCGATACACGCGTAACATACAAAACAGGCAGTAAAACGGAAACGTTGTGTAAACTAACCAGAAAAAAAGCTTCTCTCGCAAGCTCTGTCAGTGCTAACAAACTCTTGAAAAAAATCAGCTCTCCAAAAAAAAGCTCCGATACAACATGCACATAAACTGTGTCACATTTCTCTCTCTACTTTGTATAGTCAAAAAGACCCATCTCTTATATTCGTGTCTCGTGACACCGTGGCAATTCTAAATACTTCTAGTGTCCTGAAATCTCTTTCCCCATCCATACAGTATAAATCAAAAGTTTCACCACAGATACGAGGTACCAAATTCAACTTCGCCTCGAGCTTTGGCAAACGAGCACCGCGAGATTTCGGATATTTCAAGCATCTATATATATATATATATATATATATATATGTATGTGGAAGTTTGGTGTATATAGGCACAAACGAGTGACAAAAATCTCGACGTTTAGAAAGCTTTGATGCACATTCACGCCCTCGAGGTATGCGATTTCGAGTATACCTGTGGGATAAAATTTGTCCTTTGTGATGGTACTGGAATAAAACTATGATATCGGACACGCAATCTCTGGAGTGCGTTGTTTCGAGAGGTCGAGGATAGATTGTTGAAAATGAAGCTTAAAGTGTCCTTTGAGAGGCATACCTATTGTTCACTTTAATTTTTGTTTGCTATGATGCGTGTGAGGGTGAACTGAAAGATGAGAATTTTGAGGATCGATACAAGCATAGTTATAAAATCCCTAGTTTTACAAATCAGTATAGACATTTTTTCGCCTGATGCCTTATGATGACTTATTCAGTGATCGCCTAGCTGACTGCTAGGAATTCATTTCAATGTAGTTCGAGCAGAAGCTCGATTGGCATTGGATGCTCATTTCAAGAAGATTCCATCTGATTATGTAAAAATTGCGTCTGAATTTTGTTGCACCTCAAATTTAGTTGAAATCTACGCTTCGTTAGAGGTTTTGTTCTTATAGTTGCAAATCTGGGGATCATCTTGTTTTGGTGAAATATGAAAGCATCTCAAAGGATTTAATCCCCATGCGGGCCTCGTATCGTGATATGTGGAGATCTGCATTTTCCATATAGGCCCATGTTGGAAAGACATATATAGATATATACTGACAATGCTAACCTCCATGTCTGTATATCAGGATAGGAGGCCCATTGAAATTGACCCTTGAAGATACCTTCATTTTTCATCAAAACAAGATGATTCCCAGAGTTCCATCAAGATCCGTCTTCCGCAGACCTGATGCTCTCCTTGTAAGTACTACACAACCCCGTACACATACTCTCCTCCATAAACTTCAGAGCTCTTGCCGAAACTACAAAATACATCATTCAGCATCGTGCAGAAGAATGTATCTTCTAGTAGTAAGACTACATTTCCGCGAACAACAACACCTATACATCGATTTTCGAAATTTATCCACTATTTAGCCTACTCTATGCGTATACAGTGTCTGTGGCTTATGCTGGGAATTCTATCGAATTTTCTCAATATAAAATTGAGTGCTGCAGCTGCGACGGGTAGATTGGCAACGCGGTGCAGTTACGTGAAGTTGGCCCGCCACTTTGAGATGAATATACCAAAAAATCAAGCAAAAAATCCTAAATCCAATGGTATAATTCTTTTAATTTGAACAATTTGACCATTTGAGCAATGAAATTTCAAAGTGCTAAAATATCGGCCCCCACCAAAACACATTGAACGCTCATCACCCCGCGAGTATATGCATTAGGAAAACACGGGGGCTCAATTTGAAGCTCTTGATTTGACCATATCGAATTGAGCATCAGAACTTATCATTATTGCGCAAAATTGTTTGAAAAGACTTGGAGAAGTCCTCGTGTATAAGGTATGGGCAGGTCCCGGCTCACTATACTTGTGGGGACTCAAGAGTGCCGGAAAATCCGCTTCACTCGAATTCATGAGCTATCGAGATGAAACAAAATGGATTTTCTTCGTAATTTCCTAAGCTACAAGATGTGCCTACCTGTTTTTTACTTAAATGCGAAAGGGTGGAGGGGGGAGGAGTTGAATGGAAAAAAAAATATTAACACGGATTTTACCGAAAAATGAACTTGGGGTGTCCGGGGCATGAGTCCTACTGCCACCTGGGAAACACTTG
Organism: Eretmocerus hayati; assembly: GCA_029851415.1. Taxonomy (NCBI): domain Eukaryota; kingdom Metazoa; phylum Arthropoda; class Insecta; order Hymenoptera; family Aphelinidae; genus Eretmocerus; species Eretmocerus hayati. The sequence goes on from CM056741.1 coordinate 27,994,536, forward strand.
ATAGACATTCTTTGCGCGCATACCTAGAGTTTCAGCCCAACCCCGGGTCCGGGAACAAGTGCTGGGATCTCTGAGGATGAATTTTCGTCATAATGGAGTGCCAAAATGTAGGAATTTCACCAAAATCACGGTTTTGAGGTAGTTTGCGGTTCTGCTGCCATGTTGAGAATACTTGTGGTGTATTACGTCATTGACTAACAAGATTTTAAGCTCAATCCCACGTCTAGGAATTGGTGCTGACAGCTTTGAGATCTATTATTAGCTCGAACTGTCCCTTGGGCACTGCCAACATCGCTATATGACAGTTTCTAGGTAGGATTTTGATATGCTGCCAAGTCTGAAACGATTTAGTCATATTCTGAATATGGTTAACAAAAGTTCAAGCCCAACCCCGATGCAAGGAATTGGTGCCAGAAATTTCTAGATCGATTTTATGAAAAAATTGACCCTATTTCGGTACGAATCTGATTGAAGATGATTCATTTTTGACGAGATTTTGACTTGCTGCCGAATTTGCGAAGATTCTATCACATTTCGATTTGGATGAACGAATTTTCTAACTCAATCCCGAGTCTTGGAATACGTGCTGGGATCCTGGACACCAACTTTTGTTCATAATCGAATGCCAAACTGTGAGAATTTCACCAAAATCACGGTTTTGAGGTAGTTTGCGGTTCTGCTGCCATGTTGAGAATACTTGTGGTGTATTACGTCATTGACTAACAAGATTTTAAGCTCAATCCCACGTCTAGGAATTGGTGCTGACAGCTTTGAGATCTATGATTAGCTCGAACTGTCCCTTGGGCACTGCCAACATCGCTAAACGACAGTTTCTACGTAGGATTTTGATATGCTGCCAAGTCGGAAACAGTTTCGTCATATTCTGGAAATTGTTAGTAGAAGTTCGAGCCCAACCCCGTCGCAAGGAATTGGTGCCAGGAATTTCTAGATCAAGTTTAGGCGAGGTTTGACACGGGTTCGGTCGAATTTCGATTGAAAATGCCTGATTCTAGATAAGAATTCCATATGCTGCCAACTTGCAAACTATTCTATGACCTTCTAGAATCAGTGAGCTCCATTTTAACCTGAACCTTGATTCTGGGGATCGGTGCCAAGAAATCTAAGATTCATTCTAAGCGGAAATTCACACGAGTTCGGTTGAAATTCCTTTGGAAATGCCCGATTCCAGATGAGAATTCGATATGCTGCCAACTTAAAAACTATTACATGACATCCTGAGATGAGTGAACTACATTTTGAGCTAAATTCCGATCCTGGATATCGTTGCCAGGGGATCGCGCATGCACTCCATGCAAAATTTGACGCGTCTTTGATTGAAAAATTAGTGAAAATGCTGGATTCTAAATGAGATTCCGATATGCTGCCAACTGAGGAACTATTTCATAACATTCTGGGATGAGTGAGCAACATTTTGAAGTGAATCCCGATTCCGGAATCGAGTGCCAAGAAATCTGAGACGCGATTCATGCAAAATTTGACGCGACTTCGATTAAAAAATTATTGGAAATGCTGGAATCTAGATGATATTCCGATATGCTGCCAACTTAGAAACTACTTCATAACATTCTGGGATGAGTGAGCTATATTTTGAACTGTATCTCCATCCCGGAGTCTGGTGCCAAGAAATCTGAGACGCGATTCATGCAAAATTTGACACGATTTCGATTCAAACATGATCAAGAATGGTGGATTCTAGATGAGATTCCGATATGCTGCCAACTGAAAAACTATCCCAGAACATTCTGGGATGAGTGAGCTACATTTTAAACTGAATCTCTATCACGGAATCTGGTGCCAAGGAATTTAAGACGCGTTTCATGCCAAAATTTGACACGATTTCGATTCAAATATGATTGAAAATGGTGGATTCTCGATGAGATTCCAATATGCTGCCAACTTAGGAACTATTTCATAACATTCTGGGATGAGTGAGCAACATTTCGAAGTGAATCCCGATTCCGGAATCGGGTGCCAAGAAATCTGAGACGCGATTCGTGCAAAATTTGACACGATTTCGATTTAAATGTGATTGTAAATGGTGGATTCTAGATGAGTTTTTGATATGCTGCCAACTTAGAAACTATTCCATAACATTCTGAGATGAGTGAGCTACATTTTGAACTGAATCTCGATTCCGGAATCGGGTGCCAAGAAATCTGAGCAGCGATTCTTCCAAAGTTTGACGCGACTTCGATTAAAAAATTTTCGAAAATGCTGGATGCTAGACGAGTATCCGATATGCTGCCAAATTATAAACCATTCCATAACATTCTTGGATAAGTGAGCTACATTTTGAACTGAATCTCTATCACGGAATCCGGTGCCAAGAAATTTGAGACGCGGTTTATGCCAAAAGGGACTAGGCGGTTAAGCATGGTGAAGTGGACCTTGTCAGATATGGCCCCGAAAATATTTTTCCCCACTTTTTCACACCAAATGATGGGAGAAACAAAGGTTTGTAGGTCCCGAAGTCGCCCCTATGTTTTGGAGCAGCCTGGAAACCCTCTAAAAAACGCTAAAAATCGATGTTCCTTGTATTGAATCGCATTCTGACGCATTTCAACGAATCGATCTGAAAATTTTTTGACATACTCTTGAAATGTGGTCGATCATGAAAAAAATATTTTCATTCCGACAACTGTCGATTGAGGCCCTAAAAAAAATTCTTCAAAACTTCAAAGTCAATTTTCTCATGTAAATTGGAAAGAACTATGTTAGAAAACCATTGCATCGGGTTCATCAGGTTATTTTGCATCAAAAACAAATATTTTTAGAATTTTTTAGGTGGTGGAACATGGTCAACAGTGCAAAAAATCATTTTCAGAGCAAATTTTAATTCAGTAATTTGCATCTTCTGCGCATGCGCGTCCTCCTACGTCTCTGAAAGTATTCTCAATCGATAGCTGATGCAATTTCCTTCAAAATGACCTCTTGAGGAAGTCGATTTGATGCAGTGAAACCTGAGATCTAGCTGGTCCAAAAAATGAAGAAATCCAAGGTACCAAATCCGTGAAGCCGTGGCTCCTTCAATGGGCCCGAAAAGTGCGAATTTTGAGTCGGACTGTTTCAAAGATGTAAACATGTGTTTTTGATGTAATTTTTGACGTAGAAACCGAATCCGTGGTCAGTTTTGTTCTAAACCTTTAAGATTTTTGATGATTTCCAAAAAACCGACCGGAGGGTGTACGGCCATTTCCAGCCTTTTTCTACACATGTGAGATGTATGTTGGGTATAGGCAAAAGTTTGAACTTGATACTAGAGGATGCAAGTACGTTTTCCTTTGGATTTTGACCAGCTGAAGACGATGCTGATGGTTTTCAGGCACAGATATAACTCGAGAGTGAGATATAAGGTGCATGATGCAGTTTTCTCTGATGAGATCATAAAACAAAATATAGCTCCATCAGCCCAAATCTGACTCCCAACTCATTCCCAAGCCTCAAAATCATCGGCATCATCATCAGCTGGTCAAAATACAAAGGAAAACGTACTTGCATCCTCTATGCGACAAGTCCAAACCTTTGACTATACTCATCATACATCTCAAATGTGTAGAAGAAGGCTGGAAACGGCCGCACACCCCCCGGTCGGTTTTTTGAGTGTCATCAAAAATCTTGAAGGTTTGGAACAAAACTGACCACGGATTCGGTTTCTACGTCAAAAATTACATCGAAAACACATGTTCACTGAATTAAAATTTGCTTTGAAAACGATTTTTTGCACTTTTGACCATGTTCCACCACCTGAAAAATTCTAAAAATATCCGTTTTCGATGCAAAATAACCTGATGAACACGATGCGAAGGTTTTCTAACATAGTTCTTTCCAATTTACATGAGAAAATTGACTTTCAAGTTTTGAAGAATTTTTTTTAGGGCCTCAATCGAGAGTTGTCGGAATGAAAATATTTTCTTCATGATGGACCACATTTCAAGAGAATGTCAAAAAATTTTCAGATCGATTCGTTGAAATGCGTCAGAATGCGATTTGATAGAAGGAACATCGATTTTTAGCGTTTTTTAGAGGGTTTCTGGGGTGCTGTAAAAAACAGAGGCGACTTTAGGACCTACAAACCTTTGCTTCCCCCATCATTTGGTGTTAGAAAGTGGAAAAAAATACTTTCGGGGCCATATCTGACAAGGTCCACTTCACCATGCTTAGCCACCTAATCCCTTTGACACGATTTCGATTTAAATATGATTGAAAATGGTGGATTCTAGATGAGATTTTGATATGTTGCCAACTTGGAAACTATTCCATAACATTCTGGGATGAGTGAGCTACATTTTGAACTGAATTCCGATTCCGGAATCGGGTGCCAAGAAATCTGAGACGCGATTCATGCAAAATTTGACGCGACTTCGATTAAGAAATTGTTGGAAATGCTGGATTCTAGATGAGATTTCGATATGCTGCCAACTTAGGAACTATTTCATAATATTCTGAGATGAGTGAGCAACATTTTGAACTGAATCTCTATCACGGAATCTGGTGCCAAGAAATTTGAGACGCGATTTATGCCAACATTTGACACGATTTCGATTTAAATATGATTGAAAATGGTGGATTCTAGATGAGATTTTGATATGCTGCCAACTTAGAAACTATTCCATAACATTCTGGGATGAGTGAGTTATATTTTGAACCGAATCCCGATTCCGGAATCGGGTGCCAAGAAATCTGAGACGCGATTCATGCAAAATTTGACGCGACTTCGATTCAAACATGATCAAGAATGGTAGATTCTAGATGAGATTCCGATATGCTGCCAACTTAGAAACTGTTCCATAACATTCTGGGATGAGTGAGCAACATTTTGGAGTGAGTCCCGATTCCGGAATCGGGTGCCAAGAGATCTGAGACGCGATTCGTGCAAAATTTGACACGATTTCGATCTATATATGATTGTAAATGGTGGATTCTAGATGAGATTACGATATGCTGCCAACTTAGAAACTATTTCATTCCATGCTGTGATGAGTGAGCGATATTTTGAACTGGGTCTCCATCCCGGAATCTGGTGCCAAGAAATTTAAGACGCGATTCATGCAAAATTTGACACGACTTCGATTTAAGAATCATTGAAAATGCTAGATTTTGGATGAGATTTCGATATACTGTCAACTTAGGAACTATTCCATTTAATATTGTGATGAGTGAGCAATATTTTGAACTGAATGTCGATTATGGGGATAGGGCTGAAAATTATCACATGTATATTATGAGAAAATTTAGATAAGCTCAGTCCAAATCCGGTTGGAACCGCTTGATCCAAGATCGATATGCTGCCCAAACTATCATATGACATTCTGTGTGGGGTGACCTACATTTTCAGCTGAAATCCCATATGGAAATTGGTGCCAGATAATCCCGGATTCATCCTTCTTGATGAATGACATAATATCAGTTAAGATATGATCGAGATTGTTCCGCTCTAGATGGGAATCAGGTATGCTGACAATTTGGAAACCATCTCACGACAACCTGGGACAAGTGAGCCCAATTCGGAGCCTAATCTCGATCCTCGGAATCCGTGCAAAAAAATTTAAAACCAATTTTTAGCGAAAAATCACATGAGATCCGTTCAAATCTGATCGAAAATGTTACTGTTATATTTGTGTTCTATTTGCTGCAAACTAAAAAATAGTCCGTTCAGTCTCTCTGATGAATGAATAAGATCAGAATTATGAGGGAACATGCATATTTCACAACTCGGGTTCCTCCTTATTGCCAGTTTCACTTTAATAAATCCCAGTCCACGAACAGTTATGTACAAAAGAGATGAGATGCGCCAAGAATGAAGTACTATCTTACAAATGGATGACTATCGTCCGATTTTCTATCCTTCGATTCCTAATAGTACTTCATTCTTGGCGCATCTCATCTCTTTTATACATAACTATTCACGGACTGGGATATTTTAAAGTGAAACTGGGAATAAGGAGGAACCCGAGTTGTGGAATATGCATGTTCCCTCATAAATTTGATCTCTTTTATTCATCAGAGAGACTGAACGGACTATTTTTCAGTTTGCAGCAAATAGAACACAAATCTAACAGTAACATTTTCGATCAGATTTGAACGGATCTCATGTGATTTTTCGCTAAAAATTGGTTTTAAATTTTTTTGCATGGATTCCGAGGATCAAGATTAGGCTCCGAATTGGGCTAACTTGTCCCAGGTTGTCATGAGATGGTTTCCAAGTTGTCCGCATACCTGATTTCCATTCAGAGAGGAACAATCTCGATCATGTCTTAACTAATATCATATCATTCATCAAGAAGGATGAATCCGGTATTATCTGGCACCAATTTCCGAATGGGATTTCAGCTAAAAATGTAGCTCACCCCACAAAAAATGTCATATGATAGTTTGGACAGCATATCGATCTTGGATCAAGCGTTTCCAACCGGATTTGGACTGAGCTTATCTGAATTTTCTCATAATATACATGTGATAATTTTCAGCCCTATCCCCATAATCGACATTCAGTTCAAAATATTGCTCACTCATAACAATATGAAATGGAATAGTTCCTAAGTTGACAGTTTATCGGAATTTCATCCAAAATCTAGCATTTTCAATAATTTTTCAATCGAAGTCGTGTCAAATTTTGCATGAATCGCGTCTTAAATTTCTTGGCACCAGATTCCGGGATGGAGACCCGGTTCAAAATATCGCTCACTCATCACAGCATGGAATGAAATAGTTTCTAAGTTGGCAGCATATCGGAATCTCATCTAGAATCCGGCATTTTCAATCAATTTTAATCGAAGTCGCGTCAAATTTTGCATGAATCGCGTCTCAGATTCCTTGACACTCGATTCCGGAATCGGGATTCAGTTCCAAACGTAGCTCACTCATCCCAGAATGTTATGGAATAGTTTTTAAGTTGGCAGCATATCGGAATCTCATCTAGAATCCACCATTCTTGATCATATTTAAATCGAAATCATGTCAAATTTTGCACAAATCGCGTCTCAGATTTCTTGGCACCCGATTCCGGAATCGGGATTGATTTCAAAATGTTGCTCACTTATTCCAGAATGTTATGAAATAGTTTTTTAAGCTGGCAGCATATCGGAATCTCATCTAGAATCCACCATTCTTGATCATGTTTGAATCGAGATCGTGTCAAATTTTGCATGATTCGCGTCTCAGATTTCTTGGCACCAGACTTCGGGATGGAGATACAGTTCAAAATATAGCTCACTCATCCCAGAATGTTATGAAGTAGTTTCTAAGTTGGCAGCATATCGGGATATCATCTAGAATCCAGCATTTCCAATAATTTTTTAATCGAAGTCGCGTCAAATTTTGCATGAATCGCGTCTCAGATTTCTTGGTACCCGATTTCGAAATCGGGATTCACTTCAAAATGTTGCTCACTCATCCCAGAATGTTATGAAATAGTTCCTCAGTTGGCAGCATATCGGAATCTCATTTAGAATCCAGCATTTTCACTAATTTTTCAATCAAAGACGCGTCAAATTTTGCATGGAGTGCATGCGCGAGCCCCTGGCACCGATATCCAGGATCGGAATTTAGCTCAAAATGTGGTTTACTCATCCCAGGATGTCATGTAATAGTTTTTAAGTTGGCAGCATATCGAATCCTCATCTGGAATCGGGCATTTCCAATCGAATTTCGACCGAACTCGTGTAAATTTCCGCTTAGAATGAATCTTAGATTTCTTCGCACCGATCCCCAGAATCGAGATTCAGCTTGAAATGGAGCTGACTCATTTCAGAAGGTCATAAAATAGTTTGCAAGTTGGCAGCATATGGAATTCTTATCTAGAATCAGTCATTTTTAATCGAATTTCGACCGAACCCGTGTCAATTCTTGCATAAAATTTATCTAGAAATTTCTGGCACCAATTCCTTGCATCGGGGTTGGGCTTGAACTTCTGTTAACCTTATCCAGAATATGACTAATTTGTTTCCGACTTGGCAGCATATCAAAATCCTACCTAGAAACTGCCATATAGCGATGTTGGCAGTGCTCAAAGCACAGTTCGAGCTAATAGTAGATCTCAAAGCTGTCAGCACCAATCCCGAGACGTGGGATTGAGCTTAAAATCTTGTTAGTCAATGACGTAATACACCACAAGTATTCTCAACATGGCAGCAGAACCGCAAACTACCTCGAAACCGTGATTTTGGTGAAATTCTCACAGTGTGGCATTCGATTATGAACAAAAGTTGGTGTCCAGGATCCCAGCACGTATTCCAAGACTTGGGATTGAGTTAGAAAATTCGTTCATCCAAATCGAAATGTGATAGAATCTTCGCAAATTCGGCAGCAAGTCAAAATCTCGTCAAAAATGAATCATCTTCAATCAGATTCGTACCGAAATAGGGTCAATTTTTCCATAAAATCGATCTAGAAATTCCTGGCACCAATTCCTTGCATTGGGGTTGGGCTTAAACTTCTGTTGACCATATCCAGAATATAACTAAACCGTTTCCGACTTGGCAGCATATCAAAATCCTACCTAGAAACTGTCATATAGCGATGTTGGCAGTGCCCAAGGGACAGTTCGAGCTAATCATAGATCTCAAAGCTGTCAGCACCAATTCCTAGACGTGGGATTGAGCTTAAAATCTTGTTAGTCAATGACGTAATACGTCACAAGTATTCTCAACATGGCAGCAGAACCGCAAACTACCTCAAAACCGTGATTTTGGTGAAATTCTCACAGTTTGGCATTCGATTATGAACAAAAGTTGGTGTCCAGGATCCCAGCACGTATTCCAAGACTCGGGATTGAGTTAGAAAATTCGTTCATCCTAATCAAAATGTGATAGGATCTTCGCAAATTCGGCAGCAAGTCAAAATCTCGTCAAAAATGAATCATCTTCAATCAGACTCGTACCGAAATAGGGTCAATTTTTTCATAAAATCCATCTAGAAATTTCTGGCACCAATTCCTTGCATCGGGGTTGGGCTTGAACTTCTGTTAACCATATCCAGAATATGACGAAACTTTTTCCGACTTGCCTCATAATCAAAATCCTACCTAGAAACTGTCATATAGCGATGTTGGCAGTGCCCAAGGGACAGTTCGAGCTAATAATAGATCTCAAAGCTGTCAGCACCAATTCCTAGTCGTGGGATTGAGCTTAAAATCTTGTTAGTCAATGACGTAATACACCACAAGTATTCTCAACATGGCAGCAGAACCGCAAACTACCTCAAAACCGTGATTTTGGTGAAATTCCTACATTTTGGCACTCCATTATGACGAAAATTCATCCTTAGAGATCCCAGCACTTGTTCCCGGACCCGGGGTTGGGCTGAAACTCTAGGTATGCGCGCAAAGAATGTCTATCAAGTGTTTCCCAGGTGGCAGTAGGACTCATGCCCCGGACACCCCAAGTTCATTTTTCGGTAAAATCCGTGTTAATATTTCTTTTTCCATTCAACTCCTCCCCCCTCCACCCTTCCGCATTTAAGTAAAAAACAGGTAGGCACATCTTGTAGCTTAGGAAATTACGAAGAAAATCCATTTTGTTTCATCTCGATAGCTCATGAATTCGAGTGAAGCGGATTTTCCGGCACTCTTGAGTCCCCACAAGTATAGTGCGGCTGGTGGGGACTATGCGCACCATGCGTGCTCCTCCTTCGCTGCCTCTCCTCTGCTGGCCTATACCTTATACATGGGGACTCCTTTCAGCCTGTTTAAACAATTTTGCGTAAATAGTGAACAGGTTCTGATCATTGAATCGATATGATCAAATTGGGAGCTTCAAATTGATCCCATGTAAGTTTTCCTACTGCATATATTCGCGGAGTTATGAGCATTTTTTGTTGTGTGGTGGGGGGTGATATTTTAGCACTTTGAAAATTCATTGCTCAAATGGTCAAATTGTTCAAATTGAAAGAGTTGCACCATTGAATTCGAGATTTTTTGCTTGATTTTTTGGTATATTCATCTCAAAGTGGCGGGCCAACTTCACGTAACTACGCGGTGCCAATTATTCGTTCGGTGTTATAAAAATTCATTCGGAACCAGAGCAGAGGTGAGTGGTTGGCTTGAGCCTGGTTTGTTTTGTTGGAGTACATGTTTCAGTTCAAAAATGAGACGATATATTTGTGGAATTTTCTTTGTACCAGTTTCACCGGTTTGGGATTACGATTGTTGTTGATAATCATTTGCTGTCATGAAGATATTATGAATTGGACAGAAAGTCACTATCTCATCTTGCTCTCGAGAAGAGATGTATGTGATTGGAGATTGTGGGGAATATCGTGACATTCATTGTTATCCTAAACGGATTCGAAATTGAACATTTGGAATTCATCATTGATATTTTCAGAAAGCCAGTATTGAAGGTTCTAAGATTATCTAGCAAAGTCCACTCTCTATACACTGCTATTTCTTAATTCAATCGGCGCCAATGTGAAATTTTGAAATCAAAATACCTTCTCCCAAAAATCTGCTAAGGCTGTTTGCAGTATCCAAAGGATTCATCCACGGACTTATCACTTGGGATAATTTTCAAATCGAACGTCTGATACAACAATTTCTGTGAATTTTCGCTGGTATCATTCCCAAAATTTGGCAAGAAAGATCAATCAAGTTATCAAATGCTTCACATTATTCTTGACTCACTGTCGAATCGCTCATATTGCAATGGAAGAATGATTGAACAATCGACATCTACTACAAACAGCGATACTGATAATTTCCAATTCTTAGGCTATCGAATTTCAATATTGAGTTCCGATTAGTTTCAGATATTCAAATTTCAAGTCCGCTCAAACATCTACCGATTCGTTTCAGAAATAATCAAAGTAGTATTATTTGTTTATACAAGTGTCTAAGACGAATGAAGATTTTGAATAGTGATAAAATCTCTGCCACTTTAGAATGATCATTCACCACATAACCCGGGATTACAATCTAAGAGACAGTTATGCAACATCGCTGGCACCTTGCATGATTACTCGCAATCGCGTGAAGTTCACAAGCGAGACGAGAAATAAGATTTAGGAGAGGACTTTGGAAGCGTGATAATTGACAGCAAAATATATTTCAAAAAATGATGAAAATGGGAATTTCAATCCTCTTTTTCGTCCACTTGTTCATTTTACAAATAATTCTTGCAGTGGATCCTCAAGAGCAGAGTAAGTGGGAAGACAAATTCATTCCAAATGTGATATATGATGAGTAATATACTAAAGATTCCAATGAAAATGCCTCCCATGTTATTTCAGGACGACCAAGTTTTATTGAATCGACAAGTGTAGAAGAAAACTTGATTGAAGGTAAGATTAATTTGTATTTGTCATTCAAACCCAAAAATGAGAACCAGTAAGAATCTATTCTGATCGGCGAGCATGAGATAATTTGTGCACTTCAAAACAACCCACACTTAACATTGATATATCATATTGGGTTTTCAATCTTTGAAGTTATCCGGAAATGTGTCGAGTAAAAGTTTCAAAATCAATAATTTTCCGTATTCTATTCCAGTGACTTGTCTGGATGACCATGGCCGAACAATAAGCGAAGGAGTGTGCAATATGAACTGCCGAAATTTGAACTACTCAGGTGGATATTGTTCGCAAAATAGGTGCATCTGTGTAGTTCAGGCGTCCACATCGAATTAACGTCTTCGAGTACACAGTGAGAAAATCTGAATTCTACGTTTTTAAAACTTGTTGAGTGATGTACGGATAATCTTCTTCAATTCAGGAAAATGCGCAAATTCGTTGATTCATCATGAACAATGAATTTTTCCAGGCCCACACAAAATACTTAGTAATTTCTTAGTATTCATGAATACTACCTACTTCTACTACTGCAGTACATTTTTCCGATTCTATCCAGAGAGCATGTACAAGAATGTCGCAGAGAATCCTTAGATACATCTACATAATAAATTGATTCATTATCCATTGAAAAATGGATGTTCAGAAAGTCATTTCCGTATTCATCTCAATAATTCACTCCATAACGATTCCCAGTCATTTCATTTCCTTCATGCTCCTGATAGGAATTGTGAGCATTCTTCGGACAAAAACTGGCCAATTTTAACCTAATTGCATTGTCACTATATCTATATATTGCATTAGTGGGCCAACAAATTGGTCACATTTCTACCAGAGGCCTGTCGAAGCATATAAATATGGAAAATACCCACGGGTAAAATAAGAGAATGATATCAGAGACTATCAATACCATTATTGTGCGAAAGCAATCATTAGCAGATGCCTTCGATGCCAAACACAGCCACTAACATTTGATGTGAAATATTGTGCCTTTAAATAGGAATGAAAATTCTATGAAGAATATTGTAAAATACTCACTCGCTATTTGTGGCGGTAGCTGAGCTGCGAACGTCAAAATGATGAAATGTCAACTCGACGATCTCGTCTTGACGGCCGTGGAAAGTATACAGAAGGCAATCGATATTCGCTGAGTATCGTTTTGGGAAGTCAGGAGACGTGAAAGTACCACCCTGAGGCTTGTACCGACTGCTGTACACGACGCAGGAACAACCTGTAGCAGCACAGACAGGCGATCAGCATTATTATTTGAAATAAAAAAAGAGAAAAATAATTCATGGGAAATTTACCTATCGAGGAATATTTTGAAGGATGGAGATAATGACAGATTTGTGGGCGTTTGATCGTGAGGATTTAATTGATTAGTCGCATGATCACACGCAAACTGTGCGGCACGGACCTGCACTTTGTGATTTCAATCGATTATTCATTGAGGCATATATTTGATAGGGATGATGGGTTTGCGACATCGCGTCATGGCAACTTCCCTGCTCTTATATTCTTTTTTAATTGCAAATCTTGAAGATGCAAATTCGAGTATGATGGGGTGTTTTTGCAAACTCTGGTGGAATTTTTGATAGACAATTATTTTGGAAATCAAGGAGGAGTTAAGAGAAATCTGAGATGAATATGATTGCAAAACTATTGAAGAATGATGCTCTACCGTAGACAACTCCAGTGATGCATCAGTATCAACTTTTGTAAAATTGGAAAAAAAATTTCTATCTTCCCATTGGATTCTTCTCAAATTTTTGAAGAAATCCAACTGACACTTATCAGTAGAGACTGGATTTCCGTGTTACAACACGTTTTGTCGTGATGTGACACATCCGACGTTATTGCATGTTCCATTCCAGAGTGGTGGTTTCCATGGGTTCACTCATTTTAGTACCTTTTCTCCGCTTACTTGCATTAATTTCGGTCGGGATTATAGTATGTTAATTCGACTAGAACGAAATTTCGAATTCAAAATGGAAAAAAATCACAAAAAGCTGAAAGCTTTTCGAAGTTTCGATACCAAACATCGATTTGGGTTGCGCCATAGGATAAGGAATCTAGAGTATTTACCGCTGACTGGGTAATCGCGTCTGATAACATGTATTCCTAAGTCGACGATCTCATAAGTTGTGGGAGGAGAATGTTTTTGAAGGCTCCTTGTCGAATTGAGGGATATATAATATCAACAGATTACGCCGAACATGCCACCGTTCCTTGACCCAGCCATCACGAGATAAGCTTCTTGGTTTATCTCCAGTTTTATTTCAGACGAAGGATTATCAAAATTTCAGAGATGTGAATCGTTTGTATTCCATCACGAGTTTTAGAGGAGATTCAATCAATGTATGACCAGTACTCTCCATAATTTTGAGCAAAAATGAGTCACACGGAGTTGCATGTTTTGGCCGATTTTACTGCACGTTTTGCCGATTTTGACGACATTTTACACGGCATTTTCCGGCAGTTTTTACGACATGGAATTCTAGTCTCTAGTCATCAGATTCTGAGATTATTGACTGAGTTAATTCGTCGAAGACGTTTGAACAGTTTGAAACTGCTCATTGAAGACCATATGTGACAGAATCAAGAACTGACGACACGATTTCGTGACATGATTACGGGCATGGTTATGTATTCTATTACTTCAAATTACAGTAATGCATAAGTGAGAAGTTGAGTTCCAACTCCCATACCGGAATTGGTGGATGAATTTTCTCAATTTGCATTCAAAATTGTTGGAGAGACATTTCGTAGATGAACTGAGATTTCATCAGGTAACTTTGTTTAAATTTCAGCGAGGAGATCTTCAGCAAGCACAAGAGACACACACTGCTTCAACGCCAGAAAACTTGACTAATTCAACTCTTGCCATAGTTTACTTTATACCTACATAAGCCAAGGAACTTTTGGATCCAAAGATATATCAATTCCAAGCTTCTCATAACTATCTTCATGAATACCTTCATGATCTCGACTTAAGGAGTAGCTTTTGGTCTATGAAGATTTCCATCAACGCTCATGCAATTTGTAACGAACTCTCAGGACGTTTCGAGACATTTTTCGCGATTATCAACATCGAAGAGCTGGGATCACGTAGAAAAACTTTCACCAAGTTTTCATAATGTACTATGGCCGACATATTTTGACCTAAAATGATATCCAATGTGATAGATTGGATAAGACTGACTCTGACTATTGTTTGAGATGATAAAATCGAATACAAGGCTCACGAAAAATAAAAGTGCTTCTCAAGTTGGCAAAATATTTTACTGTAACGGGCTGTGAGATTCGGGATTTCGATTAACATTGTGAGGATAGATGAGAAATACCCAGTGATCTTCAGATAGAGGTAAGGGAGACGGTTTCAATGCGAGAGAAACACACCAGATTCAATTGTAGTTATTCAATCAATACATTTAACTCGATTGCGGGATATTCTTCTAAATATGTTCAAACTGGCTCTATATTCGTCTTTCCTGCTACATGGTATTCCGCTACAAGATCACGTTTAGAGGATTCACTAATTTTTGCAGTCACAACTACATTCATCATCTTATGCAATATTCCCAGCCTTCCCAAACATATCATCCCTTACAATAGCTGTCAATGGCAAGTCTCTCCAAAGTGATTATGACGAGTTCAAGTAGAGAGACTGCGGGAGGGGGGGGGGATCAGTGTGTTTCAAAAGTCTCAAATTCGGCTAGTTTCGAGTCAACTCTTCCATTGAGAGTGTGAGGGATCTGAGACTCTTATCGATCCTCAAGTACGCCATGTGTAGAATCTGGGCAATTTAACATTGTTGGTTCTGCGTTATTGGGCATGGAGGTTCGAGTCAGTTTCAGGTCATCGTTTAGTAGGGAAAATCAATAGAGCTAGGTTGTTCTTATGTAGTTATTCAATCATCAGATCAATAATGGTAGATGGTTCCTCACTCTTGCAGTTACTCCCAAATTATCGACTTTTGTTTTGATGCTGGAGAACCTTGCTCCACCGTTTAGAACATTTTCTTGGTGATCATGTCAGATAACCGTGAAGAGATCAATCATATGGGACTTCTGAAGAAGTCTATAATCTATCCCACCTCTCGTGATTGCATTAGGTGGGTGGGGATGAAGGATTACGAGATTGAAATCTTGTATTACCGCCCGAGGCCTTGCGATCTTTTCGATCCTTGCGTTCACTCTGAAACAATGAAATATCCTCGAGATTTGCATCTGCCTCAATAGTTTTTCCTTACACAATCACAAGAATACGAGATATGCGCTTGGTCTCAAGCAGATTCACAAATCCAGATCTTTCGGCAAACCCATTCAAGACGTAGACATGTCTGAAGATACCCAAAAACCGACATGTATGTTAATTTTGGTTACATCATCATAAAGATACTAGCATTATAGCTTCTTTTGGTAGCGTTCGTTTGGCTTGTCCATGCTCTTGATGAGCCAGAGACTTCTGAAACCTTCTCGCAGCTCAAAAATCATAATCATAAATTGACGGGTAATGATCAATTGATGATATTGGAGAGAGATACCTCATACAAAATTTGGGAAAATGGCATATTGTCAATCAGTGAATTGATCAGCCAATCCACCCAAATTGCACCCACACAGCCACGGAATATATTTTGGACAGACCAGACCGAATTAGATTGCCTTTGACCAAACTAGATTAGACTAGGACTAATGAAATCGACCCAGAACCTTATTAGACGAAATTAGACTATCACAGACCGAATTCCATCAAATTAAACTGGACTATAGACCGATCTGGTGCCTCTAAGCACCATACTAATACGTTCTAGTGCAGTTCTAAAGAATTCGTTCTAGTACATACTAGCATGGCGATTGTAGAAATATAGTACTACGGCAATTTCAGTACGGTAGCAGTACCGTAATGCCAGTACGGTACTTTTGGTACACTTCTAGTACAAGACTAGTACCGAAGTAGACCGTAATAGATCGAACTAGACCGTATTAGGACGAGCTGAACCAGATCATCTTAGACCATGCACCCACCAACTTATCCACCCACTCATCCATCGACCCAACCAAGACCCATACCGCCACCCATTAAACTTTACCCCTTCAATGTAGGCGACCCGATGCGCAATATCCGGAGGAACGAATTTCAGACTGGCACTCAATTATCTTGAAATACTATGAAAAACTTTGTGAATTCTGTAGCGACATCATCAAAGTATCCCTACAACAATGGAGTCTCTGTGTGCACCTATTTATTTTGAAGTTTTGATTTTTTTCTGTCTTTTTGCGACTAGTCATCGACTTTTTTTTATATCAGAAAATCCTTCCAAGGTCGATACCTACGATTAAAAGTGACCGAGATCAATGTTTCTGGTAAGTTTCTCACGCAGCTAGAGTTTATCTGCAGACGTTCTACCCTTGGAAGGAATAAGACATGATTTCTTATTGAATAAAACCACACAAGACCCAGTGATCATCGATTGAGTTAAGTCAAACAATCAATATCTCGGGTCAGTTGTAAGATTTACCCGTCAATCCAAACATCCCCTTGAAGAAACCAGTTAAATCAAATGAGATACTGGCAAAAATCAGATGCCATGGTCAAATATGACCAGATGATCAAGGAACCATTTCTGATAATGATCTCTCCAGAATGACTATGTCAACTTTTAACTGATGCCAAAAACTTTTCAACCATCATACATGTGCATTGAAATGACCAGGTAGTTCCCATAATATGCACCACGGGTCATTTGAAATAGCAGAGTGAGCAAAGGGTGCGCGCAGGGCGTCATGCACGAATGAAATATACTAGCGCACGCTTGAACCCTCTATCTTTGCCCAGTATTGCTCTACAGTAGTAGTACAGTCTCTCGACACGAATACGAGATATCGGGTTCGCTTATCTGCTGTAGCAGCAGTAGTATAGCAGTATATATCCAGCAGCAGCAGCAGCAGCAGCCGGTTGCGATCGCATACAATCCGCGGCAGCTGGTTGGATGGATCTCTTCTCAGCTTTAGATTTGGCTGCCATTTCCCAGACGCAGAGAGTAGAGAGCTTCACGATGGTATAAACTCTGTGCCAAGGCCTGCATCCATAAATAACCTATATGTATGATTCTGTAGATGAGAGGGCGTTGGTGTGAGTGTGTTGGATGTGCACTTTTTATATGGGGGATGAAATATGGCAAGTGCAAGATACACGTCATATCTATACCATATATACTCCTCTCGGTAGTGCTAGTACCTGTGAGTCGTGTAACACTTGTTTCTGCCAATCTTTCTGGGATTCAAGATGATGTATAGGAGTAGTCGTAGGCCAAAATTTGCAAGGGTTGAAGATTTTGGACAAGTTTGTATTTTGGATGACTCGGATGTGTGTGCTTCATGATTTGAATATCGATGGCACGAAAGATAGGCATCGAAAGATATGCATAAATCTTCCAAAAGATCCTTTTGATTTCAGGTTGGAAGTTGAGGTTACATGTTTTCATTTATTCATCAGTTACAACGCCCATCGATGAATTTCCTGTTCATACTTTCAAGGAGGACCATATTTCCAATCTTTCCCAAAATTCTTGTACAGTTTTGTAATGCCTAGAAGATGGAGAATCCAGAGCCACTCGGTCAAATGGGTCTCCTGGCTAACAGCAGCTGAAGAATGATGCATGGCCTATGCTGAAGTATGATTTATATCGATATACTGACAATGCTAACGTTTTTGCTCATAGCTCTGAACAGAAGGCTCATTTGACCAGAGTTATACTCTCTGGATTCATAATATTCTCAGTAGTACCATATTGTAAAAAAATGTTGAGAAAAATTGACGATCCGTGGTCTCCCCTTCTTATTACATCCTCCGAAGTAAGATTCAACCCATAATCCCTGCCGGATCCTTTGGAACAAGATCCATGGTTCGAAATTTACGTAAGGGCTGATCCATAAACCACGTGGCCCGATTTTGGACAATCTTAACCCCCTCCCTCCCCCAACGGTGACCAACACCAATATCAGAAGCGATGATCCAGTGCCCTGCATCAATGTCACCTTGTCACCTTTTTGAATGAAGTCCCTAAATTAATCACATTCCACGATTAGAAGGATCAACGAAGCCCCATCAACTTCCTATGAGAAATATAATCGACCGGTTTTTCGAAAATTCGAAAGATTGTAATCTCTTTCATGATTCATGATATTCGCAACCGGGCAAATTTTAGTCACTAAATAGGAGTGTACCCAATGCTATAATTATCTGCTGCCCGCGATTCCAACAGGGTCTGATCTACTGAAAGTATGATTCTGTTGGATCCATCAGCTCTTCAAGGTTGCGAAATTTCGTAGAAAAAAGTTTAAATGAAGGGTTGAAGAGGATTCTTTGGATAGATGAAGCTCTGTAAAATTGTCTATCTCACATGCATATTATAATTAAAATAAACGGATATAACTGAGAGAGTGAGAGAAAAGGGGTGTGAAAGACTCATATCACAAAATTTTTTTTTTTTGTCGTCTAGTATTCATATTTTGTGGTATTGTCAATGTTACCAGCATATACTGATTTGGAAAACTCGTGCGAATCCTCAAATCTTAGCAGGTATCTGAACTTTGTTTTGATTTGGGGGGGGGGGGGGGCACTATCAGCACTGGGGACCCTCAAAACCTCAAAACCCAGTTGATCTTACAAAACTCAATGCGGAAAATGGTGTTTCCAGAGTGCGTTGATATTCGGGTGCCCAATACGCATTCGTTTAAGAATGATTCATGATTCATTCAGAAATGCCCAATCAGGAAATTCTCCCGAGAGACTCTGTATATTATCCTGACTAGACTTGAACTAATTATAGAAGAGGATAAGGAAATATTTCTGAAACCCTTGATTTCTGCCGGCATCTTCCGCACATCCTCAGGAAAAATTCTAAAGGCGATCGAGAATGGGCTTTAGGAAATGAGCAAACTCCGAAGAAAAATCATTGATTCGGTTTGAAATAGTTTTGACTTTTATGGCTTAAAAAATGGTTTCTGAATATCTAATAGTTTTTTGTTTGGTTGTCGTAAAAGCTTAATGATGTTCGATCCCAGGAAAGTGGAGATGATTTTCCAAACTTGTATGAGGGGCGCATTTCCCTATCATTTCATTCTCTTGGATGATCCATATTATCCGAGGAGTTCCAATATCAAACGATGAGACACTCAACCAAATGACAAACATCCGTTTGACCCATATGGTTTGACTCAATTTAAGATCAAAATTTAATCGTCTGATATTACTATAACTGAGGTGAGGTGAACTGAGTCAAGATGACCCACTATGAGCTCGTTGAAGGTAGTAATTAGAGCGATAATAACACCACACATCCAACGATTTCTCCTGTATACGCCATCCACAGATAACCTTACCCGCATCACGTGTGGCATGCGAATAGGGCTTCTCTATCCTAATACGTCAACGGGTGCATACAACCGACGGGCAATGCATGCATTAGACCACAGAACCCAATGTCACCGCATCATCTACATAGGATACATAGGTACACAGTACGAGTTGAGCAAATACGTTGAAATCTCGTACCAACCATAGCCAAAACTGACCCAGAGGGTAGAGGAAAAGGCTTGGGTTGACTATATGATGGTAAATGGCCATGAGAGAGTGAATGATAATTCGATGCTACGTGTACATGAGATGGGTCTGGCGGTGTATGGGGCATATATCGCAGTCCTGGTCATTATTATCACCACAGTGCGATTTACGATGAGTTGAAGCTGTATATAGAGGAACGAGAGGAACTGAACTCATCGTATCCAGAGCTCTAGACTATTTGTGGCTTCACAACTACTATGCCTATCGTTGATTTTGAGCCTTGAATTTAGTGCATGGTTGGAATCTGTATTCTCTCATCGAGTGGTATCAAGTGTATCAAATTGGTCGATTCAACGATATATGTACACTTGGCCGAAAAGCGTTGCTTGTTAATGAACTTGAACAATTCACTTGGTCATCTAGAATTACTGAATTTTTCAATCGTGGTAGGTGTATGAATCAGACATTTTATGAAACTTTAGACTGTACCGACTCGAGCGATTAACTTGTAATCTGTCTGTAGATGATTTTTTGATCACAAGGGAGAGTTTAATCACACTTTTTGATTTGTTTTCACAAGAGTGTGAAAAAAAAAGTTTTAGGCATAGTGCAACTAGACGGCCGTTTTTCCTCCCGGCTCGAATCAGAAAGTTGGCGTTTAGTCACCCTGATACCAAAAAATAGTATATAAGCAGTTCTGCGTAAACTTGCCCGAAATAGACTCGACAATGGACGAAAGATAAAAGTGAACTTCTAGGCCCACAGGGGAGGTCTTTTCACTACTAATATCATCTAGATCGAGGATGAAAACTAAAAATTATTAGAAGTTGAAAAAAAAATGTTTTTAATAGTATTCACTGATCAAACACGAGAATGTCAATTTGCGTATTCAGTGAATCACTGAATGCGCAAATCGGGAAGTTGACAAATCGCTTATTCCGCTTAGCACGGTCGTTTGCACACCAAATACTTGTAAAAAGACGAACGAGAATGCAGATTATCAATGTTATAACCGTGTTCCGGTATGGTCAAGGAAATGACACTCTAATTTACCCCGGCATTTTCCCGGAGAAAAGCACGCCGCCATCCTCCGGTAGTAAAGTAATGGGTGTTTTTATACCGCAGCTGTTTGATAGTTTGGAGTAAGATGATCAAAATGTGCCCATAAACGAGTGTTCACAAATCGATAATCGCTATCACGCGAAGTCATATGGTCAAAACAGTGATTTTGGCAAAAATTCGGAGACATAATGTACGCGCAGCGTTGAACGGGTACATGGCCCAGTTGCGACTTCTAAATTGTGAAAACATGTTCAAAATATACCCAAAGGGACTAGGCGGTTAAGCATGGTGAAGTGGACCTTGTCAGGTATGGCCCCGAAAGTATTTTTTCCCACTTTCTAACCCCAAATTATGACGAAAGCAAAGGTTTGTAGGTCCCAAAGTCGCCCCTGTTTTCTACGGCACCCTAGGTATCCTCTCAAAAGCCTCGAAATCGATGTTCCTTCTATCAAATCGCATTCTGATACGTTTCAACGAATCGATCTGAAATTTTTTTGACATATTTTTGGAACTCCGCCAAATAGAAGAAAGATATTTGTATACTGCCAACTTTGGATTTAGGCCCCGAAAAAAATTCTTGAATAT
The DNA here is from genome assembly GCA_029851415.1 of Eretmocerus hayati. Lineage (NCBI taxonomy): Eukaryota > Metazoa > Arthropoda > Insecta > Hymenoptera > Aphelinidae > Eretmocerus > Eretmocerus hayati. The sequence goes on from CM056741.1 coordinate 28,016,055, forward strand.
TGAAAAACGATTTTTCTCAAAGAGGTTGGGGATTAGCACGGAATTTGAACATTTCGCCGTATTTATCAGGTAATTTTACAGTAGTTTTTGATGTGAAAACTGCTTTGAAACATATAACTTTGAGTGGTGGAAAGTGGTCAAAAAAGCCATTAAACGTTTTAAAGCAAACTTTGATTCAGTAATTTGCATCTTCTGCGCATGCGCGTCCTTTTATGTCTCTGAAAGTATTTTCAATCGATAGCCGATGCAATTTCCTTTAAAATCGGTAAAACTATAAAGATTCATTCGAATTTGGAAGCAAACTAAACTAGTCAAATTCTCAGCACTACCCACCAACCCTCCAAGACAAGCGCGAATCCAGGGGGCGGTAGGGGCGATCGCCCCCAAAGAGAAAATATTCGCATGGGAAACAAGGTACTGGAAAATTGCGCGAATCAACCTCCCCCCTCAAGACCCTCCCTGAGACAGACCCCTGGACCCTGGATCCACGCCTGCTCCGAAACCCTTGAATAAGTAATTACCTAATGGTTGAGCCCTACTGCCAATACATTGATCAATAATGCCTGGCTCTCTTATTCAGATCACTCTAAAAATAATTGTACTTCTTCTCAATGAGACATATTTAGTTACAAATTTTTGAAGAGTTATTGAATCATCCAGATTGCTCAACTGATGAAAATTCATCATTTGTATGCTTCAATTGTTCAACGACGTTAATTGAAAGTAAACCAATACGTTTGAAGCAGCGCTTTAAATTCAGTAGGAATAAAAAAAAATGATACGATTGTATCGCTGGCTGGAGCATCATACATACAGAGTAAAACAAAAAGCGAGAGAAGGCAATGAGAGATTTTATTTTTCAGTATGCAGCATGGAAGCCGACTGGACGAACGAAGCAGCGGATGACCACAAATCCCAAATATCCGCTCCAATTTCAACTGGGATTTAGCACGCTCAAAATTTATCGAGTTCGATCTGGCACGTGATTTTTTTTTCCAGTTCGTCACCTTTGCTTTCAACGTGAACCTATATCCCCCAAATGTGAAAACTGCCACCTCGTGCCTCGATGTATACATATATTGTGTTTCATATTGAGACCGCCAATAATTACGCACGGATGGCGCATTTGCGATCGATGAATTTAAATTTGTCTACCGTTCATTTGTACAGCTTGGAAAATGTATTTAACGATACGCGTGCATGGGTTGTGCTTGCCGATGCCATTATTGCGAGTGAGAGTATGATAGTGGCCTGATCAATGAATGGATAGGGTTTGATATGATTGCGTGCATCGTTAAAATCACTACAATGAGTTTATCTTGTTTACGTGATGAGATGAAGATAATAATTTCACTACTGCATCGGGTAATTTATAATATTCCCACTGTCATCAGTCCCATTTCAATGAATAATGCCATGATTACAGAGGTGGACTTTTGTGGAACTAATTATTGCTAAGAATCGAAGAAATACTAAATCATCAAGAGTTTAGATATAGATGCACAAGGCAGAAAATAGCTACAGATCATGAATAGACAGAGGCATTGAGGGTAGTATAACAGAAATTGATTCGGAACCATCATATGATCGCCAAAATTCAAAAGATTTCCAATCTCCAAAATATTAGCTCAAAAATTTCTCCACATGAATTTTGAGTTTATACCTTTGTTTGTCACAATTAATTCTATCGATCAGAATCACTCGGTTACACCGAGTCTCGTGCACGAAATTCTTCATCCTAATCGCTGCTGCAGCTGATCTTTAGAAATACAATGTTGAACTGAATTGTACATTACGTATTATCTTATGGACATCACGCCTAAAAATAGCAGAATTCGAAATCTTAGTTCCATCAGTTTGTTTTAGGCCATACTAACTATTTTATATAGCTATTGATAACTATCAAGATTCTTCGAGACTTCTGACCACTTTCAAAACATCGTTGGGCCCAGTTTTCAAATTGGTAAAAATAACTCGTCACTGCATATTACGTGCTCTCAGATTCGATCGGGTTTGAATCTACGGGGTTTCTCAGTGGTGTAAATAACACTTTTTTGTCCAAAAATGCGACCCTAGAATATTCATAAATAACGAAAGTTGTGAGAGATCTCGCTCTAGATGAGTGCTCCACAGAGTTGCCAATTCCAACGTCAGGATCGAGATCTACAAATTTACTTCTACTACATGAGAAATCAGAATTACTCAGCATCAGTCTTTAATTAGGAGTTCAGAAGTGGCCCGTCCGATTCTAAATTATTATCATCAACTCATAGGAACCGAGACCATCTAAATTCGAGTAGATATTTTGTTTCTTAATTTGATTCGCTTCTGTGGAGGTTTTGGTAATAGGCAAAATGCACTCAAAATCTCATGAAACATTCAAGAACGTCACTCATTACACCGATCATCCAGAGTAAGATTTTTCACAATTTTCGTTATCTATGAATATTCTGGGGGCGCATTTTTGAACAAAAAATGCTATTTACACCACTGAAGAACCCCTACACTCAAACCAGAACAAAAACTTAGAAAATGTAAGATACTTAGTGATCGTACCGTGACGAGTCATTTTTGACAGTTGGAAAATCTGGCCTAACGATGTTTTGAAAGTGTTCGGGGACATCGGAGAATGTTGATAGTCCTCAATAACCATACAAATTATTCAAGTATGGCCTAAAACAAGTTGATGGAAGTTTGAGAGGCATAATACATTGATTCAGATGTACGAAATTCAAGATACTGTGTATGGTGCCTGCAGGATCCACCAGGCGTCTATGGGTTATTAGAATGAAATATTCGTGAATTTATTTATGTTGTTGAAAATGCGTTCATCCCAAAAGCTATCAAATTGCATATTTTTAAAGGGACCACCAAAACCTAAACCTATTGCAAACGGAAAGTCTCTTCTGTGTTAACATATTGCACTCAAATGAGCCATGAGAAAAAAATACTCAAGTCTATTTCCGCCGTTAGGCCCCATTTAGCCGGTACCCATGTGCGTGCGGTCGACACATATGCTCAATCAACGTATCAACAAATACGGGTGAAGTACCGATTTTTGCCACGGTGAGGGGGGGGGGGGGCGAGTGGGCGGGGGGACTACAGTTTTAGGTGGAATCCGACCAAGACCAAAAAAGGCACATGAGAAAAATTTCAATGGTGGCCGGGATTCGAACGTAGGGCCTCGCTCATGAGTGTCCGATGACTCATCCATCACGCCACGGAGGCCTTAAAAAAATAAGCAACGATAGAATGAATCATCAACGAAATCGCGCGAACGCGCGCAACTTATCACTAGAAGCATTTTCTTATAAAAAATGAACCGATCACCTGGATGCCACCTTTATCAAGAGATACCACACACACACACGGCCCGCCTACACAAGCAAGAAAAATGTCATCACGCTTAGGGGGTGGAAGTGCAAAGTGTGAAAAATTGAAACTAGTGTGGTAAAAAATAAAAAGGAAATGGGGTAAAATAAGAGAAATGAAGAGAGCAAGAATGGCGGAAGGGAACGATTGAGGCGTGGGTGCAGTCTAAGAGGTACATACATGATACATACATTCATACATACAGGTGGATATATATAGGAGAATGAGCAGAAACCCTGAGGGCATGCGGTTGCCAAGCTTCTGTTCTCTATATGTGCGTTACGTTAGATATAACCCCGCCCCACGTGTTTACTGTCACTTGAGGCATGTGCTCTGAGCAGCTCGCGTTGAGCTCGCGAATCCAATCTACCGTACTATTATAGAGCTTTATCTAACATTGCACTCTGTTCTGTCTGTTGTTACTTCTTGCTATGTATGTATGTATTCTGCTTGATTAAAATTCTTGGCTGTTCAGTTATGCACTGACTTCAAAAGTCTTGAATGTTTACACGCCTATTGAAACATAGTCGGGGTGTGCGGTGACACGTGCCAAGCGATTTCTTCAAGGTTAGTTTGAATGGAAATAGCTTTTCGAACTCTTGTTTGGCTTGGAAATCTACTCATTTTAGTTGAATGATTTTGCTGGATTCCTTGTATTTTGAGAAATATCTTATGCAGGTGAATGCTCGAATAACTCGTTGATAGAGTGCAATTTTTTTGAAGATACGTTATAGCAACATCACAAAAAAGGGTGGATATTTTCAATGGCACAGGAAAAGAACCAGACATGGTATTTTGAGCTAGAATTTATTTTGATCAAGGTCGATGGTTTTTCGAAAAACCGATAAATAATCACTGATTGCAAAATTGATTATCCCACTAAAATTTCTAACATTTGATTTAGTCCCTGATTTACCCTCACTCAAGATTATGGATGTATTCACAGACTAGCTGTCGCGTATTTTCCCTGTTCAGTACATTGATGAATCAAATAATTAGTAGATAGATATTTTCCTCTTCGTCATTCACGCTCATAAGATGGAACTGAGTCAACCAATCCCAAAGTACGTTGGTCTATTCTTTTTGTCTACACTCTACTTTTGAAATATTTTTCGTTAAATCGCTATATCTCGGCTCTCCGATGTCCATCTCAGCCTCACTCTCTCCAATATCCTGAGCTTGATTTTTGGATTTTCATGGAGTGAAAAATAAGTCTGTACGAGGAACAAGGTGATGGTGCAAATGAAGCACTTTTTTCGGTTTCACAGAATAGCTTCTTATCAGGACTTTTCAATAACCTCGGTCCTCACTTGATATGAAATGGAGTGAGTTGAAAAACAATGAGAAGTTATGAACAGAAGCATAATGAAGAGGGTGAATTAGGTATACTAACTTTTTTGGATTTTCCAAGCGAAATATGTGAAATTGTACGAAGAAATACGAATATCGTCGACTCAAATGCAGAAAACAGAAATGCGAGTCGCAATACTCTGAAGTCCCGAAAGTGAATATTGTGAAGTGAAAAGTGAATACATGGTGGCGTTCTTTCATTGATTCCAAGTCTTTATTGGTTAAAACCTCCGAGTATAGATTTGTGGTGATCACTCAAATATTGATCCTTAGATAAATACGTTTCCATGGATCTACCCATGAATCTACTCATTCCACAAATGATCAAAATTTAACTGTTCTGCAACATGGTTCCAAAATCTGTTTCAAACGAATTTCGTGAAAAGGTGAGAGTATTGCCTCCCAAGTTATCATTTGAAGCATCCAATTGTATGCCACAGAACAGTTTCCAACGTTTGAAATTAGATGACAAAGTAATTCAAGCGATGGTCCAACGTACTCAGGCCAATGAACATGCGCGTAAATTAAAATAACTACCCAATAATTTTGCATCAGGCTGCTAAGTGAAATGATGATGTCATAGTGATAAAAATTTGGATTTAACTTAATACTCTGGTGGCACAAATTTTCAACCAGTAGATCCTGCAATCCTGCGATAAGGGAAGAAGATTGGAGGCCAAATTTATACGTGGTATAAAATCACACGAGAAAGAGCCAAGTTTATGAGACGAAAGGTGAAATGATGGAGAAGCTTACACCTCTGGGTTCTGAGCGCTGAAGAGGATGAAGATATATTTGAAAAGGGATAGTGATAGCGTATGGCGCTGCTACATGCATGGGTGTGCTCGCAGTATCTTGCACGTATTCATCATCGTCGTGTAACATATCCCTTCATCAATCACCCCTAACCACATTCTAGGCTGGTAGATCTACTTATGTGGCGAATCCAAAGTGAATCGCATCATATTTTTTCTTCCTTAACGAATGGCGTATCTTTTTTGTCATCCGATTCGAACGAGAATTTGTGGGTATTTGATTTTGATGATGCACAGAATCTATACAGTATGTTCAAAAAATATCGCTCATCCCCCCGCCCCTCATATTTCCGAAGAGTGACGTCTGGTAGAAAAGTGTTGCAAATAAAATCTTTTGAATATCACTGGGGAGATTGGATGCACACCGCCAAATTTCCCCCCAAACTACCCCAGTTTGCTCCATCGAGGCCAACTTCGACTTTTCAAATGATAATCCTCATTCTTAACTCCGAATTCTGAAAGAGTGGACATTTCTACGTTCAAAAAGTACAGGGATCCTCCCCAATATCTCCCAAGCGTGAGGTGGTAATGAATAATCTTAAGTTATAAAAAATGTTGGAAATCGAGTGAGCTATGAATCCCGTGAATACCTCCCAAATTTGTGCATTGAGACCAAATTTGAAGTTTCCATATTTCACCTCAGACGTGAAATTTTTCGCCTTTTCAGGGTCTGAGGTGAAGGATTGGGATTTTCATTCGAAAATTCAAGGTTGACTTCAAAGGCGTAAATTGAGGGGTTGAAGGGGGATATGTGGGAAGTTTCTTTGTAGCGTAATCGAGGTCACCTCATAACTCTTCTCGCAAACGATCAACTTCTCAGCATAAACAAAATACTGTAGAATTCATGATTTTTGTGGATAATTGAAGAAATTATGGTTAGAGAGAAATAATTTGCGAACAAAAAAATGTTGCATAAGATATCGTGTAATACATGCAATGAGTTGTTGGAATCCACATTTGTCGTTGCAAAAAAGGAGCTCGTGTATACAATTTGGTGTAATTTTGGACAATAAATCAAATTCTCAAAAGTAAATATGTCACTTGCTCCATTATGTGCGGTTTCTGAACGCCACGATTAATGCTTTTTGCTGGGCCTTTTCTTCCCATCAACAATTGCTCAGAAGATAATAAATGTTTGTAACATTCTTCCATCACAAATAACAAATGAACCTAGAGGTATATCCACTCTCGGGGATTTAACTTGTAATACAAAATTTTACTGAATTATTATGAACAAAGTGGCTTTTTGCAACGGCGAATGTAAATTCTTACAATTTATTGCATGTATTACATACACGATACACATGCAACATTTTTTGTTCGGGACATTCCCCCTCCTCCCGACCATAATTTCTGGACTCCATGAGTTTTGGACCAAAAATTAGATAATTCGTGATCATTGCGTCATGTCGAATCGATTGCAAAAAAATTGCGGTGACCTCGATTTTGCCGCAGAACCTGTAACTGCCTGATATATTATCATAGACGTCAGTCCTAGGAAAAGTTGATAGGGGGATCCGTATTACCATGGGTTCTTGTGACCCCCCCCCCTCCCATTGACCCTTGAGGGTCTCCTTGACCAAAGTCATGAAAACCTATCAGAACGTAGAATTTTCTGCTCTTTCAGAATCCGAGATGAAAAGAAGAGGTTTCCTCTCGAGAATTTAAATTTGGTCTTAATGGGGCAAATTGAGGGGATTCGGAGGAATTCATCTGAGCCCTTAATTGATATCCAATAATTTTTATGATTCAACACTGTTCCACCAGACGTTAAACTCAAGATATGTGAAGAGGGTCTGATAATTTTTGTCCATGCTGTACTATGGTAGTCGAGAAGGAATTTTCAAATGAAATTCTATTCTCATCATTCCCCAACGATGACATCAGTCCAATATCCAAAAGTAACGGATATATTCTCCGGTTCCATTTCTGCTACACCATTTCTTCGAGAAAACCGAAGAGACTTGATAGCTTGGAATAAGAGAAGATGTCACATTTTTTCGTGGAGATCAACTTGCGAATATGTGATTCAAGGATAGGCAAAATAGTGACCAATCTTCAATTAGGCATATCGACACTCATCATTCCCGACGATCAAATACTTCTAAAAAGTAATCTCGCAAATCTCATCTATGATCGATATAATAGTGCATCGGGTGGATCGTATCGAATAACAGCAGGATAGCATCACTTCTAATATTCTTGTCAAAATGAAAATAATTGTCAGTTCCATTTAGAGGCACTCCGTCATACAAGTTACCATCTCACACCGATCCATCATAATTTCTTCCTGAAAAGTGAAACAAATTGATAGATGGAATACCAAGTGCCTCCAGAAAATTTATAAAATAGAAAGTCGACACGAGGTAGTAGCCTGTTGCGGTGCAAGCTTTCAATAGATAATGTTTAGATTAGCATAGAGTAGGCACCTGTGACGTGACATTGCCAATAAATGTATATGGACACACCTGTGCGCCAATACACTCGATACACCACACACTTTTCAGCTTCCGATGTAGTTAGTGTTAGTTGCAAAATCAAATGAGTCGCTTGTATTGTAGGCGTATACGCAGCGATCCTATTTCAAACTTTTTTTCTACGCGAGAGTGGAATATCTCGAGTACTTTTCAATTTTGCTTGACGATGAAAGCTTTTTGCCTCATCACTCGAGGGAGCAAGTATCGAATGCGGGTTTTCTTCCCTCAGAAATTGATCGATGTCTTGTCGAAGAATAATTTAGTTGTTTCTGGTTAGCGCCATTGAATGATTAGACTGTATGTCGAGAATCACTCAAAAGTATTAGTCTGTATAAGAATTGAAGTGAAAAAACCACGACAAGATCAATTACACGATTGAGAATTCATTTTGATTCCATCACTTTCCAACTCAATTGAGAGTTCATTTTGTCGCCTTACCGACGGAAATATGTACCTCGTGCGGAAAACAATTTTCTTCACAAAACGGGTCTTGGGCGTCGGTGCAAGACGCCCAATAAAACAAATTTTCACGCGAATTCCATGCGTGAAAGTATGTTCCATTCCTCACTTTCCTTGAGAGTAGAGTACGATCCTGTTTCTATGCTGATTTTGATGTTTTTGATCCAAAGAATAAAATGGTATCCACAGTGATGCGAATTTTCCATCGCTCTCATCACCAAATCACCTACAGAGGTGATGACTATAAAATGAGAAAAGTTACGGGGACTCAGAAGCAATCATAAGTCATTCATAGGAATAGGCACTGTCTCATGCTCGTTTCTTGGATATCAGAGCCAGAAACACTGGAATAATTCGTCAATCGTACTAGGAGCTATACTAGTCCAAAATTTCGAGTGGGACAGTTAGAAAACACAATTAACAACAAACATATCGAAATTTCCAAAGAGATACATGAAGTGATTGGAGTGGTGATTGCCAGAACAATTTTTCAGGCAGAATCTTGAAATCGCCCGAATGATGAAATTTGTTCTTAAGGTGTAATCAATTCGGATACCTAAACGGTCTCATCCAAGGTATAATTGAACATAGCAAAGTATATCAATGAATCATTTGATTTATGAGACAGTCAACAAAATCAGCGAATGTACTTCTACTCTAAATCGTAAAAATATATTTGTCGATATGAAAATTATCTTACGATATTCCTGAGCGAATGCGTTATGTTACTGAAGTCTATATTAGAGGAAGAAAAAGTTGGGTGGATTGCTCTTCAAATGGATGGATATTCGCGATATTCAAATTGTATCCTTTCTTATCTTGTGGGGCATAAAAGAAAGTCGAAGTCGCTACTTGTCGTTGGAGAGATGATGTAACTTCAATTCCCCGTGATTCTCTCAGAATACTCATCAGAATTTACGATCCTCTGAATCTCTGAATCGTGAAACTCTGAATCCTCTGAACCTCCGAATCCTCTGAATCTCTGAATCCTCTGAATCTCTGAATCTTCGAATCTTTGAATCTAAGAGTCTTTGAATCTAAGAATCTCTGAATCTAAGAATCTAAATGATCTTCACTCTGATTCATAATCTGAGAGTACACAAGTAGCATCGGACTTTCTGTGAGGTACATCAACCTGGAGGTACTTATATGAATCAGCGGTCAATTTGTGCGCTTGCGAGAAAAGACTGAAACACCGCTTTGGTCCGAGTTGTCACTAGCAGTTCTCATTTTATTCATTCGTACACACTGTCTAGATCATTTCGATCACTATTGTAACGATCCATTACCAAATCTGATTATTTTTTAAGTACGATAAGGGATAATTGTTGATCCAAAGTGCGCTATTGAAATAAATCAGGTGGACGACGCCACCATGCGGCCGATTATATCAACTGTCTGCATCATGTAACACAGCAGTCGCACAGCCGTAGTAGCCGTAGCAGACGACGTCGTGACTGTTGGTGTTCTACGCAGATAATTAACGGCATAAACAATGCCGTTAAACAAATCAAACAGATTGTTGCCATTACAAAACCTGTGAACAAGTTATAGATGGAGAATGGATGAGTCAGTGCACATCGAGTGTGCAAAGCGAGGCGTGCAGAGTCTACAGATTTCTGTTTACACTTCGAGACAATAAGGCGATATGTAATAATTTGGGTAAATCGCACATGTGAGTATATTTCTGTAAGTTTGTCGAAGGCCAAATTTGATATCAAAATCCTTCACATGTAAATCGTTTGAAATAGGTAGCACAGCAATAATGACACGTGTCGAAGCCAGGAAAAAGAAAGAAGAGTTATGTGATCCCAGTGCTTATGCCTCAAAATGTAAACAAACATCTTTCGCGTGCTGACGAATGCGCTGTTCTTTGTTATTCGGTTACATATCTGTTATAATGAATCATCCTACACAAACAATTCAATCAATCATTGAGTCTCATAAACTCTCATCTCAATACACACTTTAGGGTTCGTCCATAAAGCTCGCCATCATAGAGAACATCCATTCCAAAATTGAAATAGCAATCTCGAGCACAGCATGACCCTTGAATAATTGAGTAGCAATCATAGCATAGAGCTTATTTCAAAATACCTGAAATAACCATCAATTTCTTCTTACCCAACCAACAATCTATCCAATCTCATATCCTCATACGGATTATCCTTATATATACCCCCAGAAAACGGAAAATTGAGCTAAACCACAGTCCAAACTCTATATGGCTTCATCTTCGAGGCTCCTACCAAACTCTCTCGAGGGATATCAACCCTTACGAATTCAGTAAGCTCAGAGAACATATACCGGCGAAAAGCCAGACGTTATAAAAATTCAGCCATCGGACAGAACTCTATCTCCTCTCGTTTCGGCCGTCAGTCACTGACAATTTGCCACAGCATACGCGTGAGCTGCCTAAAAAATTGCATAGCCTACTCTTATATACATCCCACATAATATATCTATATAGTCTCGATACATCTACCATTCTGCACGAAATTCTATCTCTCGAGTGAGAAATAAATCGGCAGCACTGACCAAAACCGATCGATTGATTCTCTTTCTGCGGTATCGGTACATACACCATACCATCACTATCATTCGCTTCATGTAATAGTATGTGGATGTATTCGTAGAACCGAAAAGAGGTGGTGAAGGGGGATAAAGTGTGCAAAGCCTAGCTTTTTGGAGAAAAGCTCGGTATACGTGAATGGCTATATAATCCCGCCTGTAATTTCGCTGCGGCTAGAGTGAGAGTCATATAAGCGTTGGGCTGTAATTGTTTGCCAAGCCCTCGGATGGCTATGTTCTCTATACAATTTCGTGGCCAATTTCTGACCTTTCATAGGCATATACTAGACAATCGGTGGGGATGAATCGTGATGTATTGGGATGCAGTTGAAATAAAATCCCTGCTGTTGATAGAAAAAAAAAACGAAGAAAAAATTGTACAGGAGGAGTTAAGTGATAACGTATGAGGGTTTCCGCGAAATTTTCAAATTTTGTGTAACTACAGTGTTTCGCGGATATTTTGAGCTATTGGTGCCTCAGAAAAGTGGCATGATATAGTATCTGCCATCGTCCAAGACATATTTTATTCACTTTGGATGAAAAGCGCTCTGATTTGTCAACAGCAGACCGCAAACATCGATAAGCCTCAAAAATTCTGATAAAATTATGTATTTATCTACTATGATGATATTTTCAATAAAATTTGATTCAGATGTGTGTCTGGCTTTGGCTATGATTATAGCCCTCATTTATCAATGTAAGTCGATTTTGTGAAAAAGTTTACTCTGTTATCCTTTGCTCAGATGATGAAATACCTTGTCCGACACGAAGAATGTAGAACGGGGGTTTCAAAGTTCAAAACAAGACGAATCAAATCCCGTTCAGTTCCTAACCGTGCCATGAACCAGAAGAATTTTGCACGGCTCGAAAGCTCATAAAAATGTCGCGCCACTGGCTTGGACAATCGTTATTTTCAGAGGGCATGCTCGGCAGACGCAGGGCACAGGTTTGGAATGTTTTGCTCTTTTTTTTCATCACAAGAGGGATTCAATCGCATCATTTTGACCTCTAAATGTGATGGTATCGCGAATTGTTTCATGTTTACACAGTATACATCTGGAATATGAACGAAATAACACTACAGTATACTAGAGAAATCGGAATTAAACACATGGATTGCGATTCGATTTTGGAGATTTCCATCGATCCTTGGAAAATTCAATGATGAACTTTCTCATAGAATCGATTCAGGCAATATATAATCTCTAACAGCCATCCAAACAATGATCAGAGTCGAATCTATTCGAATGAAGTTGGTCCAAAAATGTTCCAAGTGTCAAATTCTGTACTTTTGGTTCGGAACCAGATACCTTGGCTTAGAAATGAGTGGCACTACTTTTTTCACATGTTTTCAAAATTTGAGAATCATAAAACTCATTCGAAATATGTGCGATGGGAGAATTTCTCCTTCATTTCAGGAGCTAGATGATTCAAAGTTTTGTGGAAACCCTCGTGTAGGAAAGCTTCATGTTGCGGATGAGATTGATGCGTCTGGGATTGTGTATTATGGCGAGAGCAGGAGTAAAAGTTGACCTAACGCCCCAGAAGGATTATATGCGGATAGTGATGTCGAAGGATGAAATGAGCAACGGATGGGTTGGTGGGTCGTGTGCAGTTTTCAATCTCAATCGTTATTCATTCATCGACTTAATGACTCGCGAATGAGGCAATCAGTTGGCGATATCAAATATTTAATATGAGTGAATTTTTGAGCGAGCAAGCTTTTGGCGGGCTTTTTAATTGATTGCGCGATAGGGATAGCTGCAGGCTTGGATTAAATCCGCTCGAAACACTCGGTTCGGTATTCATCATGGCTTTAAATTCAGCGAAACCTGGAATGATTTCAGAAATATGCCCATTGCGTCGTATCAGGAATGAAATAATACGAGTGCAAATTTGAGCTCATGTAATATTGATACCGTGTGCGAATATTTCAAGAGTTTGACTCCATTCCATCAAAATCTTGATAAACGATTCCCAAATTTGGATAAAAAAAAACTCTTGTACCAATTGGGTGTAGAGTGATAGATCTGCATCTTGGATAAAGGAACTCCCAAAAATTGTTCAAGCTTCAGGGACTGTCAGGAGTATCCCAATGTCTGACTGTACATGTATGAATCGATGATTTCTCATCTAAAAAATCTCAAATTGTTGGTATGAAATCATAAAATTATCTCCTACGTAATTTATGGACCTCCCTTAACTTTCACGATGGGAGATACAAATTTTAAAGATCGGCAAGTTTTGATACTGACAATATGATCAATGTTATACTTCATAGGCCCCTTTAACAAATTCAACCTTTCAAGCGACATTGAAGACTAAAACTAACGAAGACTAGCACTCCCATCATAAGAAACATATCAAAATTAATGGATCATGCCTAGTATTATAGAATCGACGATAACTCTGAAACGCTCCATTGTAAGGAAATTTCGAAGGGAGCATCTTAAGGATCACAAAAAAACCTGTCGATTCATGGGCTTAAGAAATTTTTTTCAGGAATTTCTGCGTGCTGATAATCGATGCAGAAGATTGGAAGAAAAATTACTCGCAGCGGAACACCTGTAATACTAACGAGAGTTGTCCGATCACAAAAATTCCAATGGGATGTTGTCGATCGTTCAAAAACCTACAAGTTTGTCATTGGAGGTCTTTTTCTACGACGTTTCTGGTCCGAGCTATGAGCTTCGGGAAGAAAATTTCGTGATACATAGCCCCTCATGGAGATACTGAACTACGCGCTAACTTCACTTGCTCAAGCGCTGTCCTATTGTCAAGAACCATCCCAAAAATTATCGAACCGCGTGGTTTCGAGGTGAAATTTTCCCAACTTATCGAGTATGCTATCAGATTCCCCCATAAATCCCCCCCCCGTTTATTAATCCACATCTGCCATAAGTGTTCACATGTATTGAATCGCTCTTTTCAGCTCGAAAATCGAATCGATTCTGTGGATCGATCTGTTCAAGGGGGCCACCATGTTGGCTCCTTGAACGTCGGTATTAGGGAGGGTAGACTTGAAACAGCTCCATATTCAAATTTTGCAATTTTGAAAAATGGAATTTTAAGGTCTTGGAACAAGAAATCGAATGCGCTAAGGTACGTCGAAATTGGTTGAAATCAAAGAATTTGGCACCGATTTCACTTAACGCAATTTCCTCGATGCTTTCTTAGCTAAGCAATCACGAAAAATAGAAAAATCATTTTCGATTTTCTGGAGAACGCAGAAATGATTCGGAGTCGACGCAAACTACTTACTTCCTCATATTTCAACATAACAAACGTGAAAAAAAATTGCCGGGAGACCAAAGAGTGCCCATTCCTGAGATCAGCATATGGGGGCAAGTTGGGTACACTTACCTTAGTTCGAATGATTTTGAGAGATGTGTGAGTGTTCCTAACATCAGTGCCACCATTATGAGGCTTTCATCTTTTTATCCTATTACCTACCACTTCATGGTGACAAATCGTAGGAAGTTACTATGAACCTTGTAATAGCCGTAGTATGCTCTGCAATCTAGGAATTGGCAGGTTCTGGACATGTCAATGAGGAAATTTTCAAACCCTTCATCGCATTCATCGCTCACTACAGTTAATTTGAATTTCGTTCGAAATTCTCCATTACAGTCATAACTCTCGCAGAACTTGAGTCACAAGAATAAATTTCACATTCTGCAATAGTAATTACATTTATATCCATAAAAATTTTCATCAATTTCAAACTCTATTTCCATACCCAGGACTGTATGCTCAATCCAAACAAGTGAATTCAATCTCACTGAGTAATTAATCCCGTACATTATAAGTATATCATGTAATTTAGTTCGCTCTCTCTCTCGAAGCTCGAGCTAATAATCGCGTCAAAGTAGCGCATTGTAACATTTCACTTTTCAGCTAAAGAGCAAACTTGGTTGAGCTTTGTCGAGTGAGAGAGAAGGGGGGGGGGGAGAAACAGAATATATCAAAGCTTGTCTGCCTTTGATGTCTGCATATATAGAGCCGTGGGCTTTGGTATGGCGAGGGAATTGACGGGCATATAAAAGGATTGAGAGCTTGAAAGAAATTGGTTGGAATGGGCTCGCTGCATGATGCGCAAGAGAGCAAAGAAGAATGAAGCCAACGCAAACTTATACATACACGCAAGAAAGACAGAAAAGTAGTAGTATTTTATTCGATGTGGTATACGGTGTTGAGATCCTGTGTGCAGCTAGAGAGAAATCAATAACATTCGAATAAGACTATTTACCAAGAGAGAGGAAACATCTCGCCACATCCTCAGACTGTCAACGCCACTCATCGCTGCGGGAATAAACACACATTTGCATTATTTCAAGCTCATGCCAATGTAAAATGCGATATTATCTCTACTTACTCCAACTCTGTAATTATTTTTATTTTTCATCATAAATGTGGATGCTTTTTTTCTACACAAAAATTACATGTGTGCGTAAATCTGATTGATTCTGTGCAAAAGCTTCAATATACACAATTTTGGCGTTTGATTAAAATCAAAATTGTCACAATACATTTTGCCAAGTATATTTTGCCAATGAAAATGATTCATCAACCCTACGTTTGATCACAATGGTTAAGAATATCATAAGATACCTACTCGGCTGCAGAATTTGGACTTCAAATCCTCGTATTATAATGATTCCGAAAAGAATGTGAATATTCCCCGCACAACCCAAAGTTTTGAAAAAAACGGAGAAGACATATTTAGAAACAAATATTGGATTCTTGACCTCGGATTCTGAGAAAGGAGGGAATTTAACGACCAAATACAGCATTTTTGAGATCCTCATTTTCGGTTATATGATCCTGATCCATCGACCAGGGTAAAATTCGTGATCGAGAGATCAATTTGGTACTCGTATTCAAAACTCATAGAGGTACTCCTGATACAAAACTCAATGTATGACTTGTGTTCTAAAATTCAATGTGATACTCGTGAACCAAAACTCAATGAGGCAATCGTGATCGAGAATTCAATGTCGGACTCGTGATCGAGAAATTGATCGAGTATTCACGATCGAGAACTCAGCGTGGAATTTGTGATCAAGAACTCAATGTGACACTTGTGATCCACAGCTCAATGAGGTAATCAAGAACTCAACGTGGTACTCGTGGTTCAGAGCTTGATATGGTGCTTGATGTGATACTCGTGGTCCAGGACTCAATGTGTTACTCGTGATCGAAAAATCAATGCTTGAGTTCCAAAATTCGATGTGATACTTGAGCTTTGCTCAATGTGGTACTCGGAGTGATGATCCTGATCCATTGTTAATTTCATTATGAGTGCCAATTTTTCTCGATCACGAAGATTGCATTTCGTTCTCGATCACAACTACCGCATTGAATCCTCGATCACGGATACCACATTGAGTTCTCGACCATAAGTACCCCATTCACTTCCAGATCACGAGTGTTACTTTGGGTTCTCGACCACGAGTGTCACATCAAGTTCTTGAACCCGAGTGCTTCATGTAGTTCTCGATCACGAGTACCCCATTGAGTTCATGAGTTCCACATTGAGTTCTCGATTACGATTGCCACATTCAATCCTCGATCACAAGTACCATATTGGGTTCTCGATCACGAGTTTCAGATCACGAGTGTCACTCCGAGTTCTCAACCACGAGTACCGCATTGAGTTCTCGATCACGAGTACTACATCGAGTTTTCGATCACGAGTGCCGTATCGAGCTCTCGATCATGAGTACCCCATTCACTTCTAGATCACGAGTGTAACTTTGGGTTCTCGACCACGAGTGTCACATTAAGTTCTCGAACTCGAGTTCTACATTTAGTTCTCGATCACGAGTACCCCATTGAGTTCCAGATCACGAATGTCACTCCTAGTTCTTGACCACGAGTACCACATTGAGTACTCGATCACGATTGCCACATTCAATCCTCGATTACGAGTACCACATTCAGTTCTCGATCACGACGATCCCATTGACTTTCAGATCACGCGTGTTACTTCGGGTTCTCGACCACGAGTGCCTTATGAAGTTCTTGATCACGAGTGCCTCATTGTGTTCCAGATCACGAGTGTCACTTCGAGTTCTCGACCACGTGTACCACATTGAGTACTCGATCACGCGTACCTCATTGAGTTTCAGATCATGAGTTCCACATTGAGGTCTCGATCACGATTGCCACATTCAATCCTCGATCACGAGTACCTCATTGAGTTCTCGATCACGAGTAGGGGAGAGTGGGGCGAATTAGGACAGGGGCGAATTAGGACAAGCAAGATAGCTCGGTTGTGGGTGAGTCTAGGCTTCCGCCGCATAAAAGCATTTTCAATACCATCACAGACAATGGTTTTTATCCAGGTTAGACCTTTCGAAACGACACTGGGGGTCCTCGCTGACGTAGGGGTGCTTTTTCGGGGCCTCACGCGGTTTATTTTCCAAATGCAAGAGTTTACGCTGCTCCTGCATAACTGGACGGACTTCATCGCCATTTGAGGGTCAAAAACTACATCTCAAAACAAAAATTTTTAGCCATCGCGGGTCAAAATCGACCCACTTGAACTGAAGTAATCACAATTTCGCGAAAAAAACGGTTGGGGGCAATTTAGGACAATCTGGACGGGGCGAATTAGGACAATGCTAAATCCCATTTAAAATCGGTCGACCGATCGCGTGCCCGTGTTTTTCGATGATAATTACCCGTATCTATATATATTATATAGATATAATATGATGTATATTGTATATTGATACATATTATGTATATTATATATTATATAATATATACATGATGTATATTGGGTATATTTTATATGAATGATGTATATTGGGCGTTTTTCGAGGCGCGGGAGGTTCAGGGATAGTTGGGTGATTGAAAATGGGTGAGAAAATGAAGTTACGATGTCCAATGGCCGTCTTAGGAGTCAGATTAGAGGTCAAAAGTCGCTTTCAACGTGTTGAGAGTTAGTGCTCGAATTAAGCATTTTCACTGTCGCATTCGGTGACACTGCCTTGAATGTTACACACTATCAGCGGGATCGTTGACTTAGGGCAAGTGTGGGCACCTCCAATATGAAGAAAAACTAATGAAAGTAGACTCTTAGAGGCTGCGAAACGATTGCCGGTTGCTAAAGACGGCAGTGCGCCAATAAAGTGCCTATTCCAACAATGTTCCAAATTGACACAAAAATGGCTCGCTTTCTGAGGCTCTAAGGAGGATATAAAGGTCGCGGGCGAGTTTCCCTCTGTATTTAGGGTTACTACTACGTGTTTTGGTGAGCAAACTCGACTCTAATAGTTGAGGAATATTGCATTATACCTCGATCTTCAAAGGCTGTCCTAATTTGCCCCCAAAACTGTCCTAAAGTGCCCCCAAACGCGGGGCGAATTAGGACAGATTTTTTTTCTCAAACTTTAAAAAAAATTATGAAAGCGGTGACCTGGAGGTCTGAAAATTTATTTATAATATATTCAATAGTTGAACTTTCAAGTCCCGTAGCGCGCCTATCCCCAAGTATCGCCAGAAAGCCCCACTGCAAAACCTGTCCTAATTCGCCCCACTCTCCCCTATCCCATTGAGTTTTAGATCACGAGTGTCACTCCGAGTTCTCGACCACGAGTACCTCATTGAGTTCTCGATCACGAGTATCCCATTGAGTTTCAGATCACGAGTGTCACTTCGAGTTCTCGACCACGTGTACCACATTGAGTACTCGATCACGCGTACCTCATTGAGTTTCAGATCATTAGTTCCACATTGAGGTCTCGATCACGATTGCCACATTCAATCCTCGATCACGAGTACCACATTGAGTTCTCGATCACGAGTACCACATTGAGTTCTCGATCACGAGTACCACATTGAGTACTCGATCACGCGTACCTCATTGAGTTTCAGATCATGAGTTCCACATTGAGGTCTCGATCACGATTGCCACATTCAATCCTCGATCACGAATACCTCATTGAGTTCTCGATCACGAGTATCCCATTGAGTTTCAGATCACGAGTGTCACTCCGAGTTCTCGACCACGAGTACCTCATTGAGTTCTCGATCACGCGTACCTCATTGAGTTTCAGATCATGAGTTCCACATTGAGGTCTCGATCACGATTGCCACATTCAATCCTCGATCACGAGTACCACATTGAGTTCTCGATCACGATTGTTACATTCAGTCCTCGAGCACGAATACCACATTGAGTTCTCAACCTCTCGATCCAAGAACCAAATCGAGTCTCCGATCAGGAGTGTCCCGGAGTACTGACTCAGAATGACGAGAAAAAATGAAAATCTCCGAAAGTTCATACATGGACGTAAAGTCCCCTCCAGTATAGAATCTGACGTCAATAACTCAGAATCTCACCCAAAAATGTTTTATTCAATTCCCTCAAAAAATGGGGGTGTTCGCAGAGAACTGATATCGTTTTTGGATGCAGTGTACGATTTTACGAGGGACTACGTAGGTTCGGTCTCTGAAAAGGGTTTTTCTCGAGGTTTTTTTGTGGGCCTATGTGATCATTAATTTATCTCACTCGAACTTTGAAGTTAAACTCAAAAATTAATTAATGAATCAGGGTGTCTCTCAACAATCATAACCGATCGAGTTGTCGAGAAAATGCCATGATGATACTTTCAAGAGATTACTTAGCCATATGTATATTTTTCGAGTTAAAATTCATTCTCTGTAGTTCTACTCTGGAGATCAGAAAACTTGATACTCCAGCAAGTAAGTATTTTGATATGTCAAGTTGATGGATCAAATTGATATCGACAGTGTATGTGTGACTATTCATCGAGTATCGAATCGAAAATGAAGAAGGAAACCGCGCAGTTGATTCAGCAGCATGTCAACAAGATACCAATATCACGAGCTATATGGAGAGACACGCATGCCATACATTCCACTTCGGAGTTTGGAGCTAATCTTCCTACTCATGACATTAGCATCATAGGCCAGGGCTATAGTATTCTAGGCTCGCAAAATAGAATATTAACTTGATTATCGCCAGCTGTAGAGCCGATTATCGTTAAAATATACTCGCGCGCGTGTTCGCAGCACGAACGAGTAACATATTATCAACTCCTCTACATGCTCTGGATAGCTCTAAAACCTATTTGCACATCATCAATACCGAAATTATATCACTCAGCTCGTTCTTTCTACGAGATAATGGTGAGTAAACCATGTTCTATACAGTTCAAAATGATGAAGAAGAACGAGAAGTCGTTACCGAGTTCAACCGTTTCATCAAAATTCATTTGCTTTCGCTTTGAATAGCAAAATTTTCTTCGTCGAAACTCAACTCAATGAAAACATCAGAGATATCCATGAGCCACGATGATAATCTTGAAGGCGTTGTGATTTGTTTGACCTGATCCAGAATTTCTCCGATGATATGTGTGAGAAATTTGTCGAGTGGCAAGTGCGATTGAATATCTACATAGCTGATAATCTGATGAGAGCAAATTTATGAAAAATCACGATATTTTCAAGACATTGTTCCTCCTTATCCCAAAACCATGGATATGCACCTCTCGAATCATAAATAACATTTTCAAGACTTCGCTCATCTTCAATCGCATTTCTCAAATTTGCCCAATCCCCCCCCCTCGAATTCACTTGTAGAAAGGCGAGTAGAAAAGTACAATTTAGCGAGTACGAATTTTCAGAAAAATCCCTCTGTGCAGCTTCGCTCCTGTGTCTGTGGTAGTTGCGTAGTGTATACATCGCTCAACTATTTGTAGTAAGTTTTCGCATCAATAATCATGATCCAATCATTTTTATGAATCAACACATGCAAATGAATAGTCTACGAGATATTTCCACGATCTATTCACCTCTAGGATGTTACGAAAATTTCTTTCAAATTAATTTCATTTTTCCAGAAACTGCGCAGACTTGTGGACATTTCACGAACAAGTTTGTGAATATTTTCGCGCAGATAGTTCCAATTGGTATACTCAAAGGGTCTTTCAGCACTCAAACCTATTTTGTCTTTGGGGAACTTGATAGGCCCTATTTGAGTTGTGTAACCGAACCAGCTCAGTGAGCCCCTCTCGGCTTCGATATCCGGCCAAGGTAAAATGAGAGTAATTTTTTCTGATTTGTTCTGACTCATCAGTTACTCTAAACTCGATAAAATTGTAAACAGTAAAACTACCGCTCAAAAACGTCGGTAAATTTTTAAAAATTTTAACACGTTCGCTGCGACGGGTCCCACGGGTGGGACCCGCGCGTCCTTCCCTGTGTGCGACGGGTCCCACGGGTGGGACCCGTTTTTGTTCGGCTTCTAGTGTGCACCAAACAACGTAGACACATCCAATGGCTTCTGTAGCGGTTCTTACTAACTATATACGATGCCAAGAACATGCGTACACGCCAGTTTGAGGATCGGAATCGATTCGCGCGAGTTATACCACAAAAACTGAATTTTCGTGGGAACGGCGATGAATAACACAAAAATAGCAAGTAAATTGTGAATATATCAAGTCCGTTTCAATATTTCACAACGTATCTTAGCTCATTCGAAAGCTTACGTCAAAAACTACAAAATGAGCCCAAGTACGCGTAATTTGAGCGAGATAGAGCCGAGTTATCAGAAATTTTGACGCAAAATAACCATGAGGCAAACCGAGTAAATGGTTGACGTTGCAATTGCACTTCCTTTCTTCTGAATCTATTTTATCTCTCCGAGTATGAGGAACTTTTTGTACCCAGAGAAGTTGAAGAGTATCTCGGATAAGCAGCTGTGTCTCGCGGATTCACGAGGATAGAAAATCATATTCGCGTGGATCACAATCGCAATCCGCGGTTCTTACGACGAGGCAAAAGCTTCCAATTCAGGCCATGCTCGCGAGTTACCCGAATGGTAGCGGGAAATCAACGAATGCTCCCGAAAAGCTAAATACCACATCTCAGGATCACTAATTTTGGTAGTTCGGCCATTCACACCATCCCCCTTTGCACGATAGAAATTTTCGCGGGTCCCACCGGTGGGACCCGCGAAAGTTCTTAGATTTCTTGTATATACATACTAAACTGATCACAAATCAAAAGGTTCGACTATTTTAGGTGGAAAATCACGCGTTTGTACTCTCTCGCACTCTGTGACGGAATGCCGGTTTTCACCGTCGCAGCGAACGTGTTAATACTTGAACCAACATTCAGTCAAAACTTGACAGAAAAGTCAGTCGAGACGAAGTGGACGGAATATCAGTCTAGATTTCTATTGGACAATCAGTCAGAATCGACTGACTTTCCACTGGAAGGGATTCAAAGAGACCTTGACCACGTGTCAATCTTCCAAACAATCTTCTTCATCAAGACTTTACCAGCGACATCGAGGAATTGAGAGCTTGCAAGCACAAAGCAGAGGAAGCTCTCACTAAATCTATCTGTTTTCGCACCATCTAAGCAAAAGCCCGCAGCTTAATAATTTTACTGGTAAGCTTCTCTTGGTAATCCTACTGCATCAGACTCTTGTGTTTTCCCGGTAGAAGGTGCCAAGGTGATGGTGGCCTCCTCAATTATGGCTCTTTCTACCTATTGCTGTGGAAACTGCAGCTCACAGTGAAGCTCTCCGCGTGCGGTCGCACAATTGTTGACCAAAGCCTCGGGCTCTTCTGGGTGCGACATCAGTGGCCGGTTTGTGCTCAGAGACCTATACATAGGTAGCAAGGCTCAGATGAGCTTGTGGGCACAATCTAGACCACCGCTTTCGAATTGGCTTCTGTTGTGCCTATGAACCTATATATCGATTGCTGTGGCAACGCGCTGTAAGATATTGTATTATATCTAGTTGGCGATTCCTGAGGTGGTTGAGTTTATTATGAAATTATTATTCTTGTTTGAGATTACATTCTAATATTCATCAACTCTTTTCAAGAGTGCTCTCCGTAGGGAGATCCGATGAGATGATAAAATCCCGCAACATGTACTTAAAAATGTTTGAAGGGTATCAGCATTGTTATAGTTACTACGAAGACATGATGAGACCTCGAAGATCGAAATTATTCATGAAAAAAACTATCAGATGACGATGTTTTCCTGTAACTCGCCGTGCAAAAAGGAAATCAGTCAATAAATCGCTCCCCAAGAATCAGCCATGGAAATTTGTGCAGTTTCACTGGGGTTATTCAGTTGAACAAGTTCATTTTAGAGTAAACTAGTCCTAGACCAAACAAAAAACTGGAAACTTAGCGGGTTACACGAACAACGCATAGGGGAACTCATTAATTGAGTTCTTTTTTCATCAAGGAGATTTTATCAGAATTCCTTTTGACTATTAATCACTCGAGAGTTCTCCAAAAGAATAGAATGCACATAAAATTTCAAATTACCACCAGAGTTGTTAATGATGGTAAGTGTACCTCATTTGTGCTATTCCCTAATTTGCCCCCACACAAGATCCTGCATGTGCGCACTTGGAGACCTTGCCATGCATTTTTGTCATATTTGTTCCATTAGATTATGGGAAAATGAACTTTTTGGACCGATCTTGAATGACACGTGTATTACTTAGAACAAACGTGGTTGCCTTTTTCTTGCCAAGTCAACAAAAGTTACGCCAAAAAAAAAATTGGTGCGACCAATTTTGACGTATCTCAGCTCATTTTCTTTGTTCTCATCTATACTTCAAAATCATTTTGCAGGATTGTTTGCAATTCGATTTTTGGCCGATTCTACGGTCATATCACTAAAATGATTGCAGTGTGCATAGTTTGCCTCGTGGTCTCTTTTCAAACACTTTCTTCACTTCATTAGGATCCGTCAGTTTATTTTAAAAAATTAACAAAGGGCTGAAGAATGCTGCCAATGAGCTGAATGAAGTACGTCTTATTTAAAGGTTTGGGAGCCGCATTGTCCCGTATTTACAAAAAATCTGCATAATTCAATGGAAATAGGCCTCTTTTTCACGTGGAAGCAAATTAAAATCGCGAAAAATTTTTTTCTGAGAGGATTGAGATAGCTCGGCTCCAGTTTGTCAGAATAAAACGAACTCCAGATCAAGTTGAACGTATTGGAACGAACTCATTCAGATGTGCCAGAGATGTGAGCGAAACAAAGATTGTGAGGGCAAATAAGGCGCAAAATATCCTCGATGAATATCATGTCTGTCATGTCACTGTTAGTGACAAGGGATAATGGAGCTCTAAGGATTTCAAAATAGGTTCTCAAATTCAAAATTAATCAATCCAGAGTGATATACGGGTGAGATTTAGTCACATCAATCAGAATATTGTATTTTCCTACTCATTCTGTCCATCAATCAAGTTTTTCATCCATAAAGGCTCACCAGTGTTTCGATTACCAATTTCGAGTATGAACACTGATGATGCTTTGAGAAACTCAATAAAACACTTCACACATCGACAGACATAAAAGCTCATGTCGAATGAACTCTGTTAATATTTGTCATCTTTCTTGCATTTTATTGCAAATTGATCTGTACAAGGAAACCGCAACAATCGTGAATGATTAGTCCTCGATCAACGACTCATCTGCGTACCATTTAAAATTTCCATTCCGATTCAAAACTGTCGCATTTCCATCGACTATCTACGTTATTACCATCATGACAACAGTGGCTGGTCGTGGATATATAGCATCGAATTCGTTCCAATCGTTGATTTTCAAATATACTTTACAACGCATTCATCCCCAGATGATGTATTGTTCGGGGCAGCTGTTCTGTGCTCACAAGCTCATAAATTATTCCATTACGCTTATATACGCTGAATCATAACAAGCGCAGCGAATAATGCCCTTCCGTACAATTAAAAAACACATTTACACTGATTGTGAGCTTTTGCAAAGCAGATTCATGCTTCCCTCATCCACAATATCGTTATACAGTACACAATATTCATGACCGAACTAATCACTTTGTAAACTGTCATAATTTTGGTGTAAACATTCGATAAATACGTTCCAATATTCAAGTATTATCCAAATAAAGCCTTCTGTGTGATTTAGACACTGTTATACAATTTGTCTGTCCACATCTTATCTGAGATCGATTGGGTTGAGTTTCCAGCTTTAGAGGTCAAACTTGAATAAAAAAGAGATCTTGGAAGACGCAGATAAGAGATGAGACGCGACGAAGGAGTAAATTCATTTGACTCGGTATAGTTGATTCAACAAAAATCAATCTCACAGTAGTCGAAGCGTAATCTCATTACGGGTAAATTGAGTTCTACTTGGATCGACCTTCCTGAAAAAACTTGATAGGTAGATAGAGTAATGGGTGGAGAAGAACGACGGTGGCCTCAAACTTTCAAGGGACAAAAGATCAATCTCTGCAGCTTGGATTACTTCTTGAGCTTTACTTCCTTCACGGGATAATGTAAACTTTTCCCTGGATGCTGAGCGAATGGATTGTAAGATTGAGAAGGAGATTCGAAATTGATTTGTGAAAATATAAACATACGAGTACTGAATAACTTGCGTCGAAATTATGTACATTCTTTCTCTTTAACTTTTATTATGCATGAGTTTAGTCATATGCCAGGTCAAAAAAAGTATTCAAATTACAGGATTTCAAAGCAGAAATCCTAATAACAGAGTTCTATTTGGTTGTGAATTTTATAAAATCTAAATATATCACAAGGCCATTATGATTAAATGATCCAGACCACTCCAGAGTTGTCTTATTTGTGTCAACTGATCAATTAGTGTTATGGATAGAGTCAAGGATGTATGAGTCTGTGAACAAAACTCTAGTACAAAACTACTCTGATACATAGGAAAGAGAATTTTTCAATCAGAAAGGTTCCGGAACAGTTAGCAAAAGATTCTGGTTTTTGAAGGTTCAAGTCCCTTTTTGAATTCTCTCAAATTTTTCCTACTGATTACATCAAATTTATGACCAGCCTATTCTTACAACCTTCATGTTCATAGCTATGGATATCTATGCAGGAAGTCTTAAAGTGACTCATCGCTGTATACGCTCTAAAATCCAGTGATTGCGTCAAAGAATTTGAGAAAAGCGATCTATTCTAATTCTATAACCACTCATTATTTCGTTACAAGGTTGGTGTGCCCTACATGCCATCATATACCGATCTTCAAAATGAGCCCTCGTTGACCTGTCCACAAATTTTTTTGGGTTTGTTATATAATACGAGAAAATAAATGGTTTCAATCGACCCCGAATGTTTCCTGCGTGTCTCAAAAAAGTGATAGTGAGACTCGCATTTCTTCTGCACAGCTAAGAAATTGGCGAAAAAATTGCGTTTAGTAAAACTGCTGCCAAAAAATGGCAACGCATTCAATTCCTTGTCTTCAGATCTACAAAAGTTTAATTTCCTGGGTTGCAAAACTTTCTAAGAACAAATATGGAGATGCTTACCATTGACAACAAATTGCTTGATCAATTGATAAAGCGCACCTTCTCTGTAAACTTTATCACCATCACTATTTGTATTCGCCAAGAAATTCCCATCCGACTCTAATTTTCAGTGTAGTGAGCATAAAAATCAGCTCTAAAGTCAATAGTTCCACATCTTTACCTCAATTCCATCAGGTCTCATATATTCTTCATATCCTCATCATTGGTAACGACGAGCCTTTATGATCAAATACACTATGTTAGTATGTATACCTAACTCGGCTAATCAGTGATTCACAGTCCAGTCTGCTAACAAAATAGACACTAGCCCCTAACCCTACATACATAGATAGGTAATAGTGAACTCCATCAGCCATCAGCGCTTCATCATGGCCCATCTACCACACAAGTCCGACAATTTCGCCGCAAGGAAACATCCAGATGTATATACCGAACCGAAGCATCTCCTCTAGCTCGTATTCACAGCCCCGTATCTTGAATCGTATTCTACTCAATAGCATCAGAACCATTATAGCCTTAAGGCGAAATGAACCCTCTCAAACCCTCCCAAGTACCTATCCAACTCACCCGTACAAACATACGTACAGAATCCCCCCCCCTTACACTAGTACTAACAATGAGTAGCGTCAAGCCAAATCAACCAGTATCAGATATCCCAATAGATTCTCAAATTCAAATATTCCCGCGCTATTCATCAGTGTATAACAATACCATACCCAAAATCAATCAGAAATTCTCAATCTAACCTCAAAAGTAAGTCAACCTCTCTGTCTATATCCATGTCTATAGACTTGCTATCGTAGCCACCGATAATACAAGAAACGTGAGGTTAAAATAACTATAGAAATTCAGCGACGGGTATAGGTTGATCGGTATGCGAAACGCAAGGTTTAGTTTCCGCCACGGAGTATAGACGAAATAAAGCACGTGCTTGCAAGTATAGAAAAGAGAGAGAGAGAGATCCGGAGTTCAACTTGGTCCAGCATCGATTTCACCATGGCTAGAGGTTTGTGTATATATAAAGGGGTTGCGGGTGCGAGAAGGCTTTGCCGCCGATGTTATTTTCAAAGTTTGTCGACCGTCGACAACGACTACGACTACGACGAGCCTTGGACGTTGTGGCAGCTGCAACTGACTCTCGTGGTCCGAAGTGGTATGTTTCCAAGTGTAGAATACTGACTGTATTCAGAGTGTTTATTTTGTGTCTGTAAACTAGCTCGAAGAATTGTAGAATGATTTTGCAAGGGTTTGCGGTAATTTCATGCAGGGCATGAATAATTTTTACATCCATTCTGAAGTCCCTGAAAGTAATTACAAGATCCATCCTTTCGCTCTTATTGTTTAAATTTGTCAGATTGAAACCCAAAATATATATGCGTTAAGTCCGTTATATGTCGTACGGGTGTAAGCAAGTTCGACTAGTTTTATAACCTGACCCTTCACATCCATTTCCCAAGAATCAAATTTGAGTCCGTCAGAGTACAGTTCTCCGAAAACTTCATAGTCAAAATCGCGTTGAACAAAACTGCGCTGAACAAAATTGCGCTGAATGAGGGACGCCTGTATGAGAATCGACATACAGGCAGCCCCCGCTATTCGCGGTTAATGCGTATAAAGAAAATTCCGCGAATACGGAAACCGCGAATACCGGGACCTTGGGTTTATGGGAAAAGGGGGGTTACGTATATATACGTGGATCCGTGATTAATTAAAAGAATCGACACAATATCTTTAGATGACAAATTCATGTAATAAGCCTAGCAGAATGAATTAATATATAAAAAATACGAAGTAACAGTCTGATACGAGTGAAAAACTACTGTGATTCACTCCAAAATCTGTTGAAACAATCAGTCATGAGCTTGCGAGTGGAGAGCTCTATCCTTTTTGACTAGCGAGATTGACGAACATAGTCAGCAACAATGTCTGGTAAGTGGCCATAGGAAGTTCTGAAAGCTCCAGCCATTTTTCCTTTAGTGGCAGGCAAATTCAACATTTTCAATGTCTCCGAAAGGCTCACAGTTTATGATCACGTTTCCTGATTGACAGAAATGCATTCTTTTTTCTTTTTTACGTACTGTGTCATGACAAAAATCTAGGTAGTGTACCAACAACTTTGTTATATAACCTATTAATCAGTCTCAGGAAACAATAACAATACCAACACCCTGAAAATGATGAACACTCAATCACAAAGTTGTTTTGGGATGAGACACTTGAATGAAATCCATTGAAAATTCACATTTCATGAGGTGAATTATCTCTAATATCCAGATCCGAACCGCGAATAAGCGAGTCAGGGCACCGCGAATACCGGGGGATGCCGTAAATCAGAAACCGCGAATAAGCGAATTCCGCGAATACCGGGACCGTGAATAGCGGGGGCTGCTTGTATGCCTCTACTGCAAAATGACGATGACTTACGGCTCAACGGACCCATAAATCGAGTTAAGATGGTCATTTTGAATCAGAAAAACATGTTTGTATCCTCACTCTAGCCACTCGTCTCGTTTGTGGGCAGGAATATGGGAAATCGAGACCTCGCTCGCCTGCCACAAAATAGACGAAATAATGCCCATCTCGGACCTGATGGTTTGAGCCTCCAGCTTGCCTCTGGCTTGAGGCTCGCCTCCGGAAGTTCTTACACATTATTGAGGGTACTTTGGGGAGCAATTCCACCCAGATTGGTGCACAACTACTCAGATGGAAGCATATGCAAGCCATGCCTGTGTTGGCATTTTAAGCAAAAAGTCGAAAAAGGGTGTTTTGAATTGGCTGAATAAAATCGAGAATTGAATGGCCCACCCAGATTATTCTTCTAATTGATAGTATTTGTATCGAAAAACATATTCGCACAGGTTTGGGGTCGAAAGAAGAAAAAACAATTTTTTTAAATTGAGCTCTAAGTTTGGCATTTTTACAAAACTGCTCAACTTGTATCGGCTATAGCTCCTATAAAAAGTACGACAATCGACTTCTACAGGTGGTCAAATTGTGGGTTCTTTTAAGGACTTCAAAATGATCACCTGCAGAAGTCGATTATCACATGTGTAGTAGGAGCTAGATCGCTATGAAGCAGGCCCAAAAATCGCTAAAATCTACTCTCAGCAAATAGCACCTAGAAGTTACTAGGCTGCATGATTGATTCCGGACTATTTTTTTTTCAAAAGTGCTAGTCTTAACAAAGATAATGCGCCCAAGTACGTGAGGAAAGATCGAGTATAGTCGGAGCTATGATTTTTCAGAAATAGGCCAAAAAGGGCCTAAAATAGACCTTCCGAGGGCCCTAGGGCCCGTGAAGGGCTCCGGGAAAATCCCAAAAAAAATTTTTGTACTTTTTAAACATAGAATTGATGGAAAAAAATTTTTTGAGATTTTTCCCAGGCCCCCCTGGTGACGCCTCTGGCCGAAATGCTCCGAAATGACTCATATACCTGGGTGAGACCCCAAAAAATTTTTAGAAACTATAAACTGTTAAAACTATCTTTCTTCAACACTGTGAAAGGGGAATGAACTCACGGAGGAATAAACAAATGGTTGAAGTAAACCTTGCTGAATTGACCTTGGTAATTACTCGATTCCGAGTACAAGTACACTATTCCACAATCGTCTAGTTGAACGTAGACAAGCAAGTCTTATTAGAAGATCCGGGATGCATATTTCAAGTGAGATCGATATCAAACTTATATAATTTAGTCGCGAGACAGATATTATCTGCGGTGAAAAATAGACATCAAAGGGAATTAAACCTCTTGTTTCTAGAGAAGTAAGAGTTCGGTAACTTTCCTTTCATAGTGTACTTTCTTATGTAACAGATATGAGAAGTAATGATATTCTTGGCACATCTGATTGAATCATTGATACCTAATCGTAGAATTCACAATCGCCTACCTAAGCCAAATCTACGTATCCCAAATTTATCCTTACCCCACACCTCATCGCATGCCTCTAAATTCGATAAAAAACAATTGTAGATTCCCTACTCTTATTCTGGAAGCAAGTATCCGATTCCCATAGCTCTACGACAGTCTCATCGAAAAAGATAGAGTAAGAAAAAAATCAGACCGCAAAGAGCGCAGAGACATGAAAGTGAGATCCTGATTATCCAAACAAAGAGGAGCGAGCATTATAAATTGTAAGATCGAATTGAATTTGAATCTTGATGGGGTTGGTGAACGATGGTGAGAGTAAAAGGCGACGATGGCGGGGAAATTTGAAATTCTAGCAATGTTTAATCCAAGCTCGTGGCGTGAGATAAATTTTCCGCCTCGCGGGAGGTATACTTTTCGCTTGCTTTATTGGCTGTGAATGGGTGCCGGCGGGTCTGAAGCTTCGATAGCCTTTATCGGTTTTAAGTTATTCCAGTCTCGGTAGCGTACTATACGCCAACCCAGCATTCAGTATAGCCGTCTCACTCCAGCCTCGAGTAGCAGACCGATGTTTTTAAAAATCATGCTTGGATAATCCATGAATGTGAATCATAATTTTCAGATCGCACCCATTTGATACTGTATTCTGAGTAGTTTATGGTACGCGCATTCTTCATCAGAATCTTGATGAAAAATTATCGTGATTTTCATTTGATCAGACTCGGATATCCCTTTTTGAGCAAAACCCGTTCTGATCATACGCCATATGAAATAGATACTATCCATAGGGTGTTTTGCTCGTTCATGATTAATCTCATTCCACGATTCTCACATATTCGCATGATTTAGGGTGGAAGCTGAGACACCTTGATAACTGAGGCCAGTGTCCGCTAATTTGCCCCCACTTTCTGTTTTGTTCAGATTTCTGACCAATCTTGAATTATACTCCCTAATGTATCTTATCTCATTTTGAAACTTGTTTTGCGATTCTTGAAATGAAGTGAGGTGAATCTTATTTTAACCAAGTGGAACAGGGCCGAGGGCTATCTTAATTTCCGCGAAGAAAGATTGGAACCTTCCGGAAAATGTACCTAATTTGCCGTCGTGTATGTGAGATTACTGTTCATGGGACTTCCATGAGATTATCTGGATTTTCCGTAGAATTTAGATAATTCTGCTCTAGCCCGCCCAAATAAGTCGCAGCTGAGCTCACTTAACAGCTTTCCTTACACTCTTTCATACTATTTGGGTTGGATGGATGGATTCCTGAGGGTGGGGAGCAAATTTGGAAAAAGGCTATGGCGGCGTTCTAGGCACGCTGCACTTTTTCCTTTAATAAAGGCGTAAAATCGCTCAGGAATCATATTTTGCAGTTCTGCAAAGAGCATTTTTAAGTTTAGTGAAAAGCAGATGATGTGTGTGAACTACGTTGAGATCGATCCTGTTGGTTTTTTGGCTTCATTTTTACTGGTCGAGAAGTTAGTCTTTTAGTTCTGCGATTCAGTACCCAGATTGGTGACCACTGGTCTTGCGTTTGATTAGTTCTTGACTCCAAACAAGTTATATTAGGTTTTGCAAACTAAGACGGTCGGTCACTAATGCAGATACTGAATCTCAAAAAATGGCTCAACTTGAATTTTTTCCGAAAAGGCTTGAATATCATTTCGAATAATTTGAGAGAAATGAATCTTTTTGAATAAAAGGTTCCACCTCCTTGCGCGCGTGGTCGCCACGCACATCTTTTTTTTTGAAGCACTGCTGTAGCAACCTAAAGTTGGCTATGATACAAGCTGATAGTCACAGGCCACCTTTTCAAAAAATGGGAACAATGAATATCTAAACTGTTTTCAGCGAATATCAAATGAATCTTCATGTGATCCGAGTATCCTTGGAACTTTCATTCTTGATGTTTGAGTACTCATCCGAGAAATAAATAGCAAAGCTCTTCATTTTTTTCTTTGCATGAGTGTACCCATACCGTTGATTTACACTCATTTGCAAAGACTCAAATTACTCTCTCATCAAGCACCAGAAGTGAAAGAGACCAAACTATTCCTCTAACTTCTACGGACTTCTGTCTAATTCCCTCAACACTGATTTACAGTTAGCAGAATAATTACACTGTTCTACGTAAAACTTGGTTGAGGTAAGGTGTTACTTTTTCTTGCATCCGAAGGTTTTGAATTTTTTTTTTTTGCCAATCGACAAAAGAAGGGAAGCATGAATGCACAAAGTAGTAAACAAAGTAGATGATGAAAGAGCTAGTGGCAAAGTAGACACAAAAGAGAAGGATGTTTCATTACCTGGATTGACTGTGCGGCAGAGATCGAGGAACAGCAGCCAACAGCAAAAGAAAAGCAGCCTCTTCTGCATCTGTAATCAAAGACGTGGACCCTCTCAGTCTCAGATATATAGGAATAGTTTATAGTCGATACGGAAATCTCGACTCTGATGTCGAGTGTTGGATTGAAAATTGTATCTGACATTCGCAGTAGAAGTGGATCGTGCATGAAATCGGGATTCTATTCTCATTCGTCTGATCGATTGGTTGCTCCGTTTGACGGGTCGTTCAACTCTTGGGAAATATTTTATGATTGCACGGCTCTCATTGTAGATTCTGACTGACACCTTGTGCTTTGCCTGTGACTGTGAGCTTGCGATATTTTTGGGATGGATTTAATTATCGGGTGATTTGAATGTGCATATCTCCATTCACCAATTACCAGTGTGACTGAACCTGTCAATTTATTCTATCTCACGATCTAATTTCAGATATGAGGAATCATTGGCGGTTGATGAGATGAGTGAGAAGAGTCCAGTCATTCTATAATACATGGTCGAATATGGTAGAATATTTTGCTTCTGATACAAATACATAATACGAACTCACACTGATAGGAAATCGGCAGTAAGTTTTGCCAGCTCACAAATAATTTCTCGTAGTTTTTCAAAACTCCGAAGTCATCATGTATTTTCAACAATCTTTGGGAACTTGGAACCAACCATCCAAAAAATTTTAAAAGTGGCGATCGGAGCATGACATTTTGATATCTTTCACTGATACAACAAAAACCATTGAATAGTCGGCAAACCATCAATCTCAATGCAAAGGCGTGAAATCTGGATATCGCTCGGAATATCGAGTCCTAATTGACTTCCTCGGAATCCAGCTGGTTGCGAGGTTCGAGATCGACAATTGCGGTAGAGGCTATACTGTGGGCAATTTATCCAAAAAACTTCAACGAACTGGTTGAATATTCGATGGTTGTGAGTATGGTTATGAATACGCGACCCATGACATGGACATACAGATGATGATCTCCAGACGAAATTATCAGAAAACAAGTATCTTTAGAATTTGTGACGAAATATAGGAAAAAATATCAGTGGTGGCCGCGCCAGCCTTCAAGCTTAAAAATTTAGGTTGAATGGAACTTTTTACGCGACCTAAGTGTGGCAGACCCGGACGAGCGGTCACCTGTTTGGATACGATCACCGCCGAAATTTTGCCACTCCTGGACATCCGATGGGAGTGACTGAGAAATTAATCGCTTGGTTGAAAATCCAACCACCTGATTGAAGGAAAAATACAACCAATTTTCGCTGTACGTTGTTCGGCGTACTGACAGTGAAAGTAAAAAGGCGGGGCGCAAATTTCACTTTTACGCACATTATGTCAGGAAATTGCTCTTGATTTTACAAGTTTAGTTGAGGATAAAAGTTGTCATCCGGATAACCGGACATGGACTATGATTATCGATTAAAAATTGATAATAATAGTCCATGACTTCACCAAGTGTGTACACTAAAATTTTGTGATACACCGAATTGATTTTGATAAACTGTGCGCAATGGTCCATTTCGATGCAAGGGCGGGAATGTTGGTTCTCGCACTCCACGTGATATTTTTCATCCAGATCGGAAAGCGAGGGTTGGAATCATTGCGAGGATGCGTGAACAAATCCGTTCGAATGATGAATACTATTTTCATCAACTGGGTAGTTAAGAAGATCAATGGACCGTTCGGAACAGTCACGTTTTGGCACAGAAGATGAAAAAGTACACTTTTCAGACACAGTGTATTAAGCAGTACATCTCAATACTAGGGTGCATAGTGGTTTTTCGCGGCCATAGTGAATGCCCGGCCCGAGCCGCAGGCGAGGGTCGGAATCATCAGGGAGTTGCGAGATAGTATATTCTGCACCGAGTTTTTGAGATTGTAGTCCGCTTTGGAGTGATTGATTTCCGGCCCGAGCCGCAGGCGAAGGTCGAATGAATCGTTCGAAAGCGGGGAATCTCGTGGACGAGGTGCGAATACTATTTTTCGATACACTGTGCGTAAAAGTGCACTTTGCGCACAGTTTGTCGACTTTTACTCACAGTTTATCGAAAAGTATAGTTAGATACACGGCCGTAAAACCTATTATTCGCATCCTCGTGATGATTCCGACCCTCGCCTGCGGCTCGGGCCGGAAACCCATCGCTCGGACGCGAATAAATCGTTTCACACCCTTGTATCGAAATGTACTATTTTGCAATTTTGTAAGCATTTATTTTGATAGAATGTGGGTGAAAATCGGCAAACTGTGCGTATAGTATCACTTTTGCACACAGAGCATCAAAAAAATTTTCAAATTCATTTCAGGATCATTTTACTATTAGGATTTTTCATTGTAGGATCCTTTTGAAAAAATTTCCCAAATTCAAATACCCCAAAGAAATCCTCTCGGCAGATAATACTTCCCAGACAAGTGGAAGCGCCACGCAATCTCAAAATCAAATGTCATCGGCATATGGAATATCTATCCGATCGCAGACTTTATCCGTCAATCCAAAGCTCGACCTCATAACGAACCACGCGGGCATACAAAACTGAATCCAATATCGAAGCTGAATAAAACACCCGTCTTCCACATCTCTGTCTATCTGTCTACCTCACCCTTTATACGTCTATCCGCAGTAAAAATAGTAAATCAATCCTGCCACCAAAACCATATATCTTTACCAACTCCTTCAGATTCACCACAAGTACCATATCTCCAGAAAAGACATGGCTCACTCAATATCTCATCCCTCTTTACGTCAACGTCTCGTCGTCCTACTGTCAATCCACTTGGTTTCGATTGAACAGTCATATTCTCCTCTCGTCTTTCATTTTCTATTGGATATATTTATCCTGATATCGATATGAGCAACCAAAAAAATATCTTATGAAGAAGATTTGGAGAATTAAATTTGGAAATAGGAAAATCTGGAAATTCAAGGTCATTAATCTAGCTAGGGAAGGTATAAGAAACATAAAATAGCCGATAAAAATTGTTCACCCAAGACACGTACCTCTACATCCGCAAAATTTCACAAATATACAGCAATATTCGCTCATTCGTAAACATGAGACCACTGAAAGAGAATAATGCCATGCATCCTCATCGTACAGTGAGAAAATTACTTTCGTTATTCTCTGTACTTGTTCTCATTTATTCGTCGAGACGCCAACAAACGTGGCAACAAAATAACCGACCACCACCACAGAAACCTCAGTAAAGAACAAGAAAATGAGAGCGAGAAAAAATTTTTTTACTGGAATGTAAATCTACCTACACATACAGTAGAAGTATAATAGTATACTGGACGATGTCTAGAGATAATTTATAATGCTCGACGATTGCTATGCGATTGTGTACATCACCATCATCACCAATGTATGTATGTGAAAATGTAAAGGTAGCAGAAAGTTAATGTACGAGATGCGGTCGTCCTGAGCGCGTTATCTCGGGGATGGTTGAGGGTGGTAGATGGCCAAGTCGACTCGAGTTGAGCTCCGCGCGCGGAAAAGCCAATTTTCTAGGGTTTGCGAGTGTGCCGACAATAGAACTATACATACATATAGTAGATATGAATTGTAATATATATATAGATATAAAAGGTATAAAGTGGATTGGAAACTCTTGTACAGCGTTCATGAGGCTTTTGCCAGGACGTGAGCCGCTTCCCGCGTGATTTTGAAATTGTGTGTGAGGATATAGGGTACAACAGTGTTGGCAGAGGCAACACCTAGATTCACCCACGAATCGAATAATCTATAACCATTGGGTTGGGACTTCCGCAAGCGAGATTCAACAGCGGTAAACAATCCAATAGTGTAGGTATAGGTAGAACTCTGACACTGTGTTTTACGATGCGTTTCCGTTATCGTATTGGATTTCGATCTTCGATCTTGTTTATTGAATCTCTCGAGTTGTAGTATGGATTTATACTTGGTTTGAATTGAATGGGATCATGGGATCTAGGCATGTGATTGAATTCAAGATTTGATCGTACGAGAATTGATTCGTTTTTTTCAGTTGTTTCGCGAGGTTGTATGATTTTGTGGGCACATAAAGCCTATATACGAGACGGAAATATTTTGTGGGATACGACTCATCTTACTTCATTAGATAATTAGATCAAACTGATTTCAATCGAGGTAGTTAAATATTCAAGGGATGGTTCAAAAACCTTGTATTTGAGAGATTATCTTGGGGTGGAGTGAAATTTAGAAAGGTTAGGGTTCGAAAAGATTGATCACAGTATTTCAAGAATAAGGGAATGAAGAATTTGAAGGGGTGGTATATTGGACGTGTAGGAATATTTTGGACGTGTAAAAATTGGGACTGGTCGGGGAGGCAAACACCGGAAACAATCAAATTTCGGATTGGCAAAAGTTTGAAAGTATTATTCCAAAATTTTGTCTCTGGATTTTTACCCCTTCGAAATTTTCTGCTTTCTCTAAAGAGAAAGCTTTGTTTTCGACACAGCAAATTTTTGATCAATTTTTCCATTCAACTCAATATTTTCTTCAACATAATTCATCTTATCACAAAAGTGCTTTAACCATCTTATTCCTCTCGCCAAAATCTAACGATTGTAAGTAACACTTTTCCCCTTAGAGTCCTCAAAAACCCCCCAGTGACTCATCTCTCCGGCCCTTTGTCTGTGTCTGTGTGTGTGTATGTGTGTTGTTTTTTTTTGCGCCACGCTTTCTCTTCTACACTCCACTTTATCGATCAGAGATGAGACCAGTGATTTGCCTGGTTTCCTCTCCAAATCGAATCTGATTTAAACGTTTTTTGAGGTAAAATCGCTGAAATTGTGTACTTTCATACTAAAATATCTCTTTCTAACTTCACCTTACCCCAATTTTGATTACCTAGGCTATGGTTTTTTTGGCTCAATCTATCTTTTGGTTAATACCGAAATTCCATTCAAACTCCATCAACGTAAATTTTTATAAAAAAACCAAAATTTCCAACAAAAACAGCAATTTGAGCATGTTTAGACCTATTCTATCGAAATTCTGTTTTAACCAGATTACACGTTTTGCTAAAAAAACCTCACTTTAGGTAGCCCAAATCCCGATAACTATTTTCCTCAAAAAAATAACTCAAAATATACAAAAATATTTTTTTCAATATTCATACTTTCCTCATATCTCTCCTCTAAATTACTTTATTCAAATTTTACTCAACTAAGTCGATACTTTTTCATCGTTTTAAATCGATTGGTTGATACCGAATTTTCTCAAAATCCGTTTTAATACATTCAAAATCCGATTTATTCCCGAAAAATCCAAATTTTTTCAAAATACTCCATTTTTATAATCCTTACACCAACTATATTAAAATTTGCCCTCAACCATACTACATATATTCCATGGAAAACCCTAGTTTAGGTCATCTGAATTCCCCTAAAAGGCAATCTCCTTATAATAACTCAAAGTATTAGAAGGAAATCGCATCTAAAATTCATTTTCCGCTATTACCCACCCCCTAAACTAATATATACAAATTTTACTCAACTAAGTTTATACTTTTTCATCGTTCTAAATCGATTGGTTGATACGGAATTTTTCAAAATCCTTTTAAATACATTCAAAATCCAATTTATTCCCGAAAAATCCAAATTTTTTTTAAAAAACTCCATTTTTATGATCTTCTCACCATCTGTATCAAAATTTTCCCTCAACCAGACTACATATCTTCCATGAAAAAACCCAGTTTAGGTCATCTTAATTCCCCTAAAAGTGAATCTCGTAATAATAACCCAAAATATTAGAAGAAAATTGCAGCTAAAATTCATTTTATCCTCATATCTCCCTCTACAACTAATCTATCCACCTTTTAATGGACTAGAGAGATACTTTTCCCTCATTCTTCATCGATTTGTTGGATCCAATCATTGGATTGTGAGTGTGATATGAAATGCAATTAAATTAGATTAAAAAATATAACTATTTTGTAGGAATCCCAATCATCATTTTAGAATTTGATCAGTTTTGCAAATTTCTCATTAGTTTCAGTGAACCTTTTAAACTATTTCGCTAAGAGAAAGCATTCTGCTAATCTCATTTAGCAGCGTATTTAGACCAAATTTTGTTTCAAATTTCCGACTCACCAAGAACTCCGAATTTTGGTACCCCAAATTTTTTTATTTTTCTTATTTTTCATATTGGTTCCCCAAATGTTGGCATTTCTAATTTGTTCTTTTCCAAATTTGGACCCCACCCCATCTGTGGTTTTCAAATATTCATCCTCCCGTAATCTTGCATTCGTAACTTTGGTCAGCACAAACTTTTGATTTCCCGGATTTCAGCTGCAAATATTCGAATTTTCAAAAAATTAATCTTTCTATATTCAGAGCAGCGACAAAAACTTAACAAATTCAGTTTAAAATAGCAATGAAACGCAGCTTTGATATTTTTCATAGAAGTAGAACGAATACTCATTTGTCCATGGAACCGTGGCATTGATCATTATGTCATTTCCTCAAAGTAACTTTCACTATCGGATTGTAAACGAGCTTTGTTTCACCTATAGAATAAATTGACGGAGGTCTCTTGACAAATTACATATAGAAAAGACTCAAGAAAGTTTCATCTTTCACCAAAAAGCTATCGATTTTTTTTTTGTCAGAACTCATTATTTCACATCAAATGCAACCTTCTGGCCATGTGCCAACTATTCTCAAAATCTAATTATGTATTATCATTATCACAATCTCAGTTGACATTGAGTGATTGGGTATACAAATATTCATGGATTGCGCTTGGCGTCAATAGGTGTTCTATTAATTTCTCATTGGAAAACAGCTACATCCAACAGATGACACATGATACGTGTTTGCTGTTCAAGGGAGTCAAGTGATTCGGTATCGTTGCAGTTCCGATCTCACTTGAACGGAAAAATATAGTGAAAATAGCTCGTCAGACTGAACATTTAATCTACCATGAAGCCTCTTCAAGTCATTGATACACATTCAAATTGATGTTGAACACCTCATCAAATTCACATTTTCATCTGGATACTTCCTCATCCATTGGCAAACATGGATGTCATTACGGATTTCTCGAGGTTTAAAATCTCATATTCTCAAATTTGTGGGGATGAACTAGATAATCATGCAACGATGGTTTTGTAATCAAGAAGTACTAACTTGAGGTACGCATTTCAATCAATGCTCAAATGCATGAGAGATTTTTGTTATGCCGATAGATTGTGACTACTCTATTCGATTCAAATAGCATCAATCCGCTTACGCATGACGTTTTAACTTACGTTCGTCAAATCTTGTCCGATAAGTTTGAGGCGGTCATGCCCATGCGTGAATCATGACACACGCTTACTGTTGTTATACTTCGATCCATAACACACTCATATCAATCCACATATCCATAGATCCAAACAAGAGGTTGTGATAAAATATGCATTCCAACACGTGCTCGGGCATTTTCTTGCCGCCTTGAACTCACACCACGTGTCTCCTACTGACAAGGAGAGGTCATGGTCTGTGGGTCGTGGATTTGGCTGAAACTCTGGGAATCATCTCCTTTTGGCACCAAAAGATGATATCCAAAACGGCTTACTTGAATGCTAAAGCGTTTTAGAGCTACAGCTATAGAGATTATCATTGTCAGTATATCTATATATGCGACTTTTTAACATGGGCCTATATGGGCAATGCCAATGTCATGGGTTGTAGCTCCAAAACGCTTCAGCATTCAAGTAAGCGGTTTTGGATATCATCTTTTGGTGCCAAAAGGAGATGGTTCCCAGAGTTTCAGCCGAATCCCCGACCCACAGACCATGACCTCCCCTTGTGAGTAATGAGTAATCAGGCTCTCGAATTTGGAGAGGGTAAAAAACGCCAAGCTCCACCCACGCCCCCTCTTTACAAGATCTGAATTGACCAATCAGAAACTATATTGTCAAAATGGCAATGACGAATGACCGAAAGCTGTTTATGACGATATTCGCATTTACGCTGGAGAGGGCGTTCACTTCCTTGCCCATGTCAACAGTATAAAAAGCCTAAACGAGCCACGAGCTTTACAGTACTTGGTTGAATCTGAGTTGTTCACAGGTGAGACCACGTGGAGGCTTACTTTGAAAAGGATCTACTGAACCGTTTATTGACGTTCACGAAATCTTCGTCCTATTTGAAATTGAAGAGTTGTTGCGACGACGCTTCCGGTGGATAATACAAGCTTCTTCGATCTTGAAAAAATCAGCGGGATAACCAAATGTAAGTACCTAATGGTTTTATCTAATGGAATTTAGTTGATTCCAGCCATATCGAGACCGATACTCTCTCACTGATTTGTCTTCAATATCACTCATTCTGCCCAAAATTGGCTTTTCCTGCTATATTGGTCCAGTTACCATATCATT
Source organism: Eretmocerus hayati (assembly GCA_029851415.1). Lineage (NCBI taxonomy): Eukaryota > Metazoa > Arthropoda > Insecta > Hymenoptera > Aphelinidae > Eretmocerus > Eretmocerus hayati. Next base: position 28,057,014 of record CM056741.1, read on the forward strand.
CATCTATCTTCACTACATAAAATCTGTACTTTATAAGCGTAATATCTAACGCCATTTTGAATCGATTGGTTGATACGGAGTTCTCATTTACCCCGCTGAATTGGGAATATTTATCTTAATAATTATCTCTCCTATGTGTCATTCGAAAACTTCTTTACGGTTTGGCAAATCATTGTGAAATTTTGAGGGATTTTTCAACATGAGTAGCTGGTAGAAGCACGATCTATTTTGAGCTCATTTCACCGATCAATTCGTCACCGTCACTCATTCTCATGAGAGACAGTTTGATTTCTTTTTTTACTTTCATCACTTCCCTCACCATCAGCTCTTAACCGTTCAATTAATAAACATCAAGTTTGAAATATCTTCTTCCCCTCAGTTAATTCATTAAACATCCTACTGCATTCTGAGGGGGTTCGATAGTTACTGACTTTTTCGGCCAGGAAGCTGGGACTGATAGAATTTATAGACAGAGAGCCTCCGGATAGATTGCCGTTGAGAAAAGTATGGGTTGACGATGGAATTTTCGATATCAACTCATTGGAAACCTGGATGTTTGGCCCACGTCTTACGGGCGCATCAAAGTTTCTAACCGAAAGTGGCAGCTCTTATACAAAGAGTATTCTTTCGTATTTATCGGCCACAATGATAAAAAATTGCATGTAGAAATCTGTGATTCCATACTTTTTAATGAATTACCTAAAATGAGGAGCTGACGGATATTTTGAAGAGAACTTTTGGATACAAACTGATGACGCGGAGTTTATACATTAGAGTGTCTCTTATTTCTGAATTAAACTCCACCGATCCTTTTTTTCCCCCTCTGAATGTCTTCTATGTGATGAAAAACCCAGGGGGAAAAATTCTCAAACCCCTAAGGAATGATTGAATAGTGCCGTACAGAGCATCGAGTTTCGAATTTCGACTCAAAAATTACGTTTTTCACGACTTTTTTGACGAGCTCGTACGAGGTAGTGTTTTGGGTCGAACCAACGATCGAGGGTACATAATTCAACGTAAAGTTTTGCGCCAAATCCAAATGCATCATTATTTTTGAGGTGGAGGAGAGACACCCAGTATGTCAAAACTCATTTTTTCCGACAAAAAAAAAAACAAATTTTGCACGTTTTTCTCGTCTGTACATCGGTCGCTGCGGACTCCACCAAGAATAGTCAAGACCATCGAGATTCACGTAAAATTTCACGTTGACTCCGAATTTATCATTATCTTCGAGGTGGAGAGACACCCAGTATGTTAGAATGCATTTTTTCCTCAAAAACTAATTTTAGCACGTTTTTCTCCTTGATTACCATTTGTACTCCGACACTATTGTCGTAATGATAGTGATGAATTTCTAAGGATTGAATAACCGTGGAATTGATGCATTAATGACTGAAATCTAGTGATATCTTATCTCTCGTTCGATGAAATTCGAGTCAAGTCGATTTTTTGTGTTGATCACTATATTCTTTGCAGTGATAATTATATTCAATTTGCTGGTTCCTCATGAATTGATGCATCAATAGCTGAGATCGGATAAATCCTCGTTTTTGATCCAAATAATATTTCAATCAAGTCAAATAAGCATTTGAATATCAACATTGTCGAGTTCACAAACCATTCGATGAATTTTTGAGATATCGCATGACATCCCCTTAAAGAATTTACTGCTTGAATACAGCCAATTTTAGCAAGCTCTTCCTTCCTCAACAACGGAAATATTACACTTCTATTCCCAAACCAAACAATGAATAGTCCAAAACTGTTCAGCAGCATTGGAGTTATAATATCGATGTAACAATTCAGATGCATAATATCTCAATTTTTGATCAATTTCTCATTTTTTTGTTTTCAGATGGATCAACAAAATCGTAATCACCACGCCAACCAAGCCAACCCTAACAATGCAGCATATAAGGCCGCAGCTAACCATCAGGCCGATAGGCAGAACCCCAACAACTATCAGAACAAGGCAGTCCGCGATAATAGGGCCAATCAAATGAATCCAAATTGGAAAAAATAGAAGAAATACGAAGGAGATGTTTAGACAATGCAACTTCTCCTACAAATTGTAAGAATTCCAATATTGTCATCATGGCAACGAGACTGATGTGTTCTCATGAATAAATATGTGAAATGTAGTAATCTGTTTTCTCTCATTAACCCCAAGTGATTTTACCCTTCGCCTATTCCACTGACTCCTTCCAATACTTCAAAAAATTTGACTAGTCGAGAACTGAAACTTCTATACTATATGTATATATATATATATATATATATATATATATATATATATATAAGGTAAGTGTACCCAACTTGCCTCTGTACCCAACTTGCCCCCATATGTCGATCTCAGGAATGGGCGCTCGTTGACCTTCCCGCAATTTTTTTTTTCGTTTGTTATGTTAAAATATGAGAAAATACGTAGTTTTCATCGACCCCGGATCGTTTCTGCGTTCTCCAGAAAATATAAAGCGAGTCTTCCATTTTTCGTGTTTGCACGGCTAAGAAATCACCGAGGAAATCACGTTCACGAAAACCTGTGCCAATTTATTTTTATTCGACCAATCTTGACGTACCTTAGCGCATTCGATTCCTTGTCTCAATACCTTCAAAATCCGCTCTTCAGGGTTGCAGAACTCTGATTTGGAGCGATTTTATTTACAAAACACGAAGATGGTTTGAGAATCAAGAAGGCCGACATCGGAGTGTACCCAACATGCCCCCATATCGTCATCTCCGAAAGGCGTGCAGTATGACTTTTTTTACCACTCAGAACGTGTTTATCACGTCAAAATAGGTCGGAAACGATGTCTTGGTCCAGCTAAAAGCTACAAATGTCGCTGCACGGTGATCAAAACGGATCAAAGCGATTTTATTCACTTCATCGCCGATTTACATTGTTTTAAATGATGGGGGCAAGTTGGGTACACACTTTTGTAAACTCTCAAAAATCATCTTTTGGGAGAATTCAAACAGTTCGGCTCCACTTCATCCAAATTGGACGTATCTTAGCTCATTTTGAAGGTCTTGAGACAAGCTTCAAAATGAGTTAAAGTACGTTGGAAAATATTGAGATTAGCCAGAATTATTAAGAAAATGGCTGAATGGGGGCAAGTTGGGTACACTGACCTTATATATATTACGAAGATTCCACAAATCCATAATTTGAAGAAGAATAACGTATTGGAGCTTGTTTCTAAGATAAATATTTCAGATCAACGACATGTGATGAAAATAACTAATCCTTTCACGTAATTAAATAAGTGTGCCATTTTGATGCTAGATATAACGTAAAATACAAGCAAGTGAGAGTTCGAAATTTCAATTCGAATGAATATTGAAACTTGATTCGATTGAACATTGAACTCTGTGATGCAGAAGATGTATGTTATATTCCAGCATAATTCTTGATATGCATAATAGAAAAAGTACAGCCAAGCTAATTCAGGGGAGAAATAATAGCTATTTCCACGTGACAACGGACATGGAATTGAAAATGAAAAATAGAGATTTGATGCGTATGCTGTGAACTTATATATTCTGATAAAATTCTGATAACGGGTCATGATTTTCTCCATCATGGCGTTAGAATTCTGACTTTTTGATAGTTATTGCCGATGAAGAATTTTTAAATAACACATTTTGAACGTCCTGCAACACAAGTGGAGGGGTAGAATTAGCCACTTTTGGTATCATAATCACATGCGTTTTTGTATCATTAGTGAGTAGCTATATTGAACCTTTGGACTGCCGGCATTTTCCCTAGCCAATTTTATCCATAGAAACATCTAATATGTCACGAGGATTATCCAAGATCACGGATGGTTCATATATGAGCCAAGCCAGCAGCCTAAGGGTTTAATAATTCCGTCCTTTTCAACTCAGCTCTAAAAAGGTTAAAAATCTTAATTAAGATAGCTTTATCTGTGTGATATGTTCACTCTTTTCAGTTCTTATTTTATTGGAAACTGAATCATGTCAAAAAATATTATTGAAACAAAAATCAAACAACAAGATCATACAGCATGTAGGTACACGATTTCATTTTAGATTTTTATCGTGAATCAATTCCTCAAGTTTTGCTCTGGAAAATTACTGCTGTAATTCGATGCCCAAATTTTGTCTGTGCAACATGTTAACACTGTTGTGCAACAAATCAACTCGGAGTTTCACCAAAAATTCTGGAAAAATACTATAGACTCAATGAAGCTATCTGCTTTACACCAGAATTCCCTTTCAGAATATCACATCGATGAGTCATAAAGTTATGAAAATTTAGCATATGTCAAAATTGCAATACAAACGTCGATGCGATATCTAGTGTACAGTAAGCCATCATATACATATCTTCCTTGCAAGTCAACTTTCTTAGTTTTCAGGTATGGAAGACAGCTGCCCGGTTTTGCGTGGCTAAATATTTAGAGTAATATAAGTGCATTTGTAGCCAAATTCGTGTACATAGCCAGTCCAGTATATGACAAAGTCATTGATCGCCGCGTTGGTTGTTGCTCATTGCTGCGGTGTCTAAATGAAAGCTTTCCGAAGCGCGACGAAGCGAGAGTTTCGATCTGCACTCTCCATCAGTACATCGCATTGTACGACACGAGCTTGCAAGCTCGAATGAAGGATCAGAACACTGGAAACATCGGTCCGATCGAGTTTTTCTGGTTCTGGAACTCTTGGGCCTCTTGGCTTGCTCTTGGAATAACGAGCCCATAAGGTTCGCCTAGTCACACACACAATCATAGAAAAGCTCTCATCGAGCACACGGACTCATTACGCTGGTGATGAGATTGAGTTTGGGTGTGGGTGAGACGGTGTATGAGCTTTCGGCTCGTGCATTCTATTCGCATTATATTCTGGGGCGATGGCCGGGGAGCTTTAGATGAGTAATGGCTGCATGGAAAAACGTGAGCTTGCCGGAGCGTGTTCGCGAGCCTCTGATGGTAGAGATTTCTTGCTGATGGTGACGCTTCGGATGGTGGGGTTGCGGTTACCGTTTCACTCATACCGTCCTATCTCACCACTTACAATCAGCTGCAAGCCCTTGGACCGTTTACGTGGCTAGATCTTACAAACTGCGACATGGGTAATCACATAAAATTAAAGGGTCGTCAAGCTACTGGATGAATGGAGTGGAGGAATATCTTTTCATTGTCCAGTTAAAAAAAAACTCATCAGTCTTGCAAGACATTTGTACATATAGATGAGTTAAATTATGAACAAGGATGTCAAAGTCATTGGCATTGATTTGTGTTGAGAAAAAAGATTGCCAGGTTGATACTAAAGGTAGATTGCATCTCACGAAGAGAATTTCTGACTTCCTGGGTTTTATGCAGACGATCTGAACATTCAAATATTTAAAGTAATATTAGTTTATCAAGACAGTCAACCGATAAAGTTCTCAATTTTAGAGAGTTGAGAAAATGTTTGAAAACCTTAGACGTTTCTACTTCCTCTTTCAGAGATGATATCTGAAGATGATGATGGATTTCATCTCGAGAGGAATGGTTGTTTTTTCCTATCTTCCTCAGTTTTCATTAATAAATGTTACTTTTTTGCTGTATACTGTGGCTCTCTTCAATCTCTGATCATTTCTCCTATCACATCCTCACATGGTCCATTAAATATAACTTTGCACACTTATCGGGATACAAATTCTGCACAAATCTTGAAAAGCCGTTTGTTTTATTTCGTTTCCAGAATTAGTTTTGACCATTTTGGGTTGTTCAAATAATCCAGAACCATTTTGCGTCCTTGCTTTTGGGGTCAAAATTTGATTCCAGGATCTGTAAAGCCAGCTCAAGATAGAACTCCCTTTCGAAGTTTGTGCAAAATTTACGTCCGTTAGGTATAAAACTTTTCACAAACGAAGCTATGTTATACAGTTGGATCCGATTATAACTAGGATCCGGTTATAACGAGAAAATTTGGAAGATCTGGTTAGCCACCATACGTGCAAACAGGTCCGCTCGCAGATGCGGCTATAACGATCCGGATATAACGACAATTCGGTTATAACGAGCGAAAATTCTGACAAAATTTTGTTTTGGCACCGGCTATACCGAGCAAATCGATGTGAACGCCGAACCGTTCCGAGTTCGGGAGCTTGAGACTTGAGGTAAACACGAGCATCAATGCGAATACACATGCAGTACGATTCTAGTGAACAAAATGGATAGATCGAATACAAAGAAGAGAAATCTTAGGACGAGTGCAAACTCGTAAAATTTGACGCAACTTTGGAAAATCTTAGCCACAATTATTTATTTCCCATCATGTGTACTCGTCCATTTATATCTTGCGGTTCTTTGACTTCGTGACTAATGCGTATCACTTAATATTGTCCATACCATTAAGTGGAGTAATGCACATCTACCTCATTGTCGTCCGATCATCGTATTCTGAATGTTAGTCATCATTATTTCTTTGAATTTTTGATGAAAGATACTCCACGAACTCAAGACTAGTTTCTTTTTATTCATCTGGGCGAGTTATAACGAAATCATATGAATTTAGTCCGATAAATGGGGAGTCCGGTCAAAACGAAGTCCGGTTATCCGATCATTTTTCTCCGGTCCTTTGAAGCTCGTTATAAACGGATTCTACTGTATTTTCAGATTCCTCTTCTCAAATTGAGAGGAACATCATTCAAAAACATTATCAGCAGGTTACTCTATTCGGGCAGATGAATGGTCACAAGAAAGTATCATTACATGTCGTTCAATTTCATATAGAGGTCAACACATTTCAATATTCCCAGCCTGAGAACCAGTGTGAGTAACACTGGAAATATCAAAATTTATTAAATACCTTCATGCTATATCTCTTTTCGATATCCATGAAACTGATATTATTATGAAGGAATTTTGGATAGGGCCCACTTTCATGTTGATCCAAATTACGAGGAAGGCTCAAATCAATTTCAACTGTGCAAACGGGACCTTAGTTCACGAATATTACAGATTCAATATACAGCTGATTGTGAAATAATCGAAGCAACTTTGACAATGACTGCGTGTATTAGAGAACGAATCAAAGAACTCGTTCGTCAGAGATTCAACTGTAAAGATCGTATTTCTTAAAAAACAGATATTGGTGATCCCCACACAATTGTTTTTTCGATCTTTTGTTCTAAATAACCCAATATGCATTCCTAAAAGTTTTCACCGATTTGGAGAGCCTGACGATAGTTACGTTACATCGTGATATTATTTTGAATGAGGTAAGTGTACCCAATATGCATCTGTACCCTACTTGAGCCCATATGGCAATCTCAGGAATGGGCACTACTTGGCCCTCCGCAAATTTTTTTTCACGTTTGTTGTGTTGAAATATAAGAAAATACGTAGTTTGCGTCGACCCCGGATCATTTCTGCGTTCTCCAGAAAATTTAAAGTGATTTTCCCATTTTTCGTGTTTGCACGGCTAAGAAATGTCCGAGGAAATCACGTCCACTAAAACCGGTGCAAATTTATTTTCATTTGAACAATCTTGACGTACCTTAGCGCATTCGATTCCTTGTTTCAAGACCTTCAAAATCCGCTCTTCAGAGTTGCAAAACTTTGATTTCGAGCTGTTTTATGTACAAAACACGAAGATGATTTGAGAAACAAAAAAACCGATATCGGAGTGTACCCAACGTGCCCCCATATCTTGAAAGGCCGTGCAGTACGACTTTTTCTCCCACTCAGAATGTGTTAATCACGTCAAAATAAATCGGAAATAGTGTAGCTCCAAATGTGCGTGCACGGCGATAATAACACTGTATCGCGCGGATTTCCATCACTTATTTGGTGAGAATCGAGACAGTACGGCTCTAATTGATTCAAATTATACGTAGCTTAGAGCATTTTTAGGCCCTAAAACAATCTTCAAAATGAGCTAACGGAAATTTTTAGGTACACCAGAGTTGTTGGGGAAATGGCACAATGGGGCAAGTTGGTTACTCCATCTTGTAAACGCTAAAAAAAATTACTTCTCGGAATTATGGAGACAGCTCATTGGCTCCAGTTGGTTGAATTCGAACGTACTTAAATCTATTCTGGAGGCCTTAGAACAAGCTTTGAAATGAGCTAAAGCACGTTGAAAATTTTTGAGGTAAACCAAAGTTATTGAGAAAATGGCTTAATGGTGGTAAGTTGGAAACACTTACCTTATCCACGGTCTCAGAGCAACTTGAATTCTCCTGAAATCGAACATTTTGGGAATAATATTAAAATACCTTTATATCTCACAAACTCGAACTAAAGTTGGACACAGTCGAGATGGCAACTGTCCCGTAGCAGACAATGTATTTGAGATGGGAAACGGTCTCGCGACAGTTCAATTTTTGGCCACCTTATTCATTTCTCCATGGATTAGTGGCGCTGTCAGTAAAGTGCCCACCTCGAATATTGTCAAAGTCAGAAACCTTTCGACGAATTTTCGAGATACCGCAATTTTAACAAGTAACGTCGACTCTATGGACCAACTAATATCGGCGTCATTCATTAGAATTGCGATATCTCGAAAATTCGTCGAAAGGTTTCTGAATTTGACCTTGTCGGTATCCGACATCCCCTTAAGAGAGAAACGTTTTCGCGAATCTGTATAATTTCGGAGTAGAGATCGTATAAAGTTCCTGGTCGCTTGTCAAGCCCGGATGATATTACATACATGTGCGCGATTGAGCGAAGGGTCTCTGTTCCTCGTCAGATTTCTTCCCAAATGTTGTAATATTGGTGGCTTTAAATCATTTGTCATCATTTTTTCATAATTTTTGGGACAAGAGTCTCGACTCTCAGGAATTGAATTCTTCAAAATACGTTACCGTGATTAAACCTCTCATCTTGTTTGGGTGTATATTTTGCATAATCTCGAACCACTTGGATTATTTGCCAGATTTCTAGAAAGGTATACTTTTCGAAACGATAAAGTTCGGAACAGGTATAAAAGATGAGGGATTTTCGGTTTCAGTCACGTTTAGAATCTTAAACGGTTATACCCTCGGTTATTAGCCACTTGAAATCAGCGTGGCTGATCGCTACTTTCGCGCCCTTTTTCGCGCGCTCTCTCCAGGCATCAGCTCTCTGTCCGTCGACTTTTGTCTGCTAATCAGTCTGCTGCTAATAGTGCTAATCGAAAGTTGAGAAAAGCCCACGTGCAAGTGCGTCTTCGTAGACTTCGTATTTATTGTTATTCTACGACTCAAGCATTCCCGATCAGAAATTTCGGTGGCTTCCCCGCGGGGCAAACGTATGGAGAAGCAGGGCATCCTCGGGGCAATACTCGCATAAGTAAGTGTTATTTTAGATGAAGAGTGCGATACACTATTGCACATGTTTGTGATTATAACTCAAATCATTCTCTGATGAGTATTCAAGTGAAACAGAAGGATCATCTCAGGCATGGAAAAGAGCCTGAGTCCAAAATATTTACTTACTTCTGCTGTGTCCGCTGTGGGGAGATTTTGCAGTATGGGATCATATGTGATGAAGATTGTTCTGTTTCTGGACAGTGATTTGAGTTAAAAGTGAGTGCTTAATGATATTAAAATATAGTGTGATCACCTGGTGGAAATTTTCTTGACACATCTGCAGAGATGAGGTTAACTCAAGAATATTACGCAGGCCACTAAAGTGATCAGATGCTTTTCGCACTCCATGTGACAAGTGTGAGATTCAACTCAAGTTGCAGAATCAGAACCTGATCCTCTATTACAGGTGATGCACATCCTCAGCTAAGTTCTACTTCTCTGTAGAATATTTCATGAAGTGCAGGCATTGTGAAAACACTTGGAAAAAATTTTCTACGCTCAATTATATCTGGCCCTATTGAGCTCGCTCATCCCAGTTTTGATGAATGCTTTTTGCTTCAGAGTGACAAGGTGTATATGAACAATAGTCACAGCATCTTCACCAAGCTCTTACAGTATTCCTCGCCTCCAATTCTTATGAGCATTCATATTCTGTCAAGAAATTTCTTCAGAGCTTGAATATTCTACTATGACTCTTGGGGTGCTTTAAGACACTGATTTCATATTCTAGAATACTAATTGGATAGATAAACATGATGATAACTCGATCATCTCCAGAATATTTACAGTCATTTTTTAGTTATGTACATAAATCCAAAATATCTTACTTTTCTATGGTGCAAAAAAGAAGATGCAAGAGATTATTCAATGAGTGCCATCAAGAATTGGTTTACTGTCACATTTTTGAATTTCTACTTCCTTTCGACCAAGTACCAAATGCTTGCACTTGATTAATTTTTGTGGCATAGCAAAGTAAGATAGCTAGGGATATACTAATTTTCCTGTGAATATTCTGGTAATGATGAGTTATATCATGCTTAACTCTACAATTAGTATTCTGAAATATAAAGTAAGCGACTTAGAGCCAAGACTTATAGAAAGATATTCAAGCTCTGAAGAAACTTCATGACAGAATATGAATGTTCATGAGAATTGGATGCGAGAAATACTCCAAGGGAACATTGAAGATGCTATGACAATTGTTCATATACACCCTGTCACTCTGAAGCAAAAAGCATTTATCAAAACTGAGATGAGCAAGCTCAATAGGGCCAGATATAACTGAGCGTAGATTTTTTTTCAAGTATTTTCACTATGCCTGCATTTCATGTAATATTCTACAGAGAAGTAGAAATTGGCTGAGGGTGTGTATCACCTGTAATATAGCATCAGGTCTTGGTTCTGTAGCTTGAGTTGATTCTGATAGTTGTGTTATGGAGTGCGAAAAGCATCAAAACACTTTAGTATAACATCCCTGCGTAATGTTCCTGAGTTAACCTCATTTCTGCAGATGTGTGACTGTGAGGGAAATTTCCTTCAGGTGATCACACAATATTCTAAAATCACTGAGAACTCACTTTTAACTCAAATCTCAGTCCAGGGAGAAAACTTTCCTCACCACCAACCTGCAGAGTCCAGATCCCAACTCCTTACACTAGAAGTAGGTAAACACAGACTACAGAAATATCTACCCAAGTTCTCTCTCGTTTTTCCAGTCTTACTTGAGTTTTTGAGCAATGACATGAGTTGTAATCACAAACAAGCCCAAAAAAATACTAGATTTTTCATGAGAAATTACTTGTACATTAGGGGAGAGTGGGGCACGACGGACACAGTGGGTTGAATGGCCACCTCGATTTTCCGACCTAAAATGGATGAAAAAATTCCAAAAAAATTTTTTTAGGTAGTTTTCAACCCCCTTCAATTGACCACTACGAGAAAACCTCGATTTTTCATCACATGGATACAAAAATTCACGCCAAATCGAGACCGCCAAAAACGTCAATTATATGCCCATATTCACCCGAGTAGAAAAAGTTTGTGGCTGCCGCAAACAAAAATTCGGCCCCTACACGGGAACTTCGGGGGAAGCGTGCGGGGAACTTTGCGGGGAAAAGATGGAAACAAACAGATTTCGAGAGGGGGCCGCATGCGGGGCCACGCAGATCTTCATGGGCCGTAGAGTGCCCACCAAGTTTCCATGAACTCGAGATCGGGGTCCACAGGTTGCGATTCTAACCTACAAATCGTATCTCATAATGAAGTTATTTGTTCAGACGTGGTTCAGACATACATCAATCACGATTATCTCGATGTATTTATTGATTCAGATCGTGTGTAGCTAAAGCATTAGATAGTGTTCTTTTATCAATAAGTTGCATATTCGCAGAAGCGGCGGCAGCCCTTTGCGGCGACACCGTATTGTTGTCATTGCATGGAGCGAGAGAGAAAGACTCCTTGCTTTCGTTTTCGCTCTATCTCTCTTGCTCCGATAACAGTGGTGTGCTGTCAGTAAAAGTCTCATATATGCTGAGGCAGTTGTTGATGAGGTTTACTTATTGAAGATTTACAAGAATCAGTGGCAATCATGGCAAGCAGCTGTAAATTCGAGGCAGTCGTATTATTGAAATGTTTGCCGGGAAAGAGATCTTCTGGTAGGATACTCCTACGTATGATGCAGATCGTGATGCAAATGCATTGCGAGATGCATTGCGAGCTTGCACCTCAATGAACCTGCGGTATGTGATGGTTCATGAACATAACCTTAACCATATGTGAATTCCCAGTTTGTGGGAAGCCGTGCCGAGCCACACAATCCCCCTAAATTCTCCGTAAACTCGTATACTGGAGTTTGTGGGAAGCTCACGAAATCTGTTTGTTTCCATAATCGGGCCGAGAGTGGCCCCGTTAGAGGGCCGAATACTTACTTTGTGGCCCCCTTCTTGGGCCCCTCGCGCGCCCCAAACTAATTTCTACTCGGGCAGTGGGTGAAAAAATACATTAGGAGGTCTTATTGGACTTCAGCATTGATTTGGACCGAAAGTTGAGCTCTTTCCCTTCAATTTCATGTGCCGCAAAATATTCATCACGTTAGTTAACATTTTGTTTATTTTTTGCGATTATAAGTGAGATGTTGAGTGGGGCATGACGGCCACCCGAGGGGGGCACGTTGGCCACATGAAAACGGTCGTTCAGACCTAACCTCCCCCGGATTGTAACATGGCAAGTTCGGCCGCCCTGATCGCACCCTGATCAACCGCTTGCATGGGTTCGTCCGACAAGAATTACTCTTCTGAGAAAGTTTTTCCCACCGAGATCAAGATTTTCGAGATGTAGGATGCACAAAAAGACTTTATAATATCTAGAATAGTTATTTTAATCACCAAAGTGCTATTTTTAAACTGAAAGAGGTCCTACCTCCGAAGACAAGCTCAGCAAAAGTATCATTTTTCACTCAATTCCCTTTAATTTAGAGCAATGATATTGAATATTTGGACATTTACTCTCTTAAACGTCTTACAGCATTTTATTTTCGTGAAAACTAAGGGTCAAGTTGCTCCTTGGCATCATCTGTTTTTAAAAGATGGATAAGTATGATGACTGAAACTTTAACTGTTTTCAAAGCGGATTTTCGACCATTCCCATGTCCCGTTTAACATGTCAAGACAATAAAATGAGTAGACGCATGTACAACAGAACTTTTCCGAAAACAACGATTTCTATATTGGCTGCCAAATTCGGTCGGATTCTCATGACCATTGTGCCCCAACGGTGTGGCCATCGTGCCCCGCGCGGGGCATGACGGCCACTTTTAGCAAATCTCTAATTACTCTATTATTCGTCTTCAAAAAAATTTTTGGACTCTCGTATCGTAATCTACAGGTTCTCAGCTTGATGTCTACGCTTTTTGAACTAGCCCTCAACACTTATTCTCGCAGTGACGTGCGTTCGAAAAAAAGTGGCCGTCATGCCCCACTCTCCCCTATGCGAATATTGCCCCGGGGATGCCCTGCGGGGGCCCCGCGGGGAGAGTGTTACACCTCTATATGCTTCTCCATACATTTGCCCCGCGGGGACCCCGCGGGAAAGGTATGGTTTGCCCCGCGGGGCCCCCGCGGGGAAGCTCTGTTGACGCGAGGGAATTTCTGATCGGGTTGTTATTCAGAGGCTCACCTAATAAGTAGTCATTATTGGTCATTATTGGTGCACGTGAGTGCTAGGCATTTTGTATTTTGTGATATTCTCCAAGGAGCTCCGAGGGCTGGCATCATCAATCTTGCTCTAACCCTGAAAATCTTTTCAGCGATGTTATTTGCCGTATTCACGATCTGAGCGAATGAGCCAGCCAATGATCATCTTGTCTGGACATCATAGGCAGTTGAATAAAGCTGAATATCTGATTGGTAGCAGGTCATGATGTGTAGGTCAGTGTCGTTTTGTTATCAGAATACTCCTGATTTTGATAAGAAGAAATACCAAGAGTTGCGCGAAGCAATTCGCAAGAAAAACATAGACTTAGTTCAGAATTTAGTTGAGCATGGTGCAAATGTAAATGGTGTGCATCAGGATTCCGTTGAGTGTACACCATTACACTTGGCAGTGATATCAAGATGCCCAAAAATTGTGGAAATCTTGTTGAAAGGAGGAGCTGATATGAGTATACGATGTGGCATGTGGGGCGATACTCCTCTCACTTTTGCAGCAAGAATAGAAAACACATCAATAGTTGATTTGCTTCTTTCCTGATGTGAGTAACAGTGAATCTTTGAGTGGGATTAGCCATTTGCATGTTGCTTGTATGAGAAACAAAGTGGAAGTTGTAAAGAAGCTTATATCGATCACCCAAGGCAGCAACATCAATACAGCGGTGAAGAAACATTCTAGGCACTGGGTTGGCTTTACAGCCTTACATTTTGCTGTTCAGTATGGATGCACTGAAACAGTTCAGTTATTACTAAAGTGTGGAGCTGATTTGAAGCTCGAAGATGCCAGACAATTAACACCTCTTGAACTTGCTAATTTTAATCGCCATGAGGAAATTCTGGACTTACTCTTATCAGCTCATAGACATGAATATGAATACCCAACCGATAAGAACAAAACGTCTTATCTCTTCATTGCTTGCTCTAGAAATGATGTAGCAACTGTAGAACACTTCTTGAGCCTAGGGATAGATATTAATGAAACATATCACTGGGGACGCAATCCAGTATATGATGCTCTGTATTATGAATGCCCAGATGCCCTTGCTACACTCTTGAAGAGTGGAATTAATCTCAAGAGTGGCGCTTCCCCCAAGATGATTAAGTATGTATTCCAAGTGGGAACTGGAGAAATGTATGATTTATTGATAGAAGAGAAATTGAGATTCAACAAATATTGCAATCAGATGAGAGGATCAACAGAAAGTCTCACACAATTCATAGGGAATGACATTGAATCTATAGATGATTTTATTCGTACTTCACAAGATATTAACACATCTATCTGGACTGGAAGTACACTTCTACATTTGTTTGTGAGTCAGAAGTCAGAACATTTGGTTAAATACCTTCTAGATCAAGGGGCAGATTTAACAATTAAGGATTCTCAAGGTAAGACACCTCTCCATGTTGCATTCGATAAGAGGCTCTGGGATGTGATCCTTGAGATGACGAAAAAATTTGATGCTCAGATTGTGAACTCAGTCGACAATGATGGGTTGTCATTTTTCCACATTGCGTGTGCTACTGATGCAGTTGAAGTGGTGGAAAAATTTGTGTCATGCGTAGATGTGAATGCTCAAGTGGGTACTGAATCAACATGTTGGGGAGGCTTTACATCTTTGCACTTTGCAGTAAAATTTTATAAACCAAGAATTGTTCACATACTCCTCAAGTTTGGTGCAGATATTTTGATCAAAAATGAATTGACCTGGAACCCTTATGATTTATTGGTAGAAGATTCGTTCATACAAAATCTCTCCAGGTTTGAAGAAGAAGATATTCCAACTTCTATATCTGAAACCTTCCTGGCACTCGCCCCATCTCTGATGGTTGAAAGGTTTAATACCAACCGAAGAGATATCACTCCTCTGCATGCGCTTTGCATCTTTAGTGAGGATGATTCAAAAAAACTTGATCAATATTTGACTTCAAATCAATGTGAATTAAATCAAGCCATTAATCTGCCTCAATCACGAAAATACCATGGATGCACTCCACTGCATCTCACTATGATGCATGATAATTACTGCCAATCAAAGTTGCTCATCCAAAAGGGAGCTGATCTCTCAAAATTGAATGGGTCTGGTCAAACTCCCATAGAATGTGGTATAGATATTACGTATTTAACTTGGACAGAAGTTGGATGTGAAAACTACCAGGATGTTTTCAATTTTGAATCACTGATCAAAAACTCGAAACCCAGCCATTTTCATTTTGCATGTGTCATTGGCCTCGTGGGCTGTGTGAAAGATTTTTTCAAAAATGTGTCTGATGAAGAATTGAGAATGAGTTATGTCAGCTGCCGCAATGATGCTGGACAAACACCTCTTCACGTAATGCTCTTGCAGGTAGTTGGTAAATGTCCAGAGAAAAGAGAAATCATGCACATGCTATTGAAAAATGGACTTGATGTGAATTCGAGAGATTGCGAGCTATACACTATTTTACATTCAGCTCAAAAAGCATGTGATCCTGCATTCACAAGGATCCTCCTAAATTATGGGGCAGATGTGAATGCTCAAAATTTATACGGGGAGACACCGTTACATTTAGCTGTATATCGTTGTGATCAATGGGGTCGGGCACGGAAGATGATTTTGCTACTGGAAAGTGGCACCGATATCGATATTCACGACGAAAGAGGTCGAACGTGTATAATGTTAGACAAGAGTCGATTTACACATAACAATGACGATTTCCAAGAATCTGCAGTGATACTGCTGCGTCATATAAAAAAGTTGCAAGTGATAAACTACCCCGTCAGTGAAGTTAACAAATGTGCATACGTTCAACTGTTCAGGGATTCGGACAGAACTTTCAATGAAGCTACATTCATTGCTACGTGTGAAAAAGAACTCGAATCAATGAATTCTGTACAAGTTGATCGTTATACCACTTTACGAGATGTTCTGTTCAAAAGCCCAAATGCAATGACTATACTTTGCGAGAACATTGCCTCACGAGGAATCATTGATTCGGATGTGTTTTCAAAAAAATATCCAATTTACGGATTTCTTGTGAAATTGCAAACGAAAAACGGTCAGATAAGGCGACTATTATTGAAAAAGTCGGCTGAATGTCTTACTATCTTACTAACAAGGAATTTGCCATATATTTGTGCAGAGTTTATTTTACAGTATCTTAGCAATGCAGATTTAAAAAACATCTGTTCAAGTATTTGAAAATCAGATCATTGTGATTAATCCCGAAATCTTAACAGTTCAAGTTAAATTATTGAAGTAAGTAATATTTATCTGGTTGATGGTAAGAGCTTGTATTCTAGTAGCAGTAAATCGCTGTCCGATGTCAACCTGCAGCCTCCTCAAAATTACAGAATTATAAGAAAATTTTAATGTTTCTTTCCGTGTCAAGCCATCAGCCACTCTTGGTCCGTAATCATTATCGATGAGAACCTATTAGTGATCTCCCTTATTTTCTATGAGTGATAATTCATCTGTCATGATTAGCGAGATTCAGTAGAGGATCATTCATGAAAGATCTTTTCTATTTCAATGAATAAATACATGTTTGTAATATTGACTTCATGATATTGACTACCTGCATCTCCTTTGGGTAAGCGTGCTAACAACAAATCATACATTCTTCATATTTGTTATTCGGAATATTCCTTGTCTGATTCCCAATCCAAGAAATATTTTCCTACCCTGATGATTATCTCTTCAGAATAACCATTGTATATAAAAGAATATGATCCGGGTTACAAATCCTACTCTTTTTCGAACATTTTGGGATAGTTTATCATGAAAAATGATTTCTCGCGCATAGCCAAAGTAATAAATAATGAGCGAATGTGTTTGTGGAACGGACGGAAACTTGTGTAGATTACTATGATTAGCAGAGGTGATCGTTCTCATCATTGAGGCAAATAATTCACTATCAATGACATGGGAGCATCTTCTTCGAGTCTCAAAATTTCCTTCAATAATTAAAAAATTAATCCTATTTTTATTCATCTCTGGGAATCAAAATTCATGTACCTGCCGCTTAAATTCTATTAAAAAAGCTCAAACTACATATTTCAAGATCGAGCTTTCACAGCTCTGAAATCGTACAAATCGAAAGCATACCCGAATGTGTTAGCCCAATAAACAGGCGCATTGCCACAGTTTGTACAAATCCGATGGAGCGCATCTTCTATCCGAAACAGAAACAGCAGCAGAGCAATATAGCGACGATATATATCTACAGTTCCTGATGGTCAAGCGGGAGTTGAACTTGGAGGGTGTGTAATACATCCCACTTCGAAACTGTCTGAAGCAGATACCCAAGGCTCGATTGTCCGGATGAACGATCATTGCTGAAGGTATATACCTGTGGATAGATTCTATCCAGGGAATTCTGTACCCGACTCTTCTTCGTGTCAGCTTTAAAACTTTGGCGAATAGTGCTGATGCGGATATAATCCCTTTAGATACTGATATTTTACAGCAGAATAAATTTTTTGTGTTTGACACATGCTTAATTGTGAAGCTGCTTTGTAGAAATTCCGATATTTTATACCCTAGACTCATTATACCGGCCTTTGAAAGATTCTTGTAGACAATTAAAAATACCGGGTGGAAGGTTGAGGCTCGAGTTACACTGCGGGATCGATACAATTCAGAGCATCTTGTAATTTTATTACATTCTGGTGGCTTTGATACAGTTTTTTCAAAGCTTTGACAATCACGTCCGGTACAAGAATTTCTTTTCAAAGGAATCGGAGAATTGATATCCACCTGTCCTTGATGAATTATTACAGTAAAATAATTTCTTACAAATATATTCTTTTGCAAAATACCGGTACCATAACATTTTCTACTCGATACCTCATTGCCTTCCAAGAGAGATCGAGTTCAAGACTAACATCAAGATATATTCATGAAAAAATTGTTCAAAAACGATTCAAAAGATTGTGATGATTTATCTCTCGATTGACAAATTATTTAATAGAAGAAGAACAACGAGATACCATCTGATGGATGAATCAATCATTTTCAAAACCATTTTTGGAACCACGTTCGTCATCACGAACTCTGAAATCGTCCAAAAACTTCCAAAAGCCTCCAACTAATCCTGGGAATTTATACATCAAAAGTAAGAATACCCAAATATTTCGCTGCATTAATTTGTTTTATCCAAGAGCACCCATATACTTTTTTGAGTTTGAATTTGAGATTATTTCCCGAATGTTCAGCATAGCCCTCACTGATTTTTTGAATTTTATCAATGATACGTATTTTCCTCGTATCTTAGATGATTCATTCTTTCACTCGTACAAAATTTTATATCATTTGCAGTGATTTCAGCTCGGATTTCAGCATCATTTGGCAATCTAGTCACTAACATTTATATCCAATCCCCGTGCACCGTGACCATGGACCTTGAAAATTTACGTTACATGAAAAGTTTGATGATTCAAAGTGTGAGACGAGTTGTCGAATACTTGTTATTGTCCAACTTCTATCCCTCAATCCGTCACTTAGCCCAAATCATAAGTGAATCGGAGAAGAGTGGGAATAAGTCGGCCGCGGGAACCTTCTAACCTATAATATACGCACATTTTCATTCCCAACTCGATTCTATTGCAATTGGGGCTTAACGAAGAGCGGACAAATCTAAGTTAGATGATGGAAAATATTTGTGCACTCGTCGTTTAGCCCAAATCGCAACAGAATCGAAGAAAGATGCGGGAATGATTTTCAGATTGCATGGTGACCGCATCGCCTTAAGGCGGTGCGGTCACCGTGCACCGTGTACGCTGAAAGTTATCCGCACTTTTGTCCGATAAATATGCGATTTGGACTAAACGAGGGAAGGACGAATACTTATTATCATCTAACTTGAGTTCTTCTTCTCGTCGTTTGGCTCAAATCGCATGAGAACTGGAGAAAAGTGCGAATAACTTGAGCACAGGCACCTCCTAACCTATAATATATATAGGCACTTTGTAATTCGCACTTTTATCCGATTGTCTTGCGATTTGGGCGAAACGACGAGAAGACGAACTCTAATTAGATGATGATAAACACTCGTCTTCTCGTCGTTTCGCCCAAATTGCAAGAGAATTGCATAAAAGTGCGAATAACTTTCAGCGTCGTGCACGGTGACCGCATCGCCTTAAGGCAGGTTATCCTGCAACTACGTGAGTCAATGGCTACCTAACCACACTTTTTGAGTAACATCGATTTTAACAAAGATATAATTTAGACAATTTGCCTGTTCTGCCCATCAAAGAGCAAGCGCGAATAAGATTATATACTTTTATGATTAAACCCCGCTCGAATCAGACGATAATTTGCGCATAAACAGAATTTTCGTGGAGGCCATTACAGAATTTCAATTTTCCAATGACTGCGACGGATGAATCAGACGGGCAATCTTGAATGGACTTGGCCAAAAGATTCATACTTGTATTTTCCTTCCGCAATTTCACAATATTCTGTTGTGGGGATCAATTGTGGGATATAAAACTGTGCCGATTTGCCTGCCTTTTCCCATAAGCGCAATGTTAAATGTGACCAAAACAACCGGTTTTTCGATGGCTAGGGCTCTCCCGGTAAAAAAGGATTACCTGATCTGGTCACCTGATTGGATCAGTTGCCTGGATCACCTAGATTACCTGACTGTATGGCCCATGAGATCAGGTGATCCTATCGTCTGTGGCGGGCTTGACTGGAGCAATCTTTCGGCACGCTATTATTTTGTGACTTTTTGAATGAGTTTTTGAATATTCATACACTTAGAGCAGTTATGAAAAGATAATTTGGCTTCGAAATTCTTCACAGCAGGCGATATATTTTGTGTATGACATTAATATTTCCCGTCGATGGTACATCCACTATACTCACAAACTTCTCCGCAATATGACTGCTCTACGCGTATGAATATTCAGAAGATTATTCAAAAAATCCCTACCCTGTTACAAAAAAGTAGCATGCCGAAAGATTGCTCCAGTCAAGCCTGCTACAGACAATAGGATCACCTGACCTTACGGGCCATACAGTCAGGTAATCCAGGTGATCCAGGCACCTGATCCGATTAGGTGACCAGATCAGGTAATCCTTTTTTACCAGCTGGAACGAAACGGCCTATTGACTCAGGATTCTGCATAGATGCTCCTCAGTACGCGAACTAGGTTTTCGCCAAGTTACAAAGAATTCTGTTGTCAAAGAAATTTACAGAACTACCTTGAATGTGAGGCTCTTAATTGTGAGAGTTCTTCAGTGAATCGTATGAACGTGACATTTTCAGTGCAGAATTTCGAATATAGTCATCTCTCCAAATATCGTAGGAAATCAGATTCTTATAGTACCTCAAGTGTACTATCATGAATTTTGAAATTCTACCATTTGACATATCAAAGAAGCATCAAAATGAGAGACGCAATTTAAGTAATCGCAATATCTTTCTTTCAAAAAATGCTTTCCCTGTCCTTCTTCATTAGGTGTTCATCCTCTTATTCACAAAATCGACTCCATAAGCCTAAAAATTCCTATCTGTTCCGTGTATATCGGTAAAACGATCACATGAGCGAACGCAACGAATAGAAAAGGGTTTAGAAACCGTATGGAGTAGATACCACTCAATCCAAATTCAACCACCCGATGCAAAAGCAAACGTGCCCAAATAGCTGTGCAATTGCACTACCACAGAATACACATACACGAAATACACACTTGATAGATATATATCCTTTGAAAAAAAAGCATTTTCAACCCTGCATGGAATAGCAAAAATGCGAACAAGAAAAGAGCAGTGTGAAAAGATCGTCGAGTAAGAGAATAAAAATCGAGCCACTTTGTGCGAGACTTTGTGTCGGCTTTCCATGCCAGCGACTATCTATATATCCTATATTGCACCCTCTGCTCTCGTGTTTTGTCTTTACAAAAGAGATATCGTATACAGCCCAATGGCAAAGCTCACACATCAGAGGTAGAAAACGTGAGAGAGTCTATTGATGAAGTCCTATACTGGATGTTTGGAAAGTGTGCAAGAGACTGCACTTCAATTGGAATTGGGAAAATTTGCTCTAGGGGAATTGGATAGAGTGTATCGTTTGTCGCATCGAGTTCTTTGAAAATTCATGATGAGACTTGTTCGTACGTATGTATAAGTGTATACGATCTGATTATGTGATGAGAGCTTTTACGATTAGCATAATGGAGTATCGTTCATTACAATGTTGAGTGGAGTATTTGTATTTGCATTTGAAAGTGCAGGAAATAGTCACATTTGGATGACCAATTTTGGAGTGCATGAAGAGAGACGATTCCATGCAGATTTAGATGAGTGATAATTGAAATTTTATGAATGCGATATCTCTACAATTTTACCTGGTAATTTTTTTTTTCAAACAAAAACGATGCAAGTAGGATTTTATTGTGGACATTGAGGGTGTGATAGTTTGGTGGAAAATTGAGATAGATAATGTAGCCACGTCTCTCAACCATCGTCAATTGAACTCATCGAGAGAATCTTATTTCCATCACTCAATTCGAGTTCACAGTCATAACAATTCGAGAACTCATCAAGCACTGAGATTGAACATATCTACTTCATCCTCTCAAAAGACTCAAATATTCATGGATTCCTCGCTCAAATCATCTATTTTGTAAATTAAATCAATAGAATTCAAATTTGCTTCGGATGCCTTTTTCCCACAAGTCTTGAAAGATCGTCACTGTTGAAAATCGATTGAGGGCAATCATCTTGTCGGAATCTCATTCGAAAATTTTCATCCCTGAATTCTCAAGGAGTTACACTTCTCTGAAATTGTGTATACGTTCACATGCAATACACTCAAGAAGTTGATGGAATTCACTACATGAGGTAAGTGTGCCCAACATGCACCCTCTTAAGCCATTTTGCCAACAATTTTGGCCCACTTCAATTACTTCATTGCATCGTGAAGCTCATTTCAATACCTTTGAAATGAGCTGAAATAAATTCAATTTCGACCAACCAGAGTCGAGCTATCACGATTCTCTTCAGAATAGATTTTTTGAGAGTTCGCGAGAGGGTGCACCCAACATGCCTCCACCAAGCCTTTTTTCTCAACAACACTTTTCTGTGTACTTAAGCTCATTTTGAAGCCAGATTCAAGACCTTCAATGTGAGCTAAGGAACGTCTAATTTTGATCAACTGGAGTTAAGCTGTCTTATTTTCCCAAGGAAAACTATGATACCCATAAACACACACGGGAGCATGTTGGGTACACCCCAATTTTGGTCTCCATCTTTGCAAATGATTTCCGTATTGTGCTCATAAAATTGCTCCAAATTCAATTTTTGCAATTCCCAAAATGGATATCCGTAGGTCTTGGAAAGAGAAATCGAATGCGCTCAAGTACGTTGAGATTGGTTGAATTAAACAATTTTGACATTGATTTCATCAATCCCAATCTGTTGCCGATTCTTCAGGGGTGCCCACACGAAAAGAAAAAGAACCTACTCTCTACGTATTTTCTGTGAGACGCAGAAACCATCTGGAGTCGGTCTAAATCATCAATTTTCTCATATTTCAACATAAAAAACCTAAAAAAAAATTGCACCAAGGTCAACGAGTGCCTAATTCTGAGATTGGCATACGCGGGCATGTTGAGTTTACTTACTTTATCACATGAATATAGTAATGCAGTCGCAAGGGAGGAAAATTTATAATATGAGGTTCCAAGTTTTAAAAGAGCACTACTCTACCAATTGCATTCAATGAATTTTATGATGAATCATTTTCGAGGTCCAACATCGTTCGAGTATGATGCAACATAGATAGGAAAAAATTGTAGAGAAAAATATTTTAGATGAGAAGAGAAAAAACAAGTGGTACAGAGAAAACGTGGACATTCTCAGGGATTACACGAAAGAGAATGAGTTTGTTGGGAGTGTGAAATTTCGCGAGTTTGGAGATTGTTTACGACTTTTTATCTGTCGGCAGAGTCAGAGTTATATATACTCTTTGCAGTTTCACAAAAGAATAACGGAAGCGGAAGATGAACATCCGTAAGTTTCATTTTTGTTATACTCTCATTTCGAGTTTGTGGAAATGTAGACTTTTTTGTATTGCGTGCATGTTCGGGTGTACATTCGTTTCGGGAATATTTTACAAAGTGCAGTCGCAACTAGTCATCGTTACTTTGTGGGATGAGAAAATATTTCATCCTCAAGTTATTACTCTTCTTCTTGACTGTCCACAGTAGAATGAAGGCTGAGAGTAATGTAGAAATAAGTCAAATTCAGTTGATTCAAAAATATTCAAAACTATCCCAATTACCGTGGTAGTAACTTGTGTGATAACTCCTGGATATGAAGATTGTCGCTTGGGATCGATGATTTTCCGATCAATTACTACACAAATTTTAGACGATGGTGCCAAATGAATGTCAACTTTGATCGGTAAGATCTCATCCGTAACCTTTATCTTGATCGACTCAGATACAGATTTCGAAGGATTATATCCTCAAGTCCAAAAGTCAGAACGATATTTTGGGCATCACCTCTACGAACTCTCAACTATGAAGTTGATTCTCAACTTACTTCAAGTTTTAAATAACATAACTATCAAAAACATGATCCCAAACAAGTTTTGGAAGAAACCAATACTGAGTGAAGCACACGAGCACATTTTCAGAGCACTTTTGCATCGAAAGATTGATAATCGAAATACTTTCATAAACAAACTATAGGAGATAATCGCATACCTCAATATTCGGCCATGGAAACTTGCGCTATGTCCCATGGATACACTGTAAAAAATTTCTGCTTGAATATTCAAGAAGTGTTCTTGAAGCTATTTCCAAGTTGGTGCTTGAATTTTTTCCATGTACATTTGGTTAAAAATTCAAGTTGTTTCTTGAATTTTCAATCAAATGTTCTTGAATATAGCTTTGATGGCATCATTGAATTTTCAAGAAAACATTCTTGAATTTCAAGGCAAATTCTTGGCATTTAAACACATTCTTGAAGATCAAGAATGTGTTTGAATGCACAAGACTCCTTGGGCATTCAGCTCATTATCTAGGATTGGAATAGAGACTTCGAAACATGAGCGAGTCGTTGACAAAGAAATTTAATATGAATGAAAGAAAGAGATTGAATTAAAAAAATTACGCATTTCTAGCCTGTTCGAGCGACTCTTCGTTCACATAATGTGCCAAACAATCATGAGATTTGAAAATCTCCTCAAATCTGGCACAATCAGCTCGAAATAACTTGTCTCGTATTTATAATCATTCAATATTATGTTTTTGTATCCTCAAAATTGAATGTGCATCTAAACAGTCTTCTTTTCCTCGAGAAATCAAAAAATCCATCTACAGAGCCTACTTCACTTTGAAATTCGACTTTCCCCAACACAAAAAAGTTGAAGTTTCAAAAATGGTAATCTCTGTATGCAAACATGAATCCTCGGCGTTCGTTCTATATTTGATGGCGTTCGCTACCCGTATCTTGAGTTTCGTAATCTGTGGAATCGTAGAAAGGTACTCTCGAAGGTACTTGAAATGAGAATCCATAAAAATTTCTCTCAGATTCAAAAAATTCCGCCAGATTCCTGTCAAAAAGGCGTTTGAGTGAGGAAGCTGGGTGAAATTGCCATGGGAAAGTGCATGAATTATTCGTAAAAAAACAAAGACAGATCAGACTGGTACCGATAAGCATGAATTCGCTGTAATGAAAAATCAGGGCTCAAAGAGTTCTTTCGACATTGTGATGAGGTACTTTGTAGTTGAGAGCGAATTCTGTGAAAATTATGAGCTCCATGTTTTATTCTCGTTGAAATAAAATTCGTTGCGAGAATCTTCAATTCACGTGCAGGTGGAATAACGAAAATTCACTTTCTTTAAATAGTGTGTGGACCAACCTTTCAACAGGTGACTGATCGTTGACTAACTTGAAAAAAGTACTATTAAGGAAAGAATAAAATGAAGAATTGAGACTTTTTTTTTCATGAGAAATGAGTGTGAGGAGTAAATGAGATGCTTCTCTTCCAAAAAATTGTGTACGTGAATGAACATATCTGGAAATTTTTGTTAAGAATTTAGAGGATCTCTCCCACATTGTACCCTAAATACTATACGTAGCAAATCCTGACGAATCATTCCGAAATCAACTTTACGAATCCCAAGATCAATCAGGGTACTCCCTGAATAATTCTAACGAAATGTGAATATAGTTTCGACAAGTGGAGTCTTCCCTTGCGTACATTTAACGGACATGAAAATCTGAACGAATCTGAATAAGCTCCTTGTTCTTTCGCTGCTGTATCAATCTAAATCAGACCATTCATGGTGTCTTGATGATCATCACTTGATCCTCATCGTTTTCGAATTGGAATCTATCTTCAAGATTCTAAATGGAGTCTCAGGGACAAAAACGATTCCCTAAATTTGTTCAGAATTCACTTTTGGTGAGTGTACATGCATGAAAACTCTGAGCTCATGGTGATATTGAGACTAAAACTGTACTCGTATCTTTATACCAGTAAGTCTACTTCCGTCGTGCACCGCATCTGTTGTGCAGAATATGAGGATTGATATAATTCACCCTATTACTCCCTTTTGAAGCTTTTATTGTTTGTAAAAATTGAGTTTGAGCCCTCCGCACTATCCCCTCATTAACTTATTAAGAGTCTGAAATATGGCTCGAGTGGCCTGTTTACAAATAATGGTATAAATGAGTAGAGTCGCATAAGAGACCCATTTTTCCAAGATTGATAAACCCACTTGCCCTCTTGCTGATAGTTCGAAGTGTTTTAAAAAATTGAAAATAAAAATGGCATTCCATGACAGTTATGCAGAGTAGTGAGCCAATGCAGAGCTCACTCATCAGTGCCCTGTCTGCATATCTTCTTGCAAGGCTCTGCCTATCACAGGGGCCATCAGAACAATCTAATGGTGGTGTCTGCCCTAGGAATGGCAGACAGAACATTGATGAATGAACTTTGCATACTGTCATAGAATGCCATTTTTATTTCCAATTTTTGTAAATTTTTGACTAGCGATCCAGCACATACTCATTTAGAGGCCAACTGGATCGCTCAATTATTAACTGATTAACTCAATGTACTCTCATTCAGAGATTGCGTGAAGATCTGGGGGGGGGGGGCTGTGGCGAACGAATGAATTTGATCATCATGTCAAATCTTATCATCAGAGCCTTCAAGTATTCTTATTCTGCCTCAGATTTCCCATGTGATTTCCATGCATCGCTTGTAATCTTGCTCTATTGTCAAATTCAACCAGCATACGTGGGAGATATTCAGTTTATTCTGATGAATGTATTCTTCAATTTTACTTCTCCATCAAAGGTCAAAATTGTGATCATGTGTAATCAAAGTGAATAGCTGTTCCGTTCATACAGAATACTTGATTCAAGACAGTGTCGATAGAGCGATCGGAAGCCAAGACAAAAGCACTGCAAAGGATCAAAGAAAATGGGCCACCGTAACTCTTCATATCCTTGAGCAAACATTCGCATCAGATCATCCGCTCGATATAGAGTTGTCTTCTCTCGACCGACATGGCTCTTATCCCTCTTCTAGCTATCTATTTTTGAAATCTATCTAGCTATTGTTTATCTTACACGCTCAGAGAGCTTGCTCAAAGTATGGAAATCTCTCTCGAGTGGAATGCCATGGGATAAAGTTTTTCAGAAGCATAAATTTACATTCCATATTCCTTGACTGTATACCAGGAGATTATTGTCGAGGATGATCAGAGAAGGGTCAAGATTATTGTTCTTTTCAGACGTTCATCGCTTGGTGTTGCTGACTTCGAATTATACTTTATAATCACACCACCATTTCATCAGCTAGTAATACAGATCATTCAATTCTGTGAAAACAGAAATAATACAAAGAGATCACAATTCTGAAAAAAATTCTGATCAAACAAGATCATAGGTCGTGTAACAATTACAGTTTCAAAGCGTGAGGTTAATATTTATGAATAATGAAGCACGGAAAGAGAACAAAGAGATCAAGGTCATAATAAGTGAGTGAATTTTAGATCTATCGAATCTCCGAAACACTCAAAAACAATCGCGTCATATCTCAAAGCTTGTGGATAAAATGCACCCGCAATTTTCTTATGATAAAACTCATTCATGCTACACAGTTTTTCAACCTCGTTCTCAACCAAGGACTTGAGAGATGACTACCAAGCCTGTGTACTACATAAGATGGAGGGCTCTCGGGACATTCTCAAAAGGACCGAGGCGTTAAAAAAGTTAATGGAAGAGGCGCCCGCCACCGTGGCTACAAATTCCACTGCACAGTCACAGTGTATGTCTAGATATTTGTATGAGAAGATAATGTCCGAAAGCTGCTCCAAGCGCATTGCAAACACATGATGTACGTGAGACGTGTTTTTTGATCCTACGTGCTTCTGCAGTTGAGGTTTCATCCATGGTTAACCTAAAGGTTAGAATGTCGAGAAGTGGTGATCTCTTAAACTCTCACGCTGTTATATGAACCAGCAATCTTCTACTCGAAAAATCATGCGTGGGCGGGGAGGGGGGGGGGAGGGTCAAGACCATGAAATTTCTACTACAGTAAATCATGAATTACCCAGGGGATTACCTTTGAGAGCGCCACATGGTCGGCGTTATGTAGGTCTCGCTAACATACCTTGAACAAAGAATAAGTGGTCTAAACCAGCGCTCTCACTTTGTTATCCAAACGATTATTGGGTCGCTGATTTTGAATTTGGTGTCGATGTGCAACGGTCTCATTGTTCATTTGAAATATTGAAGGTCAAATATGGTGAAGAGTGGAAAATCTTTGAATAATCACATGTATGAGGTTCTCAGATTGCTCAACACAAATCTGATGTCAAATCTCATCTAGTATTATATAAACCTGATATATTGAATATTGTTACAAGTTGATGACGGAAATAAGTTTTTTGACATCATTTCCAGATAGTGCAGAAAATTCTACGTATAAATATCTGTTCTCGAGATTTTTCGACCGATGTTCAAAAGGTCCCACAATGGAACGAATCAGTATTTGACGAAAGAATTACAATCCCAACTCGCTGACCTGCCAGACATCCAGCTGATCCACTGAACTACTGGCCTGATGTATGATCAACCGACCGCCTAACATCTTTGTCTACCACATGACCTACCATTCCATCGACTTCGTGACGTGTAAAGTCACGGATTTACTGACCTGTAACATAACCGGGGAACCCGTCGACCTGCATGTGAAACAACCCGACGACCCACCAATCTATTCATGTGACACATGATCCACCAAGCCGTATTCGCTATGGTCAAATGTAACATATCGGTGGAAGGTTAATAGTGCGCGCGCATAATCGAGAATTTGAATGTCAACATGTGAACGCATGATCCAGCGCAAGCGCTCTCTCTCTCTATCTCTCTCTATCTCTCTCTCTCTCTCTATACTTTCATGTCATCAAAAATGGAAGGGTTGGTTTCAAGATCACGTCACGAATTGTTTACGCGCATACGCATTTTACACGCAGACGCATAGAATCAAGCCAAGTGTGGGAGGAAGCGGAGAAACACTTTTGCATCCCTTCTATCAATTACGGGCACGCGCATATGATCTTTCCTGAACACCATGCCACCCCTCTGTTGCACTCACCCCACTTATGAATATTATCCTCTCTAAGTGCGCATACGCAATTCTCGTCATTAAGTGCGTTGGTAGTGGGGGTTCCTTTAAATACCCCGGAATATGCCCAGGAAGGCACTTCTTTTGCTTCATTTTTGTTCCAACACTATGTATCATTTTGTACCTTTTTTGATATCACAATAAACCCAAACATAACGCCTCATATCAACTTGTTTTATCAATCAACCCACAAACATATTACAAAGTGGTGACAGCGGTGTTGAGTTGAGAGGCAGTTATTTGAAATATTCAATTTTCGAAATTTGGGAAACCACTTTTTTCGAAAATTTTATCTGCCGTTCTCCGGAAAAACTGATAGTCGGTTTTGTTGAGAGACAGAATTTCACTCAAAAGTAATTCAAAGAACTGAAGTTGAGTGAAAGTGATTGGAACAATTCTGTGCTTATGTGCAACTAATTAGTGCTCATGAATGAATGACGCGCTGAAGAATCGGAATACCGTTCTGCTTATATCTACGAGATCGGCATTCTACAACCATTGAATTCAAACAGAGCGACTCATTTTTCCTTATGGGAACCGAAAACACGTTGCAGTGTTAGGGAAATCGAGTTGTAACATTATAACGAGCTAATTCTGGAACTGACAACTGTCAGGACTGCAAACAGGTACACGCCAAGTTCTCTGGAAAGTTTTGATTCCTGAAGAACAAAAACTGCTGTGCTCGCAAGCCGCCGGAGCTGCAAATCAGTGTATCTCCAGGCTGCTGAACTTACAAACTGCTGAAACTGCGAGCTCGCGAGTGCAGGTTGCTGAATCGCAGGTTGCTGCAATTGCGGATTTCTGAATCGCAGTTTATTGCGATTGCGGATTGCTGAATCGCAGGTTGCTGTGAGTGCGGATTGCTGAGTCGCAGGTTGCTGCGATTGCGGGTTGTTGAGTCGCAGATTGCTGTGATTGCGGAGTGCTGAATTGCAGATTGCTGCGGCTGCAGGTAGCTGAAGTAGCAGGTCGCTGATTAACTGCAGCTTCGCATCGGAAATCGGCGCATCTCGACAAAGTGACTTGTGTACAGTGTTGAGTGTGTACCGGTAATACGGTGACGTTTAGTGATTGGGGCGAAGTGCTCAGATCAAATCGACATCATTCGTGTTTGTGCCTCGGTGTCTGCGACGCACAGTGAAGGTTTGAATGAAGTGCACAGAGTGATACCGATTTTGCGGAAGTGCTCTTGAGTCGATAATTTGTGTGAACGGGCATAACGTGGCGCTTCATAGTGCTGTGTGTTTGCCGCTTACGGCGACGCTTTGAGTACCAGTAGAAATTGGAGATCCGTCATCTGTATTAATTTGATTGAGAACCAAGTATCTGATGAGTATTTAGAATTAACATTTGATCCATAGAACGATACTCATGATAAGAATAATATAGTTACATAGGTACATACTCGGTTAATGTCACCTAGGAATTACGTAGCTATTGAAGAATATTTTGAAGAATACAGTGAGATAACTAGATTAACGAGCGGAGACTTACTGACTATCATTGGTAACTTCGATTCGTATTGTGCACGGAATATATCGTATTTTTGCACGGGCGCAATCTCTAGGAAAATAAGTTGTATGGTGTGTTTCGATCGTGGACGGTATCCGGAATATGATCAAGTAATAATAACAAAATATTTACACGAAATTAGACATCAAGGTCGAGGGATCACTTCTTGCTATTTTTGCGGTAAACATTTAGTGTCAGTGAGGCCCGTTACAGAGTGTGCTCGTTGTATGGATTGGATTTGTAATGAACAGTAGCTATTGACTAGAATTTTCCCTCCAAAAAACTGAAACGTTCGGGTGGAGTTGGGCGGTTTTACGGATGTCCCCGTCGGAAATTCATGCATGCATAACAAGAGAAATATTTTCAAACCTTCGGAATAACGAATTGCATTCACACGAGTATAGATTTGATATTCTTGTCCGGATACTTGAAAGTTTTTGTGTAACTAAAATTCCGACAATCACAGAACTTCGTATCGGAAATGAAAGTGGTAGAGTCGTGTGCTTCTTTTGTTTCCCAGATCAAGACTATTGGTCATCCGAAGAATTTTCAATAAATAGGTCACTCCATATAACTGCTTCTCAAGAACAAGGAATAATTGTTTGTGATTGTTGTGGTCAGCCAGTAGTGGTAAGACGACCCGCGTTTGAATGTATGGAATGTGTACAACGAATAATTGACTCGATGTGACGACAGTCACAGAACTCCAATTGATCAGAATAAGCCTTGATTACATTCTTAAACAAAGAGGGCCAGTGGAGGATCTTTTTGACATAATTTCTATACAATAACCGGAAGGCAGTTGCACATTATACTATTGAATTCATCGGTGTATTGAACAAGTCTTGCTAAATTCGCAGATTACTATCTTACACACTTGTTTTTCACAAATTGGATATTAAAAACCATTATTTCAACGAGTTAGAGATTCACAAATGAAATGTCGTTAGGAGATCAAATCCATTCGGACTATTTAGATGACTTAGAAAGTATAGTAGAAAGTCAGAAAATAGCTATTAATTACCTCGCACGGGAATTTGAAAGTCATTCGCGTATGCTAGACAGACAGGCAGAGCTCAATCAGAATTGTGAACTTAGAGCAGCGAATCAATTTAAAGGTATTAAAAACCTTGCTGACAAATTGAAAAGAATTGTGAAGCTTTCGAGTGAAAAACTTCAAGAATTAGACTCGGAGTTTGAACGCTTACAAAAAAGAGTTGAGGAATTAGAACTGCTTATTGAGGATAAAGAGGTAAAAGCAGAGGGTGGAATTCAGGATCAAGAATAATATGACAGAAAGGGCTATCTCACTAGCGAAGGAAAACGAGGGGTTTTTCGAAAGTCAGTTTAGTGAAAATGATATTTGTGAAGTAAGGTCGATTAGGATTGTGGAAAATACACATAAATTACGGAATAATTTAGATATAACGTTTGTAGCATTGTGTGAGGAAGTCGCAGAGAAGAAAACGAAATTGCAAAATTTACGAGATAGAATTGATAAAATTACGGCAGTAGTAAAAACCCAGTAAATTACAATTACTATTTATGGAATTCACGCACAGGCATTTTTCACATTCTGACAAGCTAAGTTGTCAAATTGAACATAAATGTAAATTATTGTTAGATTGGGCTTACACAGCTCTATTGAGATACTTTTCTACGAATAATTTTGTCTACATTGATGATCTAATAGGATACTAATTTTATAGGAATTTCGTATACCCTTGAAGCATATACAATAATTGAAGTAATAATTTTCCATAAGATTGTCTAGTAGGTTAACTCTAAAATGTCACGAACGCGAGAATTCAGACCGCCGAGGAGGTCACCGCGACTGAATCAGGGCTCAAGAGATAGCGTTGGGTCCGGATCAAATACAACATTGGAACTTAACCCTGAATCTAGTGAACAAACTGGGAACGACTTGAACACCTTTCATGAACCATTGATTGAATCACAAAATAATGGCGTTGGAAGTTCTGGAGAAATGAGTGCTAGACATTTAACCATTTCTGAGGCAATTAAATTACTACCAATGTTTAATGGTAAAAATATCCCAGTATCAACATTTATTCGTGAATGCACGGATTTAGAGTCTCTATTGAGTGATTCAGACAAATATATTTTCATTCGTATTGTGAAATCAAAGGTAACTGGAGAAGCTCAGAGATATGTCGAAACAAATACATATAATTCCTTGACAACACTTTTCAATGATCTGAAACGTGCCTATGATCCATGTCAAAATTTTTTCGGTTTACAATTAGAGTTATCTAAAATTGTGAAATCAGAAAATGAATCAGTCGCTGAATATGGTCTCAAATTTTCACAAATTCAAAATAAAATGCTTGAAATATCTCAAGCCAGTTCGAGTGAAAATCGCAATATAGGGCACAGAGAGACAATCATTAAAAATACCATATCGTGCTTTATTCGGGGTTTGAGTATGCAATACTTTTACCAAATGAAAGAAAATGATTATGATGATCTGAATAAAGCGATTGATGCTGCAATGCAAATTGAACAAAGATTGAAAGATTTTAACACTCTTCATGAAAAACAGAACGACACTGCTATCGCGGTTCACACCATAGGGCCGAAAAGTGATGATCGGAAATTTGATGATAGGTGTTATACCTGCGGAAAAAATGGTCACTTCGCTAAAAATTGTAGATCACAAAAGAGTGAAAGTTCAAGAAGGCCAAAGCCGTACGATAGGAAATGCAACAGGTGTGGGAGTAATCAGCATGTCTCTCGCGATTGCCGTCATAAGAACAAGAAATGTAATTTCTGTCAAATAGAGGGTCATCTAGAAAGAGTATGTTTTAAAAAAGCAAAGAGGTTGAATGAGGGAAAAATCAAGAATGAGACTGTCAAAGATATGTTAGAGGAAAAACCTTTAAACGCGAAACCTACTCATTGAGCGAGTGCGTCAGTGAGGCAGAAACACCTGAAAAGCACTCGAATATCAATGACAATAGAATCATATTGACAGTGAACAGCTTTTCTAAGAAAAATTGTCCGTCAGTTATGCTCTCGAGTTCTTGTCTTAATTCAGTTGGGAAATTTTTGATTGACACTGGAGCAGAAGTTAATGTATTGAAAATGAACATGTTAAAATCAAAAATCCAAATCGACACGTCAAAAGCAATCAATCTAACAGGTATCAACGATAATATAGTAAAGACTCTCGGCTATGTTACAATAGATCTGAATGATTCTTTTTGTGGATTCTTTTTAGTTCCAGATGATTTTCCAATAGATTACGATGGGCTTTTAGGTGCTCAATTCCTAAGACAATTAAAAGCTGATGTTTCATTCCAAAATAATGTCCTCAAAATCGGAGATAAAGACATAGAATTCGTACAAATCAATAATATCCAATGCGTTCTGCCTGCTCGATCAAAGAAACTTATTTCAGTGTCAATCAAAAATCCAAGTATGAATGAGGGCTACGTTAGGAGAATCTATGCTGGACCAGGAATATATGTAGGTGAGAGTCTCATAAAAAACACCAACGGCGTGGGTCAGCTTTATGCTTGCAATACCAATATGCATGACGTTTCAATTTCCATTCCGCCTATAATTTTGGAAGAATTCGAGACCCAATCAGGAGAGGTGAAATACATCGATTTTGATAAGAAACAAGAGATTGAGGCTAGGATAAATACATTGTCAGGGATCATGAAATTAGACCACATGAATGAGGAGGAGCGAGAGAGTATATTGAAACTGATAAAAGAATTCCCCTTCCAATTCCATTTACCGGGTGACAAATTAGGATGTGTAAAGAGCATGAAACACAGAATTCGAACCACGACTGAGGTACCAATCAACGTCAGGCAATATAGAAATCCGCAGGCTTTGAGGGGTGAGATTGATAAACAAATAGAGAAAATGTTAGAACAGGGTATTATAAAAGAGTCAACGAGCGGATGGAATGCGCCCTTGTGGATTGTTCCAAAACATGACAATGAAAAGGGTGAGAAACAGTGGAGATTGGTCATTGATTATCGGGCATTGAATAAAGTCACAATTTCGGAGGTTCACCCTCTGCCGAATATTACTGATATTCTCGACAGACTTGGAGGAGCTAAGTACTTTTCGGTACTTGATTTGGCTTCGGGATTTTATCAATTATTAATTGACGAACGAGATTCAGAGAAAACGGCTTTTTCAACAAACAATAAACATTTTGAGTTCCAAAGATTGCCTATGGGATTACGCAATTCGCCAATTTGCTTCACCCGAGCTTTAACAAACATTCTGACAGGCCTAAACAATGTAGATCTGCTCATTTACGTCGATGATATTATTGTTTTTGCATCGTCAATAGAAGATCATTATTGCAGAATGAGGAAATTATTAGCACGAATCAGAGATCATAACCTCACCTTTCAACCGGGGAAATGTTCTTTTTTGAAAAAGGAAATAACGTATCTTGGTCATGTGGTCGGACACAATGGGGTGAAACCGGATCCTAAAAAGGTAGCTGCTGTTCAAAATTTTCCAACACCAAAAAATGAAAAAAATGTTAGGCAGTTCTTAGGTTTAGCTGGTTACTATAGACGTTTTATACAAAATTTCGCCAAAATCACAAAACCACTGACAATGCTCTCCAAGAAGGGGTCAAGATTCGAGTGGGGGGAAACACAACAAGCAGCTTTTGACAAATTGAAAGAAATACTATGCAAAGATATTATTTTACAGTATCCTCGGGGTGATCAAATTTTTATCATTACCACGGATGCGAGCTCCGTTTCGGTGGGAGCAATTTTGAGTCAAGGCCCTCTAAATGAAGATTTACCAATAGCATATGCATCGAGAACGTTAAATTCAGCTGAGCAACGGTACAGTGTAATCGAGCATGAATTATTGGCTATAATTTTTGGCGTGAAGACATTCCGACCTTACGTTTTTGGGAGAAAGTTCATCCTAGTAACTGATCATAGACCACTTATTTGGGTGAATAATTGTGTTGACCCATCATCTCGTCTGATGCGTTGGAGAGTGGCACTGAACGATTATGATTTTGAAATTAAATATAAAAGAGGAAGTTTGAATCAGAACGTAGATGCTTTGTCAAGGAATGCACCTGAAAACACGAATGACACTGAAAAAATAACTTGTGAATCTGACGATGATGATTTGGAAACATACGTTATTAATGTATGCACGGATATAGTTAAAACTACAGAGTGTAATTGTCCATATTGTTTGGCGTTGCTGGCATCAAAAAATGGCGAAGGTACGACTCCGAGTCTAGCAAATGATACGTTACATGGATCACGGGGTAGAAGTGTTAGCAATGACACTGGCGATCCGAATGCGCATCGTGCTGGGGTGGCATTCGATGAGGTTACAAACCGAATGAATATAGACAATCCAGATGCTTATCGTGATAGGATAAGACAGGAAAACGACACACGCAATATCACGCTAACGAGTGCAGTCAGGTCAGTAAAGGAGAGTTCAAAATTGGCTTCAACTCCCATTAACAACAATAAATTTCTCTCGCTGACAATCCTGCAATCTCCTCCCCAAATTAAAAATACTAACTCCTCAACAATTTTGAATGACGACCCAAAAATTACTGAAGGCAGTACTGTTACTCGGAACCATGGTAAAAGAACACACATTGAGATGATGGACGTCACAACGTTTGATGCTCAGCAAGGGCCGTGTGATCTGGACAATACCTCTAATAACAAAATTTTGCCAATCATTTTGAACAAACGATTTCATAGCCGAGATCCCCTTTGGTTGAGACGAGACAATATGGTTCACTGGTTCACAACCAACTGTGCAGTACAATCGAAGGTCACAAAAGGATTGATAGAACACAACATAATTGACATAGAGACAATCAAATCTCAGGCTCCGAGCCAAGGAGAAATTTTGGTAACAGAATTTTCCAGTAAGAAAATTTTCCACGTTTTTGTAAAAAGGGAAACTAGCGAACAAATTTTCACGTTTGATCTTCTCAAGAGTCTGACCTTATTGAAAACTGTATTAGAAACGAGAAAAATAAAATCGTTCAGCATAGAAAAATGTTTTGATGTTCTCGAGCAATGCTATTGGCCGAAAATCTTTGAATTTTTTGAGACTTGTTTTGAACCTGATAGTATGAAAATTACAGAGTGCACAGGAGAGGTGACCATACCTGACGAAGAGTGTAGACGAGACATAGTGAAAGAAAGTCATGAATCATTGATTGGTGGGCACAAAGGTATTTCCAAAACTTTTCAAAGAATCCGCGAAAACTTTTACTGGCCGAATCTAAAAAAAGATGTGAGCAACTTTGTCAGAGCTTGTCAAACGTGTCAGAAGAAAAAGTTAGTCAGGGTGAAAACGCGACAACCGATGGTAATAACAGATTGCCCAGAGCGAGGATTACAAAAAATACAAATTGACCTGGTCGGGCCTCTTCCACAAACTGAGACAGGATATAAATATATTTTAACTTGGCAGTGCGTTCTTACCAAGTATGCAGGCGCAATACCGTTAGTGAACATTGACTCTGTAACGATTGCAAAAAGTTTCGCACATGACTTTATTTGCAAGTTTGGATGTCCCGACGTGATTCACACCGATCAAGGGGCAAATTTGATTGGTGGTATGATGGAGGAAATGGCTAAAATCTTCAAAATTCGGAAAATCCGAAGTTCATGTTATCACGCTCAATCACTGGGTAGTTTGGAAAGATTCCATCATACTCTGGTCGAATTTTTGAAAGCTTATTTACAATCCAATAATTGGGATGACCTTTTGAAACCGGCTTTGTTCTCATATAACACAAGTACATCAGAGTCCACAGGATTTTCGCCATTCGAACTAATTTATGGTCGAGTTGCAAAGATTCCATCCGAATTTTCGAGTGGCCGAGTGCCAAGAACATACAATCTAATTTTTGACGATTTAGTGACCCAAATCAGTGATTCACAGGCTCAAGCAGCTATCAGATTGAGGGTAATCAAAGAAAAAAATAAGAGGTTATACGATAGGAAACTGAACGTAAAAGAATTTAAAGAGGGAGATATAGTGTACATGCTCAACGAGCCAAGAACAAATAAGTTTGAGGATCAATACAAAGGACCTTATGAGGTATCAGAAGTTTTGGAGAATGAAAATATAAGGTTAAGAATAGAGCCGGATAAATATAGAGTAGTTCATGCGAATAAATTGAAATTTGCATGCACTCCTATTGACAGGGAAGAGAAAACCTATTGATTTGAGAGTTAACATGGTAAGAGATTGGATTTTCTTTGGCAGTGTTTAGATCTGTTCCACCACAACTGCTTCACCTAAAATAAAAATTACCAATTAGTATACCTGTATGAGCAATAAGAACTCAGGAATAAGGATAAAAGATAATGGAATTTTGACTCATCAAACAGTCGCCTAGAATTGACCAGAGGATATGTAGGATAAATGGTGTTGAGACATCTTCCAACTCCATCGGGTGGGCAGAACACTCTGTAGTTGATAGATTAGCATACTGGTAATATTACTGATCTTCACAACAGCTTCACAGTGACCTAGACACACAAATTAGAATTAGAAAAAACTCAAAAACAAAAAAAAAGGAGTTGGTAAGCCAGTACAGCATGCAAGTATAGGAGCATGATAAATTTGAGTTAACATGATAAATTTCGGGTTTTTAGTATACAATTAAATATTGAGATGAAGCTAAGTTCGATATAAACATTTATTACAATTTAGTCTTGTAAGTAAGATTTTGTCATGAAAGGTTTCTTTTAAAAAAAGAGACAAAAATCAGTCAGTCGCTATAAAGAGTTACAATATGAAAACATTCAGGAAGATAAGCTAATAGATATTCAGTCTATAAACAAGAAAAACATGTATAAGAAACTGGAATACCTCTATTTTCTGATATCATCAAGTAGGTAATCAATTCAAGAATGATAAGATTTAAGAATTTCTTTTTTCCATCAAAAAGCAAATTTAAACAGGAAAAGTTCAGATAATAGCAATGCTAGAACACATGTCATCAAGTTGGAATTGATATTAAAGCAAATTTCAGTGTACAGTCCACAATAGAACATCTATTTTCTGATATCATCAAGTAGCTAATCAATTCAAGAATGATAAGATTTAAGAATTTCTTTTTTCCATCAAAAAGCAAATTTAAACAGGAAAAGTTCAGATAATAGCAATGCTAGAACACATGTCATCAAGTTGGAATTGATATTAAAGCAAATTTCAGTGTACAGTCCACAATAGAACATCTATTTTCTGATATCATCAAGTAGCTAATCAATTCAAGAATGATAAGATTTAAGAATTTCTTTTTTCCATCAAAAAGCAAATTTAAACAGGAAAAGTTCAGATAATAGCAATGCTAGAACACATGTCATCAAGTTGAAATTGATATTAAAGCAAATTCCAGTGTACAGTCCACAATAGAACAATAGAATCAAAGTAAAGATTGACTATACATGACAGTCCAGAACTAACTCTACATTAACCTATATGAGGCAGGACCCCCACAGCTTACCTACATACATCATGAATTTTGACTCAACAATATATAGTTACAAAAATACATACCCACAGCATGTATAAATACCCCCATTTCAGTTAAAATACAATGGAGATTGTAAAGAACCAACATCACATAACAGAACCATAGAAAGTATGAAAAGCGCTAACGGCACATACCTAATTTGAGACATATCTTCATTTTGGAGTTACATGGGATGCTCATTCAAACTGCTAGATGATTGTACACGTTGTGAGAAACATCCTGAGTGTTCAGCAGGTGCTAGGGAACCCTGGGTATAAAGTCGACTGGGTATCAGGTACATATGGCGTAAACACCTATATGAGATTAGGGCGAATATTAGTCCACGGAATAATAGATGCAAATGAATTGATGCTAAACATTGGAATGAATGGCTGAAATCATTTAAGAGCATTTAGATTGACCTAGACTCACAAATTTTGATTAGGAAGATATTTTGACTTGTGAAAATAGGTTACGCCATATGACAAAATGGTAAATACGCTTGAGTTGCAGCATCAAGTTTGAGTTACTTGTGTATCACAGAAAGGTTTATAAGGGCAAAGGAAGTTCAGTAAACATCACTGCAGATGCAACATGCATGAAAAACTCTGAATGTACAACAAGTTTCATGGAATCATAACAACAAGTTAAGAGTTATAGAGTACATGGGAATATGGTCATATCATGTAAACTAACATGAAAGAGAGGTTCAGACTTACGTGGGTTCTTCATAGGACACCAAGAATGATACTTTTTATACTCACACACACCGGGCATTTGTCAAACCTACAAAATTATTCCAATAAAGACAGCACACAATTTACATGCGGGCGAGACCACGCATCAGCGTCGCGTCGACTGCTGAGATGCTTACAAAATGGCGGCGCCAATGGGAAGCAGACTCTTACCCAGATGATCTCTGGCGTAAAATTTTCAGCAATTCAAGCACTCTTTGGTAATCAATAATAAGAAACTTGGGAACAATCAGAATAATTTCACAAATTTAGGGAACGTTCACTGATCATATATGGAAGTATGGCAGAAATTTTTACAAAATGTCAAAGTGATCCTCAGGCATATAGCTGTTCATGAAACATTTTTTTTTTACAAGTGTCACTTTGAAAATGAGACTTTCAAAGTGATAGAACATAAACAGTCTAGTAAACAGCACAAACTACAATGAATAACTATATAAATGGCTTATTCTGATAAATTTGGATTGACACGCTGAATGTTTGAAGACTCAATGGATATGTAACTCCTACAAAATCACTCGAATGACTGATTGGATGAATGGTAGATCTAAGGAAACATATAATATCCATACTCGAGTGACTGATTGGATGAATAATAGATCTAAGGAAACATGTAATATCCACAGTATGAAATAATAAGGAATATTGTAAGAAATATTTTATACTTGATATATAGATTTTGAGTAACAGCGAGTTATGTGGATGAATTTATAATAAGAATTGAAAGCAAGTAGAGAAAGATCACTCATTTATTGGAACAATGGAGTAATATGATTTTGGTAGCATTATTAGAGATAAGAAATTTAGATAAGATATTCAATAATTTGGGCATATACATGATCTGATGCAGACTCATACTGTAGGATAGGCATAATACATTCATACGATAACTGCTTAGCATAATATTGGGTTTGGATTTAGGTTAGGTATGAAAATCGTGTAACGTGCAGAGCTAAATTCAATATTTATAATACCTTTTGAGTTACTGGAACCTCTCAGACGCTTTATACACATCACATCATTACACGTAAGAAACAACAACAGGATTTCGAGATACGGGTGAGGCTGGGTTAGCTTGAATAGAAACGCGCGCATGACTAACCGAAGTTCTACTCTTCTAGGCGGCACCTCTAAGGGGTCATGACGAAATTGGTGCGAGAGGTAATAAATTTTTTTTTCAATCAAGGTAAGGAAGGGCTTACTACGTGATGCGTTGCTGACAAACTCCGTATACTTGCGCCTATGATCGGCTTATGAGAGAGACAAATATAGGTAGTTGACACCACTCGTGGGAGAAAAATCTTCGAGATTATATCGCGCAGTTGCTGCTTGTAAAATGGAGCCTATAGAGTACGGTGAAACTCACGCAAATATTTTGAACGTTGCCGGGGTAGAAAGTAATGATGAGCACGATATCGATAATGGATATGAAGATATCTCATCTGAAGCGGAAGATTTGTTGCATTATCAGCTTGATCCAATACCATCATTATTGAGTGACAATGGAAGTGAGCAAAGAGACACCACGCGCGCGGATGGGGATGACAGTTTCGAAAATTTCCTAAATTCACTCGTGGAAAAAGACGAAATGCCGACAATTCAACCCGGAAATCTCTTGCCGAGTACGAGTAAGTCAGAGTAGACAAATAAAAATGGAATATGAATTGATATGTAAAATCGTGCAGGGGAAGAATTTGGAGTACAAGCACGAGATGCAACAGAGACAAAGAGAATGCAAGTAACGCAAGCACAGGTGGACAATCACGTCAGTGTCATCACAAGCTCAATTCAAATACAATCATCGCGCGCGAATACGACCACGTGCGCGAACATAGGAGCCACCGTCTCTGCAACTATAAATCTTGATGAAGAGAACGGACGGGACACGTTTGACCAGAAATCTGTATTACCGACAGACCGGCCATCTGTGATTTGTAACATTGAGCATACGTCAAGCTCTTCTCATCAAAAGCAAATTGTCAACGTAGAAGATACAACGGGATTCGTGGTACCCGGAATAGAACCTCCATTGATAATTTTACCCGATGTACAAGATCGAATCCCAAACAGTACTATCATACAAGTCATGAAAGACACGAAACTCCTAATAAGATACACACAAGCACTGAGAGGTAATCCAGATTTGAATGATGAATTTTTCTCTATTTTGAAAGATTTGATACACGTAAAATCGAAAATAATGCACGTAAGAGCGGATGATTTGAATATAATATTAGAGTTTAGATGTGGAAATTGTCATGATAAACTGAAAGATAATAATAATGAAGGAATTTTTCATTGCATCAACGCAAAACACACAATTAAGATATATTCTCATGAAACTTTTCCGCGATGCAAAATTTGTCTTGAAAGTTTGCAAGAAGAAGTGAAACACGCTATCGAATGTAAACTTTGTGTGCAGCATTTTTTTTATCAACAGAGATAAAGTCCTTCAAGGACAAGAACAAGAAATTTCCGAAGAAAAATTGAAAAATT
The DNA here is from genome assembly GCA_029851415.1 of Eretmocerus hayati. Classification (NCBI taxonomy): domain Eukaryota; kingdom Metazoa; phylum Arthropoda; class Insecta; order Hymenoptera; family Aphelinidae; genus Eretmocerus; species Eretmocerus hayati. Next base: position 28,099,453 of record CM056741.1, read on the forward strand.
TTTCCGTCACTTTTAAAAGCTAGATATACTTTGAAAGATATTTTACAACGATTTACACAATAAACATATAACGAACGCTACTAGGTTATGTTTTATATATAATAATCAGTAACGAGTTGGACTTATGGTTCGATAAAAGTTGTACAAACTAAAGAAATCAGTGCATAAGAATCAGGAATTGTTATAAAAATGTTCATTTGTATTCACATTTTTTCGGATAAGGGGGGAAGGTGTAACATATCGGTGGAAGGTTAATAGTGCGCGCGCATAATCGAGAATTTGAATGTCAACATGTGAACGCATGATCCAGCGCAAGCGCTCTCTCTCTCTCTCTATCTCTCTCTATCTCTCTCTCTCTCTCTATACTTTCATGTCATCAAAAATGGAAGGGTTGGTTTCAAGATCACGTCACGAATTGTTTACGCGCATACGCATTTTACACGCAGACGCATAGAATCAAGCCAAGTGTGGGAGGAAGCGGAGAAACACTTTTGCATCCCTTCTATCAATTACGGGCACGCGCATATGATCTTTCCTGAACACCATGCCACCCCTCTGTTGCACTCACCCCACTTATGAATATTATCCTCTCTAAGTGCGCATACGCAATTCTCGTCATTAAGTGCGTTGGTAGTGGGGGTTCCTTTAAATACCCCGGAATATGCCCAGGAAGGCACTTCTTTTGCTTCATTTTTGTTCCAACACTATGTATCATTTTGTACCTTTTTTGATATCACAATAAACCCAAACATAACGCCTCATATCAACTTGTTTTATCAATCAACCCACAAACATATTACACAAATTGCTTGCGCGGGACATCTAGCGGCTAGCTCGCGCGTTACGCCGTGGTGGTCCTCACGCAGACAGGCAACGTCCCCATGTCCGTGTGATCTCGGCCTCCCCGCTCTTCCCCCGCAGCGACCACGCAACTCGCCGGGACCACCACAGTTTGAGGTTATTTTCTGCCACCAGCTGGCGCTACAGTCTATTTTTTTTTATATAGCACATTCGTGACCATAGCCAATACCTGGTGATCTTTCGGATGATCCAGAGACTCACCGACCTATTGACACTTGTAATATAACACCCCATTCCGCTAATCTCATTGATGTGCTATGACACACTGACCTCTTTATCTGACACATGACCCAACAGCTCGTCGACCTGGCAACCCCCTGGATGACCAATAGACCCACCAACCTGCTCTACTGTCATATGAGTAATTCCGCGCGAAAGCGGACCACGAATTGCAGACATATCTCAGATTGTTTTTCCACTATTCTAAATCGATTCTATGGTCCAAGAAATGAACTTTTCACCCTCTATGGGGTGAAAAAAAATTTCTTGTTTCCGTGGGGAATATCTTTGTGATAGTGTTTTTAGGAAAAAATACCAATCTTTTTTCAGTGAAATGGGTGTAGTTCCGACTTGAGGTAAGATACGACCACGCAAATAGTGGCATTCGAAAGGTCTTTCAAAAATCTATCGAAATACGTTTCGAAATTTTTTTTTGAGGCTACGGACGCCCCCTATGAGCAAAAAGGTGAGAAACAGAAAAAATTCGATTCCTCAAAAACCTAATTTTCTAAAAATCTGGAAATCCATATTTCGATGTAAAATTGCGTGTTCTTCCAGAAAAAAGTGGTCCCGATCTGTGTTTTTGGGTTCTACGCTGTTTTTTTCACGTTTTATCAATTTTCTCAGCCTTTTCGGTTGAAAAATGAATTTTTCTGCGCATGCGCAGGAATTTAGACCGCTGAAACCAATTCCATTGAAAAGCCAAGGAAATTTCCTTCAAAATGACTATACTTGGTGAAGTCGATTCGATGCACTGGGACCAAAGTCAGAAGGTCTAAAAAATGATGACCTTTCTACTCGAGTCGCTCGAGTCACGATAGTAATAGGAAATTCGTGCAAGATCTGCATTTACCCCTCTTGAGGATGCTTCATCATTAATGTGATGTTACTTTGGGCCAAGTAGATAAAATTGACTTCACCAAGTAGTCATTTTGAAGGAAATTTCCTTGGCTTTTCAATGGAATTGGTTTCAGCAGTCTAAATTCCCGCGCATGCGCAGAAAAATTCATTTTTCAACCGAAAAGGCTGAGAATATTGATAAAACGTAAAAAAAAACAGCGTAGAACCCAAAAACAAAGATCGGGACCACTTTTTTCTGGAAGAACACGAAATTTTACATCGAAATATGGATTTCCAGATTTTTAGAAGATTAGGTTTTTGAGGAAATGAATTTTTTCTCTTTTTCACCTTTTTGCTCATAGGGTGCGTCCGTAGCCTCAAAAAAAAAATTTCGAAACATATTTCGATAGATTTTTGAAAGACCTTTCGAATGCCACTATTTGCGTGGTCGTATCTTACCTCAAGTCGGAACTACACCCATTTTACTGAAAAAAGATTGGTATTTTTTCCTAAAAACACTATCACAAAGATATTCCCTACGGAAACAAGAAATTTTTTTTCACCCCATAGAGGGTGAAAAGTTCATTTTTTGGACCATAGAATCGATTAGAAATGTCGGAAAAAGAGTTTGAAGCATGTTTGCAATTCGTGGTCCGCTTTCGCGCGGAATTACTCATATGGCTCACCTATCTACCAGATGATCTACCGACTCACCAACTTATCAATCTGCCACATGACCCACCAACGCATCGATGTAATGACTTCCCGCATAAACAATATGACCTCATCACCTACCAATCTACAGAGCTGTCATGTGACCCACCGACTCGCACACCGGATGAGGGTACCTACCGAACAGGTTAGTGAGTCGGTAGGTCATCCGCCAGGTATGCAGATTAGTAAGTCATATGGCAAGTCAGTAGGTCGTTTGGAGATGACATTATATATTAGGTCGGCGGATCTATGTGTCATCCGGGAGGTCACCAGGACGTCAGATTGGTAGGTTATGAGGTAGGTCATCTGGCAAATTTACGGGTTGGCGGGTCATATGACACGTTGGTAGGTTAGTCGGTCTATTGGACATCCGGGAGGTTGCCAATTCGATCAAGGTTACCGGACCATAACCAGACTCATGGGACGGTGTGTCGGTAAATCACTCAATTGGTCGACGGAATGGCGGTTTATATGATGGAAAGGGCCTATTGGTCATCCGGAAGGTCAACAGGTCGACGTGTTAGTGGTCCACGTGTTAAGTATAAAGGTTGGCGGGTCGTAAGTTATCCAGCAGGTCGGCGGGTTGGCGGGTTATATGACAGATCAGTAGGTTGGAGCGTATATATTGGTCAACAGCTCGACAAAATGATGGGTCATGTGGCATTCAGGTCAGTAGGTTATACATCAGGTCAGTCAATGAGAGGGACAGCGGTTCGTCTGGTAGGCCAGCAAGTTGGAATAGTCATCGCCTCGTCAAGTGCTGATTCGTTCTATTGTGGGACCTTCTAAAAATTACTCAAAATGTTTCGAATACACTTATTGGGGACGTAAAGTACTGTGCTCTCCCTGATTTCATATGAACAAATTTTTTTTTTTTTTTATACTTGAAACTTGTTGGCGTGATAGATGGATCTTTGTTTCTCAAAAGTCCAAACTTATATAAAATGAGCCTACATTAGGAAAAAAATAAACCGTGGACTGGACAACTTGGAAAGAATAGATTTTGTAGAAGAACCTTGATATTATCCCCTTGTAACGATAATAGATTGAAATGAGAAATTGATACACTGCATTGATCCTGTGTACTATCTCGTAGAAGAAGCATAACACAGTCGAATGAGAGAAATACGTTTTCGATATGATCTGTGCGAAGTTTCATATAATTCAATAATCAAATTGAACTAGATTCACCAGATTGATTTACGATAAGTTCTCACCATAACACTTTGTAATTGCAATCACTCCAAATTAATCTATTATTCGGAATTAATAGATGCAAATACGCCGAGTTTTATCAAGAGCTGATTCAATAAGTAGCTACTCGAAACGAATCCACTTTTCAATAGCAGAATATTCTCAAATGTAGTTTCATTCCATGTAATGTTCTGCATGGCGTGAAGTTTCTGTACCGTAAGCACTCTGCATCCGTTCATAATAAACAGGTTAATAATCTCATGATTTATGTAAAAGCTCATCGCAGTAATAAGTCTGCAACATCAGCTAGTCCTATAAAACAAAAAATGCAACGTTAACGAGAGGCATAAAATTAACTCTTTGAAGTTGAGTAATAATTCAACTTAATAATACAGCTCAGCAACTTTTGTTTGTAGAAAATGTATCCAGTGGGAGTCTTAGGAATTCAAATGAATTTCTCAACGCTCGGGAATAGCAACGACTCGGAATTAGTAATTTCCAATTTTAACTCCCTGCCGTTATTAGAATTCATGTTTCAGGTGATATCATCAACCATGCGGGAAATTAAGTCAATCTTAATCTGTAACAAACTGTTGCCAAATTCTGAATGAAATATTTCACCGATCATTCAGAATCATCCAAATACATGCGTGAAGTAAGACAAAGTCGATTTCCACAACTGCAGTGTAACCCCGTCATACAGCCTTCCATAATCATTTGCGAGAAATTTCATCCAGTTATTTATGATACGAGTTTGCAACGCAAGCTAACGGCACAAGTTTCACACATAACTCACGCAAAAGTGAATATGCATAACAAATGACACATCCTCTCGTAAATCCGATATTACTTCCTCCATATATTTCCATTTCTTCTTACAATTCATCACCATAGTAAAAATTTATCGATACCCTCGCACACAACACTTCTCCAATTTTCTAGCAGTCATCCAAGATTATATTTAAATTCGACCAAACCCTTAAATAGAATGAAAATTCGTCGGTGATTATATTACCTCGAATGTCCTGACATAACGCTCGACCACAAAACCACGATGACAACGGGTTTTCCACAGTTTCAAAATAATCATCCTCAAGCACCCAAGCAACAGCCCCAGCCATCAGCTATACAGTTGCAGGTCCAGTTCTAAAACAAGTTGCAGCGACAGTATGACCACCGCACACATTTCCGTGTCACCGACAGAAGTGACTTTTTCCCGCAAAAACTCACCCGCCTCGATCACACTTTTGCGCTCTTTCAACCCCTATCGCTCATTCACTCATCCGTGGTTACTCCAAAAAAGTGAGGTTAGGTACATCCAACGTTTTTTGCTGTCGAATGCTACGTTCGATCTTTTTACGGGCAGAGATATTTTATAGAATGAAAGGATATGGGGTTTTCCTCGCTAAACTGTTATAGAAACGGTCGATCGAAATGTTTGCTCTTCGGGTGCAATTTGTACGTTAGACTTGGCTTGAGTTTAGGATGGGATATATATCACAGAACAGAAACTAAAGGTATATATCTTTGGATCCATTGGTTCTGTTTGCCAATGCGTTACCCATACGATTCGATTTTCTCAATTCGAATTTAGGAGCCCAGAAGTTAACGTATGTATGTACACCATGTACATGTAGGTAAAGTATATTTATGTAGCTGAATTTGCGAGAGTTGACGTTGAGCAAACGCTCGTTACCGGATTCCGGATGTTTAAATGCGAAAAGTCGCGCAGCATGTTGTATGTAGTACTCCACCGCGCCTCTTTACTCCCTTCCGCTCCATCAGCTCGCGCTCATCTATGTACACATTTTAGGCGTCGTTTTTCTTTTTCTCCCCTCGACTATAATGTCTGAAGGTGGTTGACCATGGTTTCTTATACGTATATTCTTTTACCTCCTGGTACTGTTGCCCTCTTTCTTTTCTCGAGCCTCGAGATGGCATTTTTGGAATTCTTCGGGGTTATTAAATTTTTAGCCACGACATTTCTCGACATTTGCGGAGAAATTTTCTCGACGTAATGCTCGATCAAAATGATTTATGCGTCTCATTTTTTTTACTAACGCCCGAGATGATTACGATGTCAGTTGAGATATTGCGAATGTTTTCGAGTGTGTTTTTGTCAGAGTGAGTGGCAGTAATTTCAGGAAGTACAAAGAATTAAGCGCTCATAGCAAAGATAGGGTGATTTCTACATTTCAGACGCTTCTGGTGTGGATATATTTAATTCCAAATATGTATCCGAAAGCAAACAGGCTGAATTTTTCGTAGCCACGGTGGTCTTGAACCAAGTCTATCCTCCGCTGACGACAGCAAGTGGGATTCTTGTTGGATGTGGTTCGGGACCTTTGTGGGATCACAACCTACTAAGAATCAAAATCGCCACTTGGGCCGTAATTTAAAAAAGTCGAAAAAAATTGTTTTTGCGATGTTTTCCCCCTTTTCACCCTCTAAAACTTGAAAGGAATGCATTTAATCGAAAAATATGCGAAGCATTTTTTTGTAGAACTTGAAACGGTGGACAGAAAAGGTCTCCACACATTTTTTCATATAAGACCTCCTGTTCGTGTGATGAACGTATTTTCGTTTCAAACGACTATTTTATCTGTCATTTCCCACGGTTTTGACCCCATAACTCAAAGGGAATGCATTTCATCGAAAAAAGTGTACAGTAATTTCTTGTAGATTTTTAGAAAATAAACAGAAAAGATTTTGATTCTCAGTAGGTTGTGATCCCACAGATGTCCCGAACCAGATCCAACAAGAATCTCACTTGCTGTTGTCAGCGGAGGGGAGACTTGGTTCAGGACCACCGTGTAACAAATACTCATGATGGATTCATTAGGCCTCATTCTGTAGAACATGTGGATATTAGGGTGGGCCGAAAAATGGAATTTTTTCCAAATCAAAACGCTTGGGGTCCCAGTTTTTGCCATATTGCACCTAGATGAAGGATAATTTTTCCTGCGATTTTTAAAATGAGGTTTTCTGCTGGAGCAAGAGCCCTGAAGATTTTTAGGAATGAAGGTTTTCTACTCGTTTTTTGCGTTATTTCTCAAACTGATCGAATTAGGCGGGGATCGCACCGGGGATGTGAATCATCTTACAAACCATCATTTCTGATGTATTTTTGCACGTAGAAACCAAATTCGTAGTCCGCTTGAGCCTCAGAAGTGGAGGCTATCTGTAGAATGCAAGACAACGATCCTAGCGGAAAAAACAGCGCTTTTCCGGAAAACAACAAATCACGTTAAAATCGGTATCCGTGGAAGAGCGCTCTATTTCTGGGTCCAGAACAGCACCACACTACTTTTTCTTACGTATTTCGACCTGCTGAAAACGATCCCGATGGTTTTAGGGAGCTTGGATACGTAAAATGTAGCAGATGACGTCGAGCGATTTTCATCCAATGCTTATACATTGACTGCATATCGTTGTACACGGGCTTTGACACATCGGTCATCGGCTTCTATTCACTTGAATTGCACGCACCAAAGCTACCTGGAACCACCGGGGTCGTTTTCAGCAGGTCAAAATACGTAAGAAAAAGTAGTTTGGTGCTGTTTTGGACCCAGAAATAGGGAGCTCATTCACACATACCGATTTTAACGTAGTTTGTTGTTTTCCGGAAAAGCGCTACGATCGTTGTCTTGCATTCTACTGAGAGCCTCCACTTTTGAGGCTCAAGCGGACCACGAATTCGGTTTCTACGTGCAAAAATACATAAGAAATGATGGTTTGTAAGATGATTCACATCCCCGGTGCGATCCCCGCCTAATTCGATCAGTTTGGAAAATAACGCAAAAAACGAGTAGAAAACCTTCATTTTTAAAAATCTTCAGGGCTCTAGCTCCAGCAGAAAACCTCATTTTGAAAATCGCAGAAAAATTTTTTTGATATACTGTGCGTAAAGTTGTGCGTAAAAGTCCATTTTGGTGCGGGTGTGCGGTGCGCAAGGTTGATCATGATTCCATTAACGTTCAGATTTTGGTGCGTAAAAGTGAAACCGTGCGTAAAAGTAACTTTGCGCACAGTTTTACAGTGCGCAAAGTTCTCGAAATCGTGCGCAAAGTAAAATCTGTGCGTAAAAAAACGTTAATCAACCGTTTTCCAATTTCGATTTTTACGGCAAAAAAGGCTGATCACAGAGCAGCAAACGATGACTCCGAAATTTTTCTAATCCCTCCGGCCCGTTTGTGAATCGCTACCCACGGAGTTGAAGTGAAAGAGGTTGCAGTTTAGAATCGAATGACGGGCATCCGGTAGCCTTGCAACCCGGCTGTTGAGAATGATTGAGTGGCTGATCACCTCCTAATCTACACTATGAGTACATTTTTGTTCCCAACTTGAGCGAATTCTCTTTGGATTTGTGATACCCGACTTATTGTCTTATACAAGTTAGAAATTCAAGAAGAGTGCGAAAATTCGCCGTTTACCCCAAATGTAAAAGGAATTCGAGTGAGCATTGGGAGAGATACTGTCCTCATCGGGTCTTGATCTATACAAGATCACAAGAATACACGAAGATTCGTAGGTCAGACGGCGATTGGATGAGAAATTGCAAGTCATATTAGTAAATAATCGTGAATATGAGAGATGTTGGTCATCGGTAGAAATATATTGTGTATTAATGCAGTTTCTATGTCGACAACAATTTTACTCAGTTTCCCGTATATGTTTCATCAGATACGTTTTTAAATGCAATCCAGTCTTTCATGTACCAATGCATTCAAGTAAATTTCTACGTTCTGACAGAAATCAGGATATTTGGAATGACATGAATCATGTGACGTCACTGATTTTCCACCCTCAATACTTCGAACGGAAGTTGAAATATTTCAGTTACTCCTTTTGCAACGAGATTACAATACTCGAGATGAATTCTAGCACCGTATTTTGGTTATGAGCTGGTTCAAGATATCTTTTTTTGATCCATTCTTCAGAATTCTTTTTTCAAGTGGGGGGCTCCGCCCCCCACACCCCCCGGCGGGGGCTTCGCCCCCTGCACCCCGACCAGGGGCTTCCGCCCCTGGACCCCGTTCTTCCCCCCTTTGCGCCTTCCACCAACTTCGGTGGTATGGACCGAACACCAACTTTCCGCACAGATATATCAAAAAGAATCGTAAGCAACTCGGGCGCAATTTTACGCCCTCGTTCCCGAAACTTTCGTGCGTAAAAGTGAACTTTTTACGCACAGTTGTAACTTTGCGCACGGTAAACCGTGCGCAAGAGTACTTTGCGCACAGCGCAAAATACTTTGCGCATTGCGCAAAAGTTACAACTGTGCGCAAAGTTCACTTTTACGCACTCATTTCGGGAACTCGTGCGTAAAATTTCTTTGCGCCCTTGTTGCTTAATGTACTATTCTTTATCTAGGTGCAAAATGGCAAAAACTGGGACCCCAAGCGTTTTGATTTGGAAAAAATTCCATTTTTCGGCCCACCCTAGTGGATATAGCTTATCCCATGCAAAAGGTATCACCATTCATCCAATTTTGTATCCATTTTCAAACCCATGTTATGAGAAAAGTGCAAACTGCGTACGCGATTAAAAATTGGAATTGGTTTGAGATAGGCAAACGAGATTCCCAGAAACTACAATAAATATTTATCGAGAGAATTATCTTGGTCCCATTGGACAAAGAGATATTCTGGGTTAAAATGAGTTACCACCCCGTTCAAATGACTAGATTCCACGAGAAAAATTAGTTATCTCAATTATTCAGGGTTCAATGAAAATAGAGCAAACGAGATCACAATTTGAACACATTTGCGGAAGGAATACTTCAGAGCGGTCGTCGACTTTTACTGCGAGAAAATCCTACCCATGTAAAAAAAAGCAAACGACGAATGCCAAAGAACGAAAGATCCATTCGTCGACAGGATATATAGCTCTAGATATAAAAATTCCATCACATCAAACCAGAAGAAGAAAATTTTCTACATGAGCACGCCCTCGGAATACCATCATCTCATGGCCCATACTTACAGCCTCACACATACTAGCATTTTCACCGCAAAATTCAGCATATATTCCCGACTCCTATCCTCCCGTCTCCAAATCAGGTCGAAAGCCCTTCGCGGTCTAATATCAGCATCGTCGTTTCCCACACGTATAAAAAGTATATCCCTTCCATATTCCACCTACCATCACATATCCTCTTCAAAACTCTTCCTTCCAAGTAGGTACCCCTAAAAGTCATATACAGAAATATATAGTCCTGGAAAGGAAGGAAGAATCGGGTTGATGCGAGTCAAAGTATTCGTTAAATGCGGCGTAATAAGCCGACCTAGAATATTTTCCTCGTAGTCAGGCAAAGAATAAACTCGAGACATTTGCATCCTCACTTTAATAATACCTACGACGATTCTAGCTCCCTTTTCCATATTCCTGAGAAGGATGCAAAAGTAAATGGACCATTTGCCAAGAGATTGTTTCTTTCTCCCTTTCTTTCTATGTGGAATGGGCCAGTTTAGGCCGCTCGGTTACACCTTAGGTATAATATTCTTTTCAGAGTAGATGACTGTACTGGGTGGATTTAGCATTCGTTGGATGTCTCTGGGATGGGAAATATTCTTATATTTGCTCAAGGTTATATTGAGCGGAAAGTGCGGTGGAGGTACTCGAAATTACACGTACATTTGCGATGTGCGGTAGGAAGCTGTGCTTGCGATCTGTGCTATGTTTCAAAGGACGTCGTCGTGGTGTCGTAGTTGAGAATTTCTGTATGGTGGTGGCCGGAGCCAACCGAAGTATATATGTATTGGCTGTTTGATGTTTGAGTTTGAGCAAGTTTACGGATTATTTCGTGCCTAGAGAAGCTTACGCGGGATTTATCGCGCACTCCGTTTAGTCGATCAACTTTGAATGTTTGCAACTATTTCTTCTTGCATATATTCTGGTTTCCTCCAGATTCTCAGGATTCAATTCTGGTATGATCGAATACTGTTGATAGAGTCGTTTTTTGTGTATCGAGATTACTGTGAAAATTCTCCAGGTGAAAGTCGCTCAAGGCAAACGCGTTCCCATTTTTTGACGTAAGATTCTAGAAATTCTCAATAAATGAAGAAATAATGTACCGTCAACTGGGGTAACTTTGGGACAGGCGGGGGGGGGGGGGGGGTAACTTTGGGACAACCCATGGAAGAGTCATTATCACGCGCAATCATCTAGGTAGATAATCCTGAAGCTTTGGTACCTGTTCTCCCTACTTGGGGCACGCATGAGTAATGTTTCGCACCGGCGCAACGTGCTCTATTAGTTGTGGGGCCATTTATAGACAGACTTCTTCAAGAGTATGTTTCCAACTCAAAAAACAGTCTTTCGAACAAATGGGTGAGGTACCAACCTTTACAGGGTGACTCCAAGGTAACTGAGCCAGATTTCACTTGCCTGTACAGATATCTGAACAAATCCATCGTTACACTGGCGTACTTTCACCCAGTTTCCATTTTGTAGCGGAAAAACTAAAAAGTGTGTGTTATCTTGTGTAAACCGGGGTAACTTTGGGGCATGACTTTGAGCGCCCATAACTCTGGACCAAGGGTGTCCGAATATACTTTTATAACATTCAATCAAGAACTGGGACTGTAAGCTTTCGACTGACCACAGACACAATGCAATTCTGATGCAACTGGTGCGAGATATACAAGTTACATGAGTTTTAAGCAGAACAGTGCGATTTTTGTCCCAAAGTTACCCCAGTTGACGGTGGCCGTCGAATCCTCTATACGATGCATGCTGTCCCAAAGTTACCCCAAACCGGTTTAACTTTGGGACACGATTTTGAGCGCTCATATCTCCAACTAGAGATGTCCAAATGCACTTTATAAACACCGCAATCAAGAGCTGAAGCTGTAAGCTTTCGATTGTCTACATATACAATGCACTCCTGATGTAAGACGTACAAGTTTTGCGAGGTTTAAGGGAAAAAATGCGATTTTTGTCCCAAAGTTGCCCCAGTTGACGGTATGTCACAATTTTGATGAAAATTGAGATGGCTCCAGACGCGGGAGGTATATGTCAATATTGAATTCTCCAAGAGATCGTTTTGATAGTATTCAAGAGACAAAAACTGTACCAGTATCATTTCAGCATCATGCAATAAAGTTCCTGTTTCGAATAATGAAATCAAAATTCTCTGGAAGAATGACAATAAACAAATGCAACCTCCAACAGGAAACAAGAGCGATTTGAAGAATATCGACTCCAATAGACTTACACCGATGCAATTCTGGAATAAGAGCTACATCTTGGAGACAAAAGATCGAATGAGAAGTTGATTTATCCTACTCTGCAGCAAAATTTTTTCAATCCAGATCATTCTGTTTGATTAGCGGTTATTGTGGAAAAATTTTCTATTAACTAGAATTTCTTGTCTCGTGTATCGAACTATGGTCATAAAACATATCGACGCTAATAGAAGAGGAAATCGATGATTCCGTACCCATACCTCACTATCAATGTGAATTGTCAGTTTTTGAAACTATGGTTTCTTATATCTCCATGAGCAATTTGTCGAAAGAGTTTCGAAGTTGGCACAAAATAATTGGAGATTTTGACCTAACTCATAGAATACCTTGAGGACTGATGTCGAGTAAGATCTAGTTTAACAACATGACATTATGTGTATCATACAGTACAGAGTTTTCAGAATAAGTAAGCTGTCACGATTTTGCAAGTTCGTTGAAATTTACGACATAACTCTAGACAATTTTAGGATAGCGATATATGTGTTCAGTTCACTGTACACACCATGGCGAGTTCTTCTTAAATCATAGTTTGCTCCAGAAATTTCGCTACAGGTCAGCAACCTGGAATATATTTCCAAAATTCCATCGATCTGGTCACGGCGAAACCGCTTTTGGTTGTTAAACTCGCTACAATTGACGGGGCTAATGAGGCGACCTGCTTTAAAATTGTGGTAGTGAATTTTTTGATCCATGCTCACTATTGAGAATTCGAACTAGTCTTTAAAAGTACCTACTTTCACTAAAGATGTTGTAACAGACTATCTATTCCTCACAATCTCTTCTATGTCTCTCATCACTATGATAATTTGTCTTTTCATGATTATTCTCTCGGTTTTTCCTCAATTTTTTTATCAGTCATCCACAAATGTACCCAGCCGCAAACAACTCAGAATCTCGGTTCTTCCATCCAAACTTCAAAACCTCCAAACACGATCATAATCAATAGCCCTTTTCCCTTAGGATCACTCGATCAAATTTACCACACCAATTGATTTTACAGAGATTCTGATCGACCATACATTCAGTCTCCATTTACCCTCACAAGCTCACCCATCAATTTTCTATTCTGACTATTCTAACCTATCTAACCTTCGTAACTCCCATCAGACTCTCAATCCATTTTAATCTCAAAGTTCAGGATCAGTCTAAACAAGACCCAGTAGCATACTTGATGTATATGACACGACAACATCATACTCATCACCAGTAGCTAGACGTATAATACTCAAGGCCAAAGTTTGAAAAGGACGTTTAAAGCTCGCTTGAGTTGAGTCAGGTCTCACGCGCGCAAACGGGTAGAGAAATGAGCTTGCGAGAGAGGAGGAGGGAAAATCTCGAGGTGTGAGACAACGGCATGCATCCAGAGCTTGATAATGCTATATATGAGGCACCCTTCTGCAGTGCAATTGAGATATAAATATAGATATATGGTAATAATGGTATAATACGAGGAGCGTCGCGTATACGAACAAACATAGTAAACAAGAGAATGCAGATTAACTCGTTAAAACTTATAAATGTTATCCTGTACAGATATAGGTGAGCTTGCAAAGATAGCTGAGGATGTGTATACGATAGTATGGGTTTAGGGCGCTGCAAGCTCAAGAATATTACTCATGGTCCAATGAAAAGTTTTAAAAGAAAGTCGTTTGGCCATGAGACAAGTGCAAGACTATGATGATAATCGGTGGGTCCAGTGCCATCTTATCTTCTCGTTTGAAGCTTCATTGAAGACTGCGATATAATTGTATAATCACGCTTAATCCAAGGTTGGGTCTTTTTCGAATGAAAAAAAGAAACCTGAATCTCTGTGCCACGTCATACTGGACTTTGCGAGTTTGAAGGGAACCAGAGAGGTACTTTAAGGGTACACGTACATTTTCTGGCGCAATTATTCCTGATTTCCCACTTACTCCGTTCCTCTTGGAGAATTTGGGATTGTCTGATTCTAGGCCCTTTCGTACAAATTTTCTTTCCCGAGTTCATCGTCAAGCACAACTTTTTTATGACACAAAATATCAAATAGAATTAATTTTCACAGTTTGCGAAGTACTTCCTCGTCAGAATCAACTTTTCATGAATTATCTGGTCAGATTCGTGCCCTACTGGTGTCATGCTCAAACAGGGGAGTCTTGTAGGATCTTAACCTACAAGGAGGCGTCCAGGTAGTGTGGGTCACGGATTTTTCTAAAACTGCGGGAATAATTCCACCAAAAGATGGTACCGAAAGCTGTAGAGTCGGGCGCTTAAACTCACTCATATACTGATCGATGCACCAAGAAAATTCCTTAGGGGCTCCAGACCTCAATCTCATCAGTGTAACATCACCAAGCTTCCTCTATTTCCAGAAATCACAGGGATTCATAGAAATTTTCTTGATTCCGCGCTCATAATCAATGTCTCATCTCTCAATAGCAGAAAAATATGTACAATAAAAATCAGATACCATCGCAGTCAGACAAATCCGCCGGGTTATCTTGCATGCACCAAATGAGGCCAGGGATCTCCTTTCACTCATGAGACAGAAATTCTTGTCGAATTTCTATGTACTGTAGGATCGACAATATAAGGAAAGTTTTCGAAATTGAACATGTTTCGATGACCTCAACATATTTATAAATAAATAGCATTACGGCCACGGTCCGTGCTACGGCCGTAGTGTGACAATCGTATTACGGGCGTATATGTACGACCCTATTATGGCCTTATCCCGACAACCTTGAGGACAATGAAGATACACTAGCGGTATACGGCTCTAGTACGCTCTTCTCTTACCAAAGAAGTCCTTCAAGGTTTTCCTATAAAATAAACAATTCTCAAGTTGTTGCTGATGAGAATTGATTGAGTTATGACTCAAAAATTTGGAGTTACACATGCAAATGTTGACAATAATAATTAATGCTCTGGCTAATTATTTTCAACTGGATGACCTAGATTCCACTCGATATTTTCCGGAAGCCAGCCATAACTTTCCTTAGAAGCAAAAGGAAAAACATGTCTGATTACTGTTTCAAAGCACTGGGAGGACATTCACTCCAATTGTCGAACAAAATACAGTGTCACAGCCTCTTCCCGTTGGTATTGAAGAATTTGAAAGCTATAATCTTAGTTGTAAGACATGAGAGCCGAAGTGCCACCAGTGTTTAAGAATGTCTTCATTTAGAAAGTTACGAATTATATTGTGATAAACTTATCGTTTACAAATCACAAGGTTCATTATTTCGATACATTTATGAGATAATCCAGTCAAACCTCGAGGAGCCTGTCAATGACGCACGAATACCTATTATTATCAATCAAGTCATGTTCTCGCTGTGAGGTCGATCCAAATGAACACAATATCTCGGTTTTCTTCACAGTGCATTAAGATGAAATGTATCAGTCTTATTATGGAAAATTCAGGTGTGTTAGGAGGCCAATGAAGCCTTCTGTTCTCCAATTGCGAGTTTCGTTGAATTAGGACTCAACAAGAGCGAGTGTTGGAAGATTTCTTGCATTTACAGGATACCAAAGTAATTTTTCCGGTTCCTCCTCAGTTCTCTAAATTTTTTAGTCAGTCACTGAAAAAATTTGGTACGATGGATTAATTCACTCTCGAGCTTCGCTGACTCCGCAGAGGAGATCCAAAAATGCATGATTTGAGCCATACTTGTGCGAAGCTCTCTCAGAATCTTCATTGGCGAACTTGTCAGACCTTGTGTTGTGGACACCATGGATTTATCAATGATATTCAAATTTTCAAGGTCACGTTTTTTTTTCGATACTCAGATCCAGAACTTTGAGCTGTCATTGAATAGGTTCCCTCGAATTTTTTGGAATGGTTTGTTTCTAGTAATCTAGCAATCAGTGAACCTAAATTTGGAGGAATTTGGAACAAAGCTGAGGATATTGAATTTTGAGACATCTGTTTTGAGCTTAGTATCGGAACTCTGTTTACACGCGTGACATTTTTTTTATTCACATACAAACAACTAAGAATTCCTCAAATGTCATCATCACAGGCTTGAGTTCACATGAAATATTGGAGACGAATGCTGCCCTGCGAATGAATCCAGGAATAAACTCCGATGATAGACCTCAGAAGAAGAACTAATGGTCACAGTTATTAAAATACTCAAAAAATCCGATAAGTTCATTTGAATTTTTTCCACTAAATCATAGTCCTCACATTCTTGGACTAAGACTACAATTTTTAAATTCGATCCAAAGTTTCTTTCGTCACGTCTCATTGAAACGCTCTGTTCAAATTCCCTCTGAATTGTACACTCGTGAAAAATGAGTATCAGTGCAAAGAGAAGTGGACAAGTATGCGTATTTCCCTGAACAAAGGAGAAAATCTACGCCGAAGCATTTAACGAGAACTAACCCCGAAAACACTTCATGACCGCCATATTTAGCTCGAGATTCAGCGATCGTGGCTGTTGCAACAAAGGAGCTTTGAAAATACCAATTATACGGTAGCGCATACAGCACTGCGTTTTCAAGAAAAAAGCATTCACTGCGCATCACAATACACCTATTGAGGCAACCTCTTTCCATTCCGCACATTTGAATTTTCTCCACGAGAAGCATGGGGAAAAAATAATTAGAATAGAAATGACGATGAGAAGCTGCTGTTTGGGTTTATATTTTCAGTTGAAAATCAGCAAGCGAGACTCATTATCTAAATGACAATGAATTTGTGAGTTTGAAGTTCAAATTCGAGATCCACGAGATATTAAATCTTGTTACAGATCCTCACCCCTCCCGAGGGATGAATGTTTTGATCAGGATTGAAAATTTGACGAATATTCAAACATTGTCAACATTATCAGAATCTCTAACATTCGAGTTCTTACTAAATTCTACTTCATTTAGAAATCAAAGTTTGATGAAATAATATTGGCATTTTGGGTCAAAGTCGCACAACGTCAAGCCACCGCGGCCTCGTGGATGAGATCCTGGCCTTCAACGCAGAAGGCCTGGATTCCAATCTTGGCTGGCAACAATGTGAATCCTCATAGGTACCTATTCGGCAAGTTCGATGGTTTGATGTCTACCTAAGATCGTGGATCCCGCATAAATATCTTGCAAACACGTTCAAAGTACATCGATAATAGAAAAATGTTGAGGCGATGCGGTCACCATGCAAGCTGAGAATCATTTCCGCATCTTTCTTCGATTCTGTTGCGATTTGGGCTAAACGACGAGTGCACAAATATTTTTCATCATCTCACTTATAGTCCGGTCTCCGGCCGACCTTTTGTTGGTCTGTTGGCCTCCAGCAAGGTGACAATTTGGCTGGATAAGAGCCAAAATTACAAGAAATTACCGCCAAAGGTGGACACTCTACGTGTGGTACAAGCTGAGATATGGATTTTTTAAATAATTACTTCGTAAGCGTTATATGTCCGTTATCCTCCAGTGGCCACCCTATGCTTATTTGGAAGCTCACGAAACGTACATTGAGATGGAAAGAAGGCGGACAGTCCTAGTGTGGTCGGAATTGGGGTGTTGAGGGCCAAAAGGTCAAATTTTTGGGTCAAAATGGCGAAAATGACGATTTTTCGCGTATAACTCAGAAACGATGCACCTAATCGAAATTTTACGTCAGTACTTTTTTATTCATCTTGTTAAGATCTTGAAATTTGTGTTCGGGTAATTTTTCTCAGAAATGCGTCATTTCTGAGATAATGGCGTTGCGAGTTGTGAAAAGTAGACGCTCAGACCTCCTGATACGTACAACTCAAGAACGGCGCACTTGGTCAAAATTTTACATCAGTACTCTTTTGTTCGTCTTGTCAAGATCTTGAAATTTTTATTCGAGTAATTTTTCTCAGAAATGCGTCATTTCTGAGATAATGGCGTTGCGAGTTGAGAAAAGTAGACGCTCAGACCTCCTGATACGTGCAACTCAAGAACGGCGCACTTGATCAAAATTTTACATCAGTACTTTTTTGTTTGTCTTGTCAAGATCTTGAAATTTGTATTCGGGTGATTTTTCTCAGAAATGCGTCATTCCTGAGATAATGGCGTTGCGAGTTGTCAGGATAAGACGTTGGGATCTCCGGATACGTACAACTCAAGAACGACGCACTTGACCAAAATTCAATATCAGTACTCATTTACTATTCATGTATTTTGAGATCTTTAAATCTGTAAACGAATCTTTTTCCTCAAAATCGTATAATTTTTGAGGTATGAACATTATCAGTGGGGGCTAGCAGGCGCCTCGAATGTCCTTTGTATCGTGGATATAGAAGCGTGGAATCGATGTGGCTGGACCGACAACGGAGAGAGCTTGGATATTGTGTGGTTTGATGGTAATCCGTCTCAAGAAAAAGTAATAGATGTCCTTCATGACGACGATGATCGGAATGAAGATGAGGTCAGTGGGGATTCTGTTGGTGATTTGAGTGACTTCGATATGTGTGCTACCGATGAAAGTGATGAGGAACGATGGTAATTTTGTACGATAGAAATGTTTCACTGTTTCAGTTATGTACGGTACAATTTTGACATATGAATAAATATAAGTACCCTCTCAATAGGGACTCATTTTATTTCGAAAAATCAGAGATTTCGAGACTGAAATCTTAAAACGTTAACGAAAAAGAACGAACATAGAATAACGTTCTATCGCATCAATCTCCATATGTACACAAGAAAGCGTCTCGTACGATTAATACCCGCAACTAATAATGTTCATACCTTAAAAATTATCCGATTTTGAGGAAAAAGATTCGTATACAGTTTTGAAGATCTCAAAATACATGAATAGTAAATGAGTACTGATATTGAATTTTGGTCAAGTGCGTCGTTCTTGAGTTGTACGTATCCGGAGATCTCAACGTCTTATCCTGACAACTCGCAACGCCATTATCTCAGAAATGACGCATTTCTGAGAAAAATTACTCGAATAAAAATTTCAAGATCTTGACAAGACGAACAAAAGAGTGCTGATGGAAAATTTTGACCAAGTGCGCCGCTCTTGAGTTGTACGTATCAGGAGGTCTGAGCGTCTACTTTTCACAACTTGCAACGCCATTATCTCAGAAACGACGCATTTCTGAGAAAAATTACCCGAATACAAATTTCAAGATCTTAACAAGATGAATAAGAAAGTACTGATGTAAAATTTCGATTAGGTGCATCGTTTCTGAGTTATACGCGAAAAATCGTCATTTTCGCCATTTTGACCCAAAAATTTGACCTTTAGGCCCTCAATACCCCAATTCCTACCACACTAGGACTATCCACCTTCTTTCCATCTCAATATACGTTTCGTGAGCTTTCAAATGAGCATAGGGTGGCCACTGGAGGATAACGGACATATAACGCTTACAAATTAATTATTTAAAAAATCCATATCTCAGCTTGTACCACACGTAGAGTGTCCACCTTTGGCGGTAATTTCTTGTAATTTTGGCTCTTATCCAGCCAAATTGTCACCTCGCTGGAGGCCAACAGACCAACAAAAGGTCGGCCGGAGACCGGACTATTAGATTTGTCCGCTCTTCGTTAAGGCTAGTCCGTAGAGAATCCTGATATTTTGCCCGATAGATGGCGCTTTGGTCGTACTGCATGTGCGATGGGAGATTATGAACCACTTTTTTGCCTCATAGTATTTCAACCACACATTTCCCACTCAAACGAGATGAGTCAAAAGAAGCACCATAAAATTTCCAACTGAATGAGTTGTCACACAAGCGGAAATTTTTCCGATATCTCGGGAGAATCTTAGCTCTTCGGCCCGCTCGGCTAGGTATCCTGATCGATGCTCTCACTAGTTCAAGGTTTTTGCGAGCTGGATTCAGAATTTTTGAACGTGGGAGGGCTCATTCAATAGGAAATTCCAAACCACAGGGAGCCTAGTATCTGATATTGGCCGGAATTGTTATGTTATTGAGGAATAAACCGAAATAGGAGAGGACGCGCTCTGTCCCATCAAAAAATTGCCTTCAAGTTTTTCCCGATTCCTAATGAATGAAATGTCATGAGACTTTGCATGGTATCGTGTTATAAGATTTCACAGGTGGCCTAGTATCTGAATAACACATTCAGTACCAATAAAAGCGTATAAACAATAACGCTCTCAGAATCATTGGATGCAGCTGCAACCTCAAAGTACGCCGGTGCGTGTCTGGTTGCGGTTTTGCGGGAACTCCGGACTAGCCTTAAACCCCAAATTGCAAGAGAATCGAAGAAAGATGGGAATGAAAATGTGCGTATATTATAGGCTAGGAGGTTCCCGTGACCGATCTATTCCTACTTTTCTCCGATTCTCTTGTGATTTGAGCTAAGCGACGGATTGAGGAATACAAGTTGGACAATAACAAGTATTCGACAACTCACCCACATTTTGGATCATCAAACTTTTTATGTAAGATGTATTTTGAAGGTCCATCGTCGCGTGACTTCATTTTCTGTAAAATTTGCGTTGAACCTGGTTTGTCTACAACTTATTTATCGTCTGGTATCCAAAACTTACACACAAATTATAATCCTAACCTCTAAATCAAAAATCTTAAGAAACTCGTTCTCCAAAAAATACCAACTTGACAATTAGAAAATGGGAAATTGCATTCAAATCGCTCACACATTCGACAAGTTTAGGTAACTCTTGTTTACAAAAGACAGCTTGTTGCCATTGTAGAATATACTTAAATGTTAGTCAGGTACTCTGATGGTTTTAGAAATCCACTTATGATGATGCGTAACATTAGTAAAAACGTCCGGATGATAGCGATCACCACAAGTCTTGTTGAACTGTTTTGCGTAAACACCAACGAGTTGATCATCGTATACCAATGGACCACCCTCATCTCCATGACAAGGTCCCTTTCCTTTACTTGAAAAGAATCCAGCACACATCTGGTCATCCGCTATACCACCAAAATCTTTATACACCTCGTTGCAATCACTTTCATCAACCAAAGGTAATTCTACAGCCAGAAGATCAGATCTTGAACCATTTTCAATTTCTCCCATTCCAACGACTACCGATACCGATCCTTTACCAATATCATAATTAGGATCAAATGGTATTGGTTTGCATTTTTTTCTCCAACCAAATCTACCCTTGATTAGAATCAAGGCAATATCGTTGATTGGTTGTCCAAATTTTGTTATTGTGTAATCTGGATGAATGATTATTTCTTTGATACGATAAGTTCTGCCACTACGATTTCTGGTGTTTGTACAACCTCGAAGAGTCAAGTTTTGTAATCCTGTTGGGGGTATACAGGAAGCTGCGGTGACGACAAACTTGGTTGAGATTATCGTAGCTCCGCAGAAGGACGAGTTGTTGTATTCCATTGAGACGAAGTATGGGTGGCGTTCGATAGGATCAGCTGTGTGAAGGTTGTATGCGGCTATTTCGGGAGTTGTGAAACAGCCCGTATAGATCGTTTCCGCTGAAATTTTAACAAATTAGTTAATGAATGGGGATTTCCTGAACTTTTAAATGAGTTGTGGTTTTGAATGAGTTGTGAGGTTTCATTCGTCTTCAACGTCTCATTGCATAGTGCTTCTGAGCCTATTTAATCAGTTCGTCCCGCATGTGAGGACACGCCCGGGAAACAATACATTTTATAACTAGTGATTCCATAATAGTAAAATACGTCAAAAAATCTGGAAAGTCTCTAGAGATCTCTGACAATAACGCTAGGAACATATTTTCACGATAACGAACTTGTTCTATG
Organism: Eretmocerus hayati; assembly: GCA_029851415.1. Lineage (NCBI taxonomy): Eukaryota > Metazoa > Arthropoda > Insecta > Hymenoptera > Aphelinidae > Eretmocerus > Eretmocerus hayati. The sequence continues at coordinate 28,121,213 of CM056741.1, forward strand.
CTCCTGTTCGAGAGAGAACTGAAAAGAACCAAATTTTTTCAGCTTCGTGGTTTTGCTAGCTTTGAACATCTTGCAATTTGTTACTGGCTTATTTCGTATCAAAAAATTTTTGAGAGGCTGAGAAGTGGATCCCTAAGTGAGCGGATCAAACTCTGGAGGTTCTTGATGGAAGCTCAAACCAATGTTCCAATAGCCATGAATTTGTTGTAGATATCCACGGAACAAAATGTTCTGAAGAAATCCCACGGATATCAGCCATGGATTCGTGGAATGAACTTGTCGCCTATTCCTCATACAAATTCCTCGCGGAATCAATTAATATGTTCATTGCTGGAGAGGGACTTCAGGATCAGAATTACATTTCCTGTCGTAAAACAATTTTCACTGCTCATAGAGAAGAATATTTGCAACTCTCTGCTCATCAGATTCATTGCAGCCGACGTATTCGAATTGTGACTGGGACCTGAGCGGACCTTGATCCATAGGATTTTTTTAGAGTAAAACTCTCGGTAAAATGTATCCGAGGTAGTTATAGTTTAAAGGAATGAGTTTCCCGGGACCGGATCTTAGGATCCCGGAAAATTCATTTCAAACCCTAAATATCTCGAACCCACCTCACTCCCATAGGATCCGGAGTGTTTCCAGATACACAGAAGTACTAGCCCAAATTTGAATTGATAGTAGTCCAACTATGAGAGTTGAAATTATGAATCTGAATCATAGTTGTGTTTCAAATTCTGAACATTCCATCGCGTGCGCATACCCAAGACATACTTCCCGAAAATTAATAGATATTTGGATTGGATATAATGAATTTCACAACATATTTGCTCCCCACTGGGCTCATTTTCAAAACGCTGAGGAGTAAGAGTAACAGAATCATAGAAACTAGAACTCTAAAACGCGCGCGTTGCGCGCGGATGGTTACGATGCCTTAAAATTCTGGAACAAAAGGCAAAAGCTATTGTGTTTGAGAAAAAAATTATGCAGGTATATATGGTACCAAAAAGGAGCAAATATGATATAGTATAAAAATATGGAATCGAAATGCCATTTATCTATATGTTTATCTATCTAACATGCCTCGAAATCTAAATTTATGAATCGCATTCAAAAATTCACGACTGTCTGAAGGATTTTTCGAGTAATCTCAAAAAACTATTCGATCTACGAAGTGCGCGCGCTGCACGCGCATGGTTCAACCACCCGTATGGTGTGGGATCAAAGAACTATACAGTTTTTACGAAATATTATTGAGGTTGAACATGAAGGAATGAAGATCATTTTGAGAACTGGAGAATTGAGCTCAAATCCGAAGTCAATGATTTAAATTTATGCAACGCTTGTGCATGATAATTTCAATTTCCACGTGAAATATGTGGGTTTCCAATTTGACTGAGATTTTCAAAGGTTTTTACTCATTCTCGGATGGAGACATATTTCTCTCCTCCTCCTTTTTCTACTCTAAGTCGGCTATAGAAGAGAAGGAGGAAACATTTTTCAAGGATATGCACAAAGATCAGCCAATCAGCCTTTGTAAAGCAAGATTTTTTGTATGTTTCTGTAGAAATTTGTTTTAGTCCACAAATGAAAAATTTTCGATCGATTATTTGAAATTCAATTGATCATCATCTAGAAATGAGAAAGTTATTGAACCTCCTATAATTTGAAAAAATACATTATTCACAAATAAGAAATTCCTCAATCCATTCGGTCCAATTCAGTGCCATCCACCAACTGAGGAGTTGTTTCACGTATTAGAATTTGAAGAATTATTTTCACAAATTAAAAACTTTTTTAAGAGTGATGTAAGGATATTCAAAATTCACAAGGAGAATTTTAGTTGATCTACCTTAACCACAAAATTTTATACATGCGATTTAAGAATTATGTTGAAACATTCACGAAAAAAATTCTAGTTAATCTACCCCAATCAAAAAAACAGTATAGATGCAACTTCGAAGTTTGTATGAATCATTTTGAGAATTCAGATAAGCATTCTTGAGATCTTTCCGATGGTTGAAGGAAGGAAGATGAAGTATCAGAAATCAAATCTTCAAATGATCACCATTATTAACCTCATCATTACACGGGATATCCGATATTCCTGTTGTCGGTCAAGCAGCAATCTACTTTCCTATCACTCATTTAGCGCGCGAATCGCGATCCGATTAATACAAACAGGTGTAATAAAACCCGATATGATGCGCAGGCGCGACGATCACCTGCTCAATGTTGACAACGAAGCAGACAGAACTGGACAGAACGCTACAGAGCATGAGTTCAGATGCTTGAAACTCATCGTTACTTTTATTTCGATAAATTCGAAATAATCAACAGATATAATAGTTCGGCTATGTAGATCGCATAATTGAAGACTTTCGACTGTATTGATCCACGTATAGATACATTCAAATAATCCAATGTCATTAATCCACAGCAACACACATTGAGACCACTCGTAAGTGGCGCGCGAAATCTCGATCGGAACGCCTCGAATCTCGAATATCGAAGTTATCCATTGATAATATAAGATTTATCTGGATCGACGTTCATTCATCATGGACTACAAAGAATTAACTGATTCATGAGTGAGTCTCTACAAAACTTAGAATGATCATTGATCGATCATTGACTTACCAATGGCGACGATTGAAAGTATCAGCAATGATACTCGTCGTGAATTCCACATGATAGACTCAGGAGTCGTTGTGAAGATTTCACTTTGAGTAGCTCCGTCTTCTTTCGCAGACCGTCACTTTGTGTCGATGGCCAATAATTATTTTTCCATGCATCAGTAAGATTTTGAAGTATTGAATTCCTCAACATCTCAATAGATCCAAGAATTTTTCAGCCCGGTTGCAAACAACGAATTCACTCTAGCATAAATGTCATTAGCATGTGAATGGCAATGTTTCTTGCGCTGTTAGTTCCAGAACAGAGACTCCTTATTGCAAGAGTAAGCATCAGAAAAACCCGGTAACTCTTGTCACTGCCTCGTCTGTTTCTTTATCCACAGTAGGATCGAATATAAATCTATGTCATGCATGCTGTGCCATTTTTGCGCTCGAATTTATCCATTCCTATGGAGGTGCATCGACGGAATATCCTCAAAGTAGTTCACGGGCTGATCTTCCATCCACGCTGGAATGTCGTTGTTGCCTATGCATAATAGAAGATTCATTTAGACTACATCCAATTTTTTGTGATACCCTAAAATCGGGTAATGGGGTCTGGGTGGGTGATTCGGGACACTTTTTATCTCCGCTATAGATTTCTACTCAGAAATCACAAAGCATAACTACAAACGCTTATCATAAGGATGCAACTCAGAGCTACTGAATAAAAACCCGCAGTATACTGTGTGAATTTTGAAGACGAAGTGATCGCACAGACGAAAAATGGTCCGAACTACCCACCCGGACCGGATTACCCGGTCTTACGGTATCACGCATTATTAAAATTGGGAAAAACATGAAATTCGTCAGACAGCAGGACATAGCAAGGCTAGAAGCAACACATTTGTCCTAAACATAGTTGCACGTCATGAGAGAATATTTGAGAAATCCTTTCCTGGCTTGAAGCATGTCTACACATGATCGAAAGCTAATGAAGTATAATTTTGAGGTTAGGATGGACAAACTCAAGCTATACCTCACACGATGGCTCAAATTTTATACTTTCTTGCACGTGAATATCATATCCGACTGATTGAAATCTCATCTTAGGGATCAATACTTCGTTTGAATTCGAAACCAGTTTCCTTCATCCCACGTGTGCATAATTATAAACGACCGAAATTTAGCTACATTATTCGAGATCATATTATAGATAAGTGATTTTGAATCTTAAATCAAGAAAAATTCTCATTCCGTTATGAATCTCTGATTTTGTAACAGGCAACACGTTAGTTGTGATGGGGCCCATTGATGAGCCCCTTCTAGCCTCCCCTGTATGCAGGAATCTTTCGTCTCGTGGAGAACATTGGGCGGTGTCCATTGGTTTGGCCCATGGATTTAATTTTCCGCAGTGAAAATATCTTATGAGAAATCAATTGTCGACGTTTCAATGGATGGGATAATGTCTCCAACTGACATCGTCAAAAATCAGCTGATCCCATGATCGGATTGGGAATATTCTACATGCCGAGGAGATTTCAAGTTTGAGCTTAGCTTCAGAGGATTTTTGCAAGCCACCAAAGATCAATGCGTAGATCAAACCCCGACCTCTCATTCTTCAATATATGAGGCTCAAATCCAGATTAGATGGTGAAATGAGAATGAGTCCTAGATGCCGAATCATGAAATTTCAATATCACTCGATCGAACAGAAAGACCCGATTGCATCATTTGAAATGATTATGAATGCGGTACAGTGAAGAATATCATTTCCGTGAGCACATTATCGATGATCTCTATTGATCCGTATTCACCTATTTCCTCCCGGTTTTCCTTAACTTTGTTTGTTTGGAATTTCCGACACCTGCAATTGATGATTTGGCATTTGGTAGGTTTTTTCGTCATACAGCTGTTTGAGTAACATCTGCATTATCTTCATGAATAACTAGACTCCGAACCATAGACTTCTTTTTTGAAAACGGCAAATTATTCGTGTAAGATTGATTGACGTAAATTCCTAGCAACTCTACTGTAAGCGAGCATTGAACTGCCGACAATTTTTGGAACATGTTGAACGTTAGTATTGCACGGTCGATAAAATTGCTACTTCTATCCGCCAAGGATTCACTTGAAGATTGAAAGATTATTTAAACAAGTGGATCTCAATGATAAATTTACAAGTCGTGAGTCACAATCGGTGTGATTTATCGATTCGCGCATATTGAGAGCCTCGCTCGAATTGGAATAAACCATGATTCCGACGTAAGCACATGAACAATCAAAAGATCTGCGTACACTAATTGCGAACCGTTTCACAGTATCTCGATAAATAAATCATTCAGGTGTAGATAAGGCAACACACGCGGAAATTTCCCTACGAATTTTTGCATCTGCACGTGTCGATTGAATGACCCAAATTTTCTGGATGAGCTTATACTCAAAGTTACATCTGATGAAGGAGAAATCTTCTAAATGTTACGTCATATAGCGGGTACCTGGTGAATAAAATTCAAATCTGTCTGCTCTCAATTTTTTGTTAATCATGTCGAGTATTAGTTGAAATTCTTATCGGATCCAGAGTACTTAAGTGTGGTTAGGTTAGGTTAGACGTGTAGCCCACTGTGATACATTGTTCATATTTCTTGGTCGGGCTACCCTGTAAGAAAGTTAGCAGGTTTCAACTGTAAGTTGGCTGTAAGTTAGACTGTGAACCTCTTTAACTTTCTCACAGAATAACCGTTTCAATATCTTTCATCTTTCAAACATTTTATGTCACATATGAATGCCATGAGTTCTTCCACTCTGATCCTCGCTATGACGCCCTCCAAAATCGTTTTCCCCGAGGACTTCCTCATAAATATCTTTCTTCAAAGGGTAAGGGACGGAGCACCTGATGAAACTCAAACCCCGAGTGGATTGATAAGAACAGTGGGCAGTTGATCAATCTGTAATGACTTGTTCTCTCTGTAATCCCATTTTCGTTTCTTTCTTTAAGAGTGGTCTTCAGTCAGAATGACTAAAATTCTTCTGACTGCCATACAAAATTCTAAGCCCTTTTACTTTCATGTTCAAAATTTATAGTATTGATCATCACATCTGCAATTATAATATCTTTGACCAAATCGCAAAGATCAATTCTTATCACGGCAGATCCGAACGGTGGATAAGTATTAGGTGCGTCGTCGTGAAAAATACCAATGGGATACATTTTAAGCATGTTCCTAGAGCATTTTCCTCGGAATTTTCAGAGAAGGATAGAAATCTTTGACCGAGGGATTTCAAAGTAATCACCATTTTTGAAGTTTCACAGTCCACACCCTCAAACTTGTGAGATAGTGATCTCGCGATCGCTCCACATTCGAACTCTTGGCTCACGATTCTTCTCGAAAATGAAGATACTAAAATATTTCTACGCTAGTTCGTCTAAATGTCCAGATTATGTAAACAAAACCTGGTAGAAGTTAAATTGTAGAGAAAGAAGATCGAGATTTAGCAAAAATAAATGCTCTACCTCGATCAAACATCTCTCAAAACCAATTAATCCTTCCATTCAAAATCACTAGGTTTTCTGTCGGAGTCAGGGATTTTTGCCACCCTGACACCTCACACTTGATGGGACCAAACTAAGGAGCAGAATTTTAGGCCTCTTACTCCAAACGTGCAGGTTCGACCCGCTACGTTTTTTCTTGGAATTTGTGAATAGATGGGTTATTCTATTGATCTTGGGCTTATTCAAATGTGCGAAACATTCAAATAATGTTTTAAACACATCTTTTGATGAATAAAATCGAATTCCACAAGAGCTATATCTGCAGACTACTTTCGAATACGTGGCATCGGCGCTGAAGGTGTTGAACAGTAGGGTGGGCCGAAAAATGGAATTTTTTCCAAATCAAAACGCTTGGGGTCCCAGTTTTTTGCCATTTTGCACGTAGATGAAAGAAAAATTTTCCTGCGATTTTTAAAATGAGGTTTTCTGCTGGAGCAAGAGCCCTGAAGATTTTCGAGAATGAAGGTTTTCTACTCGTTTTTTGCGTTATTTCTCAAACTGATCGAATGAGGCGGGGATCGCACCCGGGATGTGAATCATCTTATAAACCATCATTTCTTATGTATTTTTGCACGTAGAAACCGAATTCGTGGTCCGCTTGAACCTCAGAAGTGGAGGCTCTCTGTAGAATGCAAGACAACGATCGTAGCGTAAAAACGGCGATTTTCCGGAAAACAACAAATCACGTTAAAATCGGTATCTGTGGAAAAGCCCTCTATTTCTGGGCCCAGAACAGCACCACACTACTTTTTCTTACGTATTTCGACCTGCTGAAAACGACCCCGGTGGTTCCAGGTAGCTTTGGTGCGTGCAATTCAAGTGAATAGAAGCCGATGACCGATGTGTCAAAGCCCGTGTACAACGATATGCAGTCAATGTATAAGCATTGGATGAAAATCGCTTGACGTCATCTGCTACATTTTACGTATCCAAGCTCCCTAAAACCACCGGGATCGTTTTCAGCAGGTCGAAATACGTAAGAAAAAATGTTCTGGGCCCAGAAATAGAGGGCCCTTCCACAGATACCGATTTTAACGTAATTTGTTTTTTTCCGGAAAATCGCCGTTTTTACGCTACGATCGTTGTCTTGCATTCTACAGAGAGCCTTCACTTCTGAGGCTCAAGCGGACCACGAATTCGATTTCTACGTGCAAAAATACCATAAGAAATGATGGTTTGTAAGATTATTCACATCCCGGGTGCGATCTCCGCCTCATTCGATCAGTTTGAGAAATAACGCAAAAAACGAGTAGAAAACCTTCATTTTTAAAAATCTTCAGGACTCTTACTCCAGCAGAAAACCTCATTTTAAAAATCGCAGGGAAAATTTTCCTTCATCTACGTGCAAAATGGCAAAAACTGGGACCCCAAGCGTTTTGATTTGGAAAAAATTCCATTTTTCGGCCCACTCTATTGAACAGTGTGTCTTCCTCCCTCGCATTTCTTGTAGAAGTCATCTGGAATGCCTCTTATCCTCTTGAAGTTGCCCGCCGTGAGTTTCATGACCCGTAACCACTGCTCTAGAGGCTGGCAACGTTGTTTTCCTGTGTTTCAACAATTGTATAGTCTAATTGGTATCGATTTCTGTCCACAACGGCCTAGGTATTTCACATCCGTTCCTGTTAATTCAATTCTCAACCTTTTTTTTTTTATTCTTGTCAATTGCATCTCTAAACGTCTGGGCGATTCGTCTATGTCTGGTTCCACTCTCCGTTTTGCCAGAGGTCGTTGTTATTTCGGTTCCATTGACTTTGTAGGGTCCCAGCAGAGGCTGAGGATACAATAACGAATCTATGACAAGGTCTAGCAACAGCTGACCGTTGTTTTTGATCTCATTCGGAACTCAGGTGCAGGTTGACTACCCGTGTACATGAACACGTCTTCTTCGACATTCGTCATTACCCACTATACTTGAAATAATGAACAAATTTTCACACAGGAGTTCTGAGTTCTAATCGAATGGATCAAGACTCCGAAATTCAAGATCTTACGTCTTCTGGCGTCTTTATCATCAGAATTCGATTGAAATCTTTCATAACCACATAAATCTATTCATTCATTGGTAGAGCCTTCTAGATGAGTAGTAGGAGGCAATGAAAAGAGAAATTTCTGGCCTGGAGAGATATTTCTTGGCGAGATATAATTTTCAGAAGCCACAACATGCAAGATCCACACAGTCAAGTTCACGAAGACAAACGTCGACGTAGGTATGTTTACCAGCGTTGAAGGTTGCTGTTTGCTCCTCGTCTCCTCGTACATCTCTCCACCTTGCAAGCAGCGAGAAGTTTCCCTATTTATGAATGAGCAACTTGCGCACGCGCGCCTTTTACATCGTTGCATTGTTTCTTTCAAGTGTATGCATTTACTTACTTGAACTTCTGGCCTACGTGTATCCGCTTTCTCGTGCTGTTGCAGTAAATTTTTGATTCATCCGTCCAGTGCTAAAACGCTCTTTTCTGACTGTATCACGTTTCATTCGTTGCTTCATATTTGCACTTGTGAATGTGATTATTTTTCATAGATCAATCTTATTGCTGGTTCAAGTTTCCAGTGCACGAAAAAATTCGTCTCTGTTCTTTCAGTGATTTAAGAATTTCCAGTCAAAAATTTTCGGAGTTCAATATCAATCTTGAATCGTGGATTCATCGAAGACGATGATTCACACCCACACTACACAATATACAGTTAAGAAATTCGATCAATGAAGAAGAATAAAGAAGAAAAATACACTTAAGCCCAAGATCTGTTATATTTTCAAGGATGCAAGTCCTTTGACTTTTGACCATAATACGTGGCTGTGATACTAGTCTATTGGCATTGGAGAACTATCAGTGTTTCAAGCTTTCTGGGAAAGAAATATCCTGTAAGTCTGATATGAATGAGATTATTGAGTGGAATAATTTCTGATGCACAAGGTGCAAAACTGCCAACCGACTTGATCGATGATGAAATATGAATATGAACTTAGTAATGCAATACGAGACTCAAAGAATGGACTTTCAAAAATGCGGTTGAGAAGTCACCTTCGCGACTAGTAGCGAATTGTACTGAAATTCCATGATATCCTCATTCGATCAATTCTATCTGTGCACATTTTCATGATCGCACAATGTTACATGAGTTAGTTAAGAATAAAATCTCAGAATCCTTAGAAATACAGACTTTTGATGGAAATAGCTCAGATTATTTGTAAGGTCATTCAATTCATATGTATGACAACAGCTGCATTCTACCTGATCCACGAAGAATTGAGAAAAATCTATGTTGCCATGTATAAACGAAGAGCATTCATTCCAAATATCATGAACACGAAGATCATAAGATCATTGTAAAAGTGAGAATTGAGGAGAAAGAGTTTACGTGATTCATTGTGGTAATTGGCTGCTCATGAGGACGATTTTGGAAAAATTACAGAGAGATCTGGAAACCAAACTGGAGACGGCAAACTTCTGAAAAATACTATCTGAAAGTGGATTAGAATGATTCATAATCTTGTGACTTTTAATTATTGTATGGGTTCCTCCATGAGTTATATTAATTAACAAAATAACAATTCCATCTCAAATTTTAAGCTGAACTTCATCCTTTTCCAGAACATCCTTTGAATAACCATGTTTCAAATCCTCAGAAAAAAGCTTTTGCAAGCAATCTTCCTCAAAACCAGTACACACGACTCTCAACGTCCACCATTTGCCAACATAAAGTCCTTCAAGATTCTCAAAGTCTTCCAGCCATCGCAATCCTTTCTCATCTCTAGCTCTGCACAACTTATGAACGAAATTGTTCCATGTGTGCAGAGGAAAACAAGCTTCTCTCTAATATCATATACCTGTGTACACACTCCAAGTCTCTGTTTCTCTTCACTTCAGCCACGAAAAACTAGTTACGAAAAGCTTTGTGGTCCTCTTTTCGTCTCCCCTTTCCTGTCCAGCTTTTGCAGCAGACCGTTTCTTTTCGCAAGTCTCTCTTTCTGGACTCTTTTTTTTTTTTTTTTTTAGATCTCTTTCGAGCTTCTGCGATGTGTACACGAGTGTTCGGTGCTTAGATATATAGAGAAATGTTATATTTTCGGTGAGGAACAAAGAATACAAGAATCGACAAAGGCTCTGTTATATAGCTGGACAAGTACAGGCTAAACCAAAATATAGATACATTCATAAATATAGTTTATGTAGGTCCTGCAGAGTTATAAGGTGGGCTACCCGATAAAAAGAGCTAAGAAATTTTTGTACAGGAAATAGATTTACGCTGTGGTTGTGATACTGTTGGACTTTGGTGCAGTATAAGCGGCCCGCAAGAAATTCGATGGACTAGACCCTCAAAAGAATTCCTGTGAGCTCGTTTCAAGCAGTTTTGAGACTGGAAAGGTTGATATAAATATAGTATGAGCAGAAAAAGTGAGGTTAGGGGTGTACTGGTTGTGCCCTCGGGCCGATGTAGATATGGGTTGCTGTTGATTTTTTATACTATGAGAAGCTTGCGAGAGACTTTGAAGGTGGCTTTTAACATGATTGGGCCTCTTATCAGACTCCTACTAAGATTATATGGATTCAATTGCTTCCGAGATATTTTTAGATTCTATCGGTGTATCTCAAGCTAGACGAGTTACGATTCGTTCCGATGGGCTAACTTGATAGAGGCTGAGGGTCAGATTACTAACTCCTTTTTCGTTACTTCTCATCCGATGTCTTATTGGTATAGTACCCACGGATGTTGATGGAACATAGGTACCCGCGAAAAACATTGATCAGAGCATCCGCAGGCAAAAGGTGAACCTTTCTGAGGCCCGTCAATCACTTGTAATTCTCACGAATGTGAATTCGATTCAGAAGAAATCTAGCGTAATCTTATGGAACTCCCCAAGACATTCAATCTCTCTGATTTGAAAGTTCCAAAAATAATTCTAAGTCGAATGATTGCTCTCGGACCACAACAATAAAATATGCATTCACCCGTCAGAATCCAAAAGCGTTCCATTTACTCATTTCATATGGTCATTGGGGTCTAAGGTCGAAAAGTATCCAGACCTCCTCCAAAACATCATGCAGCTGAGTTTTCCAATTGTCAAAAATGACTCGTCATGTGTACAAACACTATTTTATGCTTTCTGAGACTTTGATCAGATTTGAGTGTACACGGGTTTTTCAGTGATGTGAATGGCATTTTTTACCAAGAACAACCCCCCCCCCCCCCCCCCCAGAACATTCACAAATATCCAAAGACGTGGAATAATCTCATTCTGACGTTTCAGATGACCGATCTAAGAAGTAATGGTCTTAGACCAGTCTTGAATATCTTATAAGATTCTAAGTGATTTACGCCCAATCAGGAGTATCTTCACGCCTCTGTTCTTGCCCGATCGCAATATTCGAAATTTCTGGTGACATAATTTTGTAGATGTGTTTATGAGAGAGTTATCCGACCTGGAAATGATGATGACATTGAAAATGAAGAGACTGTCATAGAAGTATTCACTTTGAAGGGAATAAGAAAAGCTTGAAAAGCAATCATGAATTGATTATTTCGACATTATTGAGTTGGTGCACTCATCTGAAACCTTGAGGAATGTTTTCAGCTCATCAATCAATATGCCCTGAAAAATCAAAATTTAGCAGGAGCAAATCCCAGAAAGTGAAATACCTTATCATCAAACTCTCTGAATCAAAAGTGTTCCACGTGGAACTGATTGATCAATGCAAGGTGAGGCGTTAGATTTTTTGATATCTCGAGTTCTAATTTCTGATAGCTATCTCAACACCTGTCCCAACAGGCGATGTACAGAGCTGTACGAATGATGCTGAGGTGAAATAAAATAGAGATCGACGTATATGACTGTGTACAGAATCACTATAGAGATGAAACAGATTTTGGCACGCGCGGAAATTGGGATCTAACGCTCGAGCGGAAGCGTTTGCACTGCGGCAAAAAAATGCATAGAGGCGAACTGATTGACTTGATTGATAGTTTGATCGGAAAAGTGGAAGGAATGAGTGGAATTCGCTGAGGTAGAAAAAAAAGACAGATATCTGGTCATCATATACGATTTTTTTGTGCGAATCATCCGCCCACTTTCGTCGGAATTTCTTTTGGGCTGACATTCAGGATCAATTCATTCTAGCTCTATTCTGTATACGATACGTAATCAATGATCAATGTCAATAAAGTTTAATATTTTTCTTCTATGCATCAATATCAGAGTGAAATTGACGAATAGCTTATGATTGCGAATTCTTTAACTGGAATTTACCATATATTTTTCTGAAAATTCATACCGAATGGGATGCAGGGTTATTCCAGAACAAACTGGAGCTAATGAATAAATACTCGATATCATCATCAGTTATACGATACCATCAGTTGCAAACTATTTGGTAACTGAGAACTTGATACCTCACACATCCAAACTGAGTGACTCCATTCAAGTTTTCACATTTTCATATCCACTTTCCAATTTGGATCGAAGGTAGGGCACTTTCTCATGAAGAAAATTGTAGTTTTCACTCATTGATTCACTGCAAGCTATCCTATCGGCCATATTCGCACAAGTGTATTCTCATCATGGGTATAAAATGAGTGTGCAAAATTCGCTAGTTTGCCCAATTATCGCTCCTTCTACTTTTGTTCTGCTTGCCATTTTGAACAATTTCAACGATAATCGATGCAGCTCAGCGAATTTAGGATTTGATTTAGAGACCTACAGAATGAAGTGATATGCATCTAATTTCAAAAACACAGACCCGAGCTACTTCAATTCCTTGAAAAATAAAATACTTGTAAGTTTCGTGATGCTTATTTTCATGGAACTGCATGCGTTTTTCGTAAAATCGGGATATCTCAGACTGTTTCGGCGTCCGAACGAGATATTCCTCACTCATTCTGTAGTCTTTCCCAAAGCCTTTCTCAATTTTTAGTTTCATATAGATGGGTTATTCTAGAGTGAGGATGAATCCAAAAAACACCTATGGAGGTAAATTGCTCGTGAAATTGGTTAGAGATTGAATATGAAGTTTTGCAAACAATATTTCAGAGTTGGAATGAAGACAAACCAGTTGACCTTTTTTGGCGTCATTTTCACTATTCGAGGAGAAAAAATCAGAAATGGCAAAAACAATAGGTTTTTCTGTATTTCTGATCCAAAAAATGCAAGAGTCATCATGGATCGGCCCATAATGCTCACATCTTCATATTCTAATATAACAAATTTGAGAAAAGGACGAGTGGCAGTCTCTGCAATGAGGGTATACCGAAAAAACGGCCGCTAGGAGCGCTGGTGGTCCAACACATGCAATTCCCTGTCCATGCGCGTCTGTGAGAGTCGCCGCATACTCTCTCACACAGATAGACACTAGCACGCACCGATGTACACGTACAGCAAAATCCATGTGTTGGGGAGCTTAAATGACAATCAGCGCCGCCCTGGTGGACGTTTTTTCGCTATAGCCTCATTCCGTGTATCCGAAAGATTTTGGATAGGGATGAACTAGGTTGCAGGGTATTCTGGAAATTTTAATAATAACTAGAATAATATGAACTTCTATGAAAATTAGATAACTGCTCGAGGCTCTGGAAGCCTTCAATAAAATATCACCATGATCTCACCATTTCAGAAAGCAACTTTCTATCTCCTTTATTTCTTATATCAAATAGACTCCAGCTACCCTGCAAAATATTGTGATTCCCAAAGTATCACGAAAAGACGAAGCTCTTCAAAATAAGATCCCGATCTCATCAAATAACCAACCTCAGAATACTCGCAGAGTCCTGAAAATGAGCGAATCTAGGGGCAGTTTTAATCAACTTCGACCCATTGTACATTCGGGGAGAGAACTCTCAAAGGTGCAGACAGATGCGTTTTGGCTGCTAGTGCAATACGTATATACCAATCGTTGCTCGCGCATTTTCAGCGAGAGAATAATTGCCCGTGCGGAGGCACTGAGAAAGCTTGCATTCTATATACTTACCATTGCCAGTATAAGAGTTGGACGCCTCGGAAGCACTTGAAAAAGCCCCGGTCTTAACGAGGGAACAATGCGACCCGAAGCGAAGCGGATCCTTGTGGTAAGACTCAGACGTTTTGGGGTTTCACCTTTGCCCAGAAAAGAGAATTTTTCTATTTAACTTTCTAGAGAGTCACTTCCTCCCTCATTTTTTTAGTATTTTTATTACATAGTTGTGTTAATCTACTTTGTAATGTGATAAAAATTCACCAAAGGTAGATGAGAAGATTCGTGAACATGTAAAAATGTGATATGTGTACATAGATGAGGTGTATCTAGAAATGGAATTTCTGGGATGTTGATGAATTTGGATGGGTTTGGTTAAGTGGTCAGAGGTTTTAGTCCTGGAATTTGCAAGGAATTTCGCGGTGATCATGAGGGGAGCCCTTTTGTGACATCCATGCTTTAGATTTGGCACCAAGCCAGTTGTCGTGTCGTGTCGTCGTCGTCGGTTATAGAGGAAAGCGCGAGAATCTGGAAACTCCAAGGGATGTAAGCGTTTCCCAAAGTTAGTTCTGTTCACCCTGACGTGACAGACGTTTTCAAGGACCAAGAGTCAAAGCTTGTGAAGGGAATCTCTGGAATTACTTGTTCTCCTAGTCTAGAGGATGATTTAGCGTGATGGCAAAGCTATGTATGGTAGATCAATGTCATCAGTACTCCGAATAAGCGAGTGACTTTGACCGGCAAAAATTGTTGTTATACATTTTTTCTTTCCTTCTAGTGCATCAGGTGACGGCGTAACAATTTTCTATGATCGATATTCTTGCCAAACTTTAAGTTATTTGCAACATTTTTCTCAGTCATGGCATGTTCGTAGGTACGTGAAGATTTACATATGTCATTTATGCTGAACATTCACTGCATCGCAAATATTTTAAGTACTCTCTCAACATAATTCAGCTATTTTGGCTGATTTGCAGCTAACGTGCACGGATTTTTACTGAAAATCAGCTACAATAGCTGAAAATCAGCTGAAATAGCTGATTTTCAGTCGAAATCTGTTTGTGTTAGCTTATCCATGTTAAGAGTGTAGTAGATTGATCTGTAGTCAAATACTGGAGAGACGAATCTAAGATGGCTGTTAGTGAACCATATTGGTATGGAATGCCATTTCTGTTTGTTCGACTCTTCTCCACTCAAAGAATCGACAAAATACATTCATAGGCCAGCTGTACTTGTTCTGAGTAAATGAAAAATCGACTTCATTCCGTTTATTTGATTTTGGCATGAGAATTCTAATACGTAAAGTTATCCCTTAGAGTGTCATTGACTTTATCCGATAATCGATCTGCGAACGTTTGAGTTTGGAACTTTTATTAGCTATGAAAAGTTTCGCTGAGTTGTAGAATACTCCAGGGTATTTCAGTATAGGTCGAACTGTTAGATCAATCTTGATGCAAATATCTCTTTCTAGACTCGACCTCTGCAATAAAGTGAGAAAATGCGCGGACCGTAGGTTCTCTTATCCTCCTCTTTTCAGATCAAGCAAAGCTCAGGTACGTTGAATTTTAATGAATAATTATTCATCTCATCTAACGGACAGCAAGGAAGAGATTAAAAAGACACATTGATGAAATTATCAACTCGATTGAGCATTTCGAAAATGACTGAGATCGAAGTGATGTTATTGTGTACAAGAGCCAAGTACTCCCAAGGTTCAAAAATTCATTTTAGGGAGAGAATCTTGGAAAATCTGATATTCTAATGACTTTATAATTAGAAGCTTGATGAACAACTCGAGTGATTGAGTTCGTGGACGGAATACTCAAATGGACACATGAAAAGTATTGAAAACTGGTTAGTTGGTCGGAAAAATGTGAAATCCAAATTTATAGTGTTGGTAAATGCACTCTAGATGTGAAGTAAAAGATTAATCCCATTTGGAAACAAGAAGTGAAGAATAATGATGTCTCGGATCGGTTTCTGGTAATTCCTATTCGATTCTAGGGTCTAAAATATGAAGTTTTAACCCACTGCAAAGACCGAAAAAAATTTTCAGGGTCGCCTCAGGAGCTATTACTGTTTCGCTTTTTGATTTCACCTGAACATCAAAATCATGATTTTTTCACTAAATTGCATCCATCTAGAGTTTGGCTCGAGATAATGCAACGCAGTTTGCGCCGTTCGAAAGATTTCAGAAAAACCTACTGGAAATGATCTTAAACAATTGCGTTCAGCTATTTCAGGTCGTGATCAGGCAAAAGAGGTGAAAACTAGGCTAGCTTGACTGTTTCAAAAAGCAATCTCTGCAACTTCTCAGAAATATGATTTCTCATGCAAAATTGCACGGTCTCTACGATGAATCTAATTAGAAGTTATTTTCCTGCTATCTTATGGATAGTCTTCTTCCAATTCGACGCGCTGGCGGGGCGTACCCATGCCCCACTCCCATGGGGAAACCGGGGTAGAGACGAGATTCAGGAACCCAGTATGTAAAATCCAATATTCCAGATTCACCGATTTGAGTTTGAACACAGGTTTCCAGGATAAGCTAAGAGGTTACGACAGGTTATCGATTCACACTTATTGACGTCAGATTACGGATTTCGACGTCAGGATACTTCAGACGAACAGACCCGTGAAAATCTCTGACTTTGACCAGTGAATAAGCGCTCGCATGAAATATCGCCGATTTTGATCCTTAATTATAAATGATAGAAGAAGAATAAAAAAAAATTCTGCGAAAATAGAAAAATTTTTTTTGGCATGGAACTAGCGTTTAAAAGTGTCAAATTTAATTCAGCTGACTCATGATTATTCCTCATTTTCATTCTTCTCAACAACACATCACAGTCATGGATGAACAACTGCCATCAGTGATACAGTTTTGCCACTGTATCGACAGTGGATGCACTATTAATCGCAACAAAAAGAATCACAAGTCCACTGTTAGCGACAAATCTAAAATTTATTATATGGAAAACAAGAAAATGTACACATGTATCAAGAGCCTTGATGCGATATCCGGGACACCCAATTGTCTAAAGTTACTTTGTCAAAATTCAATATCCAAAACGTAACGAGTGCAGATATATCAGTCCACACACATATCTGTAACACGTACCTAAATTGAGCTACCAAGTCGTTCAACATTTCAACCCGCAGTGTCGTCCTGAAAATTTCATCTTTCTCTTTCGGGTAACTTTTTCCATCCGTTCAGCTCGCAGTAGTCTACAAACGAATACCGACTTCGAAGCCCTTTCACGTCTACTCGTATATAACTCCAACGGCTGGCTTCGTACGATGCCAAACGTACATTTGCTACACAAAAAAGACATGTTAACACCACCAGGTCTACCACTACTGGAGTTTTCCTTTAGGAGTGAGACATTTTCTGTTTTCTTCTGTATTCCTTGTATATTATGTCAGGATAGTGGATCGAGTAAATTAAATTACCTCGATCAGACTCGGGGTGAAAATTGGGTAGATTCTGCCTTCAAACTTAGATCTAGCATTGAGTAACGAATCCATTAGATACAAAAATGAATTTTCGAGCTCGTTTGTGTGGAATCACTGAAGAATCCCCTGCTCACTCTTGAGACTCTCCCATCGATATTTAAATCTCAACCTCAAAAACCAACATTCACTATCAATCAACCACTGTTCCACAAGACACCGAGATCGATCCCGTATCCACCAATTAAAATTCAAAAGGGTTCAAGTATTTTTACCTTATTCGTATTACGCGTTATCTATCCAAAAAGACACATCTAGCATTATTCAAATTCCAAGTTTCTCATCCACGACTGCGGCCTCAATGTCGCGAACAAACCTCATCAGAGCAGTGGATACTTCAGATTCGCCAAACGCGAGAGTAGCTCAAGAATGTAAGCACACTTGACCAAGAAAAGCACCGCAGAGTCAGTGATGCGAGTGCACTTCATGAACTTGATATTATTCGCATAGCGAAACGCTTGATGGGTCTAGTGAGCTATTTAAATAAGCCCGAGGTTCACGAGCTTTATATAATGCTGTGATGATGATAATGTGGAAGGGCCCCCGAGCATTGAATTTCAATTTGCTCTCAAACGGGATTTTGGTTTATTCTGTAGTAGCAGTAGTGAGCTACCAATTTATCATGAGTCCAAGTGAACAACATGAAACTAATATACGGTCAGATGCTCGAATAAATATGCTAATTGAACAATCGACAGTGTAAACAGACTGGATCTAGTGAAGTGGCCATTCTGCCATTGTGGAATTAATTTATTGTTTCGTCTGACTGACAACTGGATGAACTCTGTTTGAGTGTACTTGTTATGAGATAATGTGAACTTGGTGAATCAGGTATGGATTGGAATATCAGCAATGATTTAGTCTATGATGGTGAACATACGAGAGATTGATTAAATATTCACTTTAAGGCTAGTCCGGAGTCCCCGCAAAACCGCAACCAGACACGCACCGGCGTACATTCAGGTTGCAGCTGCATCCAATGATTCTGAGAGCAGTATTATTGTTTATACGCTTTTATTGGTACTGAATGTGTTATTCAGATGCTAGGCCACCTGTGAAATCTCATAACACGATACCATGCAAAGTTTCATGGCATTTCATTCATTAGGAACCGAGAAAAGCTTGAAGGCAATTTTTTGGTGGGACAGAGCGCGTCCGCGACTATTTCGATTTATTCCTCAATAACATAACAATTCCGCCCAATATCAGATACTAGGCCATCTGTGGATTGAAATTCCCTGTCGAATGAGCCCTCCCACGTCCAAAAATTCTGAATCTAGCTCGCAAAAAGCTTGAACAAGTGAGAGCATCGACCAGGATAACTTGCTCAGCGAGCCAAAGAGCTATGATTTTCTGGAGATATGGAATGAATCCCCGGGTGTGAAACAACTCATTCGATGGGAAATATCATGGCGTTTCAGTTGCCATATCTCGTTTGGGTTAGAAATGTGAGGTTGAAATACTATGAGGCAAAAAAGTGGTTCGTAATCTCCCATCGCACACGTAGTACGATCAAAGCGCCATCTATCGGGTGAAATATCCGGATTCTCTACGGGCCAGCCTTAAGCTTGGGATGTATCATGTATGGAAAATATTGAGGGTTACGTGATACTACCAAAATATATGTCCACTATGCTTCAGATATCGTTTAATGGTAACGAGGGGAGAATATAGAAGTTTTGGAGGTCGATGAGCACATAATTTGAGATCTCTTTCATTACGAGGAAGCTTGAGTTACGTCAGAAAATGTCAGAATGCAGTTTCCGGAATAGTACATGTGTATTTGACCCGTCTGGTTTTGGGCGATTGCGAATAATTCTCCCTCAAGAAATTCATGGAAACGAAGAAAATGTGCCCCTGTGAGATCAATATGTACGTTTCTGGTCATATTCATGAGCGCTTTGAGTATTTATTGTGGAACAGAGGCTCCGTTACAGAGCAAATTTTGCTGATAGCAACTCGAAAAATCACCATAATTAGTGTGTGCTTAGATGTGGCATATGAACGCAAATTGAATGCATGGAAATAGAATTCTTCCCATGAAAATACAACAAAAAATCTCTCGAAACATCTCCAATATCATTGAGTACTAGCATCATTGCCTTACCCATCACCACTCGTTAGGCCTGTAAATAGGCTTGATGAGTCAGAAACCCTCAAAATACTTCTTTAGCTCAATGATGATGGTTGTAGTATATTAGTTGATGATCAATTCAAGGTGTCAACAAGAAGTTTCTTATGAAGTTCAGTGATCTAAATTCTCGAAACGGCTCAGTTAAATGATTACAAAGTCAAATTTAGGATATATCAAATGAAATTTAGGATATATCCCGGCGCGTTTGAAACCGCACGAGACATTTGGTACTCAACCCACAACGCACAATTCATGATCCACGACCTATCAGCGAATCATGCCATCAGTCAATTGATCAGTCAATGAATCAACTGATCAGTCAATCTTACCCATAGCCTACTCGGCCACGTGATATATCTCAACCAGACCACTCTAGACTGGATCAGACGGAAGTAGACGGAACTAGACCGAACTTAATCAAATCACACCGGAGGAGATCTAACTAGACCGAACCGGACAGAATTAGATCGTACGATACTGGAATAGACCATCCCAGAGTCTACTGGACCGTCTTAGACTGCACTACGAACCGAACGGTATTGCATTTGACTGGAACAAATCGAAGTAGACCAAACTAGATCGAACGAGACCGTTGTCAACCGTACTAGGTCCGTACTAGTACCGTACTTCTACTATACTTGACCGTACTTGATCGTTCTTGTACCGCACTTTCAGCGTACTTGTACCAAACTATACCCAATCACATCTATAAACTCCGTGATAAACCGGATTCGATCTAGTTATACCAAACTAAACTGAACCAGACTAAATTAGACCAAACAAGATCGGATTATAGACTCAACTAGGTACGATAATTCTAGCACGGTCCTAGTACAATTCTAGTACGGTCCTAGTACGATCCTAGTATGGTGACTCTAGCGAGCTGCTAGTACGGTTCTATAACCTCATTAGACCAAACGAGGCTGTACCACACCAGACTATCCATTCATCCACCCCTGCAGCCATATACCCTACCACCTACCCACCCGCTTACCAACCCATCCAGCCATCGACCCTTCGATGACCCATACGACCATCCATCATACTTTAGCCCTCCCACGTAAACAATTCGATACGCTGGATCTAGTCGGGAAGATTTTTGACTGCGCGCTTAGTTGTTATAATTTTTCAGCCACTCTTCTGAACTGATCATTTGAGATGTAAGAAATTATTCGGAAATACCATTGAGGAACAAAACCTTGCGGTCGAAATGTCTCATTAACCAAACTATGATTCTCTCGTGTATTTTTCGACGTAGAAACCGAAGCCAATCTCAGTTTTCCGACTAATGTCGGGCTCTTTTTGGAAAAAAGAAACTGATTTTCCTGGATTCAGCGCTAAACTGTGCGTCACGTAACACTGCAAAAATCATAGTTTGATGAACGTCAGACTCTGTTTTCAAAATTTAGTTTCTTGTACAAAGTAATCTGGTCGTCTCTAACCTGCATATAATCTTATTTTTTCAAATGCCAAAATCGTTTTCCCGAAGAAAATTCCCATATGAAAAGTATATCTTGGTGCATCTTAGATATTCTCCCTCAAGAGTATATGTAAACACAACGAGGATGTGCCCTCGCGAGCTCGAAAACCCTGGCCCATCTACGAAGCATTTCCAGATTTTTCGTGAAATCGATCAAATTTTGCTGAAGCAGCCCAAGGAATCAACGTGTCAGCGGTTTCAAACGCGTCCTCTTAGCCCTCTAAAATCGTTGTCATCGTGTCTAGCATGTCAAAATACGGGGGTACCCTAAGCCGGGGTACTTTTTACATCGGGGTAACTCTGTGACATTGTTGTTTCTGTAATATTTAATGATGGTTCTATTGCAGGATACTTCAAATACTATCAAATGATTTCATTTGTCTTTCCTGGCAATTTTTGCAAATTTTATTTACGACGTTTCGGTCGTTAGAATAAAACCCTCATGCGGCTTAAAATTCATCGGTTCGAGCACATCGTTGGTTCAGAAATATTCTCATCTTCAAGATAAGTCGTCACAGTGATCAGGAAAAATTTCAGAACTATTGTCCAACATGTTTATATAGTTTTCGTTGCTTTGATCCATTGAGTGATGGGAAAGATTTTATAATCCCTGATCGGCAAGATCTTCAACAGATCAATCACCGTGACAGACTGAGACCAATAGAATAATTTCATAGTTGTTGTTTTTGTGTTCGCTCTTGATTAGCCATTCCACAGCATCTTGCATGGCTTCAATTGGAGGCTTCTGGACCCACTGACACTTGGAGTGCCTACACGATGCTTTCGAATAGGCCAGTCTAGAATGAAAGCAAGAATGAGAATGTTACGAGACTACATCG
Organism: Eretmocerus hayati; assembly: GCA_029851415.1. Classification (NCBI taxonomy): domain Eukaryota; kingdom Metazoa; phylum Arthropoda; class Insecta; order Hymenoptera; family Aphelinidae; genus Eretmocerus; species Eretmocerus hayati. The sequence goes on from CM056741.1 coordinate 28,143,290, forward strand.
GTGTCCAGAGTCACCCCTGTTTACTGCAATCATTGTTTTGTTACACTTTTGACACACTGCAAAGAAGTGCTACAAGAGCCTTCAATCTACAATTTATGCGAAAGACGTCAACAGCGTTATTTTCAGGAACATCAGTATTTTATGATTATAAAAAATCCTGACGTGTAGGCGCGAGACTGAGCTCGAATTCAGTTTCTAATTAAAAATACCCGGGAATATTAATCTCGACTCCAAAATTCTGTTACTCGGTATAATTTCCGCTGCTTCAGATTGTACGACTTTCGATTGAATTTATCTCTTCAGCGTCAATTTAATCATCGTTGGTCCATATCAAATACTGCCAGTGAGACAAATTATTATTTTTGATGATTATTTGTTGGTCAGTTGAGAACTACGAAATTCGCAGTTGCTAGCAAGCTGTACGAACAGTTTGTAGATTTGCCATCGATTGTTGTATGAGCAGGACTAAGTCGCAATGGTGCGAATAATTTTCAAAGTTCTTGCTCAATTTCTTCTATTCTATTTAGTGAAGTGTGAGGACCTTCAAATTATCTCCATTCACATGCCAAATGTTCATCCGGATAAAGTAAGTATTGATAATTAGTTCTTGCTGTTTGTCCTTCAATGTCTATTCACAAAGAAAGACATTTGAATTTGAAATATGATAATATCAAGATACCCATCAGTACATCTTTGCTTCTATTTTTACTCTAATATTTAATCTTCTTTCGAATGTATTTCACGCATGCGGATCCATAGCTTGATTTTCTCCAAAACAAGTGATACAAAACCTCTCAAAAAATGGAGGTCCATCTAAGTCTCATCCTACTGTCTTTTTCCATTCTGCTGCTGCATCGGTGGACAAATTCATAATTCTCCACGGGCAAAATATTTTTACACATTCCTCAAAATTTCTTGTAAATTCTCAACCATTCCTCAGGCTAATTCGACGCTCTGCGCTTCAATTGACCTCGGTCAAGATGACACTCACTCAATTCTTGCGTTCCTGTCTGACGTAAAAGTCAACATTGTAGATTACATGGCGCTGTTTGCCTGTGATTTGCCTAAGAGTGCCGAGCCAGTATGGAACTGTGGTTCATCTGTTCAAAATTTGAAGAAATCTTCTCCGTCTCATTCTTCCGTCTGCCAACATACTGGTGAGGTGGGTTGAAATTTTTGTAAAATCACACAAAACCGAATTGAACCAGATAATTATAAAAAACCTTATGGTTGACTTTGTATTCCTCAGGCTATTTACACGTGGATGGGAGGTGGATCGTATTTGAGCCTCCCAGATGATGTAGCATTCAAAGTGGGAAAAGGCACCACCCGGAAGTATCTAGTCCTCCAAGTTCATTATCCAAAATCTTTGGGAAATGGCATCACGGACGCCTCTGGTTTTAAAATATTTCATTCCACATATCCAAGGGCTAATCAAGCGGGATTATTCATAGCAACTTCTGTTAATGGAATCATTCAACCTCATTCTCCAGAACATGTCGAAATAGCTTGTCCAATGCAAGAAAATAAAACTATTTATCCGATGATGTACCAGGTTCATACACATGAATCGGGAAAATTTGTTTCCGCTTACGTGATAAAAAATGGCAAATGGATTGAATTAGGCAAACGGGTTCCCCAGGACTCACAAATGTTCCATGAAACTAAGTACAATGGTCCTATCGAACATGGAGATATAATAGCTGTGCGATGCAATATGGAAAACGATCGAGAAGATTCGTTATCGCTGGAGTATGAGGAGGAAACGTGTTCGTTCGATCTCATATATTACGTCGAAAATGATGAAATTCTAGATGAAAATATTTGTAAATCTGACGGCCCGCCCAAATATTATTGGGAGAATGACAATAATATTAGAATAGCATCGACAATGTGATCCTTGTAGACTTACTCTACTTTTTATAGAAGGAATGTGAATCTGATACAAATAAAATTATGTAATTCCACTCGCTTATATTCGTTCCGAGCCCCTCGTAGAAATGTAACCGGAGGGACCAGAATAATGTGACTCTTACTTTGCTGATTCTGCGCTTCATATTCTTTGGAATGGAATCATGAGTCAGAGTGAGCAAGTGAAGTGCCAAAAGGGAGGAGTCGACCCAAAATGCCGAAATCTCAGCCCTATATGATGTCTGGGGACATTTGCGCGGGGGACGAGATATAGAATTTTTTCAAATTAACCATTCTGCAAATTCGTTATCGAGACTCACTAGGAAGAATTATAAAATCGTCAAGAATTTGATAGGATCAAATTTTCTCTCTGCAGTTTTGAATTTGAGGTTATACGATGATTTATCATGAATATCACAATGCAACTTCAGGTTTATCCCAAGAGTTTTGACAGAAAATTCCTTGGATTCAAATTTAGGATGGTCAAATGGATGTAGGAAGATTTAAATTTCAGCTAAGGTGAGGGATACCAATTTCTCGATTATATCAGGTTCGAAAAGTACTAAGTTTGAACTTCGTGCCTAACTTCATCACAGACCCTAACAAATCTGTGTGAATCCGTGAGATTTTCGAAAAATTACGATAATATGCCAAAACATGACGAGAGATCTACTCCTTGTGTTATCATATGTATAGTTACCTCTATATCCGATCAGCGCAAATGTCAAGAAATATTTTAGATATATTCAAATTGGATCCATCAGCAGCACTCATTTATGTATATTTTTTTCATTGCCATTCCTTTCGAACCCTCATTTTTCATACACATCCACAGATATCACAAAAATTCACCTCATCCGCATCCCTGAAATCCAGAACTTCCCAAAACTCCCGTTCTTGTTCAGCCATCATTCAATGTACCTCAACGCTTTCTCTCAACTGAATGGAGATTCCATGTGGGTTTTGATTCAGTGTATAACCACCCTTCAATGGATCTTTTATGGTCGCACTCGCACTATACTCCAAATTCCACACTTTGAAATCACCTTTAGTCTAGAGTTTGCCCGTATAACGGGCCATCTCCACAGACTTGGATCATTGTTTTATAACTGCGGAGGATTTCCCAGACTGGGTTTTACTTGGTCAAAGTTCCTTTGCTAGCGTGACTGAGAGAGAGAGCAAGCGAAAGACTATCGGAAAAATCGCAAAGGCAAACTTCGCCGTCTACAAGTACGACTTCTCTCCATTCCTACTCCGGATTGTAAGAGAACTGGTGTAGCCTCTTGGAGAATTATCGCACGTTTGAGGAAAGAATGAGATGGAGGTATGGAAAGAGTAGGAAATTCTTCTTGGGTTGTTTTGATCTAGAGACTTTTTGAACAGCGAAGAACCCATTAGAGCGGAAGTTGTAAGGAAAAAATTCACAAATGCATCCGCAAGCTGTCTTTCCGGTCAGCCACTTTTGCGACGACTGATGTTTCTTCAACTTTGTTGGAGCTTTAGCAAAAAGTTTCATCCAGTTCTCATCGAGGTTTCATATTGGCTACCGCTTGGATCAAACTCTGTTATGTAATTTAGTCTCGTTGAGGGATACGAATTTTTGGAATTTTTCACAGGCTCACTCTCATTTCTTTCATATTTCCTTCTTGGAATCTTATACGATGTATGCCTGTACATTTTTCCATTCTGGCATGCTCACTTTTCGCGTTCTGCTGCCTGCAAGACTGCAATGCGTGCAAAGTGAATGAGGTATCATATTTCAATTGGCTCAGATATAAATGCCCCTATAAATTTTCAGGATAGATGAAATCCTCGTGGGCGATGTTACACTGTGAAAATGTGAAATTTCTCGGTGTTCGATTTCTCGGAGAGCGAAATTGTGCAACTTTTGGAGCACAAAGGAATTTTATCCATGTAACTCGGTCTGCCACTGCGGCTTGCAGTTGAAACAAGTACAAGCCATGCGAACGTTTATATCGGGAATGTTAGAGTTTATTAATATTTAATGAAAGTTTGTTATTAATTAGCATGAAAATTTATGAGTTTGAGGATTACTTTGGAATGATTAGTTTTCTCTGTGTCTGACCAATGACAAAAGTCATCGTACATGGGAATTGCATTTGTTGCGAGAATTCCAGTATGGACTTGTTCTTTTTGATGAAAGGGAATGACTCCGTAGCAACAGTAGGAGAATTTCACCGGTGGTGGGGGCTCGGCCACGAACTATCTAATGAAAAAATTCTCCTACGCTTGGCATCGCTGCGTAGAAGCGGTAGACCACCATTACCTGCTGGTAATAGAAGGGTAGTCTCACATTTGAGTTACAGTCGAGTCTCTAACGTGTAGTAAATGTCTATCGTACAGTATGGCCTACTCAGACTAGTTATTTTCACCTGATCATAAATGTTCAATCAATGTCTAGTTACTATCAGTATCATGCCATACTCGAGTCGTTACTGATTCTCGATAACTGAAAATGGTGGAGTCCAGGGGATTCTCAAGCATAAAAAGATTTTTGATAGCATTCGACTATCTGGAGTCCAACAACAGTATTGATTCTTTTTGAAAATTTCTCAATTCACGGACAATTTTTTACTCTTAATCACTCAACATATTCCGTATGCTCCTCGAGGCAGTTGAATCGCATGAATATTTCCAGAATCTATGAAAAATTAAATACCGACAATGGAGCTCCACCTCTCGGTTCATCATGGTTAATATTACCACGCCAACCTTCACTACCTCTGAAATTGTAAGGCTAAATTAAAAATATTTTGGCTCAAAGTTCTATTTACTGCGCGTCAAAGCTGATACTTCATGTGAAATTGCTTCGGTCCAAACTTTGAATTCATCATTCTCCGTAGCTGTTAATATACGGTAGTATGTATTATCTGTATTTCCTCTCTATTTCGAGTCACACAGTAAAATTCCAAAAATTCAGTATGGTATATTGATGTATTACCTTCAGACACCCTGATAATATCATGTTCGATTCTTGAACATTTCGTTCAACATCACTTGCAAAATTCTTATTGCAAACTTTGCGCACTGACAAGGACAAGTCTAAACCACCAACCGTGTGGAACACGAATCTTGATGAAACTCTGGAAATCGTCTTGATTTGGTGCAAAATGAGGGTATCCCAGATGATTCAATTCCATGGGCCTCCCGTTCTGCGGTACAGGCATGGAAATGAGCATTGTCAGTGTATCTATATACAGGGTGTCCGAAAAGTAAATACCCCCTCCCCCTTTTTTAGAAGCGATTGGAAACTTTAGAAATCCCCGGATACGCGTACCCTTGTTTTTAGGGGAACAATCGGTGGTGACCTTGTTTTTGATCTTGGAGGTCATTTTCAGGGTCATTCGGAGGTTAACTCTATTATTCAGAATGAGAAAACACCTACTTTTGACCTCGGACTTTGAAAAATCGTAAAAAACTATGAAACTTGCTCAGAAATATTTCTTGATTTGACTTGACCTTGGTGATTTAAACAGAGGTCGATACGCTTGGACGGTAACTGACGTATCTCGAGTAGTGAGCATATTATCGAAAAATATTCAGGAAGAAAGTTGTTCACGACACAGCGCAAATAAGCTCCTGACCACAGTCTTGATCTTGCAGGTCATTTTCAAAGTCATCTGTAGGTTAACTCAATTTTTTTTGGATAGGATGACCTACTTCTCACCCCGGATACTGGGAGAGCGTGGAGATTATGAAAATCTATTCTGAAACTCTTTTGGTCCAACTTGACCTTGGTGAGGTCCGAGTGACCTCCATTAAACTCAGCTTGGTCAAGCCGAGTTGAAAAGTGTTACGGACAAGATTCTCACGATTTTCTTCGCCCTTCCAGAATCCGGGCTTAAAAGTAGGTCTTCCCTTTTGAAAAAATTGAGTTGACTCCCAAATGATCTTGAAATTGACTTCCAAAGTTAAAATAGGTTGCTACCCCATTTTTGCTGTGATCATGAACCACTTCGACCAAAAAAATTCTCATTAAAGTGCTTACTCTTGAAGCTACAACTGTTACCGTCAACCGGTACTGACCCTCATTCATCTAGCCAAAGTCAAGTCAGGTCAAAAAAATTTTCAGACCAAAGTTTCATGATTTTTCACGTCCTTCCAGAATCCGAGCTCGAGAGTAGGTGTTTCCTTTAAAAAAAAAGATGTGCTTGGCAACCACGTGGATGGGAAGGTGAAACCTACACTCATACAAGTTTGATATTGACTTTGAGTGGTAAATAGTATATCAAGCAACGAGGGTGCAGAAGAATTTTACCCACGAGTCTCTGAAATGCGCCGAAACTAGTGCGTAAAAAAGAACTCTGCGCTTAGTTGTAACTTTTGCGACATGCGCAAAGTGGTTTGGTGGTTTGCGCCGTGTGCGAAGTTCTCTTGCACACGGTTCGCCGTGCGCAAAGTTACAACTGTGCGTAAGAGTTCAATTTTCACGTACGAAATTTTCGGAGACGAGGGCGCAGAATTGCGCCCGAGTTGCTTACGTGTTAACACGGAGTTGGAGGGCCCTGGATAGGAGGCCCGTGGGATTAAACCATGGGGGATATCTTTATTTTCCAACAAAACAAAATGATTCCCAGAGGTTCAGAAAGATTCATGTTCCTCAAAGATGAACCCCTCCCTGTAAGTATAAATAATTGACGTACTGAAAAATTGCACGGTGTCTCAGCCTCACAGTGGTCAAATACATTCCACTAATTCGACATCGATACTTTCGACAATGAAAGTATTCTCGATATGTACAAATAGACAATCCATATAGAATTACAGAACATGACCGAGCAGGATGAATCATACAAAAGCGAAATGTCAAATTAAGAATCCCCAAAGGCCACTCAAGCCGGCTATACTAACTGCACAGACAAGTGTTAAAGTGTCGCACTATATAACACCGGTAACGACGACAACGAGCCAAAACGCGTGGCACATACATCGTTTCCAGCGTCCGCAACAGACAGGATACATTTGTAGCGCCACTCCGTGCTGGCACAACGAATAATTCACGTGTCGCATTGCTACTACCACGCTACATAATCTCACTCACTGTAATAATACTGCGAAGAATTTATTTCTTGCTTAAAGCTAGGAGAGGCGCAGAAACACCTTAGCTGCTCATCAGGCATAGACGAAATGTTTCAATAGAACGTGACATTCTAAGATAGTGATGGTTCAATATCAAGTTACGAGTCAAAGTGGGAACCGATAGTACTAATGGACCCAAAAATCCATATTTGCGTTTCCAATTGTTTATGTTCCTATTTGTGAGTTCAAATTATGAGTTTCAATGAAACCGGAACTCATTATTATAAAGATAGGATCTGTAAAATGATATTTCACAATTCCAGATGCGTCGCTTGACCATCTTCATCTCACCGAACCGCCGGAAATTACATGTATAACCGGTGCGACATCAATCTCTATCAAAAAATCCTTTCATCACTGTAAGAAAGAATCTTCAAAGTCAGGCAAAGATAATATTGAATCAAAACAAACCTCCTAACCTTGTAGTGTTAATTTCCACATGATCAGTCTGATTTTGAGAGTTTCTTCTTACACTGTATTCTCTGTCAACTTCCATTCTTATTGGCCGATCAGAAAGTATGGAAACTCAGCTTGTTACATATAGTTTCTCATCATTGTAGTCGATGGATATGGAAAATATCAGGATATTTTCCATATCCATCCCGCCACTTCCTATCAGAAGCATTGATACGCCTATGGAAAACGTCGCTTAGGAATCCAATTTTCAAATGAGTTAATCTCGAGAATTTCATAGTCAACACATTCTTCTATCAACAGCAATCGATTTAGAAGCTCCCAATTCATGAATTACATCAGCCCTAGCTCCCTGGCCTCAAAAATTCGAATAATATCGAACCATCTGAAGTCAGTACTAGTTTTGAAGCTCAAGCCATTGGAAATTCCACACTGAACTATGGTACTTTACATGGATAGCAAAAGGTTGAAAGTTTAGTGTGGTCTGAATGGAGTGGAGTGCAATGGGATGGAATTAATGCCATGGCAAGCCTTCCTTCGTCTATGTAAAGGGAAAATCGACTGTGCAAATGTGCCAAAGATTGAAAGTAATGAATCGACCATTCAAAGTATGCCAACCTTGGTTCGAATTCTTAAGATGGTAAAAATCAATCGGCAAAAACTTCAGGGAATAATTTGGGCATCATGCTATTGAATTATGTTCGGTAATGTTGATTTTGTCGATTTGAGATGATCGTTGAGGCACGAAGAATTTTACAGGTTCCTGATGAGATGTGGATGTATTTGATGCGCAAATTTGATTGATTGGAGGAAGATGAAGTGTACGGAGACAAGCCAGAATGACAAAGAGATTGAAAGGTGGAAGAGCCAAGTTGTTTGAGAGATGAGCTTGTGGATGGCTCTTCTATCGGGCAGGGAATTCAATTTATGAGAGAGAATCTGATTCTGAAACTTGAAGAGTTATCCACGGATCGCTTCAAAGAGATCAGAGTTGGGAAAGTAGGGGAAATGGGATTGGTGAGGATTTAGAGGGCTATGTGAGATGAGTTTTTGAGATTTGTGGTGATTTTCATGGTGGAGATGAGTTGAAAGTTTGATCCCAGATCATGAACCTGATCTGAGGACTTTGATGTTCCTAACATAAGAATGGCAGGCAGCTGCTTGCATACAATTTTCCATTTAGTAGGAAGGTTTTTACAAATCAATGGTTTGTAAAATTCTGAAAAAAATCAACCCCCATCATCGTGACATACTGTACACCCACACAATACATTCTTTGAAACAAAACCTACGTATAACAAGCTCTTGGAGAAGAAAGGATGTAATTCCATCATCGGAATTTGACGTGTGCGTGCCGCGTGAGCTTCGTAACTTATATTTCAATCGATTTCGCACGTTTGTACGTTCACTTGGACTATTCGCATTCGCGTGCTCAGGGACTGGAACGCACGTCACATTGCGAACTCACAGCGTGACGGGCACCCCAGTCACAGCCCCCACTACACGAACTCGGTCCCACGCCGCGTGACTGATCTGCCAGTCACGAGACCGCTAACAGCAGCACATAGATTGCGAGGGCATGCTCCATGCTTGATTATTTGTCGAGAATGAAGCTCGGAGAAATCTTACTCTTAACAAAGAGAAAATTTGATTACCTCAAGCTCAAAACCACTGGCAGGATGATAAGGAAACGCACTCTCTTAACATGGATCAGCTAACACGAACGGATTTCGACTAAAAATCAGGTATTTCAGCTGATTTTCAGTGAAAATCCGTCCACTTTAGCTGCAAATCAACCAAAATAGCTGAATTATGTTGAGAGAGCACGCCCTCGCAATCTGACTCAGGACGAGATTACCAGCATGTAATCATTGTTAGGATAAAGGCAAGTTTTCAGAACTGGAAAACACGCAAACATAAATCACATTACACCACAAAATAAGTCGTACCGAAAGCTACAGGCAGCATCGCTTAATAAGAACCGATGTGGCTATTTCGTCAGCTATAGCTAATCCGGTTTTTATTTTGATCACAGAGACTCACTCGCGGTGTGCTTCTTTATTTGGAGATTTGTCAATGCCACCAAGGCACAATTAAAATTGGAGCCCTGAGTCGAAGATTATGTTATGTGATTTTATGATTGCCGCATTGTTTCCATAACAGAGCAGACGAATTTTTCGCGCGAGCAACCGATTTCTGGTTTGATCGGAGTGAAGTGATCTACAGCAGCGGATTGATCGGCTTCATTTGACGTCTCAATAATTTCTGAGACAACCCTGGCCCAAATCGCTGCCACTCGAGGACCGGTGCCGCGCCTGCTCGACACCCCGGACGTGCCGCAATCTACGTGAGTTTCGCGTATTTTACGTCGTGAGCGACCGCAGATATGTGATTTTCTCATCACCACCCCGTTTCTGAGGTACAGTTATTCTGAGAAGCCATCGTATCATTCACCTCCCCGGCCCTGCTCCCGTCCCAGTGACAACCTCGTAAACTCTTGGAATCCCGACCGTATTATTTCTCAGTTGGTTTGAAATCTTCCAAAATGTAAACTCTTTGACCTCGCGCACTCGCACCCTCGGTTGAGACGTACGATTCGGGGTGGCAGAGTCATGCCTGATCCAAGGACAAGCGTAAGCCGTACGTACCACACTCCGAGGCCGAGCATCAACAAGACCTGCTCGGGCTGCGACAGGCCCAAAAACTTGCACAACTGGGAGCGCTTTAGGGTTTAGTCGCTCTCCCAGTCGTTTAGGGACCCCCGCGCCGACCGGCTTAGGCCGAGCCGTCGAACGGGCGGAATTAATTTCGCTCATCGACAGCAAATCCCGAGGACCGGACGCATACTCGTGATCCACTTCTCGGGGAACCGTCAAATTTTATTTGAATAAGATCCTTAAGTATACAGGTATGTATCTCTCCGTCGACAGGAAAAATTGTTGGTCATTCAAAATAGACAATAAGGAAGTGAAAGCAAATTTTAAATTCGTCCAGGGTCAGCTATACATGGGAGATCAAGGATTTCCCCATAATAGTCGATGAACGAACCAATGATTCACGTAAATCAACTACTGAAGCCATAATGATTGGCGTTACATTGGAATAAGAGTTAAAAAGAATTTTTAAAAAACGCTTTATTCACTAGCGGCAACAGAAGACTGATGGTCCGGACCATAGACGATAGCAGACGATAATAGAAATTTCGGTGACCCGGGGTGAGGTGCGGGCAGATCAAAAAAACATGTCGCAGCCTGCAAAAGTTTCATAAATCCGAGCGAGCTCGATGAGCGACGACACTTCCGGTCACGCAGTACAATAAAGAGCCAATATGCAGCGCATGCCTACTTTATCGGTAGACAGGATGCAAAAATGTGTCCACTAGATGTTACTAGAATGTAAGAACTATGGCCACGGTGAAGTGCAATAAAAGCGTTTAATAATAAAAATAGTATCGGGCCATACTATTAATCCCTTGATTATGTCGCTAATTATCATGGGTTCATCAAAAATAGTGTATAGCATTTGAAACATAACCTGATTACATACTAATATATGCCCAGTCACCACGAATAAAATTCTTTTATCTTCGAATAAGGAATTTTGATGAAACATCAGTTAGAGAGTGATATAAGGAATCTCAAGGCCATTCAACGAATAGTTTTACCCGATTCCGACAGCGAAGGAACATCAATATAATAGTTCATCAATTTCACATGGCTTCTGACTGTTGGCAACTTGAACCTTCGAAATTGAAATTCTGCATCTCATTTCTAATCTTTTCACAGCCTAGATATCTGAATGAGGCAGGATTCCAAACCTGAATAGGTTCTTTTTTTTGTTGGGCATGATAGCTGTTGTTAAATCTTGGTCATTTTGTGGAAAGTCCTATCTTCTGTGAGAAAACTCTGACTATTATTAGAAGTTTGACGTGAGCAGGCCCCCGGGGGCTACATCGGTGGGTGTAGAAGCCCCGTTCTGCGGGGACGCGACATCTAGAAAAGACTCGGGGGGAGAGAGGGGGCGATGTTTCTCGCCACCGAGAGCCGATTAAGGAGGTTGGAGAAATCGGGCGGTATATGGAATGATCAGGCACATGGTTATGATGGATAATGACACGCGTATATTCCACGCCACGGCCGACCGTACATGTAGGTGAATGAATAGATGAATCGCGGAACTTGGCTTGAATTTTGGGCAGAGGTTCTGCCCCCGACGCGGTTGGTGAACAATTGATGATTAGCCTCTGAATACGGGCCCTTTATATAGACTACGGCGAGGTAAACCATTAAGCCGCCGGCTTACCGGCTTACCTCGCTTTTCGCATGTAAAAATTAATAAACCGTGAAAAACTTGGTTTACCTATTTTTGGAATGTGAATTTGGCGTAAACCGGGAGCAGCCCGGTTTACGTGAAACAAACACGCGCGTCAACCGGTAGAAGGCCGGCTTACGTGTATCTTACGAATAAAACGCGGTAAACCGGCGAAAGGCCGGGTTACCCATCCTTTTCTTCATTACGTGTTATCTAATTATTCCAAATGATTATCAATTAGTATGCGAATTATACGCAATGGCGAAATAAAAAGTGGCTCGAAGAGGCCACGACAAGTTTCATCACAAAGCACAATCGCTCTTTGCGCCTTTTTTACACGAACAATACAGTTATTGATCTCCATTGGAAATACATTTCGTTTGAAATTGGAACGCTCTGCAACCTCCGCCTTCAGGTAAATATGCAGTCGACTAGATATTTGATCGAAGACTTTGATATGCAGCAGTTCGATCGAACGTTGCTGTCTCCAAAGACTTTTACATATTCTATTCGTAAATACGAGCATTGTCTGTCTACTTTTATGCGAAAAATATCTTTATCATGCTCAGTTTCGTTCACCGAATGAACAAGGTATACGAATCTTGGAAGAGGTATGATAAGAAATAACCTATAAATGAAGGATTTTGAGCGAACAGATTCTATGAGCTGTATTCGTCAAAAATTCAACTAGAAAGTGAACGCTCCTGGTTCATCAATACTCTCTCAGGATTGGAACGTTCTCAATTTTCATGAGAATTATGGTGTCTTCAATGAAAAGATGTCGAGATGGCTTCGAGACGAGTGTAATCATTGTCAGTCCCACTGATGGAGTGACATGATTCTCAGAGATGGCTATTCATTACACTTTCCCGGAGAAGTTTTCATCACTATACCATGATATTTCTTATGTAAAGAGAATATCTCTACCTAAAGAGAAAATCTTACTCCGGAATGTGCGGAGGAATACAAATTTTGTTGCCGATTACTCTCTCATGACGAGCAAACAGAAACAGGGTTATTTAAAAAAAAAAAAAAAAAAAAATGAAGAAAGCGGGATATTGCATTAGCATAATGCATGCGGTGACTTGACTCCCAGATATACACTGGAATAGTCTCCGGAATTTTCTCGATCAGCCCAACGACCTTAACACGCTTCGAATTTGAACTAAAGCGATAATCTGATATGGAAATTGGGAACAGTGGTCGTAACAGGATCAAGTAATTCCAGCTCGCCGGAAACATGAATGGATTCGTTTGATAACAAATTTTTCCATATTTCAACGTATTTGAGTACCTCCGTGGTTTGAAATAATGTGTCTCACCTTTCACGAACCTTTGGAACACCAAAGGAAATAACCGTAAATGTCATTTTTGATGTATTTCTCTTGCTTTTCCTGATCCAATCGCGAGTTTTTCGATCCAGGGCTACCGTCAACCGAGGTAACTTTGGAACAAAAATTGCATGTTTTTCCTTAAACCTCGCGAAACTTGTACGTTTTACATCAGAAGTGCATTATATCGGAAGTCAATCGAAAGCTTACGGATCCAGCTTTCGATCGCGGTGTTTTGAGGGTCCATTTGGACATCTCTGGTTGGAGCAATGAGCCCTAAAAGTCGTGTTCCAAAGTTAGACACGGACTGGGGTAACTTTGGCACAGAAATTGTTATCATTATTTATTCGTCAATTAATTCATGAAGTGGGTCACGTAATCAATTTTCACCATCAGAAATCGAAAGCTGAGTGTCTTAGCTTTCCATTGACCTATTATAAAAGTCCATTTGGTTGAATTGAACTTCTACAACTGAGCATAGACGCCTTCAGCATACCTTACCTCAGTATCTGCACCACGGCTAACTCTCGAGGAGCAAAATACCTTCACAGTCGGTTTCTGACAAAAACTGCCATAACTTGGCTTCCATGGGTTGAAATGAGACGTTCTTTGGCTCATTTTGGAGTTCTCATCAACGACTACTCAAGTGAGTAGAATTTGATGATCATATCGAAATTGGGAGATAATTTAGAGTACATGAACAAGTGTTCCAAAGTTACCCCGGTTTCTGAAAAAATACATACTTGTCAGTTTTGACTCTACAAAACTGAAACTTCGTGAAAATACTCCAATGTAACAATGGATTCGTCCAGATATGTGTACAGACAAGTGAAATCTAGCTCCGCTACCTTGGATTCGACCTACTGAAGTCGGAACCACACCACTATTTCCGAGAGACTGTTTGTTGGGTTGATAACGCGCTTATGAAGAAGTCAGCTTATAAACGGATTGAAAGCTGTTGGAGGCCCTCGCGCCAATGCGAAACATTGTTCATGCGTGCCCCAAGTAGGAGAAATCGGTATTCAAGTCTTACAATCATCTGCGTAGCCAATTGTGCGCGATAAGCACTCTTTCATGGGTTGTTCCAAAGTTACCCCCCGTGTTCCAAGTTTACCCCGTTTGACGGTACCTAAAAATACGCTGCTAAAAGAAATCAGCAGAAAGCTTTCTCTTAGCGAGATGTGCGATAATTTAGCAAGAATTTACTTTTTCGAGTGATAATTTTTCATTCACTCTTCTATACACCTTCTCGAAGTAACTTTGTATTCGAGTGGATGAAATTCGGTTTCAACCAATTGATCTGGAGTGATGAGTAAGTATCTCTATTGTTCATTAACGAGTGTATATATTAGTTGTAGAAGGAGATATGAGCCTAGAACGGAATTTAGATACAACTTTGTTGAGTTATTTTAAAGAGATTTGCTGTTAGAGGAATTCAGATGATCTGAAATAGGGTTTTTTGGGCAAGATATATCGTTTGGTTGAGGGTAAATTCTAATGAAGTTGATGCAAAGAAGATCAAAATGTAGTTTTTTGTAAAATTTTTGATTTTTGGAGGATAAATTGAATTTTAATCGTAACAAAAGGAATTTAGGGAATCTTGGTATCAACCAAGAGATTAAAAATGTGGTAAAAGTATCAACTCAGTTCATCGGAACTTTAAAAAATCAGTCTGAGAAAGAGATATGACGAAAATATGAATATTGAAAAAAAATATTTGTGCTTATACTGAGTTATTTTTTTGAGAAAGCTTGTTAGGGCGATTCAAGCTTTCTAAAGTAGGGTTATTCCAGGGATTTCTGGAGTTTGGTTGAAACGGAATTTTTATAGAATTAGTTTGAATATATTTAAAATGGAGTTTTTAGTGAAAATTTTGATTATTTCCTGAAAATTCGAGTATATGAAGATTAAATGAAATTTTGTTATTAACCAATCGATAGATTAAGCCGATAAACCCATAGCTTAGGTAACCAAAATTGCAGTAAAACAACGGAGGAGAAAAATATTTTACTATTAAGGTACACAATTTTAGCGATACTATCTCAAAACGCCTCTAAATTAAATTCGACCACGAGAGCTGACAAATCACTGGCCTCATCTCCGAATGATTCTCAACAACATGTAGGAGACGAAATTCTGATTAGGTGAACCGTACAAGAGAAACCGTGTCGGGAAAAAAAAACAACACACATACACACATACACACACAAAGGTACGGAAAGATGACTCCTTCAAAAATCTTGAAGGCCTCTGGGAAGACAATTGTGACCTACAATCGATAGATTTTGGCGAGAGGAACAAATTGGTTAAGGCATTTTTTCGATAAGAGGGATTTTGTTGAAGAAAATATTGAATTGAATGGGAAAATTGATCGAAAATTTGCTGAACCAGAAATAAAGCATTCTCTTTAGAGAAAGCAACTTTAGAGAAAGCAATATCATCATCAAAAAATGGGATCAAAATATCGGGTCCGCGTGATGTGGTTCTTCCTTCTTTCGGCTTTCGTGAGTGTATAGCGCCGCCGTCGAGAGGCTCGTTCGGGAACCAGGCGGGCAAACTTATCGGGCAATACAATGGTATTAAGTATGAAATTTCACATGTACAAGGACCAGAGGACCCCTTTTTGATAACACGCTAAGCACGTACATTATAAGAGTAGATTGAAAAATGGGAATGTTTGAATTTGGACACGTTCGAGGTGGCGAAACTTGTGCATTCATACATATGTACATGTGAACATTTTTTGATGCTTGCCAAGAGATGATATCTTTAGGTCTAGCAAGAACCTTGAAGTTTGAAGAAGAATTTATGTGAAGTGGGATCTGAGGGTTTCTTTTTTTTTCACACACTTTCCCTTCGGAACAATGTTCTGATGGATGATACATTTAAGCCAATGAAGAAGCAAGGTAATCTCAATTTTTTAGGTAATTTGACCTCTTAAAAACGATCCCGGTGTTTTCCGGTAGCGAGGATGTATTAGTGATGAAATACCAATGCACGGTTTTAGCTGTTACTTGGCATTATTTTACGAGATCTGTCCATTCTCGCTAGTTTATATATCATTTTAGCTACGTCATCAGAAACCAGCAGAATTGTTATTAGGGGGTCAAAATGCCTAAGGAACTAAGCTTACAATGCTGGTTCATCGGTCTATATGCATCACCCATCAGAATATTGATTTGAAGGGGAGAAATGTGAGAATGAGAAACCCTTAAGGCACCGTCGGAGTCTCGCGGCAAGAACGGGGTTACAACTTACGCGAGGTTTCTTACACCAATTGCGACGAGGGTGGTCGCAAATTACTCGTCTAATCGCTTCAGGAATGTGCTTTCTGCGGTGAGGATAAACGTCTCTCACTCTTGAGGAGGAATCGATATATATTCCAATTCTGATTCTCAGACAGCGTGACCTTGCATCTTACATCAAGTTTTGAGGGAGATGGAGACGTACGTCCTCACTGATCGTACAAGAGGCATATTCTTTGAGCAATTTAAAGTCATTTGCAACATCCCCGTCTCAATTGATAGAAAAATCATTACGAAAAGTGTAACCCCATTTCGCGTGAGACTCCGACACTGCCAATGGCACTCAATATACATTTTTGATTCAAACTTCAAGTTTCTTGCCGGACTGAAAAATTTAATTTCTCATCAAGTATCAGATTTTTTTTCCGTACGTGAAAATTCAATACACGGAAATGGGATATGAGAATTTCTTAATTTTCCTGTCCACCCTAACGTACCTTTTGTGGCACAATTTAGCTTCAAATTTTACTCGCTCAGTTTTCCTCAATGAAAATGAATTTGCCTCATTTTAGGCCTTGTCACGCCAATATTTTCTTGAGATCAATCGTCAGGAACAACTTTTCCATGCTTCAAAGTATACAAAAAATTAATTTTCACACTTTGCGGAGCACTTTTTAGCGAGAATCTACGTTTGCTATATTTCTTGGTCAGTTGCGTGGCTTACTGGTATGACTCTCAAACGCAGGGGTACACAGGTCCTATTCAATTTTATTCCCAAATTGAAGCCCCAAAACAGATCATAAAACACATCATAGACCTTTCGGGAGTGAAATTCAGGGCTGAGACATTTTCGGCCCTCAAATATTCAAGATTTCTACGGAACGCTTCATGTGATCGATTTTGAGAACTTCTGGAAATGATTTTATCGAGCTCGGAACGACAACGAAAATAAGAAAATCTATGTCATACTCCTATATCGAAAACCGTGCACTATTTAGACTAGGTTTGGAATACGGAAAAAGAAACATGGACATTATACTGGAAATTTCCATCCAAACATCCGAACAGTACCATCAATTCTTAGGTCATACAACACATGTCTACAATATTTACGAACAAGCAATACCCCTCTCAACCAGACTCTCAACTTGTACAAAAACGTTTTTAAGACGACGCGTGTAGTTGACACTGTGAAAGCATCTTTGCAAGTGTCCATATATACGACGTACTTACTCATCTTCACACCTAAACAGATCGAAAACCATCCGAAGAATACTCGAGTCAGAGATGGGTAAAACAGTCTGTGAGGATTTGAGAAGGGTCGATCTCGTGGAATCGAGCAGCTGGAAAGTTGAACGCCTCGCGGGCGAGCGGTGATATATATATATATATATATACTTCTGTCTTTATAGAACAATCCTTCAATGTACCAGTTTCGTTCACACCCACAGATATATAGAATTTCAGTAAATTCAGAGTTCATCAGACTTATTGCTCGGAGCAAGCATTAGCTGAAGCAGCTCGATAAAGAAAAAAAAAAAAAAGGAATGGAGAGACACGATCTGCCCTGGCCAAGTGATGAACATTGCGGGTGGAGTAAGATATATATAGTCAACGACTCGTTTGGACCATTAGCAAAAGCAGAAAAGTAGTCCTGCGAGTCTTGGATAGCGCATTAAGAAATGTCACCTTTTCGTGAGAATTTCGAAGAAAAGAGGGTGAGACAAGGTTGGAATGGAGTGAAGTTGATGAATCGGGAGGAAATTAATCAGGTTCTAAGTACTACGAAGCTGATCGTTGAAAATTTTATTGATATGGTTTGGAACTTTGATAATTGACATGTATTTCACAATGTACAAATGGTGTATTTCAAGTCTAATAGTAAGTTCTCTAGTTTGATATAAAGTAGACGGAGGATATTGGAATCTGAAAACAATTCATAATCTTCAATTTCTACATCTCTCATCTTATAGGAACATACCAACATTTGGCTCAAGTACAAGAAGAATTTGTTCATCAGAAGTGAACTACTGGGAAAGCGTATCATTTTCACGCTGAGATAATAAAATCATAATTTATTCGACCTTACTCAAAATCTTGGGTATATAATTTCGCAGAATTGGCCTTGCAAGTTTTCCATCTGTACGTTCGTTCATTAGAAAATGATCGCTCATTAGATCGTTCATTAGAATGATCGTTCATTAGGAAATGAACGAATGAATTGTTCAGGCTGATCTGAAACAACCTCAATATTTTTCATAGCAAGAGCATAATATGTATAGCAAGATATATCTTCCTTGCTAGTTAATATTTATTTGTCTCAACCGTCATAGAAATCGCATGAAACAAAGCCGTCACATTCAACCTTGAATTGACTTTAGCCCATTCTCTTCTTTCTCGTTTCAATTCTAACATGCTACTCTATTTCATAACTGCAAAATCTAATCCCGAAATTCTTCCAACACTTGTTCTCACTTTTCTTCGAAATCATTCCTGTTTCCTGATTCAGGTGTCTGGCAGCTGAAATTGCTATTCATGGCAAGTCTATGAATTGAGTTGTAGACTTCTCAGTAAGCCAGAGATGGAATCAAATCTAGTCAAACTTACGAGGAATAACAATATTAGTAGAAAAAAATCGCAGAAATGTATGAGGCACATTCTCTGCATTTCAGTCGGAAACAATTGGGATAGAAGGACCAATTCCATAAGTTCCCTCAAATGTCCAAACGACCCTCCTCCGTACCGTGACACTCTTCCAAAACTTGATGATTGAACTCTACAGATATTAATGACGACCTCAACTAACTTGACTTCTTATTCACGCGATTTATGATTTTCAAAAGCCAATGACAAATTGTTTACATTGAGATGAGCTCGCAATCCAGCAGAATGACAATTCATTTATCACCCCCCCCTCCTTTTTCGGAGATAGGTGATGACTTATCATTCAAAGATCAAACGCTTCACATAAAACAAACAAAAATACTGGACACAGTGTGGATGATGGAACTTCGATTCTTGATTTGATTTTTGATTTGATTGGATGATAGAACGTATTGCCATCAGGTTCAGTCAAATAATGGGGTTGGATCAGCGTTGAAGCAACAATAGGTTATGTTAAACTCGCTTGATGTTGACTTCGCTCTGTCAGATCACACTACATGGTTCTCGACAAGACAAAAAGCTTGCAAGCTACGTTCCACTTTACGGACCGGAATTTTTCACTTAACCCCCGCGTAGTAGCGTATTGGCTATGGGAAGTATGAGTTTCAGCGCCTCCGTGCGGCGGAAAACGGCATGCCACGGGAGGGAGCAATCGAACGTGTTTATATGTGGTTTAGTGCGGGCTTCGGTCTTCTTATGCATTTAGCTCAAAAACCATATCTCGGATGCGGCAACAGTATGCGAGGCGATTGTAGGATTTTCAAAAACGAAGAGTTTGAGTGCTTGTGAGTCCGAATCCGAGCAAAATTGAGTAAACTAGAGCGAGTTGAAATTTTTGCCTATGCTTTTTGCATGGGCGCGAGCATGAGCGTTGCGGCCACTGCTCAACCACCGCTTCTGTCTCGACTCGCTCCGATATTTTTTTCGCTTCGGGCTTTGTGAATCCTTTAATAAAGGTCTGATTGATACGTATGATAGCTCAAAGTTTTCGCAATTAAAAATCTAACAACTTTCTCGCTTACTCTTACGAGGTTTAAGCGATAGGTTCTCTTAAAAATGAAGGAAAACCCTTACCACGCGCCTAATTTGCATGCTCTATTTCTGACCTTGATTTTTGGGAAAACCGTTGCTCAAACCTCGTAACAGTAAGCGAGAAAGTTGTTAGATTTTTGATTGCGAAAACTTTGAGCTATCATACGTATCAATCAGAGCATTATTGAAGTTCACAGAGCCGGACGCGAGAAAAATATCGGAGCGAGTCGAGGCAGAATCAGTAGCTTGAACGGTGACCGCATAGCCCATGCAAAAAGCATTAGGCAAAATTTTCAACTCGCTCTAGTTTACTCAATTATGCTCGGATTTAGGCCCACAAGCGCTCAAATTCTTCGTTTTTGAAAACCCTACAATCGCCTCGCATACTGTTGCCACATCCGAGCTACGGTTTCTGAGCTACGTGCATGAGAAGACCAAAGCCCGCACTAAACCACATATAAACACGTTCGACTGCTCCCTCCCGTGGCATGCCGTTTTCCGCCGCATGGAGGCGCTGAAACTCATACTTCCCATAGCCAATATTTTTCATCGGAACGCCACAACAAGGGCTTTAATGTGCCATTCATCCATAATTACTCGATGATGTCAGTACTTTTTTAATGCGTAAAAGTAATTATGAAATATGTCAACCGACCCTGCACCCATTCCAGTATAGTTAATAACAATTCGAGAGAATTAACGACGGGACAAAGTCTTCGTAGAGCATTCTCGCAAGCACTCAAACTAAATATCGATTTATATAAGTAGCTGCAAAATCAGTATGTATGGGTTCGGTGCTATTCGGTAACGTCGCATAGACTCATCATACACATAGAAGGGTCTGGGAGTTTTCCTGGCGACTACGACCCCATATTTTTGGGTTCATGAACGATCGGTAGTTCTTATGTAATAAAATACTAGTCGTGCGCGTTTTTTCTTCCTTCCTTCTCATCTGTACAAAATGAGAATCTCCCCCCCCCCTCCTCCCTCCCAAAGGATGTATTGAGTTGACAGTTCATGCACGATGAAGTTGATAAGGGAATAAACAACTCTGTTACCTTATTATCCGTCCCCAGGTGATATTGTTTTGTTTGTAATCCCACAGATTGCTCTGTCCGTGATCACAGGAAATGCGATAGCATTTAAAATCGTGCAATTCACATAATTGATCACATTTTTAGAATCAAAATTCATATTTTAATCCGAAACGAGTACCTATTCTTAATGAACAAACCAAAAAATGTCAGCTTACACCAAATTCAAATACAAAGTTGCAATAAACTTACAATTAGTAGCGAAAAATCATCATTTCATGATTTACCTCAATAATCTGAGAGCATTCTATTTCAAAAACTCCATAGCTCAAAAAGAAATATATAAACTTTGCGTAAAATTTATCGGCATTGTTTGAGAATCTTCCAATCATTCTCGGCTCGATTCTCGGAACAATCCTGTCCGTCACTCATAGCTGCAGACAACACATCATAAAACTCATACATCCAAATGATGAAAACTCAACGGATCCACATCAAGTCATGCTGCATAGTTTGTCAGAGAAATCTCAACACTTCAACTCTTAGCAGGTAAGTACAACGAACGCGCAAGAGGTGAAGGGTTGAAGAGACCAAGCTGTCACAGCTTTTGGTATATATATATTATATACTGCAGAGAAGCGTACCTCCTTCTTAGCTTGGGCTATAATACGCTTCAAGTCGGTTTGAATCAAAAGGAAAGGCCCGTCTCTGCGCAGACAACTCCGACGAGTGACAGTACTCTCAGCTTTCCTCAGCCAAAACTCTTTATATATATATATATTTCTACTGCAGAGACTGAGACTGTACTGGGTAGCATTGCAAAAGATGTCCATGGAAAATTTCGACGAGTGTTGGCACAAGAGCTTGCGCACGAGTTGGAATTTTCCTAGAGCTTTAGGAACGCTCTTTTCATGAGGTAATGGAGCGTGACTTCACACTTCAAGACTGTCTTCGTGCTATACTTGGAATGTAGAAAAGTGAACTTCGAACTGCAATTTGTTTCAGAATTTCTTGAAGCTTTTGAAATAGCGTCTTTTGACTTTGAGTACGATGAGGAAGAATTAGTAGGGGTCAAAACTATAAAGTGGAGGAATCGGAAGTGAGACCATTGTACGACACTTCCCAGTCCAGAGTTGGATTAAGGTCAGTGTACCCAACTTGCCTCCATTAAGACATTTTCTTAATAACTTTGATCTACCTCAACAATTTCCAACGTGCTTGAGCTCATTTTGAAGCTTGTCTCAAGACCTCCAGAATTAGTTGAAGTACATTCAATTTGAACCAACTGGAGCCAAATTGTTTTAATTCTCCCAAAAGGTGATTTTTGAGAGTTTACAAAAGTGTGTACCCAACTTGCCTCCATTAAGCCATTTTCCCAACAACTCTGGTCCATCTCAATATTTTCCAACGTATCTTAGCTCATTTTGAAGCTTGTTATGGACCTTTAAAATACACTGAACTACGTCCAATTTGGATCAATTGGACCCGAACTGCCTCAATTCTTCCGAAATAAATGATGGGAATCGTCGATGAAGTAATTTTATCCCCGTGCACGCACATTTGGAGCTTTTCGTTGGTTCGAAACACTATTGCTGACCCATTTTGACGTGATAAACACGTTCTGAGTGGTAAAAAAAGTCGTTCCGCACGCCCTTTCGAGATAAACATATGGGGGCATGTTAGGTACACTCCAATGTTGGCATCCTTGTTTACAAATCGTCTCCGTATTTTGCACATAAAACAGCTCCATATTCCAATTTTGCAATTTTTAAGAATGGATTTTGAAGGTCTTGAAACGAGGAATCGAATGCGCCAAGGTCCGTTAAGATTGGTTGAACTCAAAGAATTTGGCACCGATTTTACTGGAGGCAATTTCCTCGGTGCTTTCTTAAAATCACGAAAAATAGAAAAATCACTTGAAATTTTTTGGAGAACGCAGGAATGATTCGGGGTAGACGGAAACTACTTACTTTCTCATATTTCAACATAACATACGTAAAAAAAATTGGCGGGAGGCCAAGGAGTGCCCATCCCCGAGATCGGCATATGGGCACATTGGCATATCGGCGAAGCAAGTTAGGTACACTTACCTTACATACTTTCTTGTATTTTGAAATATTAAACGTAAAAAAAAATACGCGGGAAGGTCAACGAGTGCCCATTTCTGAGATCGGCATATGGAGAAAAGTTGGGTGCACAGGCAAGTTGGCTACACTTACCTTACTTATCAAAATTTCGTGAATCTCAATCTCCTCCAACGTATCACAATTCACTCTGAATTTCATTTCAGGACAGAATGCTTCGACATACCACATTTTCATGAGTAAAGGCCCAGTGGTTTTAATCTTATCGAACAATTTTTCTTATGTGCGAATTTTCAGACACGCCTGAAATTACATATTTATGACATCTTTTTGGGGCTCACTTTTGAGTACGAAATAGCCTTCAGAAAAAATCGAAGTGAATGAATTCGATGTGAAGTTGTCTGAATTCTTGAAGTATGTCAGGAATAACTCCATGTGAGACAACTCTAAAGGGCTACATTCATTTTTTTGCGGAAAAATAAGATTTCTACCATTCAAAGTTGTGTCTAGACGTCATTTGGACCCCTCAAGTTGATAGATACGGCTCTGGAAGGTCGAAAAAATGTATCGTTGGGTCTTGAACTACAGAATCTATAGTTCAGGAAATTTTAGAAGACGAATCTGAAAGACGTCAAATGACACAATATTGTAGTTCTGACGAATATTTTTCGAAGAGCACACAATTTGACTCTCGAAGCTTGTCTTATGATCTGTTTTTTAGATTTCTGACGGACATGAGGTCGGAAAGAACAAGGGTTTGATGACGAGTCTGTAATGCGTATGAGGATATCTCTGAAACTTTTGATTTTCGGACTCAAAAAGTGTCACAGCGATGAAAATCGAGATATACGGCTAGAGCCTGTTATTGAGCAAGCACAATGGTTCAAGTATGAGGATTGTATGCAATCGGTTATTAGAATGTAGTAACAAAAGTCAGAATTGGAATATACTTTACGTTCCACCAATGGTTTCATCATTTCTCGATGCATTTTTCACAAAATTGCGGCTGCACAGCCCTCTTTCAAACGGATGGTACTCGTGGAGCGTCCAAAGCCTTGGAGGGTGGAAATTGGTGTGATATTTTGAGGGTATTTGTAACATGTTCATAGTGTTCAGAAGACTGTGCCCCCCCCCCCTACCACGCGCGTGCCTTCCAAAAAGCTGTGCGATTAGGCATGTTGTACGCACGTTCTCTTTTTCGTTTTATCCGGTTCCCTGGCTTTCTCGTCAAAGCATACAGCTCTACAGCAGCTCAATTTTTTCGTTTTTCTCATGGAGAATTCGATGAGGATTCTCCGCAGTGTCTCTAGATTACGCTCCACGAGCTGTAGCGTCTCAAATGACTCGAGAATTTTTTCTCAAAAATCTGTGAAAGCCACATCTCTGCGTGTCACGGCTGAGCACAGTGAGGCACACCCTTCTCCACTAGACAAATCATAACTTTGGACCATTAGAAATCAGTCTGAGAAGTTACAGAATTTGATCAGAAACGCCCCACTCACGAGAGCCTGCCAAATTTCAAGACTCTGACCCTGTGACACGTGAATTCCTCGATTTTCGGGTGTTTTCCCGTACATGATTGACTCTAGTATCTGCCCACATCCACGAATCAACCTCTAACTTGTTGACCACTTTCAGGACATTCAAATGAAAATAATTTGACAGGTTAGACCTGAAGAAACGTCTTACAACCAGTTTGGCTGAGCTGTGACAGCAAATGTCAAAAGTTTCAGAGATAGCCTCATATACTAGTGCGATCGAGAACTTGTACGGTGCGATGCTGTTCCGGATGTTCATGCTGCATTCCATTACTATAGTTCGGAAGTTCAGAGTCCATAGATTTGATACTTCAATGTCCCAAGTGACAGTGTATCGATCTTCACGATGAAAATGGATTGGAAATGTAATTTTTCCACTGAAAAAAGGGTAAATTCTGATAAATATAACCATTTTCTAGCTCCAAACGTCATTCCATCCCAATTTTGATCACGACATCTGAAAGAGTACACAATTTCACATTGAATGTGTGTCTTTTGATATCCTTTCAGAAGCTATATGATGGCTCAGTATTGAGATCGAAAGGATTGACTACAACTTTCTTGTTTTGGTACATATCTTGGGCTCAAATTCGTCTCTTAATATTGTTGTGATCCATAAATTCAGTCGTCCAGGACCCAATGACACGTCTTTTCAGTCTCTCAGAGCCATTAATCGATTTTGGGGTTGGAAATTCTGTGTAAACACGGTTTGGAATGGAAAAATCTTATTTTTCCGCCAAAAATTGAATGTAGTTCTCCAGGATCGCCTCAAATGGAAATTTGTGTCACATATTTCAAAAGTTCAGACAATTTCACGTCGAATACATGTACTCTGGTTTCTTTATGATGGCTATTCTGTATTCAATATCGAGCCCCAAAAACATGTCATGAATGTATAATTTCAGGCGTTAATGGACTAACCCCAAATATCAATTTGATTCCACATTCTGCATGTAAAAATAGTGAGTGGTCGGGTTCTGCTGAATTGAAACAAATTTTAGACATGTCTGTTATGATCTCCGAATAAAATATGGAGAAATACTTCTCCCCTCTACCACTCTATCAATCAAGACTGCGGGCCAAGCTCAGTCCATATCACTTATTCCATTTCGTGTGATGACATGATGGTGAAATTGGTGAAGACAATTTGGAATTGCATTGAACCCGAATGTACATGAGAATTCTATAGATGAAGACGCTCAGTTGTGGTCCGTTTCCTGACAGACCTTGACTCCTATTTTTCCGAAAGAATCGTTCCAAAATCAATCCAACAACCATCAAAAGATGCCTACAGGCTCCAAGGTTGAAAATGACACAAATCAATAGAGCGAAGGAATCGAAACGTATGCATTAAATTTGGAACTGAATGAAGTGTCCAGTCCAACAGTATCAGAATCAAGATTGACCATTGAGAATTTCAGCATTATATAACACAACAATGCAGAAATTATTCAGTTTGAACTGAGTTTCTCCACCTCCTTTTTTCCGTAGAAAAACTCTCGAAATCCCTTCAAAAGTTGGCAACCCTGCCACTTGCGTACTGTTGGGGGTCACGTTTTTATAAAGTTTCCATCGTAATTCGATACTTTGCATGGTCGAAAAAACTAGTAGTAAAACAGTTTGAAGTGAAGTTTTTTCAACGAAACGACGAGTACAGTGAGAAACCTCGACTGTACAAAATTTTCCATCTGACACAAAGCTTTATATGATGTACCAGCAACAAAAGTCGAACGACGATGAGATTTTGAAAATAACGGAACCAAAATATATTTTTGGAACAGTTTCCACTATTCAACTCACTCTCCATATCAAACAGTAACCGCTCACAAGGATAACCATTCCAAACATGATATCAGAAATTTCTCCCATGAATTTATTCTTTTCTGAAATTAATCAAATTGTCAAGATCAGTAGCAACAAAATCGAAAGGTCGCTAGGGTACCTTCAACAATACAGAAACCCTCCCATTACTGCATGTATCCATTCGTAGTGCACTGATCGATCACTAGCTACCGTATAACCCGTCCACCACTAATTAACGGATCTATTCATTAAGGGGTCTCGCCTGCGGTGTTCGAACACGCCCATATATACATACATACATACATACATGAATGTATACATAGAATGAGGTCCAGCACTCGATTTATAAGACCCGTTCGTCAAGCTCGATTGCCATCGTAGGGAGTGAAGGCATACGTGTGCTATACGCTAATTTTACCCTATAGCTGTAAAGCACCCGCACTTTCCACACATTTGCCCGATTTTCTGCTTCTAATAAACGCCAGTGTCCAAAAAGAGTTTGGTCCATGTTTTAAAGCTTATTACGAACGGCTGGCGTGAATTCTGTTTCGGAGCTGTGAATGTCCATAATAAATTAGCCCGGGCTGCTGAAATTAAAATAGGAAAAATTCGGTTTTATTCTTTATAGGTGCAAAGAGGTTTTCAGTACAATTTCGCATGGGCGGGTGCGAAAAACATGCAAGCACAGCTGCCAAGATTTACCGTAAACACAAAAACTCTTGCAAACCTTCATACGAGAGATTTCATTTTCCCACTGATGTAGGGATCGCAACGAAGTGGATGAATAAATATTCAGATTTATACATCTCTGTGGTGATATTTGTGATGAAAAATGGGTAGAATCATCACGAGGTCCATGATTCGTTCCAAATTGCTTGATAATATGTGTGTAAATTACTTCAAATTCCTCATGACGTCACGGAGCTAAATACAATTTTATCACACCTCCATCTCAATCGAGATGAAACTAACCGCGAGTATTTGGAATTCTTACTGTTGCTGAACTAAGATCATGAAATCATTTCGCTTTTGATTCATGATTCAAGATCCGATCAAATGACTGATTCGATAAGTGTAAATTGTTATGTCGTAGGGAGTAAGTTTTGATCTTCTTGCCATTAACGAAAAAAACGTTAATTTTCGTCTATCACAAGCGATGAGGTGTTGTTCCTGGTAAGAGGCGTCGATATCAGACTCTAAATTTCAAAAATTTCGTTGTCCAGTGTCACTGGGGCCTGGATCTCTATATTATTATATTTCTAATGTGTTGCTGCATGTTTCGTGTCATTGCACATTTTCTTCTTAATCCATTTGCTACGTATTCGAGTTCACTTCGTTTTGAAATTTCTTTGTACTTAAGTACAAAGATCAAGTGCTTTTTCTCATACTCATCCTGTCTTCGGAATCCCAGTTCAGTTGAATAGTGAGATGCCCAAAGATAATAGGACTCGATAGGAGCTAAAATCCGTATGTGGATTGCAGCTGATAACAATTTCGATGCAGGGTTGTGAAAAAATTTTTTCCCGAGTAATGAATTCACGTCCCGACCACAAGTGAAAGAAAAGACCATTCAACCTTTGAAACTATAGAGATTGATCGCCAGTCTCATACTTGTCCGTCCGGATCACGCGTATCGGGTCGCCTATGTGGAAGGAGTAGGATGAGAGTATATTTTGTGGCTGTATGGGTCATGGATGAGTCGATGGATGAATAGGTCGGTAAGTGAGTGGATAGGGTAGTCAAGTCTGTTTCAGAATGGTTTTAAGCGGTTTAAAAAGATCTGGAATGGTTTGGGGTGGTTTGGAACAGTTTTCGATGGTCTGGGATGGCGTGGTACGTTCTGGGACCTTCTGAAAAGATCTAGAACTGTCTGAAATGGTCTGGAATGGCCTAGTACCATGTGCAATATCCTGGTACGGTCTGATGTGACCTAAAATGGTTTTGAACAGTCTGAAACGGTCTGTTGCGATCTAAAACATTCTGGTACGGTCTACGGCAGTCTGGAACGATTTGGTACGGACTGGGATGGTCTGATACTGTCTAGTCTGGCTAAAATATAATACGTGGTCATGTGGCTTATGGGTGGGGACACAGGAGATTCGGTAGGTGTGTAGGTTGATGGTCGGATGACCGGGCGGGTGGGAGGATCGGCTAGATGGAGTTGGTAATATCAGCGACACCAGTACAACAAAATGTCATTCCAACATATTTCACAGGGAACCTTTTTTCAATAGCCCATAGATTGATCATTACCCTTGATTTCACAAATTTCATTTCTGAGTTACCAAAGCATTTCAGGGGCCTCTGACTTATCAAGAACATCTACAAACCAAACGAGTGGCAGCGAGAAAGAAGATAACGCTAGTATGGAGATGATTCTACAGGCTTACCAAAATTTCAATTCAACTGTTCGCAAACCAACTGAAAACCGAGATATCCGCGCGAAATCGCTTAGAAAAAACTATTGAATTCTCATCAAATTTACAGAACTAAATGCACAAAAGTTTTGAATATTGCATTGAATGAATTTCTCGCACATATTCCCTGGCGTCAGCGTGCAAATATCGCATGCAGATGTATACAAAACGACAAAAATATACGCAATCGCAACACTGCATTGCGACGTAAAGCTCGCGTTTGCCTACCTATATCTCAAGAGCAACTCTTGCTGTATACAGACTTCACACATAACAGAATCCACCCAAACGCGCATTTACAAATGCAGCATCAGAGAGCACGCCAATTCTGATTATGTACTCACCATATCAATGCGAATGCGTTTCATAAACAAGACGCTTCTTCACCAAGTTGCTGAAACAGCCGGTGCGCTATAACTGCAAAATTATGATGCCTGCGTATGTATGTAAACACCCATTGTTAAAATCAACGGCTCCGATATTTGAGTATACGCTCTAGGTATAGCGTATTGTTCATGACTTCGATATTGTGTGGATGTATACACAATTCTGGGATACCTGTCAAATCGAAATCTAATTGTTTTGTGAGTGAGCATTGAAATATGTATCCTGATCCTGAATATTATAGTTTGTCACGAGATGTATGTATCAAGTTCAGTTCTGCGAAGTAGATATCATAGATGATTCTGTAGTTTGATTATCGTGCTCTCGTTCGAAATTGTGTTTGATAATCTGAAATTTGGGCTCTGGAACCATGGTTGATCTGCACACTTTTGAATACCAACCGTGAAAATGGATTAGAAAACTTACTGTTCCTGAAAATACTCACTGTATCATCGATGAGTCATAGATATCATGTGCTGAAGATGAAAAGTAGGACCGAAGCTCATTCATGACTTTTGAGGATTTTTTAAATAAAGATTACCTGAGTTTCTCTAGAAATCCCCTCTGTCATCATAAGCATCCTTGATACCTCTAATCAAACTAATCCGAAACATCTTAATCAAAACATTCTGAAGATTGAAAGCTACCGTACCAGTTTCAAAGAATATTTTCATTTGATTACCTGATTTATTATAGTATTGGGAAGATTCCCAGCATCAGAAATGATCTTTACTATTCAGCTATTTCAAATGTGGACTCATATTCGGACGTCATTGTATTGAAATGGTAAGAGCCCAATCATTTCCCGCAAAATCGCGTTTGTATTTGGTAAACTGTTGTCATTGGGAACCGATTCTTAGAAAAATTATCTTGCCATCATGAGTAACTTGCTGTTCTAAACGATATCGATTTGGGTCTTCTGGAAAAATAACAATTCGAACAGCTCTCTAGAATATTGGAAAAATTATTTGAGAGTCCGGAACTGACTCACACCGTTCTAGTCCTGGGCGATCCATCTTTGTCTAACTTGGGAAATTCGAGATATATGTGAAGGAATAATCTATCAACAGACGATGACGAGGAATTTCATCAATTTTAGCTTTAGGCGAATGTTGAAGTTTGCATATGCAAAGCGGCCCAACGATTGGGAAACCATGTTGCAAAAAATGGTTACTGACGGCACAGGGTTGAAAGTATACATACGCTTCTATGAAATTTTTAATTGACTCATACCGTTCTGCTCGGGAGCATTCCAGGAGTCGATTGACTTGCCACCAATCGTCACAATTATGCTGTCAACAAAATATCTCCGGATTGCAGGGGATGTGAGACGATTAGAGTCTTCGGAAGCTGGAATGAGGAAATTATCTGCTGGTCAGTGCAATTTTGTATCCGTATACGGAATAGCGTTTTCCAGATACTGCTATGTGGCAGCAGCTGAGCCACATAATCCGATTGCCATCCTATAGAGAATGAGCTTAGTCGCCGATTTCGACTGTCGGGCTACATTGAAAATTCTTATGGATATATCTCCGAGAGAAAAGTTCCTCATACGTAAAAATTCAGCAAGCTCAGATCATATTCCTTACATTACGTGTTTTACAGGCTACCTCAATCAAACTCATTCAATTTCTACTTTCAAAAAAAAAACGAGATACAACCGCTGCGAGCCAATAAATAGCGATTTCGAAGCTGGAAAGTGAAAATTCGTTATACGTCCGTTAGTAAATAGCTCAAAAAAAGTACCTCAGTTGCAATCACATTTTGAGTTCCTCGAATTTTGTGCTATTTATAGGATTCAGTGGTCAGGGAGAGATGAAAGGTAAGGAAAAATTTCAAGAAAAGCCATCGCCGTGGTGTTCTACATCTTGGAGCTGAGATTATGAATCAATTTTTACTGAAATTGGATTTCCTATTCGAGTACTTGTACATTTAATCGTGTTCCCTTTGCGTACGCGAACTTATCGAGATAGATCCGGAAATTACCGGGAAGGCACCTCGCATAAGTCTTCGCGCGCGCGAACCGGAAAATTTTTCGTGTGCGCGAAGGAAACCAGGGTACCTATTGAAGTAAAAATTTCGCGATTCGCACGGCACAGCTCGCGCGCGAAATTTTTTCTCGCGGGTGTAAAATGATTATTGATTTTATGTAGCGACCACGGAAATCGTCTGCTGAGCATTGTTTTGATCCAGCTGCATAATCCCCCACCGCGTGCTCTCCTGCTTATTACTAGATATGTTTTCGTGATCACCAGCCTAGTGATAATGATCCACAAAAATCCGTAGACGTACCTTCAATAGCTTCTGTAAACTCATGCTGGTCCCCAAGTCTTGAAATTAAAAATTAATGTTTCATTAAAACGGCTCTTAGGTGTGATGCATGTGATTTCGTTGAGATGCAGATTGATGAGTTGATACGCAATACGCATGGATCAATCAGCTTCTGTGCAATATGACTTTACTGATAGGTAGAACCAAAATATGATTCTACTAAAGTATTTTAATCACTCTCGACATCAATTCTCCCTTCCTCAAAATTGGCGTGAATTTGGAGATTGAACTACACATAAGGCAACTAATAATTCATGTCTGATTCTCACACTAATAGATCTAAAATTTTCCTCCCGAAGCTGCTTGAATCCCTGGAGATATCTGCTGACTCTCTGAATTGATGATCCATCAAAAATTAGTTTAATTGGCTGATATGTAGCTTAATACCCAAGCATCATAGTTTGAACTTGAGCAAATTCTGAGGGAAGAAGGCATGATTTCAGAAGTTATTAAGATACCCTAATAAAATCATATTTTGGTTTCACCTAGTAGAGTCATATCGCACAAAAGCTGATTGATCCATGCATATTGCGTATCAACTCATCAATCTGCAACTCAACGAAATCACACGCATGACAACCGAGAGCCGTTTCAAAGAAACATTAAGTTTTGATTTCAAGGCTTGGAGACCAGCATGACTCTACAGGAGTTATTGAAGGTATTTACGTCTACGGATTTTTGTGGATCATTATCACCAGGCTGGTAAACGAAAAACATATCTAGTATAATGGGCAGAACACGCGGTGGGGGGTTATGCAACTCAATCAAAACAATGCTCAGCAGACAATTTTCGTGGTCGCCACATAAAATCGATAATCATTTTACACCCGCGAGAAAAAATTTTGCGCGCGCGTTGCGCCGTGCGAATTGCAAAATTTTTACTTCAATAGGTACCCTGTTGTTCGCGTGCGCGAAAATTTTCCGGTTCGCGCGAGGGAAGACTTTTGCGGTGCGTCTTTCTGATAAATTCCGCATACGCAGAGAATGAGTCCTTTTGCGAGCGCGAAGATTGGGCTCGGTGCCCGCGATCCTTTGCGTACACGACGGGTTTCCCAGACATCACGTTCATCGTCCCATAGAAGCAGTGTTTCGCGCACGCGAGTCCGACCGTATAGACACGCCGTATTGTTCATGAGATACCTATTGCAACCCTCGACGGCACTGATAATTCATTAAAAAGTTCTTGATCATGTCGGAGTAAAGTCTACATCTTGGTTTTTTTTGTCCTGAACATTTTGAGGCCTCTATCTCATATTTCAGTATCACATGCGGGGTAATACACGAGATCCAATAAAGTAAATCAAAATCCTTATTTCGCAACAAAAATCCGCAGCATCTTTCACGCAGCAGGATTTCTAATCAATGGAGGGAAAAACAACAAAAAGCACCTGACGCCACCATGAATAGACATTAATCAAAAAGTCTTTTACACAGGAAATCCACGACTAAGCCTGGCACGATCTCGGCTCTGAGACATCAAGCTTAGTATTGACCATCGCAGTAGGGAAGCTTGAAATTAATGTAAGAAGACAGATACGTCTAAAGCTAGCGTAGAAATTAAGGCCAACTGGCCAATAATTCAGCCACTGCGGTATTACAGTCAACTTGAACGTCGTCGTCGTCGTCCGGTACACTGAACTCATCCCTTGACGACAAACTATATTTAGTGAAGAAACGACAGCAGTAAGGTGTAAAACTTGAATGTGGTATTGAGGTATCAAGGGACTCACTCTTGGGTCACCCTTTAAGAATTCAGCGAACCAGGAAAGCTCATTGCGGTCATGAGCCAAGGAGCTATTATCGTCTTTGAGCATCTTCACAGACTCTGGGAATGGTGATGTCAGATAGATGCTGGGTGTTTCTGGTGGACGAGTTTGGTGCCTATTTGTGGCTGATATCAGTGTGGTATAGTGAATGTAGATCTGGGGTGAATCACATATTGGATACTGATGAGATATATTGTGTGCTCGGAGTGATGAGGAGGTAACATTGTCAGGTCTGACACTTACACTAATACTAGAACTCTAAGACGCGCGCGTTGCGCGCGGATGGTTACGATGGCTTGAAATTCTGGAACATACGGAAAAAGCTATTGTGTTCGAAAAAAAAAATTATGCAGGTATATATGGTACCAGAAAGGAGCAAATATGAAATAGTATACAAATATGGAATGAAAATGTCATTCATCTATATGTTTATCCATCTAACATGCCTCGAAATCGGAATTCATGGATTGCTGATTCAAAAATTCACGACTGCCTGAGGGATTTTTCGAATAATCTCAAAAAACTATTCGATCTACGAAGTGCGCGCGCTGCGCGCGCATGGTTCAACCACCCGTATGGTGTGGGGTCAAAAAACTATCCAGTTTTTATAAAACATCATCGAGGGTGGCCATCAAGAAACGAAGATCATTTTGAAAACTGGAGAATTGAGCTCAACTCCAAAATCAATGATGATTTGAATTCATGCAACGCTTGCGCATGAAAATCTCAATTTTCACGTGAAATGTGTGGGTTTCCAATTTGATTGAGATTTTCAAAGGTTTTTACTCATTTTTGGATGGAGACATGTTTCTCTCCTTCTCTTTTTTCTCCTCTAAATCGGCTATAGAAGAGAAGGAGGAAAATTTTTTCAAGGATATGCACAAATATCAGCCAATCAGCCTTTGTGAAGCGAAAATTTCTTGAATGCTTCTGTAAAATTTTTTTTTAGTGCACAAATGAAAAATTTTTGATCGATCATTTGAAATTCAACTGATCATCATCCAGAAATGAGAGAGTTATTGAGCCTCCTACAATTTGAAAGAATACATTATTCACAAATAAAAAGTTCCTCAATCCATTCGGTCCAATTCAGTGTCATCCACCAACTGAAGAGTTGTTTTACGCATTAGAACTTGAAGAATTATATTCACAAATTGAAAACTTTTTTCAAAATTATGTAAGGATATTCAACATTCACAAAGAGAATTTTAGTTGATCTACCTCAATCACAAAATTTTATACATGTAATTTAAGAATTATGTTGAAACATTCATGAAAAACGAAAAAAATTCTAGTTAATCTACCCCATCAAAAAACGGATGGATGCAACTATTAAGTTTGTATGGATCATTTTAAGAATTTAAATAAGCGTTCCTGAGATCTTTCCAATCGTTGAAGAAAGATGAAATCAGAAAATGAATTTTCAAATGTTACCATTAACCTCGTTATTACTCGGGATATCCGATATTCCTGTTGTCGGTCAAGCAGAAATCTACTTTCCTATCACTCATTTAGCGAGCGAATCGCGATCCGATTAATTCAAGCAGGTGTAATGAAACCCGATATGATGCGCAGGCGCGACCGATCACCTGCTCAATGTTGACAACGAAGCAGACAGAACTGGGCAGAACGCTGTACAGTGCATGAGTTCAGATGCTTGAAACTCACCATTACTCTTCTTTCGATAAATTGGAAATAATCAACAGATATAATAGTTAGGCTATGTAGATCGCATGATTGAATACTTTCAACTATATTGATCTACCTATGAATACATTCGAATAATACAATGTCATTAATCCACAGCAACACACATTGAGACGACTCGTAAGTGGCGCGCGAAATCTCGATCGGAACGCCTCGAATCTCGAATATCGAAGTTATCCATTAATAATATAAGACTAGGAGCTGGACACGCGCGCAAGCGCGCGGATAAGTTATTGTTACCCGCGATTCCGTTGTTGTTGCCCGCGATTCCGTTATCGCAACCGAGATTTCGTTGTTGTCATTCCCTGTACTTCCCTATGATGTGGGCTACTGGAATGATTCTGGGATTAAGCAGAACTCAATTCTGTGATGTATTTTGACGCCATAAGCAATCCAATAAATAACCAACCACGCGCGCAAGACCGCGCGGTGAGGCAGTGTTTGACTGCGCTCGTGCGTTCACCAAACCTTTTTGTACACGCGCGCAAGCGCGCGGATGGGTTATCGTTACCCGCGATTCCATTGTCGTTGCCCGCAATTCCGTTATCGCACCCGAGATTTCTTTGGTGTCATTTTCTGTAGTTCCCTGTGATGCGGGTTCTGAGATTGGGCAGAACTCAATTCCGTAATGTATTTCCATGCCATAACTAACCCAATACATAACCACGCGCGCAAGACCGCACGCTGAGTATTCGTACGTTCATCGGACTATATAGTATTCCATTTGAATTTTCCCGCGACACCGCCTGAGCAGAAACAACAAGACTCCCCGCGCGCGCCGCTGCTGAGACCCCTTCCACCTCGCTTGAGCCATGAGCGGCGGGGATCTCGCGTCTTTTATGTTGGCGTCCGCGTGGCCGATGTACTATACCCTAGTAGGCCACGTACAGTCCCATCGAGCTAAAGCCATCGTGGATTGGCACCAATCAGCGCGAGAGCACCCACACCGAAGCGACCTCACGCACGTTACACACTCTCGGGAATTCGCGAGATTTCTCACCGACGGGAATCAGCTGATCTTCGAGCGGGACCGCGTCGACTTCGACCATCGAGATTTCGACCACTAGCGGAATAAGATAGGGACTAGGAACTTGAGACGCGCGCAAGCGCGCGGATTTGTCACTTTTGACTTGTTATTGTTACCCGCGATTTCGTCATTGTTGCCACACCGCTCGGACAGAAAAAGCAGGATCCCCCCGCGCGCGCACTCTGCGGGAATCCCCTCCCCTTTGATCGAGAGAGCCATGGATGGGTCGTATGTTATTTTCGATTTGTTATTGTTACCCGCGATTTCGTTATTGTTGCCTGCGATTCCGTTACTGATTCTATTATAAACGACTTTTGAGAATGAACAGACCTTGATTCGGTGATTTATTCTCATGAAATCCGGACCGGAGACAACCGCGGGCGCAATGGTACTTTGCCCGCTCGTACGTTCTCCGGATTGCTCCGGATCATGTTGTGTTACATTTGAGTTTTCGCGCCACACCGCTCGAACAGAAACAGCAGGATTCCCCCGCGCGCGCACTCTCCGGGAATCCCCTCCCCTTTGATATGGCTTAGCTCATGGATGGATCGCGTGGAGACGTGAGTTTCTTCTGCTGGCACCTGCGTGGCCGATGTACAGTGTAAACATGCAAAATTGGGCTACACATATACAGTTCTACCAAACTGAACCTGTATCGCGGCGCCAATGAAAGCGGGGACACGCACACCAACGCGACCTCACGCACGTTACACACTCTTGCGAACTCGCGAGATTCCACACCGACAACGATCAGCTGATCTTCGACCGTCGACTTTCGATTAAATACGGAATAGGATAGGGACTAGGGACTTAAGACGCGCGCAAGCGCGCGGATTTGTTATTTTTGATTTGTTATCGTTACCCGCGATTTCGTTAATGTTGCCTGCGATTCCGTTCCTGGATCTACGATAAACGACTCATTGAGGATGAAAAGACCTTGATACGGTTATATATTTTCACGGATACGGACCATAGACAACCGCCCACGCGATAGTACTTTGCCCACTCATACGTTCTACGTATCATGTTTTATCTTATTTGAGTTTTCGCGCCACACTGGTCGAACAATAATCAGTGGGATTCCCCCGCGCGTGCACTCTCCGGGAATCCCTCGCCCCCCCCCCCTTTGATTGAGAGAGCCATGGGTGGATCGTATTTGCTATTCTCGATTCGTTATTGTTACCCGCGATTTCGTAATTGTTGCCTGCGATTCCGTTCCTAAACCTACGATGAACGACTTTTGAGGACGAACAGACATTGATACAGTGATTTATTCTCATGGAATACGGATCGGAGACAACCGCGCGCGCGGTGGTACTTTGCCCACTCGTGCATTCTCTGGATCATGTTTTGTTCCATTTGAGTTTTCGCGCCACGTCGCTTGAACAGAAACAGCATGCAGGATTCCCCCGCGTGCGCACTCTCCGGGAATCCCCTTCTCTTTGATTGAGAGAGCCATGGATCGTGGAGACGTCTGTGTCTTCTGCTGGCGCCTGCGTGGCCGATGTACAGTGTAAACATCCAAAATCGGGCTACACATATACAGTTTTACCAAACTAAATCTGTATCACGGCGCCAATCAGAGCGGGGACATCAACACCAACGCGACCTCACGCACGTTACACACTCGTGCGAATTCGCGAGATTCCACACCGACGGGATCAGCTGATCTTCGAGCGGGACCCCGTCGACCACGACCAAACGACTTTCGATTAAATGCGGAATAGGATAGGGATGGGTCGCTCTTTGGTGCTTGTTGAGTTAATTATTCAGTGCACTTTGGTACACTTTCAACCCTACTCTTATGCAATCTCCAGAATCATTTTCACATGCCATACGTCTTTCAAAGAAGGACTGAACCATAGACGTGCTGTTGAATTTGGAGTGGAACAATTATATTCCCAGAATGACCCTATACAGCGTCAAAAAAGTTTGCATTGAATGTGCGATAACGGAAAGCTAAGAGGTTCTGTTCTAGCAAGTCCTTTGGATTGAAGATTCCTGATCATTATCAAATCTTCACAAATCAATGACTGACAGAATCAATAGAAATTTTCAGGTTTACCATAGCTTTGAATGTTTATCTGCCCAAGTAAGAGAAGTCAAAGCAGTATCAAAATTCTCTAAATTTCAAGGAATGATTCATCGATATTTCGAATGTCAATGATCAATAGAAGCAGAACTACCTTGAACTCCATAATGAGAAATGTGGAACAGACCAAAAAAAACATCGAGCCTGATTCAAAGAAAAATTGGTCTCGTCGAAGCTGTGTAACATTGACGTGACATTGAGATTAATCGTCATGGAGTCGCTCACGGAATTAATATACACCAAAATTTTACTTTGAGGGTGTCCTCTTTGAATCGTGCCGATGCAAGATACTTAGAAAACACAATACTTCCTTTCTTGATATTCTCAAGGGTGGATTCGTTGAGTATCACTGTACAGACAATTACTCGATACAAAATACGAATAACATCGAGAAAAAGCAACCCAAAATTCAAGATTCATCTCTCTCTCCTTTGAGTCAAGTCGGAGGAATCTGCATTAACCTAATTTTCATCAATTGAAAAAAGGATGATTAAAAAATGACTCTTGGAGCACTTCCATATTTACTTTTCCTCAAACTCGAGAAATTATTGTGTCGAAGAGTCATGTCCTGTATTTTTCTCAACACGTTCGCTACGACACCGAAAATTGCAATTCCTTTTGTGCATACGATGGGTCAACCGTCATGACTCATTTATTGGGATTTCGATCACCATCGCACAGAAAAAGCTGAGTGAGTCACACCGGTAAGACCCATCGCAACGAACGTGTTAACCAAAGAGTAACAAATAAGGGAATCCCAGGAGAAGTTTTGATAAAAGCCAAGCTTCAAAACAATTTCATTTTGATTTTTATCAAGAATTCTGTACACGTACTGTTGCTCATAAATTTTTCCATGGTAAGAAACATAGTTGCACACGTTCCATCCGACTGACTCTGTGGTAATCAAATTGAAGAGAGCTTTCAAAAGATTCAAGTGAGCGAACGCGAGGAACGCTCAATTACACCATTCTCACCGTCCGAGTAAAGTGAAACACTTCAGCTTCCATTTAATGAAAATTGAGTGATATTAAATTTCTCCAACTTTAGAAAGGGAAGGATCAGAGATCTCGTCAAAAGGGAGAGCTCAAATTTTAGAATAAAATGAACAAGTATACCACACCATCTCACAATGGCATGGAAAAAGATATGGAAAAAATATTTATTCCTGCAGTATCGTCACATCCTGGACGCATTCTTCTAAATTCACACGAAATATTGACATGGACGAGAGATTCTTCTTTTTCAATGAATAAAAAATTGGTCCATTCGAAGAATTCTTCCAAACAAAACTATGTTCTCAGGAATGATAACTTTCTCGAATAGATTGGTATTTCTTGCTAAAATTTGTTCTCAAATAGCGAAGTTTCGGCTGTTATAACATAGCTTCTCCACAATAAATTCCAGCAGGGAATACCAATCCATTCAAAAGAATTATTATTCATCATCAATCCTGCAATCGAGTCAAATTTATCTATATGTTCCCAGGAATGTCAAAGCAGAGTCTAGGATTGAATCGCCACAAGAATTCTGTGCGAACCGAGACAAACGTGATATATTTCCATAAATTTTCATGATCTGAATATCTTTGTTCAGAACGCTCTACCATGTCACTGATTTTCTAAAGAAAATTCCAGCAAATCCATCATAACCAAGACGTTATCCAAAATTCAAATCTACTCCACAAAAAATTGCACTAATCATATCAAAAATTCAGCTTTCATATCTTCGTCAAACCACACAGTCTCAATAAATCTGAAAAAACGAGGTTCCATCAATTTTGACCCCTACTCATCCTTTTTCTACCCGTAACGACACATTTCTCTTCCACTAAGCATCAATACAAGATCGTGCCAACAGAGTGAGCCATCAAAGTTCAAA
This sequence comes from Eretmocerus hayati, assembly GCA_029851415.1. Lineage (NCBI taxonomy): Eukaryota > Metazoa > Arthropoda > Insecta > Hymenoptera > Aphelinidae > Eretmocerus > Eretmocerus hayati. Next base: position 28,183,359 of record CM056741.1, read on the forward strand.
GGCATCCCAAAGATTCAATCAAGGGCAACCACAAGCTCACTCGCTCGAACGACTGACCATGAAAGTTGTGTCTCAACCTCAGAGTCAAGCTCGTAAAATGCAATATGGCAGCGCGTCTACTCTTCTCTCTTCCGTCTACCTATTGTATGAGAAAATTCAGTGAACAATGTCGAGAAGCTTGACCGATAATAGCAGTAAGGCTTACGTGTCATTACCGGAAGCATCAAAAGATAGTAACTTGACCATACAGATAGGGCAAGGACGACGATCGGTTTAATTCATTGTGAGTTGTATCAATAGAAAATTGGTGACGTTTCGTATAATGTGTAAAATAATGATAATTGGTTGGGTGAATGGGGTTTTTAACGGTTTTGTTAGTGTGCTAGTTATTAGATTGATGGAAGAAGGAGAGATATTTCTGTGATGATCGATAGGGATGATGATGATGGGCGGGGCGAAATGTTTCTACTTTAAAGTCTTGTTATACGACGACCTGTTGAACGAGGATCAATATACACGAGATATATAGATTGATAGCCTCATGATCGGTCAGGTAGAATGGAGTCGATTTGCTTGTGTTGTTGAGGTAGTGATGAAAGATTGATAACTCCTCGTATCCAAATTTTTCACTGTCGATGAAAATTTCCTCGATTTTTCAAAATCATATTGGAAATGGAGACATCCTTGTTGGAGAGTGGAATATTCTGTTATTTGATATATAGCAACATTTCGTCGACAATAAGTTGAACATGATCAGGTTACATGATAAATTCAACAAAAATCATATCATTACATTATCTCTAATTTTTGTGAAAACAATAGACCATATTTTTTCAGTATTGTACAATATACTCTCATCTGTAACATCTGGAAGAACGAGGAATCTACTCACAACGAATCAATTCCCGCATAGTGTTGATATGAACAATGAATGTTTTTCTAGAATCAAAATAGCTTTGCAGATGAAACTTTCACGTATCAAAAAATCAATCATTGGTGACCGCAATATATGTTCATTCATCAAAACAATTCATATCAAACAGACCTCTGAAGAATTTCAATAATATCAAAATCATCGCAAGAAATTCATCTATCGAGTAACTGGAATATCGTAATGCGGTGAGCGAATTTTTCAAAGCTCCAATCGAGAGCTATATACCTGAAAGGACATGAAAATCAGACCACACGGCTACTACACAACTAGGGTATTCAATTTACGTTCGAAAATTTGAGAGAAAAATAACGAGCGTGTCACTAAAAACCGCAGACAAAAAGCTCGTATCCAAAAATTTCAATAGAAAGCCCAAAAGCTTCAAAGATTAAACACCACATTTAGCTCCATGAAATAAAAAATTTCAGTCGAGGAACGATTCGAGACTCCTGATGGGCAAGACTTTATCTGGCTTTTATGTATGCAACGTGCGATGAATTACTTCATAATGATATGAATATTGCCGAAACCGCAGCCTGTGGGTACAAATCGATTACCGATGAGAGACCCATATAGAAATATATAGGTTAGGAGGTTGCGGTTATGGAAGCTGAGCAATTAGGCGTGAAAAAGCTCACTCACGAGTCATCGATAATAAGGGATTGAGTCAAGGATATTCTAGTGGTCTGCCGCACTCGCCATTGACGGCCAGCCAAGCCAGCTTTATTTCAAGTATTATATTGAATGATTGGTGATGCTGGAGATCCGTCGAATGCTCTTTTGGGGTCATCATTATGGAAGTCAAGTGAATTGGGTATACTTTAGAGCCTGAACAATGGCAGCACTTCTATCAACAGCTCGTCCAAATGCAGCTTTTTTGAATTTCTGTGTTATGTAAGGGTCAAATATTGAGCACTTATCTCGTAAATACTGTTTGGGAAGCGTTAGATCATTCATGTAAATTCATTTGAGAGTTGTGTAGGATCATAATGGATCACTCGCGTATTCTGGTCCGGATACGATGTTTAGTCCAAAAGTAAGATGAGAGGCAGTGTATAACGCGATAATTGTCGGTGGTGAAGCTGAGCTGGAATGCTCCACTTCAGAGAGGGTTATCAACCATGTTGAATTTATTTTGCTGCTCGCCCCATCAACTTTCCTATACAGGGTTACAGAATGATTGACAAAAACTGATCTCATTCGAATCATCTCAGCATGATGAGGCGTTTAGTAATTTCTCGTAAAGAGTACACTGTAAAAAATCCGTGGCAAAAACTTCAACCAATCGGTTGAAGTTTTTTCCTCAACCACTGGTTGATTCCGACGCCATATGACTGAACGTGCGGCTCGGGAAGTGGATAAATGGAGGACCCAATAAGGGAACATTATTAGATCTAAAAAGTCTCATCACAGTTTTCGCACCAGTTAAATTTAAAAAAAGCGTGATAAGCACCAGTCATCACGGTTGAACATTCATCATCTCTGTATATATTATACAGAAATGCCTGTCCTGCAGGAGTCGAATACACGTCGTAAGGCTGGAGGGATGGATAGATGGACGGATGCGGGGGGGGGGGTAGACAGGATGGATGGATGGAATGGAATGGAACGGAACGGAACGGGATTGAAAATAACGGAATGGAACGGAATGGAGCGGACCGGAATCGGACGGAATGTAGTGGAACGGAGTGGAATGGAACGGAGCGGACCGGAATGGAATGGAGTGGAATTGAACGGAATGGAACAGAACGGACCGGAATCGAACGGAGTGGGATTGAACGGAATGGACCGGAACTTTTTTTCACTCCAATTATACTCTGTTCCATTCCGTTCCATTCCGGTCCGTTCCGTTCCGCTCCGTTCCATTCCACACCTCCATCCCCTTTCATTCTATTCCGTTCTATCCTATACCATTTCATTCCATTCCGTTCCGTTCCATTCCATTCATCCATCCCATCTACCCTTCCACCCCATCCGTCCATCTATCCATCCCTCCAGCCTTACGACGTGTATTCGACTCCTGCAGGACAGGCAACCCGCTTTGTCGTTCATACGGGACCGGGGCTAATGTTTATCCCTCTTTGTTTGTGAAAAAAATGACGAAACTTGTTTTTCCGAATCAAAAGTGTCAACCGGAGACCACCATCGATCAATATCGTGGGCGCCGCATTCATCCTTATATATTCGTTGTGGGAAAAAAGTCAACCAGCGGGTTGAATTTGGCATCCAACCAGTGGTTGAATTTTCAACCACTGGTTGGGCAATTTGGTTGGAAGTCAACCAATCTTTTACAGTGTAGGATTGTATGATTGTTCTCACATATGGATGAATAGATGAGTTGAAAGATGAATGAATAAAAGATGCTTTTCAATTTTTGCTCGGATTTTTCACGAGAAATTTCTTGCTAGTGATGAAACTTGTGAACAATAACGAACATTTTCTTCATTATTGCCCAAAAGTTTCGGCAATCAAAGGCATCGAAGAACTGTTTTGGTGATTGACACAGATCAAGACGTTTACGAAGAGTTGATTAACGTCCTCATGTCACATCCGAGGTCTACTCCAAAACCTTGTATGCACTCATCGTCAAGTCATGAATACACTTCAGATCCATACAAATAGAGATTATGGCATTCTTTTATTTTAATTATGCACAGAGACAAGTATGCGAGAAATAGAACGAAATTTTCCCTCTTTGCGAAGGACTCTTTCATAAAATTTCTATCTCCCAATTTTTCATGCGACCCTTGGGAATTTTACACAAATAAGACAAACTTGGATATTTATTGTAAAAATGCTCATCTACGACCTATGTTACTCGGATCTTGAGTACTACAAGTGCAATGTTGACTGACTAATTTTTGTCCTTCCTGATTTCTGCTTGGATTCCACGTAAAACTTATGAGGAAGTTTATTGTTGAAAATTTTGCGTTCTACATCTTTGATATCTTGAGTTTCCTAGTGAAAATGCATGTTTTTCGAAATATTTGCCCAAAACCATAATATTGTACTAAAAATCGATAATGACAATGAAATAGCGGGGGTTAGATAAAAAAACCACGCTCATTCGATTCATTGTCTCAAAATACATAGAAATCCATCATAAAATTTTTGTGAATACATCATAAATATTCGAATGTCAGATATTTGATTTGTCCCATGATACGGACATTGTGCTTGGAACACCACGGTCACGGGAAGAAAATTCTGTCTCATAACTGAAACATAAATTCGATCTTAATATTTTGCTCAGAGATCCAATCAAGTCGATAAAACGAGGATAATACTGTACTTTTTGAGATTATTGGACCACATACCCCACGTATACTAAGAGAAAGAAACGCCATTTTTCACGATATCACTCGTGATTTCAAGCTGAAATCTTCCCGCTTAGCATTGAGAGGTGTGCCATATTACGGACAGTTACCTTATACATTCTCACGTCAGATTTTGTTGAATCTTCACTCGATTCACGAAAGTGAGTAAATTGAATTCAAACCCCACGTTAATTGCCAATTATCCCCAGCATCACAGCTAAAATGCAGTAAAGCATTTGAAAAGAGATCGAAATTATATTAAACAGAATTATTTCGTTACACTTCTGTAACAGAGCTACTACAATGCTAATATTCTCACATTCGAGATCTGATTTTCACAGTATAAATCATCGCAACAAGAAATATCAAAATAGAGTATTCACTCGCAATGCAGATTATTTTCACAACTCTGATTATTCGATAACGTAAAATCCATTAAACAAATATTGGCATAATTCGTTATTCAATAAATCCTCGTTCACAGACCAGTGAATCAGAATTCACAAACGATCAAACCTCTCCAATTCAAAAAAACAAAAGGAAAAAAAAACAAATTAACAAAGATAATACTACTTGCGAAGAGAATCTCTCACGGGTTATCAAAAGATTTATGCTAGTCTGTAGAATACCTAGTTGACAGCGTTTTGCAGACATAACATATATAGTCAAACCTATGGAAAGTAAATACATCGCGCGGCACGAGTATAAGCGAGAAATGGTTTATCTCGTATATAACTTTGCAAAGCGTTTATTTGCCTCCAGGCGGGATAACACTAGAGATGTATAACTTGGTAATGAATTCTTGAAAGTTGTAGTCGGGTTGTAAAAATTTCATCCTCCAAGGCTATAGTGAGAGCTTGCTCTGTACCTTTAGTAAGTATATAGCTCTATTGAGGAGAAACAAGATAGAAGAGCGTTTCAGTGTCATGGCAGAGACGAGGGTCTGAACGCAAGGGAAATAGTGAGCCCGAGAAGAAAGAGAGAATCGTAGAATATCTGAGACGTCGTTCCAATTGCAAACAATGCATTTCATCAAACTCTTATGGCTTGTGTTTCACTGGTGAGTGTGACTTCAGATCTGTGCTTGAGCTGCGATAATTCTTCAAAGCAATTTTCTGATATGAGTCTTTTTTGAAAAAATATCGACGTAGGTGATCTGGGTCAATGAGTGAATTTTGTAAATTACATTTATGTCGCTGTTAGAATTATGTTCATATAGCTATGAAAATGCGTATATATGTATCTCGTTGTATGGAAGTGACTGAAGGACATAATCTACTTTCTTGTTTGTGAGGAAATTGGAATATATTGGAATGGATGATTCATGACGATTTACGTTGTTTTTGCGAGAGCTGGAGCTATTTAGGTATACCATCACAAAGTCTGAGAGTTGAAATTGGACTCATTATCGTCAGTGATATTTTGGAGGCTTCGAAAAAAATTAGTTAACATATTATTAACTCTCATGTGGTATAACTAGATGTAGCCCAGATCAATTGAGATGGTTTTCAAAGACAATATCAGGAGAGGCATGATTCATTTGGATCCACGCATCGAGGAATACAGTTTCGAGACAAACTAATATGCTTCGATAGTAGTTGGTTTGTAAACAAGATCTATGCACGCACTCATCAAAGTGTCATAAGAAAAAGATTTGCTTCCAATTGTGAATGAACCACCATGAAACCATCTGAACCTGATTAAGTCAAAATCACGATGTTACAGTCACGATTGACACACTTTTGGACTCATAACTATGGGACAGAAAATCTCTGATTTGAACAATAAGTGATGTGAGACAGTTCGGCAGGTTTTCAAGTATAGAGTATAGTTCACAAAATTTGTGGAAAAAATGCAACCAGTTGATTGCAGTCTGAACCACAATTCTTGGTTGACACAAAAAAACAATGAACTGGTTACCCTTGAGCAGCAACTACTGATGCGCCTGGTGGGTCCTGCAGGACCCATGGACCATATGTTGAGCTTCGGACGTCTGAATCAATATTTCATGCCTCTCAACCTCAAGGTTTCATCATCTTGTTCTGGGCCATACCTAACTGTTTTGTATGGTTATTGAGGTCTACTTATAGTCTCCGAGTTCTCCGACCACATTCAAAACATCGTTCTGACAAATGTTCAAATTGGTAAAAATGACTAGTGTCTGTACAAACACTGTTTTACGTTTCCTGAGTTTTTGATCGGGTGCAAGTTCACGGGGTTCTTGAGTAGTGGATAGCACTCCTTTGACTAAGAAGACTCGCCTAGAATATTCATATATAACCAAAATTGTGAGAAATCTCACCATGACGCTGTAGATGACCGGTGTAATAAGTGACGATCTTGAATGCTTCATAAGATCCTATGTGCTTTGCGCCTAATCAGTACGCCAAAGAAGCGAATCAAGTCGAAAAAAACAAAATATCAACCAGATTTTAAAGATGGTCTCGATTTTTATGGATTAAATTCAACCATTAATTGGAATTGTTCACCACAGCAAATTTGCGGATGAATACAGGACCTATGAGATTAGTGATTTGTGGTCTCTGGACGATATGATTGGGTCGAAGAGACAGAATTGATCACAGTTTGTCGTAAAAAAAAATATACCAGTGGCGTCACTGAGAGTCTTTTTTTTTGTCAAAAATCCAAGTTAAGCAACATTTCGGCAAGAATCGTAGTCCAAAGGGTGATCGGCATGCGTGTCCGGGTCAACCCAACTTATGCGTGCTAGGTTGCGTACAAGGGCGCGCTCTACTACGAGAAATCGTGGTCATATGGGCTTAATGGAACATGATTGCGACCAGTGATCAATCCGGATACAACCTCCGCTGGAATGACACTTAACGTGGATTTTTGACCGGAAAGACTTTCAGTGACGGTGTAGATGTTAAGTTTCATTATTTCACGACAAACTGTGATAATACTGATTTTTTCGACCTCATAATGTCATCCTGGGATCCCCATCACCAATCTCATGAATCCCAAATTCATTCCCATATTTGCTGTGGTATGTACTAATCGGAACTAGTGGATGAATTCGACAAAGCAATCAGTGGTTGGATTTTCAAGTAGATGGTTGATGACTTTTCTTAATTTGGAATCAACCAAATTTTCAGGGGTCCCAACTATAACATTCTTAATCAAGCGAATCACACAACACAGCACGTTCAATATATGTTCATTCTTGATGTTCAGCTCAAATTTTCTCAATATCCATGTCAGAAAAGTACTGGGAAGATACTTCAATAGACTCTCCTACTCTACCTTTTGAATTGATTCGTGATCTGATGATGATTTTCGTCGTAAGGGTGTTTCAAAATAGTATCATAACATATGGATGCAGAATTAGCAACCAGTTCTTTGCAATGCAATCAGGTCAACAACAGAATTGTCGCAAATAACATCCTTCGAATTGGTCTAAATTTAAGTTTGCCAATAACGAATACCGATAAACGAGCAGGACAAATTCATTCTCGTTGTGATCTTGTTAACCAAAAGTAAGCCATCGATGTATTCCGCTCGATTTCTGACGGCATCAGCAACGAAAATTGGAATCCACGCTCACAGTTACAGATATGGTATGTACGTACAAGCCACAATATACGAGCAGTACTGCATCTAAATTAAGAACAAGGAACGGAGATCGAGCTATGGTCAGACCCATCGTCGTGTAAAATTAACAATAAATCTCCAAAATGTCCCACTTCAGCACAGCATTCTCCAATTCTGTCACGGCAATCCTTCTTTTTCTTGCAAGTAGTAGACCGTATATCTCATGCATATTCTACTAGCTTGGACTTTTGATGCGCTTTCTTTGTTGGATTATAGGAGGAAAGAAGAGGATCCTTTGAAGATTGAACCTTGACATTGCCTTCCTCCTGAGCAAATTATTACAACAACGAATGCAACTTTCATTAACAACCTTGCCGTATCATGTAATAATACGTCTGTGAAGACCGTGGTCTGTGAACTGTGAATTGTTTTATTTTATTCAAGTTTGTTATTTCATTGAACTGCGGCCATAGAGATACTACTGAATATTTTGATATGATATTATAAAAACGATATGATGAAAATTACATCATTTTATTCAATTCATTATTATTATTATTTTCCTTTTTTGACAACAATTGATTCAGGAGAGGGATTATAGAAAGAGAAAATTCAATAAAGATATTTGCAAATGGAGACTGACGCATATATACTCGATACACTTGTGGACTACGTAAAAGTCTATATAACTTTCTTCTCCGATTTGAATTCAAGCAAAGGTATATAACCTCTCTCCGGACTATACAATATCTTTCAATTGGCAAAGTGGACTCTGCAAAAGTATCGATCTCACATTCGACGTATGTAAAATTTTCGCGAGTGTTCGTATTCTATCTGATGACCGGAGCGAATTCTCTGGAGGTACAAAAACTTTTCCTACCTATATCTCATTCTAAACTTTTTCAATCATCAGTTTCATAAGGCCCCTCCGTTTTATAACTCTGATAAGTTGAGATCGAATCAGACGACTCTACCCTGACTGAATAAATTGAAAAATATTCAGAGTCTTAGAACATGGTCTGGAAGAATCTCTCCCCGTGGTCAATTAGTCATTATTTGGATTCATGGATTCATTTGATGAAGAGTTGTTTGGTTAGAATTTTGCATAAATTATGTTGGCATTCTTGATCTGAAGGCTGTAGGGATGATTCATTGACATTGAAGTACAATAAATGAGCTGTGAGTTCGAGTGATATGCTCGTTAAGAAGTATACTAAATGAATTTTTTAGTGATTTCACAGCTTGTATTTGAGTACTTTGTGTCACTCGAGAAGAATATCAGATCTATGTTCATACAGATATTACATTTTATCAGAGAAATTCACGAAACGTGGGGATTTTGAAGAGGAAATATTGTAAATTTCTCCTAATGCACATTGCTCGGGTTTTACATATTGTCAGTTATTGGTATCTAGAACTCAAATCCACTTGTGTGAACGATTTCGATGAGATGGCGTCGGTTGGGACAGAAGATTCCAGAAATGGCCAAAAAGAGCAATGCTATTCGCTCATACACGGACACACTCTATCATCACTCAATTGACCACTTACGACGCTGAGAAGTATCTCGCTCATCACCAAAAAACTCAAAACCTATCTTAGCATTTATCTCAACTGTCTGATATTTTGTCTTTATGAGGTTCTGGAAACGTTAGAACCAGTGAATATGTTGAGAATCGACTTCCTCACAGGATTGTTCAAGGTACGTTCATCATAATATATAGCGGAGAGTGGGGCAAAATTGGACGGGGTCAAAATTGGATAAGTGAGATAGCTTGGTCGGAGGCGAGTCTAGGCTTTCGCCACGTGAATTTTCTTTTAATACCATCACAGACAATGGTTTTTACCGCGGTTAGGACTCTTGAAACGATACTGGGAGTCCACGCTGACATAGGGGTGCTTTTCGAGGGCCTCACGCGGTTTATTTTTCAAATGCAAGATTACACGCTGCTTCTACCGGAGTTCACTGGCTCAATCGCCATTTGGGGGTCAAAAATTAGGTCACAAAACGAAGATGTTGAGCCGTCGTGGGCCAAAATCGGTTCACTTGGGCCCAAATGATCACAATTCTGCAAAAAAAACGCCTGGGGGCATTTTTTGGACGAATTGGTGGGGGCGAATTTGGATAATGCTGAATCCTGTTTGAAATCGGTCGACCGACTGCTTGTCCGTGTTTTTCGATGGTAATTGCTCGTATCGAGGCACGTATGCGTTTGCGCAAATCTTTCGAGGCGCGGGAGGTCGAGGGTGAGTTAGGTGATTGAAAATGGATGAGAAAATAAAGTAACCATGTCTAATGACGGTCATAGGAGTCGGATTGGAGTCGAGAAGTCGCTTTTTACGTGTTCCAAGATAGTGCTCGATTTACGCATTTTCACTCTCGCATTCGGTGATATTGGGTTGATTGTCACACACTATTATTTGGACCGTTGATTTAGGGCGAGTATGAATACCTCCAATGTGAAAAAAAACGAAATAAAGTCGACTCTTAGAAGCCGCGAGTCGATTACTGATTGCTGAAGACGGTAGTGCACCAATGAAGCGCCTATTTCAATAATGCTGAAGAATGACACAAGAATGGCTTTTACTTGGTCGGGCTATGGGAGGATGTAAAGGTCACAAGTGGGGTTCCCTCTTGATTTGGGGTTATTACCACGTGTTTTAGTGAGTGAATTCGACTATAATAGGTAGGGAATAATGCCGTATACCTCAATTTTGGAAGGCTGTCCAAATTTGCCCCCGAAACTTGTCAAAAGTGCCCCCAAGCTCGGGGTGAATTTGGACAAGTTTTTTTTTCAACTTCAAGAAAAAGTATGAACGCTTAGACCTAAAGGTCTGAAAATTTTTTCACAATCTATTCAATAGTTGAACTTCAAAGTTCCATAGCGCGCCTAGCCCCGAGTATCGTCAGATAGCCCCACTGCGAAATCCGTCCAATTTTGCCCCACTTTCCCCTAGAGCAGAATAATCAAAATCATGGGTTGATCGAGACTCACTGATCCATGCGAGGAGGATAAAGAATTCTCATCAAACCAACTAACATCGCTTATTCAGAAAATTATGAATATTAATCAGAGCATCAGTGAGAATAATGAGTTTTTTTCATTCATTGAGCAGAAACGCTTGAAATATAAATCTGACACGGGCAAGATGAATTGTAAAAAATTCATTGGCTGTGAAAGAATAAAATCACCCACCCTACAGTAATTACTCGAGTTTAAATTTATTGTGAAAAAGCTTTAACTTTTCAGATGCTTTATCCCTATGAGTGTTGAATTATCACTGAAATGAAAAATTACAGCCATGTATTCAGAGCAGAGAAGAGCGTAATCAATTATATATCACAAGAGCTGCAAATGATGTGCAAAAGCATCGGATGGATTAAATCCGAGAACGGATAAATTTAGTACAGATTGAAATTACTTCCAAAGCAGCTAGCAGGTCTCTGATTCGAAATAGGTACTTTGATTTCCGTTGAATTCGGTCAACTCGAAACGACCTTTTTCTCCAATTAAAAACGTTCACTACATTACTCAGATCACGTACTCTGTCAAGTGTAAAGGTATGTACATACATTCAATGCCGCCAATCAAATACTCATGCTCTCAAGTTTCAAAAATAATCGGAGCGGAGTGAGTGGATGGTTGATCTCATTTGAAAAATGACAAACACATGGTACTGTTCTTGCTTAGTCTCAATTTTTGTGATAACTTATGGTTGTTTTCCAGCCTCAAAGTTGGTGATTTTTGCGTCTATCAAGAATGAAGAAATAGAGAATTATGATCTCTCCGTCAGGTAATTCTGTGGTTGCATTCAAGGGAAATCACAGGTTTCGGGAGTGTATACGTGATACGAATTCCCTAGTAAAAATAAGTGCCTCATGGTCATATATGAACATGCTCCTAGCCGAACTGTGGTCCCACATGACCACCTATGACCATGAGGCCGGAGTCATAGGTCGTCATTTGTCTCCATACTTGATCCTAGGAATTCATGTTGGAAATGAAGCACTTCATTGCCAACTCGAAATGTTTCTCAATCCGAAACTTCGAAATAAGCGCTTGGGACTCCAAATGCTAGGCCTCCATCCGATATTGAAAATGTCATGTACAACCACTTGATTACGATACCCTACGGTCATGTACGAGTTGGCTTTGTGTACCTATGACTGACCATGGAGACGTAATATTTTCTGAGGTCATAGGTGGGTTCGGCTGGGAACATGTTCATATATGATCATGAGGCACTTATTTTTACTAGGGTTATTATCACAATCAATTGAAGTAAGAGTACCCAACCAGCTCTCCCTGCGCCTCTAGCCATTCTGCCAATAGTTTTGGCGTACTTCAATATCTCCCAACGAACTTTATCGCGTTTTTAAGCTTGTTCCAACACCTTCGAAAGTCCACTCTTCAGAGTTGCGAAACACGGATTCAGGTCAATTCCGAGAACAAATTCGGAGATCATTCGCGAGAATGAAGATCAAAGTTGGTGCCTATCCAACATGCCCCCCCCCCCCAAGGGTGGCTATCTCCACCCATGCATGTGGTTATCTTGTAAGAAAGTGCAGTATGAACTCTTCAACCTCTTAAAATGTATTTATCGTATTAAAACGAGCCGGATTTAGTGATTTGTATCAATAAAATTCTGCATATTGTTATGTACGTCGTTCTAGATGATGAGGGCAATTTGGGTTCCCTTACGTAATATTATATCAAAGCCTTCAATAGCCATCGGGATGAATACAATAGACGTGTTATTCCTTTGAGATTGTGCGAAGAAGAAAAATTAGCTTCGAAAATGATCCAATGTACAGAAATGCACACACTCTAGGGTGAGCGACCCAAAATTGCGTTCGATTTTGAGAACTTTTATCCGAGAAGATAAAAGAATGATATCAATTATAACTGCATCCGCCGATAGTTCGGGACTCAAATTATGATGAAAATCGTAAGGTGGAGGACTCATGAGGATATTGATAGTGTGGAGAATGTCGAGGGAGAATGTTCAAAAATCGTGTGGGGATTTCTCGACCCAGAATCATTGATGAAAATTTTAGCACGTGTTTCACAGAATTCGGGAATGAATTGTAGGGTTTCGAGAATCATATGGTACTCGTTCACGAATACATTCTGATCTATCAAGAATCATGTGGTGTGAACAAAATGATATCCGTGATTATAGGTGAAGTAAGGGATGAAATTTGTCTATTTCAAACCAGCGGTTGCTATGATCAAACATTGGAGAATCAGGTTTTCATTAATCTTCAGATAACACTCTGTAAATACTAGGTCATCATACTGGAGTGAACTTTTTGGAACAGTGAATATTCTGTAATAATCAAGTTCACTATTCCAGTTTTCATTTATCCTATGGCCTAGGTGATCCATTTATTCTCTTGCAGTTCTTTCCGTTCACCAAAAACTTGAAAAACTTTGTCCTCTCGAATAACAGCCAGCATATCCCACCGCCCTGTCTTAGAATTTTCACTTCCCACGTGGTCTTCATAGCGACTAGTTCAAAGATATTTCGTCTAATACTTTTAATTGATACACCTGCGAATCAATATCCCATCAGTTACACGCTGATGATTGCATCGACGGCAATCTTCAACCCCTTTGTTTACGCTTACCCAAAACAAGTGATATATTACACAGTATGTTCTAAGGCATCAAAATACACATAGAGACAGAAACACTTACCTCGCACTGGGCCAACGTTGGGGTTAGCCGACACTGATTGCGCCGACTTGTGTATTTCAGCACTTGTATATCTTACACTACTCAGCCTTTTTATAATGTTGTACAGGCATGTTTATCATCTACGCGATTGAATTTTTTTTTATCAGTGTCGCTCCTCTGACTTCGTGACCCGCATACACTTTCTCAAGAGCTACATACCTCTAAACAGACACCACTATAAAACACACTGACACGTTTTAAGATGTTAGAATTTTCGGGTAGTCGTAGATTTAAACAAACCTAGATGCAGTTTATTGCAGATGATCTACCCAGGCTCACGTCACTAGAACGAATTCACAAATACACTTGTTGAAGCACTTTAACATTCTATCACTGTGACACTCGTGATTTTGAGTTGATATTTAATTGAATTTTGAGCTTTTGTGTTATAAAAAAATCTCAATTGATCTTGGTTACAGTTTCTCATACGAGTTCTGGTTGATACTTTTTATTTGTATTGAATGCGTGATATCGATTATATGATTTCACCGACGAATTGAGTCGTAGTGAAGTTCCGGGTAGGATGGCAAAAAGACTGAAAAATCAGCAATGAGTATGATGGGGATGATATAACGAGAAAAAGGTATCGACTCGATTGACTCCAGTCGATTTTCAATTGATGGATTGATTGTGACACGGATGAATACTGTTCTCCGTCAATTCAATTCCGAGGTATGTTGAAATTTTGGTTTATGCCATGAGGAGAGTTCGATTTAGTCAATTCAATGTTGTTGTTGATAATGCTTCAGATCACTAAAAATTCACCATAAGCACAGATTTTTGCACTGCATCTTTTGCAAGTATCGCCGATTTGAATGCAAAGTTCCACACAACACACCCGAAAATACACTCATATTTGTGCACCAACATCACTGAATGGATTACCATGGTTAATTGCATTCAAATTAATCTTCAAACTTCTCACTAAATGAGCACAAAATTATCTTTGATACATCCAACACCATGCTATATTGTCTTTATACTCATCCACCATATAACTAAATTTCATATAGCCTTCAACCACGTCCCATCACACTAATTTCAAAAAAAAAAATCTCATCACTGAAAGCTCCAGTATTGAAAATCTCAGCGTAATCTCAAAAGCACAATAAAGCTTCCATCCCAAAGTACAATAAGCTCACATATCACCTAAGGCTATACACACCATAGTAATATCTTTTTTCCCATAAGAACGTTAAAATCGCTTTGAAAATCCTAAAACGTGAGACGAATGCAAGCTCACTCGGCATCATTCCGTTCACACAGACGATAGACGACGACCGCGAATACCCAGCCGGCTGTTGAGAAACTTATATAGTATAAGCAAGCACGTGGTCACTACCGGCATGAAAATTCACAAAAGAGGGTATAGAATATAAGCTGAGAGTGACGCGCGAGCGCGCGCCCCAAGCGAGGCTCAACGCGGTACTGCTGCTGCTACTACTCTACTGCTTTTGTCGAGCTTGAACTTGCACAGCGGTATTGGCGTAACTATATATGAGAGCTTGCCGGCAAATATCTGCGGAGTGGCGTGCGGATGCGCGGAAAAGCTCGCGTGTGGTCTTGTACCTATAATGGGCATGGGAATTTACAAGAAACTGAATGCAGTTATGTTGGGGGTTGATTTTTTTAAAGATTAAGAATTTGATGAATTTATATGTTACTTTTTCCGTTGCAATCATTGGGAAATCATTAAACTTTGGTGTATTTAGAACCAACTTTGAATGATGACTTGAGTGTGTATATGTTACACCGTCAAAGTCCGGAATGCAGTCAATCAGTGAATCGCCTAGGTAAATCGTGGATTACCTGACACGTTTCGGGCAAAGTCTGAAATGGATGCTTCATTCTGGATTTTGCCCAAGGAAACTGTGGATCGACTGTTTTCGTGCAGGTGAGGTGCGCGGTTGGCTGCGGAATCTGCAGAGGCAAAGTTGAATGAATGGACTGGAGTTTACGAGTTTTGACTTTTGATGTCTTCTCACGAGAGTGATTGATGGATGTGAATAATAATAATTCACGTATCTCGCATCAATTAAACTTTTTTGGACGATGAAGATGTAATGAGGAAAATCGAAAGGGACTCTTAAATGCATCCGATTTTCTATATCTTTTCGTACTAATTTCACCCACAATAAGTATCCCGCGAGAATGACTTTGAATGGATGTGCCACGCTTGTTGCTCTAATTCGTCTCAAATAATTCAAGACGATCACTCAAAAGTTCTTCTATTTATTGCTATTTATTGCAGAATGCAAAGAGAAGATGATTTCTTGATCTTAAATGATACGAAAACTCGAAACACTATATACTTTTTTTATCATTGATAACTTGGATGGAATGTCAAAGTGTTCATTACAAACTCTAATACGGCGCGGAATGATTTGTACAATAGTAGATTATGTAACGACGTGCGCAAATACATATTCAGTACCGATAAGATTTGATATAAAAAAGAAAAAATGGAGACTCAACGAAAACTATCAATGCAGGCCTGATTCTCCCCCTGCTGGTGTATAAGTGGCTGCGTGCAATAAGTAGAAAGTTCCGTGTATGGTCAGACACAGTTTGTATCGCTTCTCATGTACCGTTCACTCAATTTCGCGCATAAATAAACTATCATCCGGGCAAATGCAATAGTCTCATATCATATCAATAGAATGAACAGAGTGTATTTTACGAATTGATTGGTTCATAATTCGATATTTCCTGTCAAATGTAGGTCGATCCGAGATACAATCAGTTAGTATCTCAGAGTGCCCGTTATCCCGGTATAACGACTAGAGCATCGACACGATCCACATAATTATACCATCCACTGAATCATCTTATAGACTATTGCATCCAATTAGCGACTGATGATTGATATCGATAATGCACAAAGAGATTAATCTCCAACTGTATCCCACTCTTCATTTTCTCAGAATGACTACCTAAAAATATCTACCAAACCGATAAGATGTCACATCATAACCAGACCCAATGTAATAATACCTTTGATTCCAAACCAGGCAATACAGAAATTCCAGAATACATCGACAAACTCAGCTCTTGCAGCACCTTTATTATTCGTACGCAGTGATATTGCATCGTATACAGCTTTCAAACAAAGCAATGCCTTTTTGGATTCCATATGTAGGTGGAGTCTTCAAAGGCTTCTTCGCTATTGTCTTCATAACGCACTTTTACTACTCTTCCAGATGGTTCTGCGTCCTCATACCTCGATCACAACATACACAGCCTTTACTCTGATATATCTTTCTTCATACATATAGAAATATATTAGACTATACTGAACTGACTGTCGAGTACAATATAAGATGAGAATTTTGCAATATAATGGAAGTACCAACAGTTGTCACCTCGTAATCCACGTCCTTTACTGTATGTACATGTATACAATACTCGTACATCCTTGTATATATATGAATGCGTGTGAAACGGGGGAGTATATAGACGCTTGAGGCAATCCGGTACTCGATAAGTCGTCTCACGATTCTCTTGAGACTCGCGGCCATAAGATGTGTATCATATATTTACCTATATAGAGTAGATAGATACGTATATGTAGCTCTATGATGGTGTACAACTGAGAGAAATGATAACTGGAGTAACAACTGCGTTCGAGATGTATATTGTATATAGGTATTATCATGAAAATTCACATGGAACTCGTAATAGATTCTCATTTATACTATTAGTGAGCTTTGAATTACACTATTTGGAGTCCCTCATCCGTCTTTCATTGGAATACACTTTATACTCGTTTTCATTATTTTTTGAAGATGGAGGACCACAATGTCAATTCCGTGGATTGTAATGAGTGCAGTGCATAATTTTTGTGCTATCGTTGAGGTAATCAAATTTTTTTTTCAATAGACAATATGGAACCAACTATTCCATGTAGGTTTTGTGACCGGAATACTCAAATCAGACCTTTGGAATCACAACAACGCATCTCTAATTCACTCCGAAAGACTTTGTCATGGACGAAATTCCAAAAGAACATGTCAAATAACTCGGGCCGACAGAATGAAAAAGAACCCTTTACCGGAAACCGGACCTATATGTATACTTACGTGAAATCGTGCGCTAACTTTGTCATAGACGAAATTCCAAGAAAACATGTCAAATAACTCGGGCCGACAGAATGAAAAAGAACCCTTTACCGGAAACCGGACCTATGGGTATGTATTCTTACGTGAAATCGTGCGCTACCTCCAAAATTGACTTCAGTTTCCCGCGGACCCCCCGCCCCAAAAAAAATTTCGAGAAAATCGCAAAGAGAAATTTCCAAAGTTAGATATCGTATTTTTTACCTCGGATCTGACAAAAGGAGGAAATTCTACGTCCAGACATGAACTACTGGAAATGTTCATTTCCGGTAACGAGGTTGACACGTATGATCGAGAACTCAACATGGTACTCGTGATTCAGAATTGAATATGCTACTCGTGAAGCAGAACTCAAAGAAGTTTTTGTATTCCAAAACTCAATGTGGCACTCGTGATAGAGATTTCAATGTGATACTCGTGGCCCAGAACTCAATGTGGTACTCGTGATCAAGAATTCGATGTGGTACCCGTGATCTAGAACTCAATGTGGTACTCGTGATCCAAAACTCGATGTGGTACTTGTGATCCAGAACTCAGTGTCGTACTCGGGATCCAGGACTCAATGTGGTTATTCGTGATCGAGTACTCAATGGGGTACTCGTGATCGAGTACTCAATGTGGTACTCGTGATCGAGAAGTCAATGTGGTTATTCGTGATCGAGAACTTAATGTAGTTATTCGTGATCGAGTACTCAATGGGGTACTCGTGATCGAGTACTCAATGTGGTACTCGTGATCGAGAACTCAATGTGGTACTCGTGATCTAGAATTCGATGTGGTACTCCTGATCCTGGACTCAGTGAGGCACTGGTGATCCAGAACTCAGTGTCGTACTCGGGATCCAGGACTCAATGTGGTTATTCGTGATCGAGTACTCAATGGGGTACTCGTGATCGAGTACTCAATGTGGTACTCGTGATCGAGAAGTCAATGTGGTTATTCGTGATCGAGAACTTAATGTAGTTATTCGTGATCGAGTACTCAATGGGGTACTCGTGATCGAGTACTCAATGTGGTACTCGTGATCGAGAACTCAATGTGGTACTCGTGATCTAGATTTTAACGTAGTACTCGTGATAGAGATTTCAATGTGGTACTCGTGGCCCAGAACTCAATCTGGTACTCGTGATCAAGAATTCGATGTGGTACTCGTGATTCACAACTCAATCACGAGTAACCCACTGAATTCTGGATTACGAATGCCACATCAAGTTCTTGATCACGAGTACCACATCGAGTCCTGGATCACGAGTACCACATTGAGTTCTCGATCACAAGTGTCACCCTGGTTACTAGATCAGGCGATCACCATCGGAAATGAAAATTTCCCAAAACTCATGTTTGGGCGTAGAAAATTTCTCCTTTTCCAGCATCCGAGGTAAATAATCTGATAACTGGCTCCAATTTTTGTTTTTGCGACCTATCGAGACGTTGCGAGTGCCCGAGAGGAGCTGATGCCACCTTGGATTTGACGCACAATTTCACCCAAGAATATGTAGATCAGGTCTCTGGTGAAGGGTAATTTCCCTATTTTGTCGATTTTTGTGATCAATCTCTGGTCCGAGAAATCCGTAAGTTGAAAATTGATGTCGGGCATTTCTGCGCCAACTTTTCCTTCTCTTTTATGCATATAAAATGATAATCTACCATCAAACCCGTGCAAATACTTTTGTAGAATGAGTCAAGTTGGTGTTCGTGATTTGAGCAGTCTACGGAACTGACATCATAATAATCCAATCCCTTGCGATGAGTTTATATGGGGATCCCATGAGTCCCATATTATTGGGACGAGTTATCTCGGCTTTGTCCGCAGGAAGGTTAATGATATATTAATTACACGAGGAAACTGAAGAACAAGTCATCTGCGTCCACGTAATGGATTCGAATATGGTAATCCGATTCAAAGAAATTATTTCAACACTATCCCACAGTCTGTTTTGAGCTCACACGTCCGTAATTCAATCTCGAACTCGAAAACCATGGAGAGAACCTGCTTTCGCACATTTAATGCGTCTACCGAGAAATCATGAGGTGCGAGAGGCCAAACAGGTGAGAAATTCATGTTCAGATCGTATTTTAATTGGAAATGCGTCATTATATGCTTCGGACCAGTGAGCAGATAATTTCATTTCTTATGTCCTTCCCTTTGAAAGGCTTGGGCTGACTTTTTGCTTGATTCGTTCATCTAGAATAAAATTATAAGTATACGTGTGACTTTTCGTCAATCGACTGAACTTTTCTGTAATATGACTGTGAGCCCTGCCATTTTTTTGTATTCTTATATTATTCTATGGAGTTTGTGAATCTTCTGAGTGCTACCCGACTAGTCACAAATTGTGATATACTTAAGATTTGTCCTTGACCAAATGAATTCATTATCTTTATTAATGTGTACTATTGATCTGTGATATATATTACCATATGTAACTGATTATTTTTCTTTTTTGTCTTCGGACGAATAAACGGGCATCAATCAATCAATCAATCAATCAACCCCTCTACTTGATATCTCAGGAAGTGGCTTCTGAGTTCACGGAAGTGACATATACGAAACTGACATTCCGCCCTAAAATCGATTTCAAAAATAATAGAGGTGACGTAGAAACTTCTCCGCGCAATTGTCATCTATTTCCTCCACATACAAATGAAGAAAATTGATTCCGCCGAGATTAATCATTATTCAGTGGAGTGTCATTGGTGTCCATGGTACTCACAAAGTTAACC
Organism: Eretmocerus hayati; assembly: GCA_029851415.1. Taxonomy (NCBI): domain Eukaryota; kingdom Metazoa; phylum Arthropoda; class Insecta; order Hymenoptera; family Aphelinidae; genus Eretmocerus; species Eretmocerus hayati. The sequence continues at coordinate 28,203,739 of CM056741.1, forward strand.
ACATGGCTAATCTTTGGCTATAAATATTAACGCAGTGCTCAGAATTTCAATTCTGGGCTCCTTCCCACATTGACATTCATTTATTCTACATGTTTTCTTGAAAAGAAATGCGTTCCAAACTCTTTCAGAGTAGATTTAAGGTGGTTTGTTGTGACATCGAAGAGGTGTACCATTGTCTGTCGAAATCTTTTTACAAGAAGGAAATGCAACGCCCGGGATCTGAACATTTTGATCAACAAACCCATGAAAAAAGTTGGTTTGATATTGTATTTTGATAAAAAAATTCGGTGAACCCACTATGCTGATTACCTCGACGCCAGCTCTAAGAGTGTGCATGGAACTCTAATCATCATAGTGCACGAAACTGACAATTCGATCCTCAATCTTTGAAAATAAAGAAAACAAATTATCTGATCGACCTAAAATTCTGGGAAAATGTATGAGTCATTCTGGAGCAAGACGGATAAAAGCATCACCAGGGGATTTGGGACAAAATCAATAGAAATTTTCCCAGTCAGTACTATGTTGAAACAGTACGAAAATAGTCCGTTTCGATACAAGGGTGTAGAATAATATCATACTATATTTTTTGATCTCCTGTGAGCAAATGAAGAGCAACAAACAGTGTGCAAATGACTCATTTGCACACGGACGATCAAAAACTTTTTTTCGCGTCCGAGCGATGGGTTCTCGGCCCAATCCACTGGCGCATTATATGAAATCCGCGCTGGCAAGTTTTCACGTCAACTCCATTATTCTTACAATCGATTTCGAGGGCGAGTGTCAGCTCCGTGTGTGTTAGTTCCATGGACTCAATAGCTCTTTAATAGGATAATCAATCGGGCAAAACACACAAATAATGGAATCATACTTCTCCATACATTTTTAGACAGTTTATCACGCTATGTGCAAAAAACAAAGTAGAAAAGGTCAACATAAACAAGTGTGACATCAATTTTCAACTTCTAGCTTTTCAGGACCAAAGCGTGCAAGTTTCCGCGATAACACCCATATGTATTCGTGTGGACAGATAAGGGAAGCGTGAGAATCTGTGTATAGACGGTGTTCATATTGTGGAGGGATGATTTATGTCAAGATGCTAGGAGATGTTGCAAGATATTGATATTCAATGCGAGCACGAAGGTGTATTGCATTTATACCACGCATCTGTGGATTCAATATTTGAGTAAATCTTCAAACCAATCTACCCGGGGTGAAAATGTCGTATTCAACTATGACGTCCTATCTCAAAATTCATTTGATGGTCTTGTGAGACTTCATAGATTAAAATGCATTGTGAAGTAAAACTGAGACATTTCAACCGTCCTCAAAGAGTCGAGAATCTCGTGATCTTCAAGGAGATTACCTCGAGCATGAATGTCTTTGCAGGTAGTTTGCCTCATGTATATATAGCTAATTTTGCATGCAGTACAGAAGCAACCACTTGAACTTGACTGAGACGTAAATGAATGGGGAAACTCACGTAGTGTGAAGAAAGTCGTGAAAAGCGTCGCCGCAAGATGTTTGAGAACTGCGAAGTGACAACGATCGATGACAGGATTTTCTATGTACCTTACTCGTATGAAAATATACGGTAGGTTTCCGTGCATACGCAGAGCAAAATATGTAAACACATTCGCTCGGTTGAGCTGACGAGATATCGTCTGGGGATTCGAGCAAAAGCATCGGGGAATATTTCAAAGACTATAGTATTTCCAGGAGCTAGCAGAAAATGTGTGGATGCTGCATTTTTTAAGCTTGCAGATATAGTCAAGGTTATCGACATATTTTGCACTTAGGGCGGTGACTTTGTTGGGATCCTCCCCTCTTCCCCTCGTTACATTCACTTTTTACAAAAGTATATAACTTGGTGAGTATGAGTTTTTCCTTTAAATCTTTCCACAAATCTCTTACAGAGAGAATCGTATCTTCTTGAATCAGCTGTAACACATACTTAGAGAATATGTTGAGTCTTTCCAAAACTTTGAGAGATCAACAGTTTCTTCCGGAAACGTGAACCATGGTTCCAATTTGTGGGAAAGGTGGGAAGAGTAATAAGTTACCATGCCAAACATCTTTTGAGGAAGACCAGAATCATCAGAATTAAAGTAGGATGAGTCTCTTCTACCTCAACGAAGGGATGTATTTGTGCCGTATTTGTAATACAATTCGGCAATTTAACATTACTTCTCTTTACCATTATCTGTTGAGTCTGGAATTTAAGCTGGAAAATTTGAGGAAAATAGAAATCAGACAGGTCGAAATTCTTGCTAATCATTTTTCACTTTTTTACAAGAATATAAATCGAATTACTCGTCGCCCCCCCCCCCGAAGAATAATATCACGACAAATTACGTACATGTGGGAAACAGGAGCAAACGAGCCCAGATATCAACAGGAATTCTAATTTTCATGAGAGAACGACGAGTAATTTTTTATACATTCTAGTAGAAAATATTAGGGGTAAAGAATGATTGAAATATAATAAAATTCTACTCCTCCTGCTGCACAAGAGACTCCCTTTAAAATCAACACAAGAAAGTTTTGAACACAACGTGTTCGAAGTTTTCGACACATGAAAAATTATTCCCAACACCTGAAAATTCAACACAATTTTTTTTCTACACGATTCGAATGTGTTCATATTTTTGACTCAGACCAACACGGATAACAAAGTAATTTCAACACCAAGGGCAAAAAAATGAACACCATCCAGAATAAATTCAACACCGTTGCGGAAAAAACCAACACAAGCTTCGTAATTTTCAACACAAGTTGTATCAATTTATACACACAATTAATAAAAATCAACACACGCCAGAATAAATGAACACCATCCAGAATAAATTCAACACCATTGCATAAAAAACCAACACAAGCTTCATAATTTTCTACACAAGTTGTGTAAATTCATACACACGACCAATAAAAGTCAGAATCGCCTTCAAAGAGATGTACACGCCTCTCCCAAATGTGTATACACTAATCTCTTGAATGTGTTGGAGTGAATTTTGATCCAAACATAGTCAAATTTGCTAATGGGCAACCCACACCCAGGCAGAAAGATTAGTCGGCAAAAAACTACTCTTCGGCCCACAAATTCCGATGCAAGCAAAAAGTAGGCCAACTGGTAGCGAGAGTTTAAACTACTCAATCAGGGCAAGTAGTATAGTACCGGCATAGTAGTTCCAGCTTGTGGCGCCCTCTCCCAGCGTGGGGTATCTATAGAAATTTTGGAACAAAATTCAAGGACTTTTCAAGGATTTCAAGGAGACAGATCTGAGAAATTCAAGGACTTTTGAAGAGCAACTGGAGGCTTCTATAAAATTTCCAGACAAATTTCTATTCGTAGAATACTTATTAATGTCACACAAATGATCATGGGGAATGCTGAAGCAAGCTGGGCAAAATCGTCACCAGGGGGTCGGAGAAAAATATGAAAAATTTTTTTTTCTGTTTGTACTATGTTGAAATAGTGCAAATAATTTCTTTTCGATTTTTTCGACCCCCCTGTGGGCCCTGAGGCCCGTAAAAGGGCCATTTTTAACCCTTTTTGGCCTATTTTGGAAAAATCACAGCTCCAACGGAATTTAAAAATTCTTCGACGTACCTGGGCGCATCTTTTTCGTCAATGCAAGTACTCTCGGGAAAAAAAATGCCCAAGGCCGATAATCGACCACCTCTGGGAGCATTTTACTGAGAGCAAATTTTAGCGATTTTTACGTCATCTTGCGGACGACCTAGGTCCAACTAGAATGGTGATAATCGACTTTCACCAATGGTCATTTTGAAGGTTTCGAAGAAATCTACAATTTGACTACTGGTAAAAGTCGATTATTGTACTTTTTATAGGAGCTATAGCAGTGGGAAAACGAGCATTTTTTTTAGAGAAATTGAAACTTTGAGAGTAAAATACTGAAAACGTCCATAATATGACTATCCACCAAACTTCTCCAGTATCTTCTTTGAGGTGTTGACTTATACCAAGAGAATTTTTGGGTCATTATTTTTCTTTTTTTTTTTTTTTAACGCACCCCAAAATGCCGTTTTTGCAATTTCCCAATGTTTGGGCGCTTACAAAATTGTAAAAAATAGTATTCGCAACTCGTTCATGAGGTTACCCGCTTCCGAGCGACTATTTCGACCCCCGCCTGCGGCTCAGGCCGAAAGCCAATCGCTCAGAAGCGAGCTACAACCTCATAAACTCGGTGCGAAATCTACTATTTTGCAATTTTCTCAAATCGTCATTTTCTGCCATGGCCGCATATGCTTCCATACCTATTAATTCGCACCACAGTATATGGAAGTGCTCTCCCAAGTACCTTCAATCATGTATAAAAACTTGCGGGGACGATTCTCGAGCCAGGGGCGAGCTGTGGGTTATATTTGCCGAGTCAAAAATGGGCATCATTTTGGCCATCTGAGTGCAGGAGGCCGTGAGCATGGTTTTACTCATCCTAGCTCGCAAATGAAACATTGGGCTGGAATGGAGATTCGAACATACTTTCCGACTCAAAACGACCATCCAAACACAATTCAGAAGTCAGTTCGGCTCTAGAATGTCGTCTAGTGCCTCAGCGATGTCAAAACCCGTCGACAGAATCTAAATTCTTGAGGGGCAAAGGGAACTGACCTCAGAATTGTGTTCAGATGGTCATTATGAGTCGGAAAAATATGTTTGAATCTTCATTCCAGCACAATGCTTCATTTGCGAGCTAGTATAAGTGAAACCATGCTCAGGGCTTCCTGCACTCAGATGGCCAAAATAATGCCCATTTTTGACTCGGCAAATAAAACACCCACAGCTTGCCCCTGGCTCGACAATTGTCCCCGCAAGTTTTTATACATGTTTGGGGGTACTTGGGGGAGTACTTCTATATACTGTGGTGCGAATTAAGGTGAGGCCGTAGTCCGCCAAAAGCTCCAAATCCGTTCGGAGAATATGGCGATTTTTACTCAACCAGATGACTTGGGATTTGACATGCACCTACAGAATGCATGTCTAAAGGGTGCTACGAAGCCAAATGTGTCAATTTCCTACAAAAAAGTATCCAGGGGAGGTGTACACAAAAGTCGTCTGCTAACGAGCGGCAACATACGACGTCTTGAGTAAACATAGCTTGGATACTTTTTTTGAGTGAAATTGACATATTTGGCTTCGTACCCCCCTTTAGACACGCATTTTGTATGTGCATGTAAAATCTCAAGTCATTTGGTCGAGTAAAATTCGACTTATCCTCCGAACGGATTCAGAACAAATATTCAATATGGCGGCTAACTACGGCCTGGCCTTAAGTGTGATGGAAGCATATGCGGCCATGACAAAAGATGACGTATTTGAGAAAATTGCAAGAAACGGCATTTTTTGGTGCGTTTGAGAGAAAAAAAGGAAAAAAAATGACCTCCCGAAAATTTTTTTGGTATGTATAGACACCTCTAAGAACATACTGGAGAAGTTTGGTGGATAAATATTATTCACGTTTTTAGTATTTCACCCTCAAAGTTTCGATTTTTTAAAAAAATGCTCGTTTTCCCACCGCTGTGGCTTCTATGAAAAGTACAATAATCGACTTTTACCAGTGGTCAAATTGTAAGTTTTTTCGAGACCTTCAAAATGACCACTGGCGAAAGTCGATTATCACCTTTCTAGTTGGAGCTATTTCGTCCGCAGGATGACGTAAAAATCGCTCATATTTCCTTTCAGTTAATAGCTCCCAGAGGTGGCCAGGGTTGATTATCGGCCTTGGGCAATATTTTTCTCCAAAGTGCTTGCATTTACGAGGAAAATGCGCTCAGGTACGTCGAAAAATATTAAATTCCGTTGGAGCTGTGATTTTTCTAAAATAGGCCAACAAAAGGGCCTAAACTGGCCTTTTTGAGTCCCCCCCCCTCCACAGGGGGGGGGGGGGCCGAAAAAGTCTCAAGAAAAATTTCGCACTAATTCGACATAATACAAACAGAAAAAAAAATTTTTCATATTTTTCCCCAACTCTCCTGGTGACGATTTTGTCCAGCCTGCTCCAGAACTCCCCTCATACATTATGTGGCTAGAGTTCTTGAATCATGAATACATGCTTGTTCACGAGGAAACGAGAAATAATCAAAATGGAGTACGTGGGATATATATCTCCCAACAAAAACCAAACATTTTGGAAGCTCTTCAAAAGCATGATCTAAAAGAATCGAGGAAGATGAAAACTAGGAATGCAGTTTGAGTGACAAAACAATCCATCTTATAGATGAATATTGATATTCGACTTCTCGCCATCTCGCAGACAATCCATAATAGAGAAGGATGGATATCACTTTGCTCAGACCGTTACTTTCGCGGAGTATTCTTTGGTTGGGAGATCTCATCTCCGAGACATTGACGATCCACATCGGTTCCAAGAAAATTCAAGAAGTGGCGCGCATATCGATTAATCTACGTTGTCTACATTTGGAAAAACACACCAAGAGAAATTTTCAAGGATGCCGCGGGAAATTTCAGGAGTTTTCAAGGATTTCAAGGATCTATAGATACCCTGCTAGCGCGAAACCCCTTCATCCCATACGAGGCAGCTCCTGTCTTGTATCCGCAGAAACGTAATCGTGTTACAATTCCCTTGCCTTGTTTCAAACTAGCAGAATTGCGTGAGTCGTGATAAATCAGCCTCATGATGGGAATTATAATTCAGGGTTAATTATACGAACCTGCTCAGGGGGTGGGGGGGGGGGGAGGTTGCATCAAATCAACCAGACTCGCTTGTTCCGTGTCCCAATCTTTGATTCACTGGCAATAGACCTTGATGTGTGGTAACCGAAAATTGTCGCTCCTGATTTGCCAGAAAGCGGTAGCACTTCGATCGGTGGCACAGTCAAGAGCTCCAACGCCGGTATATCCAATTTGAGGGGTAGCATCCCTAACTGGTGCTGTAACCACCCATTACGCAATTTTATACGCATCATCTGGAGCGAGAATCTGGAACTCCCTCTCCCAAAAGCAGTTTTTTTCTAAACTGCTTTGCTGGCTCGCGTGACTCCAGCGGCGGATCAATTGCGGCAAATCAAAATCCATGATACGGTCGACGATTCTTGATCGCAAGTGTCGTATAGGCATGATTGAACGATTGAGCATATTCACTAGAGGGGAAAGATGAGAAAAATGAGAGAATCCAAAATCCATTGGATTTACCCTCGCATATTTTGTCCTTGCTCCGCCACTGTACCATGTTCCGTCAACCTCGATTACCAGAATTTCGAAATTGACAGAGGGTCACGAACATGCGCTGTCCAGCTGATCGATTTCTCTATACTTCTCATTAGGTAGCGTGTAGAAGGATATGCCAGGCCAATAATCCTCGACGTTGTTTCTTGAGTTTTCAGCGCATGGAGCAAGACACGTTGATATTGCTCATGCACTGAATTCTTATGCCCTCGCCTTGCCCAACCCCCTCCTTCTTCTCCCCCAGATAATGTTGGTTGTTATAGAATTATATTTTCAGATCATCGTGAAGGTGAGTCAAGCTCAATTACTCATTCGATCACGTCCAAATCTCCAGTCGCTCCGACCTCCTTTTCCCAGTCATCAAAACATGTGCCGTTGACCATAGTGCACAGTATTGAGACATTTCGTTGATCGTTACTTCGCTGGTGATGATTATCACCTCAGCTTGTTCTCGAGAACGATGGAAAATCAGCGTGATCGCGTTGTTCATGTACAGAGAGGGAACATCCACCAGGGGATTGCGTTCGTGGCTCCATAATGGTAGAAGAGCTGACATGAAGGAAGAGGGGGGGGGATCATGACGTGTGCAACGTCAGCACTTACAAGCCAGGAGAATACTTTCGGGAAACCTGGAGAAAATTCCGAGAAAGCTTCCAACCACTTGGTTGAATCCTAAAGTAAGTGTGCCTAATTTGCCCCCACTCAAGTTCTCAAACGTATGCACCCGCAGACCTTGCTGCGCATTTTTTTTCAGGTTTGTTACGTTGAAATATGAGATGATGAACGTTCTGAACCGATCCTGAATGACACGCGCATTTCTTACAACGAGTAGTAAACCGAGTAATCGGTGCAACTTCACCACGATTTTCAGAGAGACAAAAGCAAAGCGCATGGCGCTCTGCTATATGACATGATCTCCGCCGTTCATATTTTTCAGAGTAATATTCCAGTGATCGCAGTTGGCGTAGCCGATGGGTGAGTAGTTTATGATCATTAAGATATGGGATGGGTGTTAATCATTTGAACGAGCATCTCGCATAATTCCGATCGAACTTCACATACGAGGTAAGTTCGTTTGGTCGTTAATTATGCTTCGATCCTCGTTCCTCATGATTAAATGTAGTTGTTCAGAATTCACTGCGATCACTATCCCTTTGTGTCAATGAACGGCGGAGATCATGTCATATAGCAGAGCGACATGCGCTTTGCTTTTGTCTCTCTGAAAATCGTGGTGAAGTTGCACCGTTTCCTTCATCAAGATCGATCAAGTCCCTCAAAATGAGATCGTATTGCGGGCTACCAATGCAAATCTTTGCTCCACGGAGGCCAAGGATTTATAAAATGTTATTGCGCCAAGAAATGTACCAGTAACGCTTGCAAATGTAAACGCCTCAAAGTTCTGTGTAATTCAAGATGCCATTCTTCCACTACATGCTGTAATAAATAGAAGGTTCTCTGAATGATCTTTTCGAACTATGAGAGAAGAAGTGTGAAGCAACAAGCATCGCAAATCCACCGAAGTAGTTCTCGTGAAACACTTTTGGGTGTACGAAGTACGAAAGAATAGCGAATCAGATGTTTCGAGGATCTCTTCCAATCCTCAGTAGTTCATGTTCATTACTCCAGAATGTCCCATTGATGTGAGATACGTGGATGATGACTCGCACTTATCATTCATTCTCGTGAAATCGCATCAAAAGTGAAAACCCGAGACCCCCGGCATATGAGATCATGCTTGCGTTAAACTTTGCCTAAAGACTCGACAGGCAATCTGCGGATTGCCAGGCAAAGTCCGGAATGGAGTATCCGGTAACAGATACACCGGCAGTATGCCACTCATCTCTTGGTGCACTTAGTTGCATTTGAAATATCTGAATACACCATTTCGACGTAGAATTTGACGAGGAATACGATCAAGATATCATATTTGAGCTACAAGTCAACCCCAGCACGTTATAGATCATTTTTCCAAAAAGTCGTTAATATCAAGCAAGGGACATTGTAAAGCTCAAAATTGATATGTTTAATCGTAGTCCTCGTCAAGTCTCATGTCAAAATGGTGTATTGGGATGTTTCAAATACAACTAAGGACACCAAGAGATTACAGACATACTGCCGGTGCAGACAAACTACGGCATTCGCGCGAACAGCGCGGCGCGCGCATCGCGTACAGCGCGAGGTTGTAGAGTCAGCCATTTTGTTTGTCTTTGTCTCATCTTTAGAATACATTTTGCAGAAATGGAAAATTCGATTTTTAGCCGATTCTACGTCCATATTACTAGAAAAAGTACAGTGATACCAAGTCTTTTTTCAAACTCGTTCTTCACTCAATTCCAATACATCAGTCTCACTCAAAAAATTCGAAAGGGGGTGGAAAACCGTATAATAAATGAGTCTCTTTTCCACGAGGGGCAAAATTAGGAACACTCTGTTGAGAACTCGCGAAAAATCTTCTTTAGCAAAAATTAAGACATCTCAGCCCCTATTTGTTGAAATTGAACGCACTTCGGCTCATTCTAAAGGTCTTAAAACAAGCTTTAAAATGAGCCGAAGTACGTTGGAAAGTATGGAGATGAATCGAAATGGCGAGTAAAAAAAAGTAGTAGGGTCAAATTACGCACACTCACCTTATTTATCAACCGGTCAGAGGATCAATTCGATCAAATACTCCAGAGTACCATCGACCCCAACCAATCGGTCGTTCCACAACTTCAATCGGCCGCTCAAAGGTATCCCCATGGGTTCCTTCTTGTGTAAACTATGTACCATCGACAGGATATGCAAGGCAATGAAATCTCACTTACAGTAACTTCCAATGGATCAAGTAGGGTATCACTAAAATAGCGAAGATTCCAATGTACTTTGTTGTGAGTGAATTTTGATGAAAAGATTAAAAATTTGAAAAAAAAATCTGACAGTTTGTGTGTTCGAAACATTTCTCACTTGCTCTTCAAGTGCCCGTTGTTAAAGACCCTACAGTCAATTCCCTCCAACTTTGACGGGAGTGATCCGTTTACAAATCTTCTTAGACGGGATCTTGTTTCTTTTATCAACGCATTTTCAATCTTTTTTTGGGTTTATTTCGCGGGGCCTACAGTTTTGAAAATTCACATTGGTGCAGGCCGAAATTTGGATCACAGCCTTCTGCGTCGAAGGCAAGGATCTTATCCACAAGGCCACTGTCTTTCTACGGGATCTTTTACATTGATTCGAGATTCAGAATTTCCTTTTTTCATGAAGTTCTCTCTGCGACCCTTCTTGACCGATCAACGAGCTTGGAAAAAAAAGGCTGTGTTCCATGGGCTGCTTATGACGATACCGAGGCTGGTACCTGTTTCGTTTCGTCTTGCTCTATTCTAGCGCGGAAATTCATCAAAAAAATGTCACGCCACATAATTTTTGACGCAGAATAAAATCATTTTTCAGCATATGTTATCAGATTTCGTCTTGGATTTAAGGTGACGCCGATTTCTCAAGTTTTGCTGGGAAAATTGATTAATTTTATGTTTTGTCTCTATCGATCTCATTTAAGGCAGAATCTGAAGGGTTATTCTGGAAGGTTAGATTATTTCTGAACAAAATCCCAAGCCATGACATTTCTTTGATGAAGTCGTGCACTAGAACAGAGCAAGACAAGACGAAACAGACGCCAGCCGTGGCATCTCCATAAGCAGTCCATGTACTACAAAGTTTCTTTTCCAGGCTCGTTACTCGAACAGGAAAGGTCATAGAGAGAACTGGGAGGGAAGAGAATTGTTGGCTTCGAGGAAAACCACAAGATCCTGTAGTATGATAATTTTAGTGATCAGATCGCTCCCGTCAAAGTTGTAGGTAATTGATTGATTGAAGAAGGAATTATTTACATTTTTATCATTTATCCCGTGCACATGGAAGATGTTTCTAACAAATCAATTGATAGATTTCTTTGTCATCTTTGGGATCCTTTTTTCAAAATTCCCGTACGACAAAGTACATTGAAGATATTACTGTCATAGTGAGACACCACATGCTCCATTACTTATGAAAGGTAGTGTATATGATAATGTTTATCTGAAGAACTTGAATCTGCCTTCTCTCTAATAACACGAATCGGTCCACTATCAGTAGTATTGATCGACAGAGCTACCAATTACCAAACTAATCCCTTTCTGAATACTTGTAAATGTAACACGATCTGCGGCCAATCAAAATGAAAAGCACTCATCACGATCGTTGCATATTTGGTCATCGTTTTTTCTCAAAATTTCAGTCATTCTGATAGCTCTGATCACCAAAACAATATAAGCTCAGAAGAGCTCCGACACCTGAATTCAAGTCGGCATATGGTCATTCGATGGACACATCTAAGGTTAGATGTCTTTTGGGTTTACTTTTGACATTCACTCTCGTGTTCATTGTCGCTTCTAAACGGAGGGTTAGAGTTTCATCCATGGATGAAGGAAAGGTGTTAGAGTAAAGGTGTTGGGTGTGAAAGTTGGCGGGGCCAAAATATAAAGTAAAGTCTGTACTTTGGGGTTTTCAAGCACAGCAGACCACCAGAGACTCGAATTCACCCTTTGGCCACGCCAACCTCAGCGCCTAATCCGCGAACCAAACTCTAACTCTCGATGCACATACGACTGTGAATACCAGATTCAGTCAATAGTGAAATCCATTTTCGATGGCGATTTATTCCTTCAATCTTTCTTACTTGTTCATTGTAACTATGATTATTTTCATGAAATTTGTGAAAAATCTCCTTCACACATCTGCATTTGAAAGATTTCATCCTTTTTTTAGTGTAAAAAATTGATGACCGATACTCTGAAAACATAGCTCCAAGCTAAAATTCTGCACCAATTCAACTTCCGGTCTTTAGGATCATTTGTTTTTTTTTTATGCTTCACGATTTCATTACCAGGTATCGGAACGGCCAAATCGCCACGAATACTCTAATGAAATATGTCAAATGACTTTGAAAATCATAACTGATGTAGAAATGTCACTCATTTTCTTATATTTGTATCAAATACTCACCCCCAATCGGAATAACTTTTCACATAATATTCAATACTCAAGCAATGTATTGGTATTTGCGATTGACACCTACTCAATTTTTTGCTTCAAAATATATTCATGAGTTTTACACGGGAAATGATTAACAAGAATTATTCTAGTATCACATCATCGTTTCACATAACCAAATACATCGCGCAAAATTATTGTTGATGGATCACGATTGTACAAATCAACCATATCATAATCGATATATACAACACTTTTGTTCAACAATGACAAATTAAATATATAATAATCGATAAAGAGATATGAATGAATACATCTTATGTTTAACTATGCCAAATTTTTACATCAAGTCATATTAATCAATTGGTCTCGTTCTCATCGTTCATGCTCCTTTGGATTACTAGAATCGTGTACAACCCGACATATCTACATACATAAACACAATAAGTGGAAATATGACGGTTCACTACATTATTCTAATTTTGGAAAGCTAAAGCATTTTCTCGTTAGATGGTTGATAGAATAAAAAATCTACTCGCAAGCTACAAGAATCTCAATCATATGGACATCGAGTGCGGCATATGAATATAAACATCTGCATTGCTGTTTTCTACATGAAATATTCTCAATTATGCATTTACATTAACGATCACATACATAGACAAAGTCATTAATCTGAGACACTACTCGAGTAACGGAAATCAAGCTTCTTCTAGACGCATATATTCGTAAAAGAAACAATATTCCTGCCTTTTGCACGAGTCATACTTTCGATTCATACTAATATATTCTACAAATAATACTGGGCTTTCTACTGAGTTTGAGATCTTGATAAAATCAGTATTCCGTAGATATGTGTCTGCTGACGTGAGATCTTCCTCGTGACAAGTACTCACGCTCCAACATCTAAAAACTAAAAGAGGGTGGTAGACATGGAATCTTGGAAATATATTTTCATACATATAACAGAACCCATCCCTGGCCGATATCCTGTTCTCACAACATATGAATCAATTCTGTTGTCATTAATCATCTCATTTCTTTTCAAGATTGAATTGTGCCGATACTATCGCGAAGTATGATTGAGATGCACCTCTCACTATAACCGAAAGGAAATAGTAGAAATTCGCTTACTCGTTCTGATCAGTAACAGAATGAACGCATTGAATAATCAAGTGATCTCTATATTCAGCGGAAGGCAGTAATTATCCGAGATAACAAGATTTCGTTAGCCAACTGATGAACAATAATCATTTCGAGATCAAAGGATATCGTCTCCAATACTGCTCAGCCGTCTTCAGTTTTTGCAACTCCATAAAATACACCCTTGCACAAGGAAATTATTTACAAAGGGAGATCGAGTAGACACCGAACTTTCAAAAAGCCACAGAAAATTTTGGCGGATTCGTTCTTCATCAGGGCTGAAAGGTCATAAGAACGTGGTATTGACGATTGTATCTCGAGCTGCTCACTTTATAAAGAAAAATTTTCTGAGACGTCGCACAGGCGGCAAAATCTCTTCGATTATCATGATTCAACACGGGTGGGTTGAACTAGGATAATTTGGAGTCACAGATATCGATGTCAAACTTAGCGAGGGCAACGAGTGAGAGAGGTGGGGGGGGGGGGCAGCCCAGGCAAGCTTTATAATAAGAGCATCAGTCGAGATCAGCGGTGAGTCCATAGAGGGTGAGTCACTTGAAGTTGGCCCGCCACTTTGAGATGAATATACCTCTTTGATTTTACAGCCTCTGCACGATTCATCAACACCTTTTTTAGCGAAGGGAGCAGCTCGAGGAACAATCGCCAACAATCTGTTGTATTAGCTTAAACCCTCTATAAGAAACGAATCCTCCATAACTTCTTGGTACTCTCATGAGAGTGCTCCCTAGCTTCAATACAGCCGTCGGGATGCCATATTGCAGCCAAATTGGTTTATCGTGAATTTAAAATCAACCAAACAATGGAGAGTGGTGTTGTAAGTTCCGATCGGTCAGAAAAATTACTCGAACAATGACGTTATGGGGATTTGCAAGATGTTATGTTTAAATGCTAGAAGTATACATAAAATTAATTTTTGTACCATTTTTGACAAAAAATTGACACAAATTCGACTGGTTTATCGTGAAGTGTGTCATGTGACTGTCACGTGGGTTATTGTGTGACTAAAAATCACGGAGGTAACTATGAAGGCGAACGTGAGGTAGTTCGAAGCTTTCTTGCTCGTTGGAATTTTTCGAGGGAATAGCCAGTTTTCTCAAAAAAGTTTCCATGAAACTCATGAAACTATTCACAAATCCGACTCTAAATCGTTTTTCGTCGAATCTAATAGCTCTTCTGGTCCCAAATTCGATAATTTAGACAGAAAATAGTATTTCTGATACGAAAATGTAAATATTTTTTCGCCGCCGACTCCCGTATACGAAACTAAACTTTTTGATAAATTGCTCAAAGTACGCTTGTCTTTAGGCTTTTGCGCACAATGTACCAAAATTCACAAGTTGACGATTTTGTGGATATTGAAAAAACGCTCACGAGTAATGAGAGGACATGTGGAGCTCGATGTGGAAAATTTCGGTGTAAGCTGAAAAAATCTCTCACCCCTGGGGTAAGGGAAGAATAACAAAAAAAATTATTCCCGTTAATAATACTATGTTGGAATATGGATCAAATCGACAGCATACACTCAGACTATAAGCTATTGCCGTCGAAACAAAACGACTGTAATGTAACGTATGCTGTCAGACCAATACTGATTGTCATCACAGCACTATGATTTGTTATAGCAGTTGAATAACCTCCAAAAATCTTTGAATTAATAGATCCTCTCACCGGTGTGAAATAGTCATAATGTGATGGTAAATTGATCAAATATTGAGGTACTCGAGTTATATGGGCTATGATTACTTATTCTGGCAGTAATGCCAGATGCAAAATCATCATGATGGCTTGATGTAGTGGACGGAATCGGTATTGCTCTTGTGGCGATACCGCTTTTTGTGCTCGGCCGTGCGACCAAGGATTTTTTCTTAGTGGATGCTAGACTATGATTCCATTCAAAGGGAAATGGACAAATCGTTAATTCTTCGTGGCCAATCGAGTAAGTTTTAAATTTTACAAAAGGAACTTCTTAGCAACACTGTTTGACTCTCTCACAGAGTCAAAACGTGTCCACAATTCAAAGTGATTGCGTCCACTCGTTTCGGAGCCGAAAAGTATAATAGGTGTGCACAATGCCAGTCAGCTGGGCAGTGAATCAAATTTTTTCACAAAGCCCATCATCCACGCATTTTTTTCTTCTTTTCTTCTCGAATTAACGTCCTCTCGGCTTCATTCCAAGATAATGGTCCGTAGCTAATACAAAACACGCCCACATCAGCTGCACACGGTGTAGTCTGGACGCCCACCAATGCTCCCGTATGCACTTCATTTCCCCCGGAAAATCTTCACGTTTTCCTACGTATTTTGATGCTCTGAGTCGATTTTCCGAGGTCGCTTTTCTGAATTTTAATTACTTTTTTTGTTATTAACAATTTTGTGTGCAAAATTGAGGTTTTTGGCAAGTATCTCGAGTTATATGCATTTCCCGGGAAAGATTCATCGGATCAAAGTTGTAGATCGTGGAATTTCCCACAAGGAAGGTCCTCACAAGTTTCCTGGGAAATGAAAACTCCAGTCGGAAAGAGCGTGAAAAGCGCTCGGCGCGGTTAAGGCCAGTCCGTAATCCCCGCAATACCGCAACCAGACACGCACCGGAGTACATGCAGGTTTTCAAACAATATCTAATTTTAAATAATTGCAAACACTTTTCGGATCAAATCATTGAGTCAGCGCGCTTCCAAATGAAATTTCCAATCACTTGAGCTCTGTTGCGTCTCGAAATTCGCGATATATTTTGCAGGATTTGGAAATCTGCAATCTTGAACTGGGCTGCCTCATCGTAGGAACCACGCTATCATGCACGATTGCCATTTTCCAAATCTCGCAAAATATATCACGAGCTTTGAGACGCAACAAAGCTCAAACGATTGATTCAATTCCTTCTAAATCTAATTCGCACCATATCAGAGTAGACTTGTACCTCTACAACATGAGCCAGGTCGCTTCGCAAAAAAATGAAAATTGTGAAAATGGCAGTGCGTCAAACAGCGCACTGTCGACGGCTCCATTTAAACGCATGTTAACCGCGCCGAGCGCTTTTCGCGCTTTTTCCGACTGGGGTTTTCATTTCCCAGGGAACTTGTGAGGACCTTTCTTGTGGGAAATTCCACGATCTACAACTTTGATCCGATGAAGCTTTCCCGGGAAATGCATATAACTCGAGATATTTGCCAAAAACCTCAATTTTGCACACAAAGTTGTTAATAACAAAAAAAGTAATCAAAATTCGGAAAAGCGACCTCGAAAAATCGACTCAGCGCATCGAAATACGTAGGAAAACGTGAAGATTTTCCGGGAGAAATGAAGTGCATACGGGAGCATCGGTGGGCGCCCAGACTAGTGGCAATGAATGTCACCGATAGCTCATGGGATCTACTACTTGGACTGACTCTGCCTTCCTCTTCGGCTTCATCACGCTCTGTAATCTCGAGAGCTTGTGGGAAAGGATCAAGCACAAGGCTTTGAAAATGTTGATATAATACTACATTTACACCGATATTCTATCAGATTACTGATTCATTCAGAGACACTTCCGTACACGCCTCGCATAGCTTTCAAGTGCTACATAATTTCAGAGCCGCCCCGTTGACAAAACTCACGTCGTTCATGAGAAAATCAACAGGACGATCGAAGAACGGTCTAAAATACTCATCGATGTCACGATGGTACTCTTTCATTCATAGCCAACCCAGGCGATTCTAATACTCCAGGGTGGGACGGATTTTACTTCTTCCAAGCGATGCTCGATGTATTACAGTAATATTTTCAATTTTTTTTTATTTGTATAGCTTCGCAGAGCTGGAGTAAAATCCGAGGCTACGCCCAATAATCCGATTACAGCGATTAATACTAAAGGAAGCGGGTTGAAATCGCTTTGCGAGGCGGGAAATAAAGGCGGGCCAGTCGCACGTATAAAATATAAAACCGAGTGAAGGTGGAAGGAATTTCCGACCAATAATAGTGAGCATCGTGATGAAAAATGCTAGCGATGGTGGATTATGCCAACGCAGCTTTTTTTGAGCATCAGCGAGTGATATTTACGCTTTTAAATACACGAGGGATGAGTAGAGCGCTTGCCTGGCATTATCGCGTCCTACGCATAAACGAGTCTTCAAAATTTTTCAAGCATATATCCGCGTAGCTAAGTATGTACGTGTGTATGATGGAACGAGACGAGCGAGAGGTTTATTTCAAGCTACCGCGGCATATACCGGAAATGTGACATTTCCGGTGCTGATGCTTGCTCTCTCGCCCGCGTGGCTAGTAGCGAGAATACGATGAAAAATTAAGCTATATTGCGGTGTATATACTACAGAAGCTTTGGATCATCCTCTTCCTCTCTTTCCATAAAGCATAATCGATGAATGTAAATCAAGTAGTATATCCGAAGGAATAGTGCGACGGGTCAATCTCCACGGCGTCAATTGGGTTGTCTCGCGTCGTGAGTTTTTTACATGTATGTTTGAAAAATCAATTGCGCTAGATAATTTATCAATCATTTTACGTGAAAAATTTTTAGTTACGTGCAGTTTTGGACGGAATAATATGAATTGAAGTTTAACCGAGTACGAGATTAGACCTCAAAAGACACACCTCGAAATCGATGATTTTATTACGCACGTGGTGCTTTCTAGTCTTCACTAGGGTTTTCAAGATTTCGAGATTTTTCAAAATATTTTGGACATCTTGATCAAGATTGAAACAAGATTTAGATTCTGTCTTGAAATAACAAAAATCTCGACGATACAAGAATCTCAATCCTAAAATCTTGGAACTCTTGAAAATCTTGATATCTTTCGACTGATTAGTTTGCAAATCATAAGTCGTGTTCTTTGAACCAGAAAGTTATCAAATTAATGAATTAATGAATATATGATGATAGCATGTCCTACATTACTATTCACTTTGGAGTTATTGACGCGGGTATTGCTCTTATCAACCAAACACTTTTCCTGAACCAATTTTCGATAAACCTCAAGAAATCCCTCACCACTCCTCGTTCTAGTGGTAGCCCTTTGCGTCAAAAACAACATCCAATGAGAATTAATTATCCTTCGTGGGGTTTTGGATACGAAATCGACTGCCTTAACTTTCGTCATGGAGAAAAAAAATAGCGTTTCGAAGTTCGGTGCAATATTTTTTTTTTTTTTTTTTTTTTTTTATTTAAGCAATTTCAATCACAAAAAGGATTATTTTGCTACAAGAATGAATACATATCTTCTTAAGCTAGTATACAATATTTCTCGGTTCAGATATTCAAGTTACAATCTTTCAAAAAATTGAACAGTGTTTTGCAATTCTTGGTAGTTGGGTTTGCTAGGATTATATTAACATGAAAAGGGGGGTATAGACCCCAACTTCGTAAAGTTCTTAGTAATTTAACACGCTGGGAATTGTAGAGCTCACATTGCCAGATTATGTGATTTAAATCCTCTGATGGAGAATTGCATTTGCATTTTGCATCATTCACATAGCCAATTCGAGCCAAGGAAGCATTGAGCGAATAATGATTTGCACGGCATCTGTTTATTGTGCTCGTGATTTCCCGGGCAAGTGATTTGCCCGAAAACCATGGTTTGTGGGATGTACTGAAAAAAGTTTCAAAGTATTCTGTTCCTTTCTTAGCGCTACTTTCGATGATGTCATTGACAGTCTGATTGAATGCCGATGCTCTAGCACTTGGTCGGAGATCGGTGAAGGGAATTTTGATAAGAGGAGAGGCCTCTGCTCTTGAAGCTTCCTTAGCCTTCAAATCGGCAAATTCGTTACCAGTAATATTTTTGTGTGCCGGTATCCAATAAAAAGTTATGCTGCTACCATTTACGGCTCTGTCATTGAACTCGCGTAATTTCTTCCTCAACTGAAGAATATACGGATTCAATCTAATATCAAATTTGATATTCTTTAGAGATAATAGCGCGCTTAACGAGTCGCTAAAGATGAGATAATCACGATCTGGTTGAGAGGAGGCTAATTCAACCGCTTTCAGCAAAGCCACTGTTTCCGCTGTAAAAATTGAGGCCTCTTTAAAAAGGCTGACAGTTACAGTAGCGTCTAACTTAGGACAGATACAAGCACATCCAACTGACTCAGAATTCTCAGACTTGCTACCATCAGTATAAATGTCTATGGCGTTATGCTCATTGACCAAATCCGCAATTGCGTCATTCAAGTTGCAGTTTTCTCTGAGCGTGTTGAAATAGTTAGTGTCAACATTTGGTTCAAATACAAGTGAGTCATATTCCGCGGTATAAAGAGGGTAATTCGAATCAGTGAAGATATGATCAGCCACACTAAGGGATTTTTTTATGCCACAAAGGAGGAGTCTCTTACAATTGTCATACTGCGAATTTCTAGCCATTCGTTTTCTGAAGAGCGAGACTGTGGTGTATACATTAAGACTCTCATTAGAGGAGATTTTATGAAGGTAGCAGTCATATAAATATTTGGTTCGATCTTCAATAGACATCAATTTGGATTCAGCTAGAAGGACGTTAGTGGGAGTTGAATTCCTGTAACCTAGACATAATCTGATAGCAGCGTACTGGATTTTTTCTAGCCTTTCTTTTTGTATCACTTGGGTGGGGTAGTATACGAAACTGCCATAATCTAGGATGGAGCGAATAAAACTCTTATACAGTACAAGTAAAGTCTCAGCGTCCATACCCCACCAAACGCCTCGACTGAATTGAATAATGTTCATTGCTCTCAGGCATTTCTTGTGAATAATGTCTATTTGAGGCTTGAAGGTTAATTTGGGATCAAAAGTGACCCCTAGAAATTTGACCGTACTGCTATTTTTAATCGTGTAATTCTTGATCTTGATTTGATCATCTCCTTCGTTCAGAAAACGTTTACTAAAACGCATATAGATCGATTTTTTGGGGTTTATGTCTAGTCCTAACTCGTAGAGTTTATCAGATATTGAAGTGAGAGCTCTCTCTAGCAAACTTTTGTTATTTTTGTGGTTGCACCATAAAGCTATGTCATCCGCGAAAAGAGAAATAGATACACTTTTAGGAATATCAGAAGCTATAAGAGCTATATAGATGCAGAATAAAAGAGGGCTTAAAACCCCCCCTTGAGGGACACCTTTATACGTTTTTCTAGGCAGAGGGCCAGTATTCGTGGAGTGCAAAACTCTTTCCGCTGTGATAAACTTGACAAATTTGACAGTACTTTCAGGGCAGCCAATATCGGCCAGTTTTTGCAGTAAGATGTCAATATTTACATTGTCGAATGCACCGTCGACATCAAGAAATACAGCAAGTAAATCTTTGTCTTTAATAAATGAATCTTCTACTTGCAGAGTAAGATTAGCTAGGTTGTCGATAGTACTTAGACCCTTGCGAAAACCAGTCTGAAATTTTGGTAAGATATTGTTGGATTCAACGTAGTGCTGAAGTCTGTTCTTGACTAAAGTCTCAAATAATTTGCACAGACTAGATGTGAGAGCAATAGGACGGACGCTGGATTTATCATTTTTATCTATGAAATGGATGTAGCTCTCTTTCCACTGACTGGGAAATTCACTCTCTTTATACATTTCGTTGAAGATGTCCAGAAGAATCAATTTGTAACTGATTGGGAGCCTCTGGATACTTTCATAGTCAAGACCATCAATGCCTGGACTCGACTTTGGATTTTTACTATTTAGTGCTAGATTGAACTCCACGAAGTTGAAAGGAGAGTCTAAAAATTGGTTCTCAGCACAATCCGGGAGAACATTCGGATCTGAAGCACACCAAGGCGGGCTAATTTTGTCTAGAGCTATTTGGACTTTCTCATCGCTTTGCAAGTGCTCGGAAGTATGCGAAGGCTTGATTTTTACCCATTTATTTTTAAGAATTCTACAGGTGTTCCATACGTGGGTCGCATCGGATTTCATATCGGCAGATTCTAGAAAATTTTTGTAGAAATCGTTCCTCTTTTTCCTGAAAAGCCTTGAAGCGTAAGCGCGTTGTTTCTTGTATTTAATATGATCCGACAATTTTTTAGTATATCGATACTTTTTTAGGGCAGCTTTACGTAGCCTCTTGGCTTTCGCGCAGTCTGCATCCCACCATGGAACTGGATTTTGATGTATTTGTTCGCGAACATATTTTTTTTCGGGAGTATGCTCGCGAACAGCATCCGCCACAATGCCAAAAAAAGTACTATATTTCTGAGTGCAATTCGCGGAGCAGTATTCATCAGTAAAAAATTCATGAAACCTATTTTTGAGATACTCATCCACAGACTCCCAATCAGTTCTCACCGACTTCAAGTTGAAACTTTTTTTCCTATAAATGAATTTTTCAACGTCTATTTCAATCAAAAGAGGAAAATGATCGGAGCCCCAGGTGTCACTCTCTGTTTCTACTCTGATAGAATCTGCAAGGGTACGACTGGAAAATACTAAATCAAGATTTGACATGTTCCCCGTGGAAGTGTCAATACGAGAACTCGTGTCGGGATTTTGAAGGATCAAGTCAGAGCAACTGAAAGAAGTAAACAATCTTTCGCCATTAAGATCAGAAGAAGAGCAATTCCAACTCACGTTATGCGCGTTGAAATCACCTACAAACAAAGTATGATTTCGTCTGTTGGAATTCTCAAAAATTTCGTCCCACTGAGCCTGGTTGAGAGTGAGACCTGGGGGGCGATAACAGATAATAATATCTAAAGGGTCCTTGAGATTTGTGATGGTTACACCTTCAATTTCCGTCGGTGGAGTCGAGTTGCGTAGATCGTTGATTCCCTTGAAAGCGATGTTATTCCTAATCAGCACGGCGATACCTCCTCCACGGCCCACCAAACGGTCTTTTCTGTACACTTTGAAACCGGTGAAGTGGAAGTCCTTGATGGACTCCTTCAACCAGCTCTCGACACAGATGAATATGTCAGCATTTTCGAGGTTTTTAATGAGTTCATTTCGTTTGTGGTATATGCTCCGAGAGTTCCAGAAAACTATCCTCAACTTGCTGAGGACTGTTGTGTTCATCATTTTGTAAGAAAAAGATATAACTAGCACTGCACATTTCAGTTCTGGCTTTGAGTTGACCCAATGGAACGTGACGAACTCTGACTATCTGAGGAGTTGCTGCGTTTATTCCCGAGAAGTCTATTTTTGACTTTTGTGAGACGCGACTTCCTAGATTTTCCTTCAGCTATAGCATATGCAGAGTCAATCATTTCTATCAATATTTCTTTATCCTGTTTATATTCGCTCAGTAGTTGGTGAATATCGGAGCATCCTTTAGTTTTGTCCAAGAACTCTTCAAATTGTGCCGTAGACATTGCAGGAGGAGCGGGTGGTGCGATGAAATTAGCCGGCGACTCGCGCAAGTTCAGTGGGCTTTCAATTGGGTTACTAGAAGAGGGGTCTAGATTTTTTGGTTTCTTGATTAAAGGTTTATCCGAGATTTTTTCTGCTTTCGAGTTCGAAGTAATTAAAGTATCATCACCTTGCATTTCATGGGTAGTCCGAGTTATGACATCATCCGAGCTCGTTGACGATGATTCAAGAGGTCTCTTTTGAGCGAGAGTTGTAGTTTTCTCTATGGTGACAGGAGTCGGCTCGCGTTTATCATCGAGACTTGCTTGCTGTGTGCTACGTTGCTGGCCAAGAGAGGGGAAAGAGGAAGGAGAGAAGTTAGTGTTGTTGCTGGGGCACATTTTCGCTATATGTCCACTCTGTTTACAAATGAAACAGTCGGTAGAGTCAGTGCTGAAATATATCCAGTAATTCACATTGTCAAAATGTACTTGAGCGGACTCAGGTAGCAACGTCTCGTCTTCTTCTTTGACATAAACTTGCCTGCGAAATGATTGGATATGTGCTCTGCCTGGCTTCGACAGACTCGCACGAATTTCGGTGATGCTCGAGACGGGGCTGATTCCTTTATCGTTCAAAACTTTGAGCAAAATATCATCTGGTATAACTGGATTCACATTAGATATAACTACACGCTTATTCTTTTCAATAAGGGCTCTCACGTTCAGTTCACTTTCATTCACTTTGATTTTTCGTCCGATAACTGATTCTGCAGCTTTACTGTTGTAAAAAAATACACATACACGATCACCAGAGATCTTGGAGATGTGACTGATTTCTTTGAGATCAATTATTTGTTCTAAGCCGTCGATGTAATCGTCATTGGAATATCCACTGATAGATTCGAGAATCACTGCTTGGTCTTTCTTTGGTCGTCGTGGGGCTGCTGTTTTGGTAGCGTAGGATGAAACTTGGTTTACTTGTGGTGTAGGAACTGTAAGGGTAGTAGGGCCTCCATTATTGGTGGCCATTGCAGAAGAGCTTTTGTGCGAAGCAAACTGCAATTGCAGTTTACTCGCGAAAGTAGCTGTAATACAGCAAAGTCGACACTTTTCACATTCGCAATATTCACACGTCGTCTGTGTTTACTTTCGTAACAAGCGCGCGCCGGCAATACACGTCTACTCGCTTCGAAGGTTCTAACCAAACTCGGTGCAATATTTGTTGAATATTAGATGATAGCGATCCGGACATTTTTCTATTTTGTTCTGGATGTATCCTTTCCCCAGACAACCACCGTCATAGTGCTCTGAGAGCTAAAATACGTGGGAAAGTTCGTTTAGATAAGCTGTTTGTATTCCATCAGAAGAAAGCTCCTGCTCAAGCGTATCAGTTTGACATAATCGAAAAATACGGAAGACGCTGTTTTTGAAAAATCACTTCTTAGCGTTTCAAAAATTCTGGCGTCGTGGATAAAACCAAGCCCTAGATCAGTTTCTGCCTCAAGAGTTCACGAAAAGACTAGGCAATGTTTTATACACACCCCAAAATTTTTTGACCACTTTTGAAGATGGATAATTTTTTGACCAATTTTTGCTTTCTCTTTCAAGAACCCTACGGGGGCGATTTTTATTTCAATTCGATATCATTTTTGACACCAAGAACTACCATTTGGAGCAAAAAAGTGACAGGGAGTAGTTCAGGCTCATTAGAGGTTTGAACAGGAAACCGTGATAAAAAAATGAACAATAATAATATGCCGGCCAGGGTCGACTAGTTTCACGTGCATTTTCACGTTTCTTAGAAATCTCGGCGAGACATTTTTATCTTGACGAGATTAGATGAGATTTGTTTCGAAAATTCTTGACCGATTTGAAACAGGCTTGTGAATTTCGATTTTCTGCCATCCTGATCTCGATCAGGCTGAGATCAGGATGACAAAAAACCTCATCTTGTCTTGGTCTTGGAAACCCACGGTCCCGAAAATGAGTGTATCTCGGCTCATTTCAAAGTTCATCAAAAGAGCCTTAAAATGAGTTCAGAAAAAAGTATCGTGGGGTGTCGTGCACCCCGTGTGCCGAGCCGTGTGTTCTACAAATGGAAAAAATTACGTGAGGTGTGGCACACCCACAGTGTTATTTCAGGGCTAGTGCTGCGATATTTGCTTGAATTTTGGAGACAAAGTTAAATTTGATATCAACTTCAATCGAATCATGCTTTCTATAACTAACAGCAATGTTGATTTTGAGAAGAATCATTCAATGGCACTATCATTCTGATTATATCTGGCGAGATTCAAGTTCCGTTCTCCGCTTTGTCCCATCTGCTAATTAATTCCAGAATAGTACATTTTGATAGAAGAGTCTTAAAACTTTTTTTCGTTCCTGGGTAAAGGGTTTCTGGACCGAGCCGCAGGTGACGATCGGAATCATCACGAGGATGCGAAGAATAGGTTTGACACCCGTGTATCGATACTACAATTCTTGATAAACTGTGAGTAAAAGTCAGCAAACTGTGTGCAAAGAATATTCTCACGCACATTGTATCAAAATAATGATGTCAAATTCTCAAGAGATTATAAGAATCATTTCGTTGCGATTCTCTAATTTGTCAAGTCTATTGCGAGATCTGTTGGCTACGATTCAGAACTCGTTACAATGCTCGGGTAAAAACAATCGGTTCAACTGATGTATATCAAGAAAACTCGCAAGAAAAACTCAGCATGCGGTGATTTAGTACTATGCCTGCACTGGGCGTTGCCCAGAGATCAACATCCGAGTCAAAATCCCGTTGAAATTGAAATGGTGTTATCCTCTTCCTGGAAATGCGAGCTTGATCCGCGCTCGGATCCGCGTTTTTGCACGTTCATCAAATGGTGCATTTTTGAGCATCTTCTCTTAATACCAACGGGATGAAGGCTCACAAAGCTTATGACTAAACGCAATTCGGTATTTTTCAATGCAAAGCTTTCTTCAAGATCTTAAAAAAAAAGCTGAAATAACTTTGGTTTCGACAAACCAAAGCCAAGCTTTTACAAGCTTCGGGAGTCTAAACTATTAAAAGTTGGAAGATTCGGGTGCAGATTCTGAACAAGATAGTTTGGCTCTGGTTGGTCAAAATTAAATGTAACTTCAATCATTTTGGATGGGAACATTGGAAATTATGAGAAAAAATTCGAGTGATGGATGCAAAGCCACTGTTGCCTTCAAGAGTGAAAGTGCTAAAAAATGCTCCATTTGATGAACATGTGAAAAAACGGATCATATCGTATATCCAAAAGGAGGGGATTAATCCATTTCAATTTCAACCGTATAATGGGCGAAGTACTAAATCACCACGTGCTCAGTTTTTCTTGACGAATCTATCTTATTCAACCAAGCACCGTGTCGTATTGACTTTCATACTAAAGAAAATTCGTGATATCACTAATCTTGTTCTTCCAGATGATCAACCTGATCGATTCGTTCGACATTGATGTGACATGTGGCATGGATTATATCGGCACAAAGCCGCAAACGAAGTGAATATCCGGGCAACAAGTCAAATTTGTGACGTATATGTGTGACCATGAGAGGGAATTCGACTAGAAATGAGGAAGCCAAAGCTTCTTACGATAAATGACATTTTCCAATAACGACAATAGACGCGAGCGAGAATACGTGTAACAGCGTGCAACGGTAGCAATACTGGACAATTTGAAAGAAGTCATTCTTACGAGTTTAAATCGAGCGGAAGAAGCACGAAAAGTATAGTGAGTAGTTCAGTTTTTGGGCGGATATGACAGAAGGGCCAGTTTGCACTTTGCTCTTGCAAGTCGGATCCATCCGTCCATAAACCGAATACATACACACAAAAATGTGATGAATGAATGAAAAGAATAAGGGATTCGTGGGCGGAGGCATTGCGATGCATCGCACGAGGTCACACACACACCACACGTACAGTACATCAGGCACGAGTCGAACGCGTGGAATATAAAAGTAAAAGATGAGCCACGAGGTCGTACTATGTATGTATACAATACAAGGGCGCAGCCGGTAGTCAACCAACATCAGCATGGGATAACCGTGGGAACGTTCCGACGACGGCGATGCTTCCGGCAAGCGGGCCCAATGTCTATACAAAACAGAGGCCCCAACAATCCCGTGTGTACACCATGAGGGACGTGTATATAGCTTCCGCCACCGGGCTCTGAGATGATGCGAGCGCGTGCCGCGAGGGGAGTCTCGGACCCATCCCATTCACATATTGTAATATAAAGGCATTATATATAGCGGACATTGCACATGGGGAGCCTCAACGAGAACCCTCGTTCGGAAAGTGTATGACGAAGGCGAAGGACGCCGAATCTGTTGGGGTCCGGTTTTTCTTTTGGTGACATCAAAGTTGAAGAGTTAAAGTTGCTCGTAAAGTTGATATAAAACAAAAGAGTCAGAGAAAGTTGCAGAAGTAGAAATTATAAGGCGTAGGACGGTGTGCTAATTGAGAGAAGAAATATTAATTGACACGAGGGTGGGTGTCGCTGCGGGGAGATCGGAGCAAAGAGTGAGAACGCTACAACCATAGCGTGATGATGATGAGTTGGACCCAATAAGATCGAGGTAGATACATATCGTCCACGTGGGAAGCTAATGACGGGGGCGGATTGATATCAAATGGAATTATGGGAACTTGATAAGAAACGTCTTTATTATACCATCAATATTGATCATTACCCATCATCTCACACATATCACTTTTGAGCTACAAGAGTTTTTCAGCCTTTGACTTATCAAGAACACTTAAAGGACCGGTAATATGGAGAGTGAGGCAATAACGCCAGTCACAATGAAGATCCGCAATTCAACTGGTGAACTTTGTGACCCGTGTCTTTGCAGTTGAAGCAAAGGTGGGGCTTCTTGCGCTTTCAGCACGAGACGGATTCAAAGATTATTCCGAGATTATTCGGTTGTATGAAATTATTATTGAATCGATTACACGAGTACGACCGATTGAATATTCAAAATTGACTTGATTAGAATTCTGAACAAAGGTCAAAGTATACTCAGACCACGGAGTCTTCTACAGAGCGCTCATTAAACACCAAATTTGTTCCGAGCGCGATTAACAATATAATATACCTTGATTTGATCAGCCTATAATTCATATGACCCCGTATTCCAAAATCACCTACACACACACGCAGATCTGATAAAAATATCATTGCCATCGCGCACTCAGTTATCACAGTTCGCATTCATTTGGTAGATTATATACACTACTACTAAAATAAGCCGAGATGCAACGCGAGAGATTGTGACTTCCGCGTATTGAAATTCTACCGATGAATGAAACTTTGTCCCGTCAAAGGACGCTCCCGGGAAGTCAGAGCGGTTTTATGAATGAAAAAAAGAAGCCCCGCCCTTGTTACGAAATAGTAGAGAAAAATGAAGTAAACCGATTGTACGAGGAAGGGAGCGCGTGACTCGGAAAATGTTTCGTCCCCTCATACCTATACGCTGACTGACCAATTCATCGCCGGGTATTCATCGATTGACGTTTCCGCGCTGCCGAATTCGATTAAGATGCTATACACACGCGTGTTCAACATAATGACTTTTTTCAAGTGTCCCAAAAGTGTACCAGCCTCTAGCTGCCCACCAGACGCGTGCCCACGCGTGCCGTGGTACAAAAGGATCCGTCGGAAAGTCGCTTTTCTATAACTCACGCACGCGTACCTTTTCCCTTCTCTTGCGGCGAAATCGCTCACACTTGCAAAATAAATGGTTTCTTGATAATGTGCATCAGCCTCGTGTGCCAGCAAAAGGGAGATCCGCATCCGGCAACGCAACCGACCACCTGCCGTCTTTTCCTCTCATCGCAGTTGTGTTTTCTGCAGTCAGACTCTCTGATGCACCGCTGCGCCGATCATTGCGAGAAGCTCGCTTCCGGTCTTCGTGGAAACTCTTATATCTCGCATTCGACGCGTGATTCACTTATCTATACCTATACTCCGTGATGCTGTCTATGATCGTCTAAAGCCATTGTTTCTTAGCTTGCATCCTTGCGATTCTAGTTCCCTATATCTCTAATGCATAAACGACGCGCGAACTTTGACTTTTCATACAAGCACACACATCAGCGATGTTGGAGCTTCTGAGCACGCGATTGCATTCCTAGCTGTGAAAATCGATGCTGATTCGGTTTTTGTTTTTGGAGTTTTCCAAAAAATTGGAGACGAGCGAAAATGGCCAAAATCAGGTGGAATGAATAGAAATATCATCATTGTGAGACCACGCAAGGTTTAAGAAGATGTCGGATACCGACATTGTCGATTTTACGGATTTTCGAGATATCGGGATTCTACTAAGTAACGCCGATTCTATTTGGCTCATAGAATCGGCGTGGTTTGTTAGATTTTTAATATCTCAAAAATTTATCGAGAAATCCGAAAACTCGACCATGTCGGTAACTGTACAATATTGATAGGACTCCGACACCCCCTTAAATGACGTAATATCTTCACTTGTGATTTTTGCCCGTTGGAGTGAATACATTCATCTAAAATTGGCTTGAATTCGATTTGATAGCCACCACAGTGAATCTATGATATAAAATTATTGTACTCTTACGCACCGTAATTGGAAAAAAATTGTTCCAAAATCAGAACATATGAGTTCCGGAATCTAGCGTGGGCCTAGAAGCCATTTACCTCTGTGTTCCAAAAAGGCCTCAGTTGACGGCACGTATTTACACTCTGCTAATTTCATTGATACAAAGGCGTACTAAAAATTCTTGTTCCACATTATCCATGGAGGGATGTAAAAGTCTTATTCGAGGTTGAAGTGTGAACTGATAATGCAGAATTCCTAGGTATGATTGCATTAGGACTCAACTGTCGCAACTATCGCCGCACAGAATTTCAAACCCTGCCTTGTGAAACGATCGTGAGAAAGGAAGTCTTCTGTCATGCTCCGAGGCGGAAATCAAAGGGGAAGACGTGCAACACAAGAGAAAAAAAAGTCGACGAAGCGGCTCGCTAAGCACAAATTATTGAGGAATTCACTGAAAATTTGCATACGTGGCAGAAGAATTTTGAACTATGGCGAGCGTCCAAACGTGGCAACAAAGCAATTTCGTGAATTATGTCCTCGAAGACTTTCAATTGAGCTTTTGATATTTTCATCGCTCGTACCAGTTTGATGTGTCAAAAAGAGAGTAAGTTATAGTCTGAGAAAGATACGTACTTATTTCATGAATCATGAGGAAATTTAACGATTTTTCAGAGGCCTTCGGAAACTGTAGAGGAATAATCTTTCATCTTACCACCATCATTCCTCGAAAATTGTATTTCAGATTCTCAATCGCCAAACCGGACGTAACCCCTGACAAACGCGAGAACGGGCTCCTATTCTGGTCGAAACCTGACGAATTCTCGAAATTCCGAAATCGAACTAGCAATGCTGAGAAAGATGATAATGCAGTCTGAAGAAGCAGACCGAAAGAAAAGGAGAAAAAAACTAGAAAAAACCCGTACGGCTCGTACTACTAGTGGCGTGCGAGCGTGCAGCCACACATATAATAATAGAGCCCAGGGAGCATGGTATGAGGTATAGGCAAAGAGATTGGTATAGGTCGATGATAGCAAAGAAGCCAACGAAGCTATATGAATCGAGCGGGGCGGCAAGAGCTCATGAATGGAGCCGGTCTGGCCATTTAGAAAATGGGCTCTCCATTCAGCAAGATCTTACCCCCCTTCCCCATCGTCGCTATATATTCACCACCTCATCGTCGGCGCTCCCCCTTTCGATCGAACGCTAGCATCCACCACTATACTGCACTATACCACCACGATGCGTCGAGGTCGTCCGGCACGGCCGTGATATGTTACTCTTTCGTAAAACCCATATATACCGCAGCGTTTCATGCAAAGAACGTATTGCACAGCAGAAAATCTCTTTACATTTACTTTGCGGTAAAAACACGCGGCGTGGCGCCTCATTTGCGAGCGTGCGCGACAAAATGGAAGCGATGTGAAAAATATGTATGTATGGCAAAGCGCGCCCTCTTTCTGCATTCTGACTAGTGGAACGTTAATTGGAACGCACAATATGAACTTGGCAAAGGGGAGAAATGACTTGGCATGGGGGTCAGGGTGACCCGCATACATGGCCCTCCACGGTTTTGTCCTTGATAGGCAAGGAAGTGACAGTGAAATTAATGAGGTTCTGTACTATAAGAATGCAAGATAGAAATGCGGGATCCATTCACAAGGATTCTACGACCTGTGCCATTTTGAAGGAAATTCCATCCTCTTGAAGATACACTTTGTCCTCGACTTGGTCGCTTTGCCAGAAAATGACCACCGTCAAATTGGCAACGCATCTAACAACGCAACGTTGATGGCCCCATTGGAACGCATGTTAGCCGCGCCGAGCGCTTTTCGCGCATCTTTAGATTCGGATATTCATTTCCCAGGAAACTTGTGGAGATCTTTTTTGTGTGGAAAATTTTAGGATCTACCACTTTGATCCGATGAAGCTTTCCCGGTAAATACATATAACTCGAGATATTGGCAAAAGGTCATGATATTGTACAGAAAATTGTTAATAACAAAAAAAGTAACAGAAATGTGGAAAAGCAACCTCGAAAAATCGAGGTCAACGCGTCGAAATACGTAGGAAAGCGTGAACATTTTTCGGGGGAAATGAAAATGTTTGCGGAGCCGTCGCCGGTGAACAGTCATGCATGGGACGGGGTGAGGCGCGGGCGAGGGAACCGAGACTCACCACGTCACAGTAGAAATCATGGAAGCATTGAATGTTGGATAATCTTCAATCTCTCTGTAAACTGACGTAACCTCGTTCCAATTTCATCGCTTGAACAAACACTCTGCAAAAGTTCATTGATCGTTCTCCTTGATCTGTTTCGAGTCCTTGCGCTAAGGAGATGGAATGAGCTGGGTCATCTCCCAGGAAAACGACCACGTCAAATGAAGAACACTGTGACCCATTGACCTGATTCACGCAATCATACTGTGGACATTAGCCCCATCAGAATTTATCAATGGACTCCCACAATGTTGTGTTCATCGATATGAGTTAGTAAACAAACAAACTTGGCACAAAGTGGAATTTAGCCAGATTTTTGAAACAAAACATACTTTCTGCTAACATTCCTATCTATTTTGGGTCAGCTAATCCATCTATTCCACGTGTAACTAGAAGTCTGTTATAAACCTGTAATCATTTTTGAGTAATTACTCAAGAATGATTACAGGTTTATCACATTACAGTATTACAGTAATTACTCAAGAATGATTACAGGTTTATCACATTACAGGTTGGTCACAGTTTAAACTGTGTGAAATTTAAAAATAGTTATGGATCCACCTTCGTCTCACAGCTGGTGCAAGTGAGTCGAAAGCGTTATGAGGCAATTTTGATCATTGAGCTTTGGGATCTTGCAGAAAGGACGTCCGCGGTTTTTTACAAGATTTTGGATCCCTCCCCCCTCTTGTCACACGTGGTCACATTTCGTGGATCATACCCCCCCTTATAAGGACGTCCGAATTTTTCAAAATTTTTCATACCCTCGACTGGAAATTGGCATTGATAAAGTAAACTTCCTTGATATAGAGGTTCTCCGAGAAATATGTTGCGTCTCACCATTTCTATCGTCGAAATTTATCGAAATCGGATTTGAAATTGTAATGAATTGCAAATAATAAGTCTAATTCATAGACTAATTTGAATTGGCTCGCATATTGAGAATGATGTCGAGATTCTTTCTTTTTCTTGGGAATACTTTTGCCTGACGAATCGATTTTTGAGGTTCCTTGGACGAATTCATTTGCTAACCCTTTGTTATTAACAATTTTTAATGGAAATTTAGGGTTTTTTACCAATATCTTGTGAAATATTCATTTTCCGGGGAAAACACGGGGGGTCAAAGTTGTAGATCACAGAATTTCCCACAGGAAAGGTCCTCACAACTTTCCCGGGAAACCCTGTCCTCAGCCTATAAACGCGTGGAAAGCGTCCGGCGTGGTTAATATGGGCTTATATGGGCAGCCAGCGCATCCCTTCTCAATTTTCATATAGCTTCGATTCTTGAATGTTGCCGGGTTCCATTATGCGTTGTCATGAACGAAATCTATTTATTAAAAACAGTCATAATAACAACACATATCTTGTTAGCATCATTATTGTACGCTCACAGCCGAAGAGGGAAGTGTTTGATCATGTTTGAAAATTGATGATCAAACGAACTTACCTGAAAGTGAAGTTCGATCACAATTATGTTAGTTGTCTCGTCCGAAGAGATCAAATTGTAGTAACGTTAGTTGCAGGCCCAAATCTCTCAGATTTACAGCAAATTTCAGAGTTAAGAAAATTAACGCTCTCCTGTTTTACCCTTTGTTTACCTTTTCATTGAGTTTAGAGCTTATATAATCGCACTGGGGTAGGGTTCTTCTTCTAGGGTGGGTGTTTGATCTCTTCGGACGAGACAACTAACATAATTGTGATCGAACTTCACTTTCAGGTAAGTTCGTTTGATCATCAATTATATAACGTTGTCTCGTCCTCGAGATCAAATTGTAGTTGTTCAGAGTAAAGTGCGATTACTTTTTCCGATTGATCAAATCGAAAATCTCAACACTGTTTTTCAATGTATATATTCATAACGATGAATATTCAACATTTATGAATATTTAACAATTATTTGAACATAATACTGTAGAGGCAAAGCTCGGTTCAACAATTGGACGATTATAGAACTTCGCAAATACAGTCGAATTTTGAGTCCAACCAGCAGTCTTGCGAATTACATCGATGTTCAATCCCTTTTTCTTGGCAGATGAGGTTGATGCATGCCTCGTGCTATGTGCAGTAAAAATAGATGTATCAATTCCACTCTCGGATAAAACAGTTTTGATCCATCTGCTTATGGTTTGAGTTTCAGCAACATGATGAGGTCTCCTGTATGTCAGGAATAAAAACTCATTTTTACCACGAATGACTGCTGTTTTGTCCAGATAAGTTTTGAGTGTGGTGAGAGTACAGAGTGCAGGTTTTTCTTCGAATTTCAATATTTCTAATGACGGTTGAATAGGATTCCGCCCTGAAGTTTTGATCCGATCATTGATGAAGATGATGGCTGAATTTGAGCTTACAAACTTGATATTTTCAACTCTAATTTTTGATAGCGTTTGAACCCTCTGTGCAGTGGTAAGAGCCAATAATGTTGCCAATTTTTTGGTTAAAACGTCCAGACTCAAGTTTTCTATGGGGAATAATTTTTCCAAAAAGTTGAGGACGGGAGTTGTGTCCCAAGTCAACTCATACTTTGGCTTTTGCGGTTTCTCAACGGAAGCCCCTTTACAAAACCGTTTGATTTCAGGGTCGTTTCCTACATCTCTTGAAATGATCAAAGAGATTGCAGATCGATATGAGTTGAGTGTACCGTAGCTCTTGATGTTCTTGAAAACAGATGCCAAAAATTCCAAAATTTGGGGTGTCGTTGCTTCATACAGCGAATATTTTTTCTCTACACAAAAATTCCACCACAACTGTAAAGGCTTGGAGTACTGCTTGATTGTTGACAATGCCAGGGAAGACATCATTGTCTTGATTGCATCTTCGTCAATTCCTTTCCTTAGGTATGCTTCCCTGATAAGATCCCGGCAACCAGGGTAAGTTTCTGCCATAACGGGTGCTTGTTTCTGAAAGGACATGTGAGCAGATTGAGTTCTGGTTTGAACTTTATCATATTTGTGCTAAGAAGTTCTTGATATAGTGGAAACCATGCTTGAGACGGCCAAAATGGGACTACAACTATTCCTTCAGCTTTATCTGTGCGTATCTTCCGTAAAGTTCTCAAAATTAGTGAGAAAGGTGGAAAAGCATAGAAAAATATTCCAGCCCAGGAAATTGTGAAAGCATCTATGTTGGAAGCGTATGGATCCGGAAACCACGAAACAAATTCGTCACATTTTGAGTTTATGTTTGAAGCAAATAAATCAACTTCGGGGAATCCAAACTGATTCGTAATTTCGAAAAAGGCATAGTTCGCGAGTTCCCATTCTGTATCTTCTGGTAATAATCGTGATTCACGGTCCGCAAAGAAATTCTCTGAAGATTCAATGTATGATGCGAATATCCAAATGTTCCTTTCTTCGCACCATTGCCAAATTTCTCTGCTGAGTTTCGAGAGTTTTGGAAATTGAATGCTACCCATCTTATTCACGTAACTGATGGAGGTTGTATTATCAATTCTCAGTAAGATTTCGCATGACCTGAACTTCTCAGCAAAACATTTTAGTCCGTAGAAGACGGCTTTGAGCTCGAGGAAATTGATATGGTTCTGTCTTTCATTGCTACTCCACCATCCATGAGTGCTTGTTCCTTTGCAATAAACACCCCAGCCAGTGAGGGATGCATCGGAAAATATTTCCAGTGAATATACATTGGATCTTATTGGGTTTATAGCCACTGGGAGTTTCGACCGCCACCAATAAAGATCATCAAAAATTTCACTTGTTAAATAGACTTTCTTTTCATAATTTCCATCGTTCTCCTGAAGAGCTAGAAATTTTACTCTCTCGAAAGCTTTGATGTACAAGTTGGCATACTGTATTGCCGGACATCCAGCTACTAGAACTCCAATTAGCTGTGCCCAATCTCGGATTTTGCATGACGACAAATCCAAAAATTTTCCGACCATTTTTAGGATTTTTTCTCGTTTCTCATTCGGCAGACTCAAACTCATATCTTCCGAATTTATCAGAAAACCTAGGTACTTGCAAACCTTAGAAGGTTTCAACTGACATTTTTCAAAGTTAATTATGAAACCTAATTTTTGTAATAAATTTATAGTTGTAGAGATATATATTGAACACTCGTTCTCAGAGGTAGCTAGAAGCAGGATATCGTCTAGGTAAATTACACATTTGATTCCCCTCGATCTCAGGAATTCAATGACAGGTTTCAAAAGTTTTGTGAAGACGAATGGTGAAGTGCAGAGCCCAAACGGTAAACAGTTGAATTCATACATTGTCCCATTGAAAATGAATCTTAAGTATTTCCTGAATTTTGGGTGGATTGGGACTAAGAAGAAAGCGTCTTTCAAGTCCAAAGTGGCCATGAAATTTCCTGCTGATAAGAGATGAATGACAGTTTTTCTATCTTCCATCTTGAAATGATTGGGTAAAATGAAATCATTCAGGTTTTTGAGGTTTAAAATGAATCTCTTATCTCCATTCGGCTTCTCGCGGAGGAAATATGGAGAAATGAATTGACCTCTTGTGTGAGAACAAACTGAAATAGCTCCTTTCAGGAGGAGTTCTGATATTGAACATTGGCAACATAATTCTTCATCAGCTGATAATTTAGGTTCCTTTGGGATGTGATTTTGGATTACTTCACGATAAAAAGGAATTTTGTATCCTTTGACGTAACCCAGAATCGTTGGATTCGACGTGATCTCTGTCCAGGCCTGGTGGAAGAAACGAAGTCGTCCTGCCGTTTTACTCACGTTTAGCGGCGATTGCGGTGAGACACTGGGTAACGAGTCGAACGAGATTTCTGGCTCCCTTCCGACCGACTCGATCTCTGGTTCTGCTGCTGCTTCGGAAGGGACTTCGAGTTTGAATTCTTGGAGTAATTGTTTCGAGAATTGTTGTTCTTATAAGATTCATTGCGAGATGGATTCTTACGATTCGATCCTGGCTTCGCAAATTCTTTTCCTGCCTTTTCCAAAGATGCTGCGTGCTTGTATCGCTCGGAAAAATCTTGGCCAAAGAGTAGCGTGTCAATTTTACTCGATTCAGCGACGCTTTTGGCAGTGAAGTTCAGGCCAAAAGTGAGCTGTGTTCTTCGAGATATTGACATCTGGTGATGAACATCGCTCAACAATCGACCTGCTTCTCCCAAGGTTCCAATATGCTTATCAAAATCAAAAGGCGTATTTCTATCATGCTCGTACAACGACGAGAGGACTGATGCAACAGCAGTGAGTCCCTTCCCAAGCTGACGTTGTACGGCTTCTTGATAGCTATCCTTCTTCAGAGCGATAGAGGATGCAGCTGATTTGACATCACCGTTTACGACAGGACCTTTCAGAATCGGAAGATTCGCAGGAGCTGGATAGTTCTTAGACAGTTTGTTTCGTTTCTCCTTATCCAAACCATCTTCAAGGATTTTCTCCCAACGTTTGGAAATCTCAACATTCACATTAGGACCTTCCGTATCATCGTCTTCGACCTCGCCAAGAAGTGCTGCAATCGACGGATTGACCTCGTTTGATTTCTCATTGTCCCTCGATTCATCGTCGATAATCTCTTTATCAACAGATTTGCCGTCAGTATCAGCAGCTGCAACCAAAGGAGCTCGAGGCGAATTGTTGTCTGTAAATAAAGGATACATAACCTTGTTATGAATGCCGATGATGAGTGTTGTTTACACTTCACGAAACCAGATGTGACGTACCTCGCCGGGGACGTTCACCATCTCTATTATGATTCATTGAAGGTTTTTGAGCTGCATATTTGCAAGCTTTTTCGCGCGACGTTCCTCGCCGGGAACGTTCATCGCTTTCATGACGACGACGGTCGATGTGAGATGATCGGCTTGAGGACGAACTGCTAATGCTCCTCTCACGATGTCTCCGGTATCCTCGATGTCGGCTACGAGAGCGAGAATTCGAACTATCCCGGTGTCGTCGAGATGATCGGGAACGTGTCCGTTTTTTATGATCACGATACCTGCGTAGCTCTCGAGCGAGGTTATAGAATTTATCCTCAAGATCAGTGTAGCTTCTGCTACTGCCACGCCTTCCTCTAGATCGTGACCTTGATCGTGAGATAATTCTTGATCTGGATCTGGATCTGGATCTCGATCTTGATCTTGATTTGCTCGATGAAGACATTTTTGCGCGAAGGCGTAGAGACGCGGGCCACAGCAAAAAACGTAATGAAAAGGTAAACAAAGGGTAAAACAGGAGAGCGTTAATTTTCTTAACTCTGAAATTTGCTGTAAATCTGAGAGATTTGGGCCTGCAACTAACGTTACTACAATTTGATCTCGAGGACGAGACAACGTTATATAATCCAATGATTTCTCACAACAAAAAGAGTCGCCGAGTTTTCCAGGGAAATTGCGGTAGGTGGTGGGAAATCGTGGAAAACAGGGAACATCATCCCGAAATTGCAGTACTTATCAGACATTGCACCATTATGGTCGAGACTTCACGCGTATGTCCTCTAACTCCCCCGATTTCCCCCACCCACCACAATTTCCCTGGAAAACTCGAGGGAAAACTAGGCGACTCGTTTTGGTGTGGGGAATCATGGGGCTTTCAAACATGATCAAACACTTCCCTCTTCAGCTGTGAGCGTACAATAATGATGCTAACAAGATATGATTTTTTTATTATAGCTGTTTATAACAAATAGATTTCGTTCATGACAACGCATAATGGAATCCGGCAACATTCAAGAATCAATTCAATGATTCAATTAACACGGAAATGAAACGAAGAATTGTTAGGATTGTTAGTAACAGCCAACGTATAACGTGTACTTGGTCCCCAAGCGCCTGGTCTGGGGCTCGATTTTAGCAGTCTCTTGGTGGAAAATCGAAAATTTCAGATCTCTTCGATATCGAAACGATGTTATTGTCGAGTTTACATCTTCCTCTTTCGAATGGGCTTGGTTTCATCTTGATATTTTTTATATCATCAAAACTATATGAAAATTGAGAAAGGATGCGCTGGCTAAACCGCGCTGGACGCTTTCCACGCGTTTATAGGCTGAGGACTGGGTTTCCCGCGAAAGTTGTGAAGACCTTTCCTGTGGAAGATTCTGAGATCTTCAACGTTGACCCCTTGTGTTTTCCCCGGAAAATGCATATTTCACAAGATATTGGTAAAAAACCCTAAATTTGCACTAAAATTTGTTAATAACAAGGGGTTGGCAAAT